>CM037091.1:91664074-92881574 GCA_020916435.1 Oxytropis ochrocephala
ACTATCTTCAAAGATCTAGAGTAGTACGCTTCAAGATCGCCCATCTTCAAAGATCTGTGAATACATACTGGCTCAATCATCTACAAGATCGGTAAGAAAGTCCAAATACAAATTTATTTTTCTCCAATCTCACTTAAAACGATTCACTTTTACATTATTTCAAGTCTAGTTTGACCTAACATGCCAAACCGACTTGGGGGCAAATCATTATGGAGAAATCACATGCATACTATTTGCACCCCTCTCGCACAAAAGGCCAACCGATTGGGCCTTCAATGCGTAAGGCCCATAAACGTTCATCCAATGTAACCACTATGCACCTCCACAACCAATGGTTCAGATGATGACACCCAAGTGCTTCCCAAACCTATAAATCTGCAGCTTATTCCAAGAGAGACGCATTAATTATCACTTATTTGCATTAACTCCACTCACATCGACTTCAAAGATCGGAGTGTTTATGCAGTACACCCACCACTGACTTCGGAACAACCAAATTTAATAATCACCGGACATAACTCCAAATCGATCAAAACCTTATTACCTACCAACTATCTCTTGATATCCTTATCTTGATATTTCGATGCAAACAAATCCCAAGTTATAGTTGTGCTAATTATTCAAAGCATTATCTATAACTTGTCGAGTGATTGTACTATAAATCTTAAGCATGTACGAAAAAGTTCTAAAAAGCTTTGTTCTTCTTTATCTTCCTTTTTGAAAAGAAAACACATTATATAGTGCCCATTTTCACATATAAAGGTTCCAAATAGAATAGCTATTCCCATGTGATTTTGTATATGGACCAAATAATATTAATAGGACCCACATATTTTAGATGTTGTTATTAACTATGCAAGACACATGCACCGTGCAGGAGGGGAAGGAAACATAACCACTACAAATTTGTATGAAAGGTATTGTACTTGAATGGGATCTTCAAAAATTAACCATAGCTTTTTAGGTATTGTACTTGAATGGGATTTTATTGATATCGTCAGATTATTACAATAGTAGCGGATAGCCTTTTGTCTAGCTTTGGCGTGCCTAGTTGCGTGTGTGTTTGGTGTGCGAAAATCACTTTTCTGCGGCCCGTGACCTCTTCCTCTATATGAAGTCTTCTTTCTCAGAACCGCTTCAGCAATGCCCCTAGTGGCGCTTTCACTAGCCGCTTTTCCTTTTCCCGCCCAATCATTTGAACTTTTGGCGCCATGGGTCCGACCTTCTTACTTCACCTTCAAAATCCCAAGGCAAAAGTTTATACTGCGGTGCTTCTTACGAGTGCGCTTGGTTGGCCCTCGAACACGTGTATGATGATCTGTCCAGCATAGTGCTTTCTGGCCGGATTCGCTTCCCCTCCGACAAAATCCCCCCGATGGTGAAGAGGAGCGGTTGATGGGAACTTGGAGTTTGACTTAGATCGGTGACTTCTAAACTGGGCATGTCGTGGACAATCATGATCGTCGTGAGAAATACGAATGTGTGGCTAGACCGTGATTGGTCCCCATGGTTCCTAGATAAACCCACTAAATTGTGTGCATCAACATTTGCATTTCTCCTAATGTGAGTGATAGAAGTTCCTTCAATTTGAGCTATGAGGTCTCTGCAGTCTTGAACAAAATGCTCAATATCCGCCCTCTTCGCTTTCCCCAGCATACAGTCCACCACCACAGCTGCATCTGTCAATATAGCTGGTTCAGGAACTCTCAGTGGGTGTAGAGAAAAGCTATTCTCTGGCCCCGGGGCCTTTTCCTCTATGTGAAGCCTTCCTTTACTGTAATCGTCTGACATTTCCCCTAGGGCAATTTCACTAGCCATTTTTCGTTTTCCTATCCGACCATTTGAACTTTTGGCGCTCATGGGTCGTACCTTCTTACTTCATGCTTCTCATGGGATGGTATGGTTTGGCCATTATACTTTAGGTCAAATCGAGATGATCCGGTCCAAAACTACATAACGGTCCAAGTATGCAAAGGGTTCATTATCATATTTGTAGAATAAAAATGTCTAAGAATGAATGTGAGTTTTAATTTTTAATGCAGTATCACTTACTTTTTTTTAGTAGAAAAAATTAATTTTTTTAATTGTGTATATATATATATATATATATATATATATATATATTTACAAACTTTAATTGTATATTCTAATTACTATCACGTGCATCAGTATCAAATCATTATCATCTACTCCCTCCAGTCCACAATATAAGAAAAAAACCAGACATCTCACATAACAATGAATGACATTGAAATCAACTATTATCATTTAATAAGACTAAAAGTTTATTTTTTTTCCAAGATTGTCCTTTTCATTTAATGATGATTTACACTCCTAATTAATGATAACGTTATTGACTACACTTCTTAAACAGGGGTAAATTTGGGATTGATAACTTAATACACCTCAAAAATTGTGTTTATTTTTTATATTGTAAAGCACCAAAACTCAATTTTTTCCTCTTATATTGTGAATTTGAGAGAGTACTTTCTATTTACTCATTTCGCTTTTTATTTAATCAAAAGAAGGTTATGCACACCCTTTAAGAATAGTTAATAAGAGAAGTGAAAAAGAGAAGTATGATTACTAAATTTAACTCTTCTTAAACATTATGAAAAATAAAAAGGAGGTTGGTAAATTAGCTAATTATTATTATTATTTTTACATGTTTATATTAGGTAACATGACTACGTAGATGTTTTTGATTATATTATTGTTCTGAACTGGGCCCAAGGACCCACATAACGTAATGGGCTGGGGTCGGCCACACGAGACAACCCCTCGCTACAGGGAGCACATCTGAACACAACATCAATAACAGATCTCGCTTTGACTAATCCTACACCACTATGCAAATCCCCGACTTCATAAATAGGGACCAACTTTCGAGAAACAGTACACTTTCTATACCCCTATTATACTCTTGCTTAGGCCGATCATACTCTGACTTGAGCGTCAGAGTGTCTTTGCAGGTACCACCCGTATGAGCCCAAACTCTCGACTCATCTACAACAACATGACCTAGTATTAGGACCAGAACCAACCTAAGGACACTGCACATATCAATTATGTCAAAAACAAGTTTTAAGTTTTTGATTATATACAAAAAAGGTTGGGAGTATAATAATGGTAAATGCACTCATGAAAGGTTGGGAGTATAATAATGGTAAATGCACTCATGCTTAACAAAGAAAACTTAGAGAAATAAGTAATTCTTTAGTAATTGTTATTAAATGAGCATAATAGAGATTTCTTTATCAAGGAAAAATTCGGTGACCGCACAAACATTAAATTGTGGTTAGTGTGTACTAACCATTAGATTGTTGTGAAATGGATAAACTCAATGAAACAGTAAACGCATGAGAGAGATGTTGTATTTTTGTATACTTTTCCTCATACAATTTAGCTAGTGAATCTGCTTTCAACATAGAATTAGGTGCCATTGCTTTCACATCTCTCTTAATTTCATTTTGAAGACCACTAACAAAGCAATCCAAAGAGTGTTTCAAAGACTCGTGACCTTCCGAACGATTTGCTAATGTCGTGAATTCTAGATAATAGTCTCACTGCATCTCCACTTTGGCTCAATTTGAACAAATTTGCTCTAGGACACTCATATGGCGAAGGTCCAAACTCTAACTCCAGAGCACGAGTAAACTGGTTCCACAATTGGAACAGATTCACCTTCTGCATCATTTGGTACATGGTACAATCTCTTGATCATGGTGAACCGAGGCTATAGTTAGCCTCTCAAAGATCCAAAGGTAACATAGTACTCAAAAAGCAAGCTGTGCTTTAAATATCCAACTAATGACATTCTTCCCATCAAACCTAGGGAAATCTAATTTCACAGAGCGTATCTGAAATGGTGGTCGTTGATTTGGAGTGCTGTGTTGTTTAGTTCCAATCGGTGTCTTCAACTTCAACCCACTATCTCCTTCCAGCATCGAGCTCGGGGTGGATTGTTCACCATCTTTCAAATCCATTGTAGCTAGGATTTTCTGGAGCGCTTCATTTTGAGCTAATGCATGCTCAACTTTCTCAAATCTAGCTCCATTATCAACTTCAAGGTGTTTGATGTTGGAATGAGCTTCCGCGTGATTCTTCTATATTTGCTCAGTAACGCACTTCAACTTCAAACTGAGTTCCTTGATTCTCGTTCCTTCAGCCATAGTTCACCGGATGAAAGCACCAATGAAATGGATAAACTCAATGAAACAATAAACGATAATGAGATATAATGGAATCACATTGAGGATGTATATTGATTCATTCAAATAGTAAATAGGAATCAAGTCCTCAATTGTACAAGAGGCAATATGAAAGATATGGGAGATCGGCCAAGAACACTCCCAGGAAAATACAGAGAAGGAAACGTTATAGAGAGAGAGAGAGAGAAAAAAAAGATCTTCACAATCAGCATAGTCACAAAAGTGTGACCTCATCTACTTTTTATTCCCACACATTCTCTCTTTCATCAAAGACATTCTCTCTCTCTTCGCGTGTACTTCTTCTCGATTGCCACGGTGTCATCATTTTCCACCTCAGCCAAGTCACTCTCCACGTCATCAGTCATTACATGTTGTATAATGGTCACCGTACTTGTTAATAAGAAATTCTTTAATATCATGTTCCTCACTTGCAATTAGATAGAAATTACTATTATACTTTTTCATTAATTTATGTGAAATAAATATGATTTTCATAATTGTCCTTCGTCACCAGCCAACTTGTTGTGAAACCAGGAGAAAAAAAGAGCAGAGATGCGATAATATACATGCAACTCAGAGTGACTAGTGTTACATACAGTTCACAAAAGATGATCAACCTTATTAATTGATGGAAGAAAAATAAGCATTGGATGGATATAATAAGATAAGAAAAAAACAAGATGACACACACACACTCACTAATCGTAACTGACTGAGTCCCTAAAACAGAAAAAACAAAACATATGGAGAAGCCATGCATGCATGCCGTGCAATGCATTACAGAATGCGTGTTGTTTGTTTGTTGGTTCCTTCCTCTGGTAAATGGACATGGCGTCCCCAACAAAAAGCAACTACAATGTACTTATATATCAATGTGCATGCATCAACATCAACATCAAAATCAAATTTGAATCCACTACTATGTCGCAAAAGCAATAGACGTGACTCGAGGTGTGTTGCGATGATGAGAATGCGAATGAGACCTAGTAGTAATTGGTGGTTTATTTACACTCCCTATCCCTACCCCACTCACGTGTCTCCATGCTGACGTGGCACCTCCACCACCACATTTCACCGGCAATGGATGTGGCCCTACACTCACCGCCTTTTCACACCGACAACTCACCAACAATCCATTCCCTCCTTTCCTCTTCCACTGCTCCGCCGCCACACTTCCCCCACCAACACAACTGCCTTCATCATATCCATCCGCCGTCGTCACACTCCATTCAATACTCGCTTCACTTGGTTCATAACACTCCGTCATCGCCGGCGTTTCATCAAACGAGTCTCTACTACTTCGACGACACACACCGGGCGGATACGTCGATTGCGTCCCGGTTGAAAAACTCTCTATCTCAAACAGATCTGAACTCGCATCACTTGCCGCATCTCCGTCGTCGGTAACAACAACACGCGACATCGCCGGCAAGAAAGCGAAATTGATAGGTTTCGCCTCGACGGCGACGACTTCGTCAGGCGGTCGAAAAACTTCAAGCGAATCTCGCGGTGCATCTTCTAAAACGACGCCGTTTTGGACGTTGAGTTTCGTTGATGACGTGGCATTTGAATTTAGCACGGGGAAAGTGAAACCCTCTGTAAATGGTACAGGTACTCTTACTGTAGTCATTGCTGAATTATGAGACTGAGATGAAAACCGTTGAGATTTAACGGCAATATTGGTTTCTGTTTGGTCAACGTTAACCCAATTTTTCTGTGAGTTAAAATTTGACTCCATGTTTATTGTGTTGTTGGTGCTGTTGCTGGGTTGTGGTGAAGGGATGTTTTTAGTTTTGGGTAGTTGTGTTGACTTTTTTCATTGACTTGGACTGATTTTTACCTGAGCAAGGACATTTTCTTCTGAAAAGCCAAATGGGTTTAGAAAGTGAAGTTTTGATCTTACTATTGAGATCATTATTATTTGGGTTTGGGTTTAGATTTGAAGGGTTTTTCATGGAAACTGAGATAGCACCAGGTGGGTGAGATAACAAACCTTGTTGACTATTCCAACTTGCTTCTGAAGAAACTGTTGGTGTTGCAGCATGAAAAGAACGTGTTCTGTAGTTTCTTATGTTTGAATAGCCATCTAAGGAAGAAGCTGATGAGTATCTTGTTGTGGTTTCTGGAATAACAATGCGTTCTGTTTCTGGGGAAACTCTACTATTGTTGTTGTTGTTGATGCTGTTGTTGCTGATGGTTACTTTTGAATGTTATTGTTGGTGACTTCATTGAAGTATTTATGTGCATCAAATATGCTGAGTTCTGAGGTGGAGTCTTCAAGAGTTTGGTGATGTGGTTGGCATGTGTTTGGCTTTTGGGGTATGAGGTAAGATGAGAAAGATGCATCTTTGGAATCAAAGGTTTTCATTACTCTCTTTTGGTTTAGTTTGGTTTAGATGCCTATCAAATTTCTTCTGCTTTCATATATATATGAGTTTCAAGTCTATGTGCAAATTTGTATTTTTCCTGTCACCAATTATGAAGCTGTAAAAATCAAATATGGTATATTCCCATACCCTACCTTTTTATTTTTCACACTTCAATGTGACAAATCCTAGCTTATGATTTGCCTTACACACTTCCTCAATGTATTATAAGTAAACAACAGATGTCTTAATTAAAAAATTGAACATACATACATCCTGATTAGATTATGATATCTATGTGGATATAGTGAATTATATATGTGGTTCTTCATCATTTGGTTGCATCATGGCCATCTGTTAGTAGCCATCTCTGTCTAGAGATTCAATCATTGAATTGTAAGATGAACTTTTGGGCTAGTAGTACAGAGCAGTGAAAAAAAAGTGAAATAACAAGAGTATTATTTGTTGTTATATTTGGAACAAGCTCAATGCATGAATTCATATTGGATAAAAGTTATTACTTATTAACAAAAATATTTATATGTGTAGGTCCAAAAGACATTTTAAGCTCATTGAATTATTGACACCTGTTAATTGCTATTATTATTCAGTTGTCATATCATATCATTGGCTACTATATTTGCACAATATGATCCAATTCAATGTGTTGAAACTTGAAATGACAGAATAATGTTAGGTCCATGTCACTCATAGCTTTCACAAGTCACACTGAACCCCAGAACAATTGATGCTACTATTACAGAAACCTAAAATTGCCGGAACCACTTTTTCCCTTGAATAGATTGTTTCCCAATTCAGTATATGACCCTTTTTCTCAAGTTGTTTTCTCTTCTGATATAAGTTTGGTGGTATTGATTCAATAAAGTAGGCAAGGAAGCAAATCTTATCTAAGAGACACATCAAACACCCGCCAGATAGCTATGTGAATGAGTGAGGGTCCATCTCATTTGACATCTAGGGATGAAGTTAAATCTGAACTCTTGAGAACAAGTGTGGTGGATTGATTTTGGGAACAAGTGTATTGTGGGTCACCATTAACCTTCTAGGTAACATGCATTGCTTTGTTGCCTGCCTTTACACCATTTTTACGCATGGATCTTGATCAGGTGGTGGTCCAAAACAGGATTTTGATTACATTTTTTCTATAAGATAATATATTATATTCTTTTTACTAGAACAATTATTTATCTTGTTACTTCTGAAAACTTTATCTTGGTTGATGCATTGCAGAGTAATACAAATTCAAGTTACTGTGTCAAACACTACCTAATGAAATTCATGAGTCTCACATTCCAAGTTGGCCATAAAATTGCTTCTCTCTAGACCTTATGGACAATTCAATGCCATGCATCACTATCAATCCACTTCAGAGCGTCATCCAATAAAGATGATTGTCGATTTCATTGATTACAATCACAATGAAAGTTGACCAATTAATATGAGCAAGGATGCCCACTTCGTGATCCAACCGTGTTTGTATGTGTTCTCTAGTGAACATTAGGGTAAGTTTAGAGAAGGTTGAAGTTGGTGGCTCTGACGATATATGTTATGGCGGTGGTGCTGATGAGTTTTATCTGGAAAGCTACTTGTTGGATGTTAAAGTTAGATCACATTAGTATAGTAATAATAATTTAGAGTAATGAAGTTACTTCATATTTGTGAGTGGTTATCTTTGTGTAGACATTATTTGGGCTAGGTAGTAGACAGAGAGTAATTAGTCTTTAAAATGTGAACTATTACTCGCAAAACACACCCTCAAAGATGTGAAAAGACAAAAACACCTTTAAAATATAAAACTTTTGAGTGAGTCTTTCTTTTCCTGGATTTCAACCAGATAAAGATTATATAGTCTCAAACTGATTTGGTACAAATGATATGCGGTTGGTCTTTGCACACTCCAAGTACAGTAGCAAGGTACCGTGTTTGCTAATTCTGAAACAACACAGACATGGTATCTTGGTACCGAACCAGCTTGTTACCTTGGTATCATACCTGTTAAAAATTTCGTAGAATGATTTATGACAAATATTTTCACTGCACTTGTTGTGTTTTTTATTAGTTGTAAGCGGGTGTTTGTCATTTGTATTTTGTATGTACAATTCATTTTTTATGAATAAACTTCTAGTTTAAAATAATTGTAGAAGGGTATATAAATTAACCATAATAAAGTAAGGGTATTACTTTCCCCACTCCCCCTCCTACTCTTTCACACTCCTTAACAAATTTTATTCCAATAATAACTCACGTGAAAAGTCGAGTTCACATGTTTAATGACGGTTTGAACGACCTTGTTCAACACGCTCAACAACAACATGCGAACACAATAAAATTGGTGAATGTGGTGTGAGGGTCCATTATTTGTTGCCTTCTGCTAACAAAGATACGAACGAAATAAAATAGTGTTCGAACAAGGTTATACGAACAGTTCGAGTGACCCCATTCGAACAGTGAAATTACGCACGCTAAGGTGTGAAGTCAATTTTTAACTCACGCGACGATGTCGTTCGAACGGGTTCAAGCCCTGTTCGAACACATGAATTTTTTGCAAAAAAAGACGCTTTACCGGTTCTTTTATTCATTTCACACCCTTACGGGGTGTGTTTTTGAGTAAGAGGAGGGGAGTGGGAAAAAACCCTAATGTAATGTACAATATCCGTCAAAATATAAAAATAAACAACCTAAAAATACAAGTCCTAAAGCAAAGCTATTGGGTGTTTCTTGTCCTCCGTCGCTTCTCTATTGATACATGCACCCTCTAAAACGAGTGAATGGCTTGGCAATGGATTTCACCCACCCGAGCAAGTTCCAAGTCCGCATCCTCTTGGGAATACGATTTTCCAGCTTGTTGCCTCCATCGACTCAAAGAAAGATTCGCATGAGAAACTCCTAGATCTTTGAACTAAGGCATGTACTGCGTTAATCTTGGAATAAAGTGGAGGTTTGAAGAAGATTCCGATATCGAATGTGCAATAGTTGAGAGACGCCATCCATCATGATGGTCATATAAGGCCCTTGTTGACTTGTTTGAACCCTAGGCCGATAAGGAAAATATGGTCTTAACTACGCACAAAGGCCTCGATCTGTGGAACTAGCTGAATATTCTCTGCACTCTGACCATGGGATAGGACGCGCACGTAGCTCGCCGCGATCCGCATTGTCTTGTTCTTTGTTAGTCAACCGTTAAAAAGCATTAAAATAAATAAATAAGAACACCGATTGACTCACCGCACCATCCCATAAGCCTCATGCTACATGGTATTTGTAGCAAGTCAAAATCGACTCGTACCGAACTTCCCGAGTATGGTTACGTCTTCGGATGATGACGCCCCAACAACATCAACAACAAGATCAACATGTTGTCGCTCTTCAAGTTGTGGGTCCTTGATAGACATGCCATTCGCGCTGGTCCCAAATCCACACGCCTTCCTACGACGGATGGAAGTAATAGGCCGCTCTTCACGTGTCTGTGGATAGTAACCACCCCTAGTTGTTGCCATATCTAAAGTAGTGAAAAAAATGTTAAAAAGCAAAAAAATAAAATCAACACAATAGCAATTAGATACAAAAAACATAAAAACATGTATAATACTAGATGTGGTTTTGTAAGTTGTAAGGACCTTTGGATCATATTTTTTAATTTGAGAGGAATTAACACAAGTGCTCTCTCTAGGGTTCTTCTTTGAACCGTCCTTGGATCTTATCAAAAGCTAAGGGTTTTTGTGGCGATCCAATCATGAGAATTATCATCTTTTCATGAAAGATGTGACTTCTCTTCACCACATAGTCATCTATTGTCCTTTCCACCTTTTGATTTTCTTCTCTTTCGTGTCTTTTCGTTATTTATTCGTTTTGTTTTGTGTTTGATTATGGAACGATCCGTTGATTTGAGTGAATTAGTAACAACAATTCACATCACCTCTCCCACTTTCTAAGTCTCTCCATGGGTTGGGTTTGGTGTCAAACCAGATTTCTTCACACACCCCCCTTTTTTAATATGCAAAACTATGTCTATTATTAACTCAATCACTCCACAAGCGCATATAAATCATCAAAGGAACAAATAAATCATGTATCAAAACACGTCATTTAAATCAATACAACAATCAAAGCAATACATAATTAAATAAAATATTTCACCATCATCTATCAGATAATTCGATAAAACATACTTGCAATAGGGTTTCCTTATTTGACTTGTATAAAATCAACTAATGGTTCCATCCTAGGCAAAATGCAGTGAAGCCAAGAAATGCACTGAATAAGAAAAGAGACTTACCATGAATCTAATAAATCATTAGAGTAATGGTCAAAATAATTACTAAATTCTTTTGGGTATTACACCTCCAATCCCTCGTGCTATGCACTAAGTTATGACAACTTATTTTGTAAGCAAAAGGAAGGAATGAAGACTTCATTAAAACCTTCTCGATATAAGACAATATCGAGAAGGAAAATAGAGCAACCCCTAAATTTATTTTAAAAATGAAAAGAGAAAGATGACAGAAGGGAGGCCAAAGGGGATTAGACAAATACCCTTAGTAAAAGAAGATAACATCAAAGCAATAATAGGGGTCTTTAACAAAAATCCCTAAAAGACTTCATCCTAAAGACAAGTAAAAAAAGACTAACTAACAATAGTCGATAAATGTGACAGAGACAAAAGTTTTGAAAATATGACAACTTTAAAGAATTATATCGCATAATTTATAAAAACTTTATGGAAATTAGTTTTGAAAATATGTTATTAAAATTTTAATATTATAATATGTACAATAGAAAAATAATTAATTTCAAATATGAGTAACAATGAGTTGATCAAAAGCTAACCATGTCTTAATGGTTTTTCATATTTTGCAAATTCATTTGTGAATTTCTCCAATTCATGACTAAGTAGATCGTATATGACACAAAGAGAAATAATTCGAAAGTTGATTGAGTTGTATTTTGAATAGTTTTTTTACTAGAAAACTACACAAAAGTACTACTCTCGCTATCCTCAAGAATGATCGAGTCGATAGTGGAAGGGGACAGAGTCGTAAAAAGCAACATTGCAATTTAAAGATAGAATATTCTTAGCTAAAATATCACGCTCTATTATTATATCCGGGAATCTTTGATCAACGAACGTTAGTACCACCAATGACCAAGTTATTAATGCTAGTAATAATGTAGGTGCGTGAGAGTGGTTGGGAGTTGTAAATCCTTCAATTAGATCTATAGCAGACTTGATAATCGGTTTCCACCACAAATTGATGTTACCCTTCTCAACAACCAAACTACACCCATAGAAAATCACCCTCAATTCAAATTTCAAGAACAGAGGAAGGATTTAGTTTCCTCGAAAAACCGAAGATGAAAGTACCCAATTGATCCCTATTGAGACACCACAACCAACATTGTTACCCCTATCGCAAATAAGTGGTGTCAACGCAGAGAGACACACGAAGCGGTCGAAGGGGAATCCACAAAGAAGGAGACGACAAGTTCTGCTTTCTAGTGAAAATATCGAGACTCTCAATAAGGAGGTTACCTTTAATTGATGCTTGAATTTGATTTTGAGCTCTCCACATATGCGATCTGAACGAGATACTATTGCTAGCGAAGACGGTATCGTTCCTGGCTCTCCATATGTTATCGATGATGGTACCAAAGGTGGGAACCCAATCATGATTTTGTAAGTTCATCTTCCTGCTCAAATTGAACTTTAACCAATTATACCAATTCACCGATTGGAAGAATCCGGATCGCTATGGGATATGCACAAAATTCCACAGAATGGTTATGTGATTACAGTCTCTAAAGGCAAGAAGGAGAGTCTCTTCGAAACCGCCACAGATGGGGCAGATATTATCATCCATCAGATGGTGTATGGCTCTCTCAACCTTCGTAAGAAGAATACTAAGGAGGGCTTTCTAGATAAACACTTTGACTATCTCCTATCCCGTGCCAATTCCAAGCAGGATCAAAGTTATAGTCAAAAGAAGCTTGAGAGCTATGCTTGTTCTAAAGATAGGATGATTTCGTGGAAAAAGAGCCATCACCACTAGCTTTCCAACATAAAGAGTCTTCTTGGTCAATGATTCTGGGAGGAGGAAGAAGTTGGACTCTCTCCACAAGTTGTTCAGGTAAAAATTCTCTCAGAACTAAAGTATCCCAAAAATTGTCATTGAGGGGTTGAATAGTAAGATAAATGAGAGGATTCTCATTGATATTCCAAGAATCTTCCCAAAATTGGATAGTCTCACCATTACCTAATTGCCAATTTAGGTTGCTGCGAAATTTGTCCCAATTAGAACAAATACCTCTCCAAAAGTTTGATCCTACCTTCTTAGGATTAATTTTAGGAAGAACATCATTCCCTGCATTATATTTAGCTCGAACCAAGGATTTCCATAGAGAATTAGATGGAGTGTGAGGTTCCAAGAACCTTTCAAGTAGTATTCAGATTTGTCATTGTCCTCAACTCTAAGCCTCCTTCCTTCTTAGGTTGACAAATTCTATCCCATCTGATAGAATGACATCTTCTCTGCCCATTTTCCTCACGCCAAATGAAGCTTCTATAGATTTTATCAATATCATCACAAACTCCTTTAGGAATGATGCAAGACTGTATAACATAGGAAAGAAGGGCCTGCAAAACAGATTTTGTTAGTGTAATTCTGCCAGCCATAGATAAAGTTTTAGCTTTCCAAGCACTAAGTCTTTGATTTAGCTTGTCAAAGATGAATCTAAAAGGTTCTTTGTTGACGCTCTTGCGGAGTATTGGACTTCCAAGATACCGACCAAGATCACTAGTGCTTTGGAACCCCAACATGTCTCTGATAGCCACCCTCAAGTGATAAGGAACATTATTAGAGTAGTAGATCATTGTCTTGTCCAAACTGATCTTTTGTCCATAGGAAGCACATAAGGTATTGAGAACTTGATTAATCACTTCTTCTTCATCCAAGGAGGCATCGACAAAGAGCAGGAGGTCATCAGCAAAAGCAAGGTGAGAAATGGGAGGGCAATGTCTAGTAAGCTTGATAGGATCCCATCTTTTATCATCAACCTCAATATTAATCAGATGTAATAATCTTTATAGGCATAGGACAAGGAGATAGGGGATCTCCTTGTCTAATACCTCTAGAAGGATGGAATTCCTCAAGAACTTCTCCATTCAAGAGAACTTTCATAGGAGTATTTTGAATAGGATGATTATTGATAACTTAGGAAATTGCATGCAAAGAAAACTCATAACGATGTTCAATATTATTAGTGTTGAGAAAATGCAAATAAAACTCATATTGATGCGGTCCAAAAATTGATACTCGAAAATCCTAAAATATTGCTTAGAATATTTTCTTCCATAATTTTTGTTAAACAAAAACATTCCAATTGAAATGAAATAAAGAAACAAATCAATGTTGATTTTTTGTTTCAAAACATTGTTTTGAATGTAACTCATTCCTGAATGCTAAATGACTTCTCCTTGAGAAAAACAAAACATTGAAACATTTAGGAAACTTAGAAGAGCCTTGAGAACAAATCAAAGAGATCTACAGCCCGATTTGCTTAATCAGTTTCAGGTTATATTGCTTGAACATATAAATCACTAAATAATGAGGAAAAAATATATAAAGGAGATGCAATTAAAAAACAAAAACCAAAAAGTAGTCAAATCTACATGTAAATAAATATTCATATAATTAAGATGCACGGTTAGTTTCTCATACTCCCAATCACCTGTCTTACGATATATTTTAAGTCATGGTTCATTTGTGAGTTTTTTAGGTATGCGTAATGTCTAAGCCAAAAAGTACATCTGAAGCAAAAGTAGATCTGGTATGGTTCTCAGCTTTGTAATTTGCGTATTGATCTCGATCAAACTTGATTCAACGCGAATACTACTAACATTTATTTAAATAGATGAGTAGATATTTTGGGTTAAGAAAAATATGGTTTGAATTTGGTAAAAAAAATGGTTTGAAAAAGTAAAGAGAAGAAATGCAAATATAAATAATGTTTTTAAGTGGTGAAAATAATAAAATAAGTAGGGTAAAACCTATAACTTATGTGGGGGCTAAAAGTCAAAAGCATGTTAGTAAAAATGTGCTAATTTCATGAAAAATGTTTGACTTTGTTCCAACTATTAATCAACTAAAATGAGGAGTGTATTAGTATTTGAAATAATAGATGCCACTACCTCCGTTCCTTTATAATTACTTTATCTGCTTTACAATATACGCTGCTTTTAAAAGAATTATTTTGTTTTATTTTACTTGTCTTTTTCAAAGTCCAATGTACCATTAACTATTGATTTGTCAATAATACCCTTACCTATTTATTGCGGAGAGAGAAACATATAGACTGAAATAATAAATAGTAAATGGTATTCTAGGATAAAGATAAATACTTCCATCAAAAACAATAAAATTTATTGAACTTCTTGGTATGTGTAAATTATCTTAAAACGACATGTATCGTGGAACAAATGGAGTATCGTTTTATGGTTGATTCCACGAACCAAGAAACCTAATTATTATTGTTACTTTGATGAAATTATTTGGCTTTATTCTATAATACCCTTAATTACTCCATCCGTTTCACAATACATGTCGTTTTTAAATAATTGTTTTATTTCATTTTACTTCTCGTTTTCAAAATTCAATGCAACATTAACTATTGTTTTGTCAAGAATACCATTAACTATATATTGTGGAGAGAGAAATATGTAGAGTGAAATAATAAATAGTTGAGTGTATTCTAGGAAAAAGATGAATAGTTCCATCAAAAACAACAAAATTTATTAGTCTACCTAGTATGTGTAAATTACCTTAAAATGACATGTATTGCAGAACAGATGGGGTATTTATTATTTTATTTATATATTTTTCTCTTTACAATAAATGTTATGGATATTATTAATAAAATAATAATTATAATTAATATTTCATTAAACTTTGAAAATGACAAATAAAAAGAAATAAAACTATTCTAAAAGAACGACACTTAAAAAGGAACTGAAGGAATAATAAATTTCTTTGTCAAAAACAAATAGTAAGATAATAAATTCTTTTTTAGAAATTTTTTGTTGAGAAATATCAACCCTTTTAAATGGAGTTTTGATATCTCGAACGATTAGTCTCTACCGTCATCGTGGAGGATACATTGGTTTACAAAAAAAAATTCATTTTCTTTTGTGGGTGTTTCTAGGGTGAGGGAGCAAATCAAATCGCTCACCGGTGAATCCTCAAATATGACCGTAGGATGTAGTATAAAAATTCATCAACAGTTGAGATTTAATATTGGTTGATTCAACTCCCTTTTTTCACTAAAAAAATTAGTTGATTCAATCTTAACCATTGATAATATTTTACACAATATCTTACCATCAATTTTAGTGGTTCACCGATGATTAATTTAATATCTTATTTTGTTTGACTGAATAATAAATTCATTAATTTTAGTTCCTCCGAACTTTCTTTCCCTTTTTGCGCCCAAATCGGGAGCACTATAAAAACGAGACTATCTTTTGACAGTGGCATCGTCATTTGTTCTTCTATGGCTTCAGAGAAAGAAGCTGCTCCCAATCCCCCCACGTAAGCTTTCAATTCCACTCCTCTAACTTCTGATGCTGCATTCATCTCCCTCTCTTGATCGCTTAATTTCTGATTGCCTTTAATTTTGCTCGCTCAATGTGCTAAAACCCTAAAAAGCTTACATTTTTATGTTTTTAGGCTTAATAGGTAAATCATTCTTCAGCATAACATAAAAGTGAAATTCCATCACATATTTTTATTAATCTGAATAACTAGAGGACAGTAACATTGTTTCTTTCTGTTGTGATTTTCATTAAATTTTGTTTATTTATTTTTAGTTCCTAATAGTCATATCTTTTCTCATGTATTCTGTGTTAAACAGATTTGACAGAATCATCAAAAGGGAAAATTCTTCGACTGTGGTTTATGAGGATGATGAGGTGATTATTTATGAAGTCCTTCCACTTAACTTTGTTGTAGCTTTATGTCTGATATTTTTTTATATGCTTGAGGATGAGACTACAATTGCAGATAGATGTTATTATATATTTAGGGATTGTTTGGATTGACTTGTTTGAGAGCATTTGTGAAACGTTTTGAGAGAGTTTATCTAAACTGCTTATAAAATGTTTATCAGCTGTTTTCAATTTATTTCCATAAGCTCTATTGAACAGTTTTCAAGTAGTTTGGTTTTATTGTATTTTTTTACTATAGAAATAGCTTATACATAAACACTTATATGACAAGCACTTAAGTAAACTATTTATTCGAAGAAGGCCTAAATAATGCATGTTGAAGTTCATTTCTTGTCTTATGAAGTGCCTAAATAATGCATGTTGAAGTTCATTTCTTGTCTTATGAAGTGTTGTTCTCTTTTGTTTTTTCAGTTTCAAATTTTAATGAAAGTCCTGGCTCATCTATATTGTTTCTGAAACCTTTTGGTTAACATTTCTTTACACTAGAGTTGTTGATTAGGTAATAATAAAGGCCCATTTGTTAATTTAGAGATTCGTTTTTAGAGATTTTAGTGAGAGGCAGGAGCTATTTTTCGTTTGTTTACCATAACTTAAATCACTTTTATTTTAAAAAAAAAGTTCTAAAATGGTTCAATGGGTATGAGGGTATCCCCAAGGTAGTCAAAATTGCGTGCTGGTTTGTAGAGTCGCACGTTTTTTATGATTTTTGGTCACCTCTGCGAGTTCAGAAGTGAGCAGAGTCGTCGTTGGGTGAGGACGGTGGAAGCGCCCGTGCTGGTTCACAAAAGCAGTGCAAGTGGCGTGCTTCAATGCCGCCACAAGCGCACAATTCTGAATCATCTCGCAACCGAGTTGGGTTTCGTGCCCGCTTTCTCGCAGAATGGAACGCTTTGCGGTCTGAGGGAGAAGGCCAAGGGCTCAGCAATGAAACACATTGTTTAGGGCAGGAAAGGGATTAATGAAACGCTGCGTTGGGAAAATGAAACGCTGCGCTTGGAAAGGAAGACTAATGAAACACATCCTGCCTTTGTTATTCCTTATTTAATTAATGAAACGCTACGTTGGGGCTTTTTTGTTTTTATGTGTTCAATGTGTGTTTAAAACACGGGTTTTGTTTGTCTTCCCAGTCATAAATAAAATAAAAGTTTCCTTCACCGTGTGTTTAAAACAGGAGTTGTTTTGTCTTTTTATTTGGTCATATTTTAAAACACTAAATAAAAAATCAGAATCCTTCATTCTTCTTTTCTTCTTCTCTACTTACTTTCAAAGTTATGTTTATTTATGACTTGAATTATTTTGGTGTTTTATATGAATATAATGTAAAATATGTAGACTCTGACGAGTCGTGTTACGACTCTATGAGTTACGGTTTTTAGATCCCTTACCGAATTTAGGTAGAATATCGAATTTAACTACATTGGGTATCACAGTTTAAAAGAAACTGAACTCGGGATGTGCTCGTTGAATGACTGCCTTCAAAATAGCTTTCTTGCTGAATTGCATATTCTTAGACATGACTCAATTTCAGAGATGCAAAAGAAGGTTGCTGATCAATTTATATTTTATAAGTACTTGATTTTCTTGTAATTAAAACCTACATGGAGATTTCATTCTTTATGTTAAATTTCACTGGACTTATTTTTCTACCACAATTGTATTTTGTCTAAGCTACTGCTTCGACAACTTTCTTACAGATTAGATTATTTCTGTTTTCTATTAGTCATCGGTTCATCTATTAATATTATCCTTCTCTAAAAAAAAGGTTTCCTTCTCCCTTGAAATATAATTACAACATCATAGAATTGTTTCCAATTTTGCAATTTCATATGTTTGGTATTTGCCTGAATGTAAACCTCATTATACATTTTATTTTGTAACCTTTTCTGAATAGAAGTTGAAATATAACCTTTTTTGCACTGGAAATTCTGAGTATTATGGCATGGTTTGACATTTTGTTTAAGGGAAAATAAGTGTACTAACTTGCAAAAATTGAGGAAATTATTCTAGTTGCACCTTGTGTTAAACGTTAAATAGATTTCTTAGAAGCAAGTCTTGGGTAGCATGGCTTCATCCTTAGCCGTTCTTTCAGTCATTCTATTTTATTTGATTTAGTGGTAATCATAGCAATTGGTAACCCCTTCATCTATCTCCTCTGTTCAACAGGTTTTTGCCTTTAGGGATATGGCTCCTCAAGCTCCTCCCCATATTGTAATCATTCCTAAAGTTAGAGATGGGTTTACTCTTACTGGTCCATCTAAGGTATTTCTCAATGACTTTTATGCTCAGTTGGCATATTATGCTGTCTTAGATCATCTGGAACCAGGCATCACAGATATGCATAATACATGACAGAGTGCAGTGTGTGTGTGTGTGTGTGTGTGTGTATATTCAGGATAGTCATGCACCAAGTGTTGTTGTATGTTTATTGTCAAAAAAAGAAGTGTTGTTGGATGTCGATGTTTGAATTGTTAGTTCGGGAAAAAGAATTTCATAATTTATTGTCAATCATCCTATAGTTATGATGTGGGCTACATGTTTTTGGATAAAAAATTAGCTGTGTTGATGAGCCAAATTTGCTTAATTTGAATTACTTTGTAAACCTACTACATGCAGTTATTCTTTCAAATTGTTCAGACCGATACAAAATCTTTGATTGTGCCTTCTGATACCACATCTTTCTTAGGACATGAGTTACTTTTGCATGCAATAGACTCTTGGTAGTTGTGTAAGTTTTTATCCATAGCTATTCATAGGCTGGTTCTTATGTAACTTCTCCATTGATACATAGGCTGATAGGCATGATATAAGGTCTTCATTTTATGGTGAATATAGTTTGATGTCTAGGTTGCATTGCACAGCATGTGTCTCTGTTTAAACTTTCTGAATGAGTACTACCCTGATAAAACCTTAAGAAAATTAGTGATCAATATTACTCTGCTTTTTCTGTGGACTGTAAGGTACTCGATCCTGATTACTTTTGTAATGTAAGGTTATATTTACCAAGATGTCAAGTTTTGAGGAGAGACTATCCTTGATAGAATATAAGGCAATTATTATATTTAAGCATCAATTACTGCAATAATTTTTGTTAGTTGGTCACACTAAGGTTCATCTTTTCTTTCTATATATTCAAATCATTTTATCAATTTTGCATTATTATATTAGGTTATGTTTATTGTTGGTTTTACCATCCCATTTTCTGAATTTATTTCTGCTATGTACTATAGCACCTACTTTACATTGTCATGCCCATAGTAGAACTCCTTCAATTAAGCTGCTCTTGAAGAGAGCAAAAGGAAAACAAACTGCATATGCAAGTATCTGGTGATGCATTCATAAGTCACACTTATTCTCATGCAACACCATTTTTATTTTTCCAATGGCAAATCAAACTGAATGCAGAACCTTCCCACACCTTGGATCACCACCTACAATTGTTCTACATTTTGTCCTTCTTATGTATGTGATTATATACTGATCTGATTTATTATGGTATTGTTCCAGGCTCAAACCCCAATGTTTTCAACCCAAATTGAGTTGGATGATACTACATTAGATGAAGAACAACAACCAAGTCAAAAAAAACAAAGAGTGAGGTTCACCCAAGAGGAAGATAAACTGCTCATCCAAGCATGGCTAAATGTTCCCAAGAATGCAGTTGTGGGGGCAAACCAAAAAGCGGATTCCCTTTGGATAAGAATTAGAGATAATTTCAATGAGTGTCGTGGCCATTTGAAAGCGAGGGGGCGGACTCAAATAAAATCTCGATGGCATAAGTTGAACAAACTGGTTCGAAAATTTGCAAGGTGCTACAAACTAGCCTATAATAGAAAGAAAAGTGGTAGCACGGAAACTGACATCATGGTAGATGCAAATACGATTTATTATCAAGATGTAGGCGAGCATTTCAAGTTAGAGTATGCATGGCGATTGTTGAAAGATGAAGCTAAATGGTCGTCCTCTGAAGGAGGTAGTAATAAGAGAACAAAGATTGATGCTTCTGGAGTATACTCGTCCCTCTTCTAATCTGGACGCACCATCGAAGTTATGAATACAATGCAACTTCACCTACTGTGGTTCGTCCAATGGGGACAGAAGTAGCATTAAGAAAGGAAAAATCAAAATCAAATGACATATCGTTTCCCGATGTTGAGCTAATCGAAGTGAATGGAGCTACCGTGGTTTGTCCAATGGAGACAGAAGTGCCAGAAGTGTCAATGGAGCTAACTGAAGTGAACATAACTTCACCTACCGTGGTTCGTCCAATGGGAACAGAAGCAGCAATAAGAGAGGAAAAATCAAAACCAGATGAGACAGCTTTGCATAATGTTGAGCTAACTGAAGTGCAAGCTAGACAAAAGTCAGAAGTTCATGTTATGGCTGACTTGGCACGTGTCCAAGATGAACAAAACAGGTTAAAGGAAAGAGAGTTGGAGATCAAGGAAAGAGAGTTGAAGATGAAGGAGAGGGAGTTTGAGTTGGAGATCCTATTTAAGGATACATCCATAATGATTGACAGACAACTACGAGATCATGAAATGTTGTGCAACATCATTAGAGAAAAACATGGAATCATGTAATGTAATGATGTTTGTCAAAGTAGTTGTTCAAACTAGCTATTTAAACTAGTTTTTACATTGTCTCTTTAGAATTCGTAAAATGTAAGAGGATTGAGACTCTCACATGTTTTTTTTTAATAAGCAATAGGTTATAGGATATATTATATGAGACTCTCACATGTGATATATTATCTCATTTTAATATTTCTACCTAATTCTCTAACTCTCAATTATTTAATATTTCTACCTCAGCTTAATTTCTTCCCCTTATTACTCTTACTTAATGAAACGTGTGCAATTTACTTAAATTAACATATAATCAAAACAATTAGTATAACGCAAGAAATTCAATCAAGGTAATTCAAAGACATATAAGTTATGAGTGACCTGAGTTGCTTCCCACGAAAAAGTGACCAATTTGATATTTTCGCTTGAATTATTTTTCCAAACATTTCCAAATAGAATTTGATAAATCTCAGAATCCTAAAAAAAAAAGGAAAAATAGCCATATTGGTTTCTCACAAAAAACCAAAGACCTGTTTAGTTCCTTTGAATTAAAATCATCAAATTCACTGTCATCCATCTCAAATTTAACTTAAATTAGACCCTATTTAGATAAACAGCTTAAATAAACATTTATATCATAAACTCTTATAATATAAGTACCTATGTACAACTTATTCCTATTTTTTTAGGTATATAAGCTATTTCTATATTTTGACTTTAAGTGACATCCATCTAACTCTATAAAAGGTCTACAAGCAGTTCTAATAGCCCTTTTCCAGCCATCAAAGCAAATGTAATATCTTTCAAAACATGGCATCAAAGTTGGACCAATTCTAACTTGAATGTATTTCTAGGTGATAGTCTCCTTATCTCAGCACTCTATGACCAAAGCAATGAATATTGCTTACTAGAACCCCCTTCCACAAGCTTCTTTCCAATTTGTGTTGCATTGAATGTTGTACTTCCAGTGATTTCAGTAGAAAACCTTGACCTCACTTCACCCACAACTTCAGTAAACTTTACTTTCTCATGGTTCTTCATCTTCTCAACTAAGACCTTAGCAACCCACTTAGACTTGGAACTCTTGTTTGCAAACACTATTCCATAAGTATGTTTGGGACACAAAGTCTTAACCCTTAATGTTGTTGTCCTCATAACTCTGCTGATCACTAGAATTTTGTCGCTACAACTCTTCATCTAATTGGATCATTTTTTCCTTAAACTTTACCTCTGTGCCATTCAACACATTATGCTCTAAAATAGCATGTTTGTATTGTTTGAGTGATGAGAACTCCATACCCAAGTGAATTTGTAGTTCTTTGTCATTCCTCTTCTGAATTGAACTTATCAAATTTAGGCCTATCATTTGTATCAGAGTCAGTGCCAAGCCCAATCTCCAACTCATCAGTGCTATATTCATCTTCAATTGGATGAAGAGCATCCAATTATGGGGCTACCTGTTAGATTTAGCCCTAGAAGCCAACCGTTTTTCCTTGGTTATTGTTTTTGAAGCATGACATTTATTATGATTATTTATATAATGATACGAGACATTTTATTTATTATGTGGATTTATTTAGAGCATAATAAAGTCCTTATATTTGTTGATATGTTTAATGGATTATTAAGTGTGACTTAATCGTGAGACCCTATTAAACATAAAGAAACTATTAAACATAAAGAAACTATTCTTAAAGTATCTGTAGTTGAATATTACTGGTAATTAGGACAATAGTAATGCATAGAGACTATTATGTGAGTGGACTGATGACCGTATCTCACGGGTCATGGATATGAGATATCAAGTCTTCACATAGGTATAGGTGTTAGGAGTAATATTTATATTGGATTGACCCGCTATGAGATTACTAGATAACAGTTATGCAAGTGTCATTAGTTATTCTCATGCGACCATTCTGAGTAGTCCTTCGACTTGAAGTCACTACGATCCCTACATGAAGAGTTGTAGGCTTTAAGGCCATCAAACATTGTCTGTAACAGGACAATCATAACGGTGGTTATTGGGCCTGCAATAAATCATGTGGAGGGGTGTGAGTGATGCAGATAGAATTCATCACTCCTGCATAACAGGAGTTATGTCCCAGGCCTCTCGGTAGAGCGATACATGAAATATGTGTGGCCACGCCTTAATGGGCCAATATGAGATATTGGGCCCATTAGTGATCAGACGTATACTCGGGAATCAAGAAACAAATAGTTGAACATAACATGGATGGCACTAATTATGCCTTGTGTTCAATTAAGACATTTGGATGAAGGGACAATTACGGCACGGTATATTGTGGTCGCGGAAAGGTAATAATCGAAGCACCGATTTTTCCATAAATTGGGTAACAATGATGTATTGCTAGATGCCGCTCATTGTTTATAATATGTAAATATTAATTTAATATTATTCCCAATTGAGTGGAAGCCTATAGGGCCACACGCATAAAGTGATTAATCGGAGATTTATTTAATTAAAAATGATTTAATTAAATAAACAAAGAAGGAGAAAGGGAATTGGGCTCGTAATGTACAAAGCCCAATGGGTCCACCAAGACATAGTGGAAGAGAACATAAGTGATGTACTCCATCACACCCTTGTGACAGTTTTTGCGCCTCCATCTTCTAAGAGCTGCTAGCACAGAACTTCGAAGGTGATCACTTGTGTGGACTGAGTAGAGGATGCTGCGATTTTGTGGTGCTAGTGGTCGTCCCTGTTGTCTCCTATTCACTTCAAGAGGTAAACACATGAACCTAATGTGAAAATTCTGTGCTACGTGTTCCTTGGCAAGGGGTTATTCCGCTCCGAGGTTATGTCATCTTGATGGCGATCTCGCGAAACCCAAACAGTGGTATCAGAGCCATGTCGTTTTAGTATGTTATATTTCAAGATTGATAGTTTTATACATATGATCTTTGGCCATCAGAGATTGTGTCTCATCTAGAAATATTGATTAGAAGTTGCATCGTACACTTTGAAGTAGTATATTAGTTTGGCTTAATTTATATATAAAAATATGTATGTTTCAATGTCCGTAATATGCAATTGACGTATAATTGAATTTCCTTAGATCACAGTTATAGAATAGTGTTATCATGATCAGAACCTGCATTCTTTGGCTACCAAAGGTTATACCTGTTTATTGTCTTCAACTATTCATAAACATTTAAAGGAATGATATAGTTAGAAAATAACCTTTTTATTATTTTTTATTTTTTTATTTATTACCATGAAATGGATTGCAAGTATAGGTTTGGCTACAACAATTTGTAAGGTTTTCCGCCAAGTCAGACCTCGGATATACTTGCTGAAAAATTGAAAATTTTCCTATATTATACTCATGATGTTTCCTTCAAGCTTCTTTTGCTATATATATATATATATATATATATATATATATATATATATATATATATTTCTAACAGATCGAAGCCTTATTTTGTTCATTCAGTTTGGCCTTTCACAATAAGATTAGAACCTTTTTCTTCCAATTACTATCGACATTAGTACACTAGAAGATTAGCTAGCATTTATTGAAACAGAATGATTCGACGATCAGGATGTTATAATTGTTGGTATCGGAACAAATGCAGCATATGCGGAATATGCGGAATATGCGCGGCTAACAAAATGTGAACCTAATTACCTATTTACGAGTAATTCAAAATTACAATTTTTTTATTTCGAACGAATAATTTGCGCTTAAAAAATCGGTTTTCGACAACATACTACGATCGTAATGAAACCACAACCATTAGAAGCGAAAAAATCAAGAATCAAGACTTTTAAAAGGACTTCTTACGGACTACTACCAAAATCCCAAATTCCATCGTTTATTATTTTTTTACGATTTTTTTAATTTTTCATAGTCTCCAAAAATCTAAAAAAATTGTATAGCCTTATTTTGGTTTTGTTAGATTTTTAGTGGTGTTTTTATATTTTTTAGAGTAGTTTTGACTATTTTTAGTAGCCTTTTAGTAATAAAAATTAAAACAAATCGTATATATACGCACCGCCTGTCGTGGATTGGCCCGATGATGCCTTAGATGTTGCCTGCTCACCTACTTCACGTGCTTATTTTCAATCATTTTTAGACATTTTAGACCCATAATTGTATTTGTACTCTATTTTATGTTGGTCATTTTATATATTTTGACGTATTGTTATTAAATCGTTCAGATCATATTTCCAATAAAACGCTGCGTTTAAATCTTAAGACCAAAATATAAACTTTTAAAAAAAAATTAAAAATTTGAATTACCTTTTTAGAGGTAATTCAAATTTTTCATGATTATGAACCGGAATTACCTTTTTTAGAGGTAATTCCGAAATTTTAATTTTTTTTGAACCGGAATTACCTTTTTTAGAGGTAATTCCGAAATTTTAATTTTTTTTTGAACCGGAATTACCTTATTTTGAGGTAATTTCGAAAATTTTAATTTTAATTTTTTTTTTAAAACGCGGGGGTATTATTGGCATTTTTTGAAATATGGGGGTAAGATAGATGATGAGGGGGGTAGGAAAAATAAAATCCTTATGAAAATTTCTTGTGTGATGAAACTATCTTTACAGTGCTACTAAGAGAAGGTAATGACTCGCCGATGCCAAATTACTTTTGAATACTGTTGGTTATACTGTTTTTGGTACTTTTAGCTACAAAGCTACTTGTTAAAAGTGTTTCTTATACCATATACAATAGTCAAAAATGTTTCTTAAAAGTGTTTCTTAAAACTGTTGCTAGAGACCAAAAATGTTGTATCTACAGACCAATGGGCAGGTTGAGGTTGCAAACAGAGTAATCTTGTGGGGCTTGAAGAAGAGATTAGATGAGGCTAACGGTGTTTTTTTCTTTTTCCACTGTATTAAACAAAACGAGGTCGTTTTGCTTAAGGGAATTTTTTTCGTTCCTCTTTCTTTCAGGCTTCTTCGAGTCCCAGGAACACACGCCGTTTCTTCTTTCTTTCACGCTTCTTCTCCCTTTCCTTGTCTTCCATTTCAGGTATTCTTTCTTTCGTTTCTGTATATAATCTGACCCAAACGAACACTACAAAAAACACATGATAGCGAGGAATCTAGGTGGGTCGCTAAAAATCAATTATCGAGGATTAGCGACGACGACGGGCCGTCCGCTAATGATACGCTATTTATTTTTTAAAAAAATTCCCTCGCTAAAAGGGTAATTCCTCGCTAAATTCAAAGACAATTTGTAACACACACAAAACCGATTTTAAATTCCCTCGCTAAATTTAACTATTCCCTCGCTAAATAATTCCCTCGCTAAATGCACAATTCCCTCGCTAAATGTACAGTTTCTGCACACTCTGACACTCTTTGACTGATGGTACAGTTCCCTCGCTAACTGCACAATTCCCTCGCTAAATGATTCCCTCGCTAAATCCTCGCTAATTTCAACATTGTGATCCGTGTGAAAACTTTAAGATGTACCTCTACCGTTGATTATTTTGATAAAAGATAATATTAACCGTTGGATAAATCATATCACACATTTATCTCCTTATTTACATCACTCCAACCATACTCCTTCATCAAAAACTCTCTTTTCATTTTACATCTTCAAACCCCATTTCCTCCTTCATCAAAAGCATCTCTCTCCACCCTCTCTCTCTTCACCACCACTACCTCCTCCTCTCATCCTCACTCCTAGCTTCCTTCTCTCTCTACCCTAATTCACCCTTCACCACCACCACCACCACCACACAACCATCACCACTAGAGCTCCTCTTCCTCTCCTCTCTCTCTCTCTTATGACTTCCCTTTCCTCTTCTTTTCGCCACCTTCTTCCACCACACAACCACCACCACCACCACCACCACCACCCACACACACCACCACCACCACCTATGAATTTCTTTTCTATTTCCTCTTCTTCTCTCCACCTTCCACCACAACCACAAAAAAAAAAATTCATTGTTGACAAAAAAAAAAATATAATTTTCATTTTAATAATATGCTTGAAAAAATAATATAATAATAAATATATATAAAAAAAACAAGTCCTTCTGATGGATTGAGGAGCTCAAAATTGTATCTTAGCCTCTTGATATGATAATGTTCTGATGCATTTTTTTTAAAAAAAAAAAAATTAGTTAGCGAGGGATTTTTTCGTCGCTAATTCCCTCGCTAAAATTCCCTCGCTAATTCCCTCGCTAAAATTCTCTCTCGCTAATTCCCTCGCTAAATTTCCTCATAATTCCTCGCTAAATTAGCGAGGAGCATTTTAGCGAGGATTTGAGATCTCATAATTCCTCGCTAAAGTACATTAGCGAGGATTTTTGTGCTTTAGCGAGGGAATTGTGCGTCGCTAAATCACGTTTTTTTTGTAGTGGAAGTATGGACCCAAAAATAATAACAATCATCAACATTAGGTTGTATCTACGTGAAGGGAGCCGTAGCAATCTATAATTGTATAAATCATCCGTAGCATCATAGCATGAATTGAAAGGAAAATTGGCCAGTAATGAATGAGCCTCATTAAATAATAATCTATTGTTGGTGACCCACACAGCCTTGCCACACAGCAGTGCATTACTTGGAATTGGGTACTCATCTCTCCATGAATTTGCAAGTGATTACACTCTAAGAGAAAATTGCTGGCCTAGGTACTGTCTAGCCCAATTCTCAGACCTCACATTCCACATCCCCACATTGTCCAATGGCATGTACAATGCAGTCCATGACTTGGGATACACCTGTGTCAATGAAAGTTTACAAGGCAAAAAATGCTTTTTAAGTATCATCTGATTATCTGAATAGTAATGTCAATGATAATTTTGGAAGATTATCATAGTTCCGTATTCCCCTACAATTGTTAAATCATTGAAGAAAAAGGAACACCCTATTCTAAAATCCTGGATCCGCCCCTAGATGTCTCTCACTGGTCGTGGATTTGGAAATTACTTGTTCCTGAAAATGTTAAGTTCTTTGCGTGGATGGTACTCCACAACAACTTGCCTACAAATTTGTTTCGTCACCAAAGACATATCACTGATGATCCTTCTTGTCAGAGATGTGGGGCTCATGATGAGTCTATTCTTCATGCACTTAGAGATTTCCCTTCTATTTGCAATATATGGTGGTTTTTCTCCTTTAGCTCCAAAACAGACTTCCTTCAGCATGAACTTCTCCCTTGGTTCACATCATTTGCTAACGATAACTCAGGTCAATTGATTCTCACTTCTTGTTGGCACATTTGGAATTCTCGTAATAATGAGATTTTCAATGATATTAAAGATCCTATCTGGAAATTGTGGAATACTATCGCTTAACAATCGATGGTTCCCAATAACAAATTCATTCAAAAGCGTTTAGTCTCTTGGATTCCTCCCCCGGACAACTTTGTCAAGCTTAACACTGATGGTAGTAGATTCTGTAACTCGGGAAGATCAAGTTTTGGTGGTGTAATTAGGAACTCTGATGGTAATTGGCTTTTGGAATTTTCTGGTAACTGTGGAATTACCTCCAATATTAATGCTAAGCTTCTAGCTATTGCCAAATGTATCTTTTTAACTTGGGAAAAGGGCTACAGAAATGTTATTTGTGAATCTGATTGCCACACAACTTTGTCCTTAATCAATGAGGGTGTCCCCCATACTCATCCGTATGCTCATCTTATCTCCTTCATTCGTGAGCTCAAGAACTACAATTGGTCTTTCACCTTCGATCACACTCTCCGAGAAGGAAATCATGTTGCTGACTGGTTGGCTAAGCACGAGCTTCCTCAAGTCCCGATCAATTCTTATATGTCATTGCCCGACCGATTTATCCTCATCCTTTTAGTGACACTATGGGAATGCAATATTGTCGAGTAGTTTGGTTTGTTGCCTTTATTTTTCTTACTTATCAAAAGATAAAGATTTTCTCTATTCCTAGAGACTATGAGAATACAAACAATAATTACAAATATTATAATTTCGATTTGTACAACATGAATTAGAAATTCTAAATATATACAAATAATGAATTGTATCTTCTTCATAATTTATGCAACATATAAACGAGAATAAATGGTAACATATAATAATATACAATCCTAAGATTCAAATCTCACCACCCCCCCCCCCCCCAAATTGATGCGGCTAGTCGATGAACATTAATTTGCTAACAAGAAACTGATGGCGCGGGTGAGAACCTTGGGTAAGAATATCGGCAACATGAAATTGAGTATTGATGTGAAAGAGTGATATAACATGATCATCATACAATAGAAAAAAATGTTAAATAGTGCCAGTTTTTTTAGGAGGTTTTCAAAAAAAAAACCCTCAAATCAATTTAAAAAGAAGCTTTCCTAGTTCTGACACGCATAGTTTTATTTATATGGAAGTGGTTAATAAAAAGGAAAAACTTTTTTTGACTGAAAAAAAAAAGGAGAAAACTTATATACAGTACTAGGGCAATTACCTTTGCGATGCACGGGGTGAGGTAGGAAATAATTGATATAGAAACTATGGTAGGCAATAATGGTGAAGAAAAAGTATGGTAACGGAAATACTTTACATTGAAATTGCTATCAAACATGTTGGGTGATCCGTTGAGATGTGTGAGTCTGTCATAATCAGTTGTAAGTATAGTTATTTGCCTTACATGTAAAATACATTTTGGTTATGGTTTTAGTGGTGTGCAATATCATAAAATAAGATATGAGCGCAATTTATATAAATGGACTAAAATGAGATGCAATTTTTTATGTATT
This sequence comes from Oxytropis ochrocephala, assembly GCA_020916435.1. Lineage (NCBI taxonomy): Eukaryota > Viridiplantae > Streptophyta > Magnoliopsida > Fabales > Fabaceae > Oxytropis > Oxytropis ochrocephala. The sequence goes on from CM037091.1 coordinate 91,693,952, forward strand.
TAATTGAGTGTTTATATAATTTTGATATGATCTAGTATTTAGTTCCAATTAAAAAAGTTCTCAAATAAAATTATCTAAAATTATCAATAATAAAATATCGGTGACCCATTAAAATTGACAATAGGATATTGTGTAAAATTTATGAAGGGTTAAGATTGAATCAACCAGTATTAAATGTCAATAGTTGATGAATTTTTATAGTACATCTTACAGTCATATTTAATAGTTCACTAGTGAGAGATTTAATTTGCTCCCTCACCCTAGAAACACTATTTTTTTGGTATGAAACAAGGGATACAGTTCCAAAAGCAAAAAACCTACGAGAGATACAATGAGGAATGCAAATTCCCAAACTATTATTGATCAAAAGAGGTCTCACAGATGGTGGACATTGCTCAAACAAAATCAAGGGCTCTTGGTGACTACAACCCAAAGAAGCTAACTCATCAGCACAACGGTTTGCCTCATGGTAGATAGATACAAACTTCGACTCCCAATCCAAATTCATCACATGTCGAATCTCTCTAACAAGACTCCATGCCAAGACAAGACCCACCAAATCACCCTTAATGATAGAGCAAGCAGCAAAATCAAGGAAATAAGAAGTATGCTGAAATTTTGGAAAAAGGAAAGAAGAAGAATGTTGAAATTTTGGAACAAGGGAATTGTTAAAAATACAGAAGAAGTTCAATATGGAGAGATTCTATAAAAATTTGTTCTTAATTTTCATTGTTTTTTCACTTTTGTGTTGAACGTGTATATGGCCATGAAGTGAATTGTGGTTAATAAGAGCTACTTCTAATTTGGGTGTTTTTAATGTATTCTAATCTAGTTTATGGTTTAGGAAGTTGTTTTAAATTGTGTTTAGGTTGTCTATTTTATGTGTAAGTTGTTTTAACTTGTTTAGGTTTGTGTAATAACTCCTATTGAATTTGATGTTTAATGCAAAATTTCCTTTTGCGTATGCGCTCAGTTGTATCTATCTTTATTATTCAATTGAAATAAAAAGACCATATAGTGAACGTACATGACCTATAAATTGCAAACATGACCTATAAATGGCAAACATGAGAATACATGACCATATAGTGAATTTGATGTTCTATACCCAGAAATAATTTTTTTCAAACTTATAACAAACATGAGAATAATCATTCCTTCCTGACCTATAAATTTTAAGGAATCTTAATCTTTAGACTTCAAACTTAACGGAATGGAGCGAAACGGAGTGGAAGGGAATGGAATGAAGTGGAGCGGAGCCGAATGGAATAAAACTTTCATTCCATTGTTTGGGTATTTTAAGATGGAGCGAATTAAATTTACCATTCCATTGTTTGGAAAGTGATCGGAATAGAACAAATTAGAATCTTTTTATTCCTTATTTACCCTTAAAAAAACCTTATATATCATGTATAAATAAATCAATATGTTCATCCTTATTTAATTTGAAGTTAATAATATTTAGGGATGAAAGATAAGAACTAGTTAATATTTGAGTTCTAAGAACAACTACCAGATTAGCTGGTTTAAAATCCAGGCCCTTTCCCAACTATGCTTAGTACATTATATTGCTTTAGAATTAAACTAAAGAGAACTGATAAACTAGAAAAAAAGTCTGCAGGTGTATTACTTTGGATTAAATTCATATATAATAAATAATAAATGGCATCCACTAAGAAAGAGTGCAAGAAAGTCTTTCTTTTTCCCTGATTGCCTAGAGCTTCCTTCCACCTCAACCACATAAAAACATGACATGAATGAAAATATGTCCAAACCAAACAAACCTTTTTTCGCCATTCATCACCTATGGCTCTTCTTCCTTCTTCTTCTTCTTCCCATTCCCTCATAACTACTTTCCATACCTCACCCCAACGTTATTATCTTCCTTACCTTCAACTTCCTCTATACAACACCATCACTCTTACTCCACCATCTTTCAATCCACTCAATTCTTCAAAGCAACACCTGAACCGTAAAAGCAGCAACTCCAAACTCTTAGCTGTTTCTTACAGGTATTTCACTGAAGATGAAGATGAAGATGAAGATGACAGCCATAACTTTGATGAAGCAGTGGCTCTTTTTAATGGTGGAGAGTACTATAAATGCCATGATTATCTTGAAGACCTTTGGCACAATGCTGAAGATCCAGCTAGAACACTTATTCATGGAATACTTCAATGTGCAGTTGGTTTTCATCACCTCTTCAACCAGGTTTTGAACGTAGCAAATCACAAATTTAATCCTTACAAATTATACGTCGTTGTCAATTTAGTCTTTGAAATTATTAGCATCTGAAATTGAAAATATTTCATCACATTAGGCTTTTTGTATTATTGATTGAAATTTTTTCTGTCAGGAATTAATGTGTTTGAAAACTTTCAAATTTAGTGATTATTTTTAAGTTCCAATTTATTCATGGCATGGTTTTGCTTGGATTATGTGTTAATGTTACTGTCTAAAATGAAATCCGGTCATTGGGTGGATGAATAGAACCATAAAGGAGCCATGATGGAGTTGGGGGAGGGACTATGTAAACTGAGAAAGATGGAGTTCTCTAATGGACCCTTTCACAAGTTTGAGAAAGAGATTTCAGCAGTTCTGGAATTTATCTATCAGACACAGATTGAGTTAGCTGCATGTGAGTAATTTCAACCTTGAAATATGACAATGACGTACTGCCACACCACAGACACCGAACACGACATTGACACAAACACATGGACACTAATTTTAATTTGAAAAAACGAACTAATTGAAGTGTCGGTGTCTGACAAGACATGTGTCAGACACTGGACAGAGTCACAATTATGGCCACCTTGCTCGATATTGCAAAGAAATACGGTCAAATGCAATTGATGCAACTTCAATCACGACCGCATAACGGCTATAGAATTATAAAAAAAACCTTGATGTCACGGTCCGAGACCTCTTTTTTAAACATTGTTATGCAGTATGTTTGGTTTTCGAGAAATTACAGTTGTTTCTTTCTATCTTAACTTGAATTTGAACAGGTAGTGAGGAAACTTGTGTTGCAATGGATCAATCAGAAAGATCATATCAGCTTATGGGGGAATATGCTGCAGGGCAACGTGTATATGATCTAGAACTTGGTTCTGATGCATCAGTGTACATTGTGTTCTGTCCTCAAGTGACTTATGGTGCCACTGAAGCCCCAAGAGTCAAGATTCCTAGGCTTAAGGCCACCTCAGAACATCTTATAGCTTATGAATACAAGTAAACTTGTGTCTACCAATTACAAAACCTAAGGTCAGTATATATACAGCAAACTTCATAAATCAAACAAAGCATTTCTCTTAACTTCCATTGGTTATGTATTGATTTAGCTCAATGTCATCCATCAACAAGTAAAAATGAACATATTTCAAACAGAATTCCTGGCCTGAACAAATAAATAGAAGTACTTCTTTTTGTTTTTCTGGTCATCAGGTCAATGATTTTTTAACAATTAAGCAGTTATCACCATCCACCAGTTCAGCTTCATGCTCACATCTTTAAGTCATTTGGTGGAATTTGAAAGCTTGTGATGAACAATGAACATCCATGACATTATGTCAGCTTTTACGAAATAATCCGGCAATGGTCGAACTCGGAGAAAATCACCAATATTTATGGTCAACTGAAAGTAAATTAACCACAGAAGACAACATTATTAATCACAATATTTATGGTCAACTGAATGTAAATTAACTATCCTCAAATCCTTTCATGTTCCAAGTACTATCATTTTTTTTAACTGAGACATGGTCCTTTCTTTCTAGTTTTCTAGTTATATTAAGACAACCATCTCAAACTTTTACCACTTTCACTTTTTCGTTAGCCTATTGCCCTATTTGGAACATTATTGGTCTAAGTAGACTACACCAGTCCACCAAAAACAGGTGATAATAGAAAATATATTAGAAATTAAAATACATCATGGCATGCATAAATACATTCCAACAAGAGAGAGTGAGAGACCTGAAAGTCCTTATTTCTTCCTCAATAAGAATGTCTGATGTTTATATTGACTCTACACGCGTGAGGGGGTTCGACAGCGGTAATATAAAAACTGCATCAAAATCTAAAACAGATATTAAGGTAGACAGATTACCCTTAATTTTAAAAAGAAAAACATTAGTTTTATTAGTATAGTAAAAAAAGATAAACATATATGAAAAAGGATACAAAAAAGTCAAGGAAGACACATCCTCCTGCATCTACAAGCCATGGTAGATTTGGTTTAATTGCTGTCCAATCCATGCTGTACACAAGTATGCTACATAAAAAAGACAAAGTATATGCTCGTTAAATACAAGTGATAACTTCATGCCTTTGCTCTTTTTTCAACAGGTAAAAGTCACTTTGGTGCTGAGGTTTAAAATAGAGAAGATAATATAAAGCGGAAGCATACCTTGCGACGTAAGTAGCATTCCCAATTAAAGCAAAGAGAAACATGAAAGGACTGAGGCCCTATAAATCATAAAAGATTTTATACTCTTTCTTGTAAGTGAAATAAGCAAATGAACACTACATCATGCAATTAGAATAATATATATTTTACAGTGATCTGGTGAAGGAAGGAGACTTCTCTAGCATACTTTATTCAATGTTTTAAGTTGCTTATTATGATAAACAATAATTAAATACATAAAGGAACATAGCTTTAATAGTTAGAGTCACTAACCTCAACATGCCCCCTTCGGATCTGCAAAATTGATGGAATATGCATCAATATAAACAATCAGTTGAAGTCTATGATCTATATGTAGAGTATTCTGTATTCTATTATTTTCTATAACATGCTTTCGTAGTTCATCGAAAAGCAGGCTATAAAAGTGATGCAATGGATGACAACAGTCAATTTACCAGTTTATAACAATAAAAATCTTATCCAGTTTGCTTTTTATCTGTAGCCTAACAATAAATATATATATATATATATATATATATATATATATATATATATATATATATGTATATATATATATATATATAACTCACATTTAAACAAATTTGAGGCAGTCTTCCACCCAAATATACAAATGTCATTGCCCAACCAAGAATGGCCCCAGAACCAATTCCTGATGCACCATTTTTCAGCGACTGATCCCCACTAACCTGCAATAATCAGCGATAAATACCACAAAATTTAAGGAAAAAAACAGCTGATGATCATGTTATTCCCATTTTATAGGATACAGTAGTAAAATTATGAACAATCAGGTGGATAATCAACTGGGATGATTGATTTTTTCATACGTAACCGAGTTGCTACTAGCATTACCTGGAAAAGCTTCCGTCGAACATAAATCACAAATTGTTGTCTTTGGTTTGAGACCATGGAATTAATTCTGTGATCTCGTGATTTATTCAAGTTGATAGCACCAAGAAATGTTAATGCTGATACCTGAAGAAAGACTCAATGCAATTAGATTTCAATGTTAGCAATGTCATGGTCATAAACAAAGTAGCAGAATTAGAATGTTTACCACACAAAGAGTAGACTTGATCTTTAAAGTTGGTGCAGATTTTGTGGCAGTAGCTGGACCAAGCAAGTTTTCTTGTATAGGATCTAAAAAAGAAGAATTAGTTGACATTCTTTGAGCAAAGATGGATCCTGCTGTTGGAGTTTGACTCGTGGATAGCGATCTTGCTGACCTAATGAATTCAATACAAAATGAGTATACTAAGAATTTTCCTATATTGCATTTTGAACAGATTTAATTAGAAACATTTATTACTGGTAGAATAATTCTCTTCCAGGAGATATTCTTTGAGGGTATGCTGGTAGAGGAATAGGAGAACTCGGATCAGTGCCTCTACGAAAATCGTCAAATTCATGACTCTTTTCGGCATCGCTGAATTTTTCCACTTGTCCAACTTTTGTTGCTGTCTCAACCTGCTCATACTGGGAATGAAAAAGTAATTATGATCAGCAGAGATAGATATACTCCCTCTGGTCTCTTTTATAAGCAAAAATTGGTCAGTATCTGGTTCATACAAGTCAAAAGATCATATGGACATAAAGTATAGGGATTTGCACCTTGAGCTGTCTCTTGTATTTTAATTGAGGATATATGTGTGTATAGTAAATGGTTTGTGAACCAAGTGCAAGAGTTATAATTGTATACAGCTGCATATTAGTAATTCAGAAAAAACATCACATTAGCTAACTGAGGGTGGGAAATCCAGATAACAAAAATGATTTCAGCTAGAGTCCTTACCACTGCTGTATATAATTGAGTAGGAAGCTGCATAATGAAATAAAGTATATCACTTAGTATAGTGAAACTTTTTTCTTAAATAAAAATGTTATGTATGACAATAATGGAAGAAGTAAATATGATTCCTAAAAGGTAAATTACTTGAATATTTAAGACACAAGAAGGAGACTCACAGTTGCAGGTTCCAGCAAGCATCCAAATAGGTTGAGTAAATCTCTGCAGTACATAAATAAACAGTATCAAAATACTGAACATACCCTTATTTGTTTTTAGAAACATTTTATAACTTCCATACTTCTCCATTACAGAATATAAGCAAAAACTGATCAACAAAAGTTGATGTATCTGGCCCTAATTTTAGACCAGATACATCAACTTTTGTTGACCAGTTTTTGCTTATATTTTGTAACGGATGGAGTAATTTAGAAAAGCGAAGTAAGCTCTCCTGTCCCCTCCCCTCCAAAACCCTCGTCCCAAACATACGCTTAGTGAATTTAAAAATTGAGTGATAAGCCTATTGCGCGAATCACATTCATCAATCTAGTAATGTGAGATCTCAGATGACATAATCAAGGTTGAATATGTAAGTAGCAAGAAGTGTTAGAGATTCAAATAGACCAGAAAAATAGACAAACAAACAGATAAGAAAAAAGGCAGCAGCTATTGGGAAATTTTTAATGAAAAGCGAACTTACGCAATAACCCATGTGGTCAAGAATGTGGCAGAGAGACCCTCAGTAGATTTTGCTCTATAGTTTGTGATTATTTGAGGTATCTCAGCAAGAACCCAAACTATAACACTTACTACACCTAAGGTGAAAGAAGCTGTCTCCCTCCCACTGCTTAGATACATTTTGGTTAATAGCAACCGATGTTGATCGCTATGATACCACAGGGAAGGGATGAAGCTCTCAAAAACTCCCACGTAGACCAAGGGCGAACACTGATATCTACAATGCACAAATGAAATAACAAAGAATCAGTAACAGAGTCTTTAATCCACGACAACACACTCCATGACAACACACTCCTCTAGCTAAGAACGAAACACACACAGACACCAGACACGACATTTACATTGATAATAATAGAAAGTGGAAGTGACTGCATGTAACCACATGTGTTAGTATTGGTGTCGGGTCCGTGTTGGACATCGGACACGTTTTCAATCTAAAGTATCAATGCTTCATAGTTCATAGCATCTAGCATTTACAAATGATACTCGGAGAATGTGGCAGAAGAAAGAAGCCAAGGTTGTCAATAAATGTTGGGGTAGGTTTATTTTTTGAAAGTGAAAACCTTTTTCATGTGCATTTATGATTAAAGAAAATGGTAGCAACTAGTATAGTTGTAAAGGGTGAATCTAAGAACAAAGTTTGAATTGAATATTCAGAGTACAATCAATTGCAACAAACAGAGGAGGGAGAACATTCTTTATAATATCAAAATCGGTTGGTAATAAAACCGATTCGATTTACGTTGATGAAAAGCACAGCAAATGTTAGTTTTGGTTTTGGAGAGAGAGTAGGTTTCATTGATTGAAATTTGAAAGGAAGAACAAGACATGCAAAGAAAAAGGATTACCTCCGAAGGGGAAGGACCAAAACTTGGAGCCGCTGCTTTTCCCAAGTTAAAATCGTTGCATGGAGAGAGCTTCAACCTCGTGTTTTCTAAGGTCTAAAAATCATTGATATTTATAGAAATATGACATGACTCATTTTATCGATAAAGAAGTCTAAACACCAAAATGTTTTGAAGTTTGTGTATAATTATATCTTTTATAACAGAATAATTGAAGAAACAAGGTAATGTTTTTGCATTACAATTTATTGTTTAAATTATTAGCATAAATATTCCTGTTTATTATTATTATTATTGAATTTATTGTTTGATATTATAGGGATAAATATTCCTTAATATTGTATTTTGTTGTGACAAAGAAATGTAGATTACTACAATTATAGGGTAGGATAATCTTCATGCACTAGACTTACAAATATGCAACTTAATAAATTAAAATACTATTAACAAGAACTCGAACAAAATTGGAGTATAACACCCAATAATTTGACAAAAAAACATACAAATATACAGATACAGATACTAAATGTATTATACTAGTATGGTTTTTCTTTTCTTTTCTTTTCTTTGGAAGTCTTGGGGCCCTTACAAATATGGAAGTCAAGGGACCCATCTGTATGTTTTTTTTGTCAAATTATTGGGCCGTAGCATTATTGATAATAAGAGAGGGGAATAGTGGCAGTTGCAAGCCGCACTACAATGCAATTAATAAAAAATATGTTAAGACAATTACAATTGCCACTGAAGTTAACAATTAGAGTGTGGAAATTAGGGGTGTTCGCGGTGCGAGTTGGTTCAGTTTTGAGCAAAAAGGTGAACCAAACCGCAATGTAAAAATAGATGCGGTTTGGTTTTATTCGGTTGGCTTCCAAAAAAACCAAACCAAATCAAACCAATGTGGTTTGGATTGGTTTGGTTGGTTCGGTTTTTGACGAGATAAACACAATTTTAAAGATTGTAGATTGACCTACCCAATGTGACAGAGAAAGCATGACCAAATAAACTAATAAATGTTTTTTTGAAGCAATAACTTAAAAAATGTTAAGAAACATTGATGACTCTTATCTGGAATGGAAATATAATATTATCTTATTTGGTATGAAGAAACTTATACTATATATATAGTACTCTCTTGCACGACGTGCTGAAAATGTCATGTCATTGTAAGTTCATGATGAACTTCACTATGCACTCTCCTACATCTCCCTCAATCCTCTCTATTTCTCTCTTAATTTCACTCTCTCATTATTATTTATAATTTTTTAATGATGATAGAGTAAAATAAGGAAAACAATAAAGAGGATGAAAAGGGCAAGGACTTATGATACTAAGGGTATGTTTGGGAGAGGTGTTGAGGCAAAAATCTCACGCTAAGTTTTGATGATTAACAAACTTCAAATGAGAAAGCTTAAGTTATCTGATTTAATAGATACTAATGTTTCTTCTTGAGTGAAAGACAAAGAACAGGTACAAATCAAGTCTCAAGAAGTTATTTGCTTATAAGAAACATCATGTAGAGAAGACTTAGAATTATGTTGAACACAATTAATCAAGAAAGGGTTCTCCTGAAACAAATCAAAAGGTCAAGACCAAAGTTTAGTAAACTTGAGAAAGATCATCATGAGAAGACTTGTCAAGTTTCTGTGCCAACATGAGAAAGGTGATAAGAAGATTCAACCTCAGAAGTATCAAAGTAAAATATACTATGAGAGGTATCCTCGGAAGGTAAGAGGTGAGAAGCATCAAAAAGGCAAAGTTCATGACATGAGAAGAAACATGAGAAGAGTCAATCTCAGAATGGTCATAAAATGATGAGAAGAGACAAGTTGAGAAGCATCATGACATGAGAAGAGTCAAGATGAGAATAATCAACTCATACAACATAACATCATCTTGAGAAGCATCAACTTGAGAAGCATCAACTTGAAAAGTATCATCTTGAGAAGTATCATCTCCAAAACTGTGAACTGATGAGAAGAGTCACAGTTGAGAAGAGTCATTGACAGCTGTGTTTTGTTGTCTTCTGCAGGACAGCAGAAACACAGTCTGCACAAAGACAAAACACGCTCCAACGACTATACACCGGCTATATTCTTCATCAACGACTCTTTTCTTTTAACCAGAGGATAAAACACATCATTTCAGCTATAAATAAACGCCTTGGGGCACTGTTGATCCGTGTGAGAGTACATTGAGTTCTTATCTTCCAACCTTCTCAAGTGTCAAAGTTTTCTCTAATCCATACTCAGTTGAGCTACAACTGAAGGGATTCATTCAATCTCTGAGTATGTCATTTTGATTATATTGTTCTGTAAAGTTAAACACCTTGTATCAATCAAACCTATAGAAATCCCAAAAACCCACACACTTAACAGAATACCTATAAGGAACCTTCTCAAGTGGCATGTGTTGTTGTAGGACTTGAGAAGTGAGTTTACTTCTGCTAGAGAAGCTACCTAATAGATCTCAAGGATTGTATTAGGTGTGAAAACAGTAGGTAGAGTTGTGTCAAGAAAACTACCACAAGAAATTTAAGCCATTGTGTGGTTGTAAAGTTGTAACTATTTAGAAAATAGTGGAAAATCTCACAGGGAGTGAGGAGTGGATGTAGCCCCGGGTTTGGGTGAACCACTATTCATCATTGTGTCATTTATTGCTTTGAATATTTGTTTTAACACTTTGAAAACAAAACACTCCTCTAGGAGTTGGTTTATGAAAACTGAGAAGTCAAGCAATTGACTCTTCTCTGCTATAAATGTTTTACTCACAGAACACAATGATGGTTAGTACATGTTTGCCACAATATAACTTTGATGTGGTCACCGAATTTTTTCATAGATGGGGAAATAACTATTATGCTCATTTAGTAACAATTACTAAAATATTATTTAGTATTATAAATCAGACTCGATGGAGAGAGATGTATCGAGAGTGGAATGAGAGGATCCATATAAAAAACACAATGGTTATTGTTAGAAGAGTGACCATAAGAGAAACTTTTGTTGGTTACTGTGTAAAGGGTAGTGTGGGAATATGATAAAGTTGTAAAGGGTAGTGTAGTAAATTGACTGCTATATCAGTCTCAGTGTATAAACTGAGCTGATGCTTTTTGTAAGTAACAATGTTCAAATGAATGAATCAGAAAATTTACTCTAACTGTATTCAGTTAGATTAACAAATTCTTCTCCTCTCCCAAATATCCAAAGAAAGATTTCAACTGTTATAATGGCTACTCTGGTGGCACAAGTTAAATTGTATTAGTATCCATTAATCACATCCAATACTCTCTTTTTTTGACACAAACCACATCCAATACTTATTAACAATTTATACTAACTCTGTTAAAAAAAAATTGTTTTTGAAAAAATAAAATAAATTAATGGCTTAATTGTCTTTTTGATGATCATCTATGTTATCAAATTCATAGTTTTAGTCCCCCATTTTATTTTTCACAATTTTAATTTCTTAATTTTATCAAATCTGTAATTTTATTCCCTCTATTTTTTCTCGCAATTTTGATCCCTCAAATTTGGATGATAATTTTAGTCCCCTGTTAAATTATCATCCAAATTTTTGTAAAAATACTAACATGACAAATGTGCATTGTGCTGGTTTAATTATTGGGTGTTTACGTGGCAGGTACATGTGATGTTTACGCTTAATAATAATATACAAGCTATACACTCAAAACCTTGGATTTAGTCTAATAATGTACAAAATATATAAATAAAAATATAAATATGTGAACATGCAATAATTACTCACACATGTCTGTGACATCACTACCTAATTTGCATGTTAGTATTTTCGTCAAAAATTGAATGACAATTTAAATATGGGATTAAAATTACGAATTTAATAAAATTAGGAGATTTAAATTTCAAGAAAAAACTAATTAAAGACCAAAATTGCAAAAAAAAAAAAAAAATTGGGACTAAAAAATGTTGAATTGAAGGAAAGATAAAGAAAGGAATAGACACCGGTCGTTTGTTTGTCAACGGTTGTAATGTTTGTGATGCCAAGATTCCACCACCACTCATCGACTGTGAATCTGTGATTGATATGATATCTCCTCCATTCTCATAATCATACAAATCTCATACTTTATTATTTCCAACACATCAATCAATTCATTCTCTCCACCCACCCCATCATCGTTGAAGATCATATATCATCATGGGACAAAGTGGGAGGAGGAAGGTTGTGTTGGTATCAGATTTTGTTCTTTCTTTCATGTGGGTATGGTCCGGTGTTCTTGTTCGGATATTTGTCTTTAAATATCTTGGATTGGCTCATACCCCTCTTGGTGAGGTTATGAAGATTGTGTTTTCAATTGCCAACATGTTCTTGTTCGCTTTCCTTGCTAAGGTTTCACGTGGTGGGGCTTATAATCCTCTCACCGTTTTGGCTGATGCTATCTCTGGAGATTTCAGCAATTTTCTCTTTTGTGTTGGTTCCAGAATTCCTGCTCAGGTTAATTACCTTCTTCTCCTTCTCCTTCTTCTTGTTGCTTCTCTTTTTTCTTGGTCTAGGGTCTTTGACCCCGCTCCGGTGTCGAAGGTAAGTAAAGTCAAGCTCTAATTTGTTTTTCTGGAGAGGTGAGGTAAGTAAAGTCATCCCTTTAAATGGAGTGCATTAAAGCTTGGATTTCTTCTTGTTGCTTCTCTTTTTGTAGATATAATTATATATGGTTGACTTTAAAATTTTGAAGCAAATATATAGTTCCTTTATTAATATTTGAAACTCTCTCTGAAGATTTGGACTGTATGCTTTGGTCATGTTCAGTTTTAGTTGTCTAAATTCACAAGACATTGGCCGGAAGGAATAGAAAATTACAAATGATTTCTGAACAAGTGACTTGAATGATTATCTTGTTATTCTGATTGGTTGATGAAGGTTAATTTTAGATTCATTTTTATTTTGTGTGTGTAAACTACAAAATTACATGTCCATTTTGAAGTTCCTTCTTCCACTGCATTAATTCCTCTTTGATTTCATGAAGCTAATCAAATATTGTCATGAACCATGTTTTAGTATAGCTGAATGTCTCAAACTCAACTTGAAGATTTGCCATTCTAATATGCATAGTTCTAATCTCTTCAGGTGGTTGGATCTATTGTTGGAGTTAGACTTCTACTTGATACCATCCCTGAAATAGGACGTGGACCGCGTTTAAACGTTGACATTCATCGTGGTGCATTGACAGAAGGATTACTAACATTTGCAATCGTAACCATTTCACATGTACTTGCAGTCACTAAAATTAGTGGAAGTTTCTTCATGAAGACTTGGATTTCCAGCCTCTCCAAGTTAACACTTCATATCCTTGGCTCTGATTTAACCGGTGGTTGTATGAACCCCGCATCTGTAAGTACTGCTGAATCCGAGTTTATCGAAAGCTACCTTGACATGGAATTTTCGTCGTTGTAATTTGCTAAGAAACCTTGTTTGACATGTTTCAGGTAATGGGATGGGCTTATGCTAGAGGAGATCATATAACAAAGGAACACATTCTTGTATACTGGCTTGCTCCTATAGAGGCAACTATTTTGGCAGTGTGGACATTCAAATTGTTAGTCCCGCGCCTGCCTGTAAAAGAAGATAAAACGAGCTCGAAAAGTAAATCGGATTGAAGGGAATCCATTTTCTGCTAAATCTATCATTCTATCTGGCTTTCAAGTCAATGATTATTTGTGTAGGTGGTGGGGAAAATGTATTAGGAGGCAAAATATATTTGGTTTCCTTTGATTGACAAGCTTAAGAAGTTAAACTCTTGGCAATTGTAAAGTTATGAGTGTTATAGCATGTCTATATCCTCCTTACTTTTGGCTGTTCTATGGCTTCCTCTTTTTATATTTTTCTGTTTCCAATCTACTCATGTATGACATCATTGACATGTCTTGTAGAAGTCTGTCAAAATGAGCTCAGTTTAACGGGATGACCCAACCCGTTTGATAAAAGAGGTTGGGTCAGTAAAGTGCCAGTGTTATCAAACTTGGACAGACCTAGTTGGTCGAACTGGTTCAATCGGGAACCAGACTCATGGTCAGTCCAGTCACTATGTTGGATCGATTGAGTAGTTGACCTGACAAACTAACAAAGTCGAAATTGTTCGAGTGAAACAAAATTTAGAGAGTGTGTGCTTGTTTAATTACGTTAAGAGAATTGGACTAACCAAAATCAATAGCTAAGAAATGGTTTTTGAGTGCTTCAGGAAACTTCAAAGAAAACTAAAAAAAACAAGAGATACAGAAAGATGATCAAAAGTAACTAATAAAAATCTCATAATGGTAAATGCTTCCTCACTGTCTTGTAGCAGCAGTACTAGTAGCACTGAAGATGAATTCACATTATGATAGAGATCAAAATGAAATTTAGGAACTTATACACAACTTCAGTACACAAGCTTAGGTTCAAACTCAGCAAAATCTACAGATCCTGACTCAATTGGCGGCATTAGATATGCAGCAATGAGTTCAGACACCAGCGCCGCAATCAGTGGAACCCTCTTTAAGTTCTTCACCACTCCACTGTCATCACTCTCACTAACTGCAAGAATCTTCTCGTTTATTTCCACCATCCGGTCCAACTTTCGCTTAAACTCTGGATTCTCGACATCAAGAACAGCTGGGAAAATCCGAGCTGTTGTTCGGTTCGTCTGCAAAAGATACCCAAAATGAGTAACTGCTGTAACTCTTCAGTTACCATAATTTAACTAATATGAAAGCACAAGCTAACCTCAATGATGACATGCATGTCAAATTCTTTTGTGTTAAGTCCAATGCCTTCATAGAAAGCTGTGCGCTGGCAATCATTGAGATACATTGTGACATAAACCTGCAAAGACAAATTTGATAGTTATCTTTAAGCAGGCTAATGAAGAATAATGACCACAACAACCTTATAATGAAAGACGAGACAAATATGATATTTTTGGTTGGTATACATAGTTTCATAATCTAAGGAATGCCTAGGTAAATAAAATTCTGCATGTTGGATATACTTTGTCATCACATCAGTTACTTAAGGTCTGTAGTATTATGCTACGAAGCAAGACACAGACATTGGTTTTAATCTGCAAAATGGAAGTCATTGAAGTGTCAGTGTCGGTAATGTTGTCTGACATAACACATGTCGGACACTAGACACGGCTTTTGACATGAGTCGGTGCTACAAAGTATTATGTAACTCAGCACCAATTGACACTAGTTATTCAGATTCAGATTTCAACTTAAGAAATTACCGAAAGACAGAAGAATCGAGACCACAGCTTAGCCTTCCAGTCGTTAAGAAATTGTGGCTGAGCCTTCATCAAGGCAGAGAAGAAATCTCCATGCCTATTCTCATCCTGGCACCAGTTCTCAAAGTACTTAAAAATGGGATAACATTGGTACTCAGGGTTTTGCTTGAGATGTCTGTATATGGTTATGTATCTCCAGTATCCAATTTTCTCAGACAAATATGTAGCATAGAAGATAAATTTTGGCTTGAAAAATGTGTACTTTCTAGCTTTTGTCAAGAAACCCAAGTCCAATGCCAAATTGAAATCAGATAAACCCTTGTTCAGAAACCTGCATAGAATCAAAAGAATCAGGTAATGTACCATCATATAATCTAACTAAGAATTAAAGGCACAAAAGTGTGTCCATACCCAGCATGCCTAGCTTCATCCCTAGACATCAGAGAGAATATCTCAGCAACCACAGGGTTGGTTTTCTGCATATCAAAATCCCAACCATCAAATCAAGCCAATAATTTAAGACCATAAGTGTGCATAAGACATGAAATATGGCAGAGTTACTTACATTAATCTATCCAAATGTCATCAGACCAAAACCTAGCACTAGTTTAGTTCCTTTTAAGTGTCAATTAAGGTCGTTTTACGCAAACCACTGAAACCATTCCTCTTATATTTTGTTACACAAATTTCTGTACTGAATAGTTAAAGATACTCTCTGGTCTTATTTATAAGAAAAATTTAAAGTTTTATTGATGTATCTTGTCTATATTATCGACTAGATACATCTGCTATTCAATAAACTTAAAGGTGCAATTTTTTTCTCATAAATAAGACCAGTGAGAGTATTATCGACGAAAACTTAGTTAATGCTACCTTAAACTTTACAAATCACATATAATTAGTAACAAAAAAATAAAAGACAAATAACATATAAATTTTCTAAGTCCTGAAAACACTTATCTAATAATCAATTATCTTAAGTTGAATGAAAGGAAAGGAAACAAACCTTGAGTCTCCTACCGAGCTCTTTGTAAAGAAGAAAACCAGAGAATTCAGCAGTGCAAGACCTTTCAAGGAACTCAACAAAGATCTGTCTAAGAGGACCATCAAGTTTATCAGCAGCTTCTTTAAACTCCTTATTCCTAACAAAGTGAGTCTGATTATAATCAGTTTTGAATTCCTGAAGAAGAGCTTCAAACTCAGCTTCATTGAGATTCTTATTAATCTCAGTGTTGAAAAGGGTCTCCATTTCATCAAAATCAGTGGTGTAAAACCTAGGTGTTAAAAGTGTTTCCTTTATGGCAGTTTTGTTGGCTTTCTTGCTTGGTTTTGATGGGGTTGTTGTTGGTGTAGCAGACATTCTAATGGTGTTGAATTTTGAGTATGATGTTGAAGATGTTCTGGTGCTGAATTTTGGGGTTGTGTTTGTGAATTTTGAAATTGGTTTCACTAGAGCCATTTCTGCTGCCATAATTTTGGTGGGGTTTTTGGAAGTGAGGAAGTGAAGAAGTAAAGGTATGAAGTTTGAGATTGAGGAGTTGTAATATGAATGGAGAGAGAGATAGAATCTCATCCAATGAAATCTATGAACGTTAATTGAAGGTTGACACGTGGCATGTGTTGTAAGTTGGGAATTTGGGAAATGATTGGTTGTGGTGATTACAAGTGGATATCAGAACTTGTGGTTTCTTTCTTTCTACTCCCATTGGATTTGGATGGATACTTGTTTTGAGTTTTTTAACCATGGGCTGATTTCTTTGGATTGTTTTTGTTTTTATTTATAAATTGGTGTGTTTGGATTTTTATTAGTAAAAAAAGGAAAAGTTCTTTGCGTTATGGTTTGCAGAATTGATATCAGGTAATATTGATTTTGTAATTTAGCTCCTTATAAATGAGTTTACAGCTAGTTATTTATATCTAAATATGTTTATTTGTAAGGAAAAATTGACTGAAGGTCGAATTATAATGGTTCCTCATTGTTTGTTGGATTTGCATTTTTACAGACATAGTTCAAACTCAAGTGTGTTCGCCTAATGGCGTGTGTAGTGTTTGTTTGTCATTTCATCTGAGTAGAAAAAAAAGTCAAATTATACTATGAGACTGTACCTTGTTAAGGATTGATTCCACAATTAATTTAAAACTTTAACTGTTGTGTTGTTCACATGTATTAATTAATAATAATAATAATAATAATAATAATAATAATAATACCCAAAAGAAGGCCCTCCATGATGGATAATGTTTCTGATATTTTTTAAGAATAATATATACAATCTAGATTTTATTTTTCCTCCAGGCGAAAAAGCACCACCAATGCCAAGAAAGCCAATGAAAACAAACCAGAGAGCTGGACCACAAAATTTCCCTTTTTTAAAATTTTATTTTTTAAAACTTTTTGGAAAAATAAACCCTTTCTATGTGCACAATTTATAGAAACTGATTGATAGTGTTGGAGAATAAGTCTGGATAAATAAAGACAACTTAAATGTATATAAGCTGGAATTTTGAGTCTAAATTATTAGACTTTTTAAACAATTTTCATTTTCATTACACACATAGTAGAATGAAAGTGTAAACATTTATTTCTCTTAAGGATTCAGCCTCGGATCTGGATCCTCTCTTCTCGCGACAGAATAATTCAATGTCGGCGAGGAGGAAATTTGGATCTAGAGAACTCTCAGATCCAACTGCCGCTTCTATTTGCAAAAAATATTCTACCGCAGGAGACAATCAGTGTCAATTCAACCTCTCTATCCATTATAAGTAACAACATAAATTCAATTGACACAACAAAAGCATATTTGTGATAATAGTTTCATAAAGCCGTAGCTATTCCTTATCAAATGAGTTGAGTGAGTCCCTCATTGTTAGTTGCATTGACAATTTTTAGTGATATGGGGATGCCATCTCCCAAGTTTGAACTCAGTTGTATCTGTTGAATAGTATGTGTGTGTGATGTTTATTTCTCATTCCATTTAAGCCGGTGAAGAAAAAAGAGTTGAGTGAATTAAGATGGTGAAATGATTTTAAGGGGAGGCCCTAAGGAGAGGAAAAGATAAATTGCATGATAGAAAGACAAGTGAAAGTACTAGTTTTACACAAATTCTAAACTTGTACTACTTTATAAATAAATGAAAGAAAAATGAACCAATAATCTAGAACTGAGTGAAAGAGATAGGCACATATCTAGCACATTACCTATCATCATTAAACTTAACCAGACAGACAGACAGACAGACAATCTTTCTGCATTATTTTGAATGCAAGTGAGTGAGTGGCGTTTTACAGCTTACAACAAAAACACTTGCCAAATTTTTCATACTAAAATCACACAGACAGCAATTGCAACTTCAGTTTCCTCATTTCCAGCACCAATGAACAAGTTCTTGCATAACTGCCTGCTGCTGCTGCATATTCGAAATTCTTGCAAACCACTCATTGCTACAACTATGGAAGCAACCAACTTATCCTCCAAGTAAACAAAGAGAGGACATGCAGCAAACCTGAAATTAAAACCAGTCACGAAACAACTTGAGAACGGAAAATAATCTTTCAAATGAGAATCTGTTTTGAGTGACTTATCATAAACAAGCATTCAAGTCAGAATAAGCACTTCTTAGTGCTAGTGATCCAACTTAGCAACATCTCATCCAAGGACAGATGCAGGCAAAAAAAAGTATGAAGAGTGAGAAGAAAACCTCTATGCATTAAAGAACAAAATCTGGCATGTTGGTTTAACATGAGTCAATCTTGCCATTAGATTCTTTACTCAGATTTGTTCGATCGACCGTAACAGGCCTTTGGGAAGATTCTCTGACTTCGAATCCAGCACGAGAGCTGTGCATAGAGTCTTCCATTCCATCTTCATCTGTGGTGCTTTGGAAATTCAAAACTGTAGCATTAGATGTTCGAGCCGAGTCCTTTACGTCTTCATCATCGACACTGTAGAATGGATCAAAAGAAGGTTGCCCTGCCTCCTCATCTGCAAACTTAATACCATCCTCGAAATTATCAAAATCAAAATTTCGCAGAAGTTCTGGAAGTGGTAGACCACCGCCATCTTCTGCATTCATGGATCCCATTTCAATATCTATTTTCTCCTTTGGAGTCAAAATTCCGCCCAGCATATTTGGAGTCAGAGTCCCAACCATCATATCGTCCTCTTGTACAAACGATCGGAAATTGTTCTTTGACATGGGAATACTGGTACAAAGTGTTTCTCTGATATTTCGACATGATCCCCTATTGTATGGATTCCCCTTCTTATCATATTGGTACCGGAAGTTCTCGTAAGTCGTCTGCACAATAACAAAAGTAAAATAGTATAAGTTTGCTTGAATAGTATAAGCATGTGTTTGGGATTAATCAAGACTAGCACCGACACTTCTGGTTGAAGACGTGTCCAGCACCGACACTTCTGGTTGAAGACGTGTCCAATGTCTGACATGTATCGTGGCAGACACCGACACCGGCACAGACACTTCAATTACTTGTATTTTTCAAATAAAAACCAGTGTTTATGTGTCCATGTCTATGTCGGTGCTTCATAGATCAAGAATCAGAAATGAGCAAGAACATTTTCACATTTTGAGAAGTAAAATAGTCACCTGGTTTGTACAAATGAGATAGAAATGGAAAGCAGTGAGGCCACCGACAAACCAGATAGCGATGAAGCAGTATACGATGAGAAAATCCGATACATAATCAGTTGCGATTGTGTCCAAAATACCATGCTCAGCAAGATGGACCCAAGAGAACACAAAGACATACAGGCACAAAATGGTCGATGTTGATATAAACGTGAAGAAGTACTGATAGTTTCGAACTCCAATGCACTGGCCAACCCAGGGACAGTGATGATCAAATCTCTGGACACAGTTGTTGCATATAGAACAATGAGAAGTTCGAGGAGGACGATAAAGCAAGCATGTATCACAGTACTTCACTTTCACCGTGTGACCATTAACTACTATATCTTTAGTTCGAGGTAGTTTCAGATGAGGGGTCGAACCATTAATCCACTCCATCGAAGGAGTCGGTATATTAAATGAATCATCTAATTCAGGAGGCCTTGAATTTCTAGGGACAATTCCAGGATCTCTTCCAGAAGTTAAGAGGAGGAATAATAAATCCTGCACATTAGTTGTCTGTCATATCAGTTTCAACATTCAAAAATAAGAACAAGAAATGAAAGGAGGAAATGGCAAAAAAGCTATAAAACACCGACACAAATACGGACACCAGACACGACACGGACACGCAGACACCAGTTTTAATTTGAAAAATACAAGTAATGAGGTGTCAGTGTCAGTGTCGGTATCGGACACGATAGGTGTCGGACACTGGACAGGTCTTCAACCATAAGTGTTGGTGCTACATAGCAAAAAAGACAGCGCGAAAACGAAAGAAACAATGCATGGATTCAACTAGTTTCTGTAAAAGGACAAAGTATCAAGGGTACTTACCAAAACAGTGATAATTGAACCCACAATCAATACAGGTAACCAAAAAGCAGCATCACTGGCATTTCCATTCTTGAAATATAGATATACCTTCACACAAAATGCAATTGCAGGTCCAGCAATTAGGGCTGTTGTAAGAAACAAAGAACCTACATCAGGACCAAATACCAGCCTTCCACCACAGATAAACTTCTGAAAAAAGAAATGAAGAATTAGTAAAGAATAACATGCTTGCCATTGCTTCTAGACATTCAATCTTACCAAATGCTGCCTCCGGTCTTTTACATAAGCAAAAAGTTTCATGTATCTAGTCCAGAGGGAGTAATTGAAATCACTTTATTTGGACTAGATACATGTAACTTTTTTTGCTTATATAAAAGACCAGAGGGAGTAATTGAGATCACTTTATTTTCAATCCAATACAACAACATTAAAAATTTTAGATGATTGGCCTAAAATGCTTTAAATGTCCACAGCTATGTCAAAAGTCATCTATTGAAATGAAAATTTGACCACAAGAAAAGTGTTTCACAACATCAGAAAGATCATGGATTTTGCATTCAATTCTGCAGGAGGAGAATGGAAACAAGGAAAAGGAAACAACAATCGCACAAGAAGATTAACCAGATATTCAATTCTGCATTTATATTTTTTTACTACAAAGCAAATTCATCATCCACCCTTGCAACCAACAATTCAATACACATGAATTCACCAATTAAGCAATGAAAGAAACAACATTCATACCCAAAATTCAACAACAACAAGAAAAATCATAAGAAAGGTCCAAAATCAAAAGCATAATTAAATTGAGATCAAATATGCAATGTATACAATTAACAAAACCCAATTTTTATGATATAAGAAACAATCAGAAAGAGAGAGGGGATAAGAACTGACATTGCTTCCTCTCCAGACTTGATAGAGTCTCCTTGGTTGCATATTGTGGGTCCCACCTCGAGAAGAAGGAGACCCTAATTGTGAATGATGATTTCTATTCCCAATCATGGCAGCAGTGTCGCCAAAATTGGTCTCTCCCCTTCACAACAAAAACCCATAAAACCCCCAAAAAAAATAGCTTGGACCCAGAAACAAATTTCTCTTAAAAATCTGAAATTTCCTTCTGGGGTTTCCTCAAATCGACCGGCCTCCTTCTGCAAGCAGTATGCAGATGAGAGATGAGAGAGAGAGAAGAAGAGAGAGAAAGAGAATATTGTAAATGGGATCACAGCGAGTAATTGAGAATCAAGCTATGACACCAAATCCAAATAGGAAAATTTGTAGTACAATGTATCTATGAATGAAGGGATCATTGGAAGACGAGAATCTCCATGTCCCTTTATCTAATCAAAAATCAAAAATTCCCCTCAAAGTTTACAAATTTTCTTATTGTTTTCTCTTTCTCTCTCTTCAGAAGTTTTTTCTCTCTCCCTCTCTCTCCCTCCTTCGGATCCAAAGTGCTGGCAGCTTAGGAGTTCTTGGGCGGATTTCCCAATTGTTGGCGGCTTTTACGCGCGCGTAATGTTTCTTTTTCTTAATTTCCGTTTGCAAAAATCTAATTAAACTACACAAACACACATTAATGGCTCATAACCAGTTGTGTTTATTTATATTGAGAAAACGGTTCATAACAAAGTTTGGTTATTGCATCCATATTTTATAGGAGCATGTACTAATATTATAAGAAAATAAGTTAATTGGTATTAGGAGTTTTCTAAGGTCTGTTTGGATCAAATTTACCAAAACTCGCTGTTCAACCCAAGTACAATTACTTAATCTGAGTTGATTCTGATTTTACGTTTTTTATCTCCAAAATTCGAACTAGAACAATCTCATATTTGACGATTGGTTTGGATCAATGGATAGGCTCATGGATCATACGCTAAAATGTTAATTTTCTAAAATATAAAAAATTATATTTTTTTTTTAATATTTCAACACTTCTAAATAGCCAAAAGATTCTAGAATTTAAAAATCACCCCAAATCAGTGACGGATCTATGTGTTGTTCAGGGATAGCACTGATACTTTAGGAAAAAAACGTTTTGCACCTTTTGAAAAATATCTTTTCTTGACCCAAGCTTAGTTTAAAGACCAAAAGTCTTTAGTTTTGCACGACTTTAATGCACCATACGCACACAATCACTCAGACTCTCACATATTTTATTATATTTTTTGCAATGAATGTTTGAAAAATTAATATTGGTCTAGTGCAACACAAGTTGTGAACCTATATAAAGTTCTATTTTTATTATATTGTTAGCGATGTGTGTGTTTGAAAATTTTGTATCCCCTGGTTTTGTCAATAACTAATCTAGACAGGAGAATCTCGTTGCTTTTTGCCACACCCATCGAAAAGAGTTTTTGTGATACCCAAAATTCGAACTCGAGACTTTGAGGTGAGATCTGAACTCAGTTAGCGCTCAGACCAACCTTTGTTGGTATAATTTATAGGAATATGTACTAATATAGGATAAGAAAATGAGTTAATTGGTATTAGGAGTGTTCTAGGGTCGCCAATGAAGGTTGACTCAGTTGGTAAGGAGTTGGCTCATACCCTGCAAGGCTGCAAGGATGTGGGTTCAACTCCCGCCCCCAGCGTGGGAACCTCTTTGGTGGGAGGTTCGTAAGTATATTTGTTAGCTCTCAAAGAGCCTTGAGGCCCATCCTGACTTTGGTGAGCACCGGTGAGCCCCCAGAACCCAACTCACCTAAAATTTTTGTAACAAATAAAGGAGTGTTCTGAGGTCGGTTTAGGTCAGATTCACCAAAACTCGTTACTCGAACCAATAACAATTACTTGGTTTGGGTTGATTTAGATTTTATATTTATTTCTCCAAAATTTGAACTAAACCAATCCATATTCGACGGGTTGGTTTGGATTGGACTCATGGTCATGTGTTAAAATGTTATTTAATTTTCTAAAATATACAGAACTACAAATTTTTCCGTTAATATTCTAACACTTCTAAATAGCAAAAAAAATCCATAATTTAATCACACTAAATAAAACTCAAACCCATTAATAATCTTCAATCCACAATATTAAAATTGTACAACTTAATCATAAACTATTAAGGTAAAAAGTCTAAGCAAAACAACATCTTGAGCTTTCTTTCGTCAAATAAAAAACATCTTGAGCTTTTTAAAATTACAAAACTATTACCGACTATTAGTTTGTTCAGGCTAATGGGTTTACTTTTAAAAATTAGTTGCCCGAACCGAACAACCATGGGTTGATTCGGGTTGGTTCAAGTTTGGATCGGACATGAAAAATGTTTTAACCAAACATATTGGTTTGAATTTGATTGTGGGTTGATTTGGATTTTTCTGAACCAGCGAACATCCATGCATGAACGGTGTAAATTTTTTTACACCATCAACCAAAAAGAAAAACATGGTTGGTATACACGAGTTTCAAAAAGACTAGCATAAAATCAACTATTTTTGTGACATGTCAATTTCTGATAGGTTGCTAGTGTAAAAAATTCTTTACAGTGTCGATATATACTAATTAAACCCTAAGAAAATATATTATGGATCACATAATGTCTATCACTAAAGATTATAAATATCTCATAATACTTTAAGGATTTAATTTATATACACAGTCGGTATATAAATATTTTACACGATCGACTTATTACAAGTTGACATGTCATTAAAAAAATGATCAATCTTTTTAATGACATGTCATCTTGTAATAAGTCAATCGTGTAAAACATTTATACACCGATTGTGTATATAAATTAAATCCTTAAAAAATGAGTCAATTTTTGTCAAAAAAAAGTGAGTCAGTTAATAACCACTTTATATGTCACTCATACCATGAATTGTTATTGATTGTGGTGTAAAAAAGTTTACATGTATAACAATTAGTGAGACAGAGGGACGAGTTCATTTTGCTAAATCAACAAACAAATTAAAAGAGAATCTCAAGAATGTAGCTCAGTTGGCAAACTAAGGGATATCGAAGGAGTGCAAGGAGGAGGTCTCGGGTTCAAACTTGGAAAACTAACATTCTCCCACCCCCACTAACATTGTCTATCAAAAAAAAGGGACCGAGTGACACACCACTTAAATAGGGATAAAATTGAGATTGATCATATAATACACCTTAAAAAAGATGTTTGTTTCATATATTTTGAACCAACAAAAAACACTTTTTGTTTCTTATATTCTGGACCAAATGGAGTATTATATATGTATTCTTTCTTTGATGAGAGCGACCGCCGACCAACAATTATATCTACATTGATTGTTCAAATCATAAATGGTTAAGATTAAAAAAGTCAATGGACTTTCTTAAGTGGTCGTGTCACCACTAAACAAGTTTTAATCATGATCATCTATGTATGGTTATACGATCCAGATATACTTTTTTCATCCTCTCATATTAAAAATCCTTTCACTTTTTTTAGTTACAAACGACAAGGAAAAGGAAAAAGGAAACTAAAACCAAAGCCTAGGCGCGAAGGAAGATAGCACCATTCACATCCTTCAACAGAAGCTTATGTAACTCATCACGACAATCAAGCTTCACTACCTCCTCCATGGAATGCAAACCCATTTTAGTAAGAACATCTGCACATTGATTACCTTTTCTCATGTCAAGTGTAAGATGACGCCTCCATTCCTGCCACATAAGCCTTTGAATGTGATTAACCAAATTATTGTATCTGTGATACTTATCTCACCTTACAAGTCTCTATTTTGTAGGGTTGAGTTAGACCCAACTCACTTTCTATGGTGGTATCAAAGCTTACTGAACATCTGTCGGGCCACCCGCTATCGGGTCATTCGGCTCAGACTCGGTTTGTCGCCCACTTTATCGTGGTGTGTGTTAAGAGTTCTAAATCAGATGTGATATGATTTGAAAAAAGTTAATAAGTGGGAAACATCTCTCACTTTACAATTCAATTTTGTGTTCAATCCAAATTCTAAGAACTAGACTTGTTATTAATCCAATCAAAGAGAGCAGTATTGGCATTATAATGAAAGAGTAAGAGAAATAGATAGTGGTCATAGATCAATTCATAAAATGAATAAGATTAACACAAAAACTCATGTAGCTTTTTTAAATGATCATGTGATCAATAAAATAAGTTTTAACCATTATCATCTATCTATGTATTGTTATACTAAAATCGGTTAATTTTGATCAATGATATTATAATTTTAAATGTTTTCCACAAATAGAGTTTATATTAAAAGTGGTTTAAAGAGAGAAAATAGTTTATGACAACTAATATTCATAATTAAAAGAAAGAAAATAAGTTGTTTTAGTTAAGCCCTAGAAAATCTTCAGTTTCTAATTAAAAATCTTCTACTACTATGTAAAGTTAATACACCTGTCATCATAGTAGGAGTCAGACATTGTGTTGCCCATTTAAGGATACAGACAGACACACGCATAGCATAGGTAATAGTGGGTGCGCATCAATGTGCTTGAGCATCTACTACCTCGTTACAGAGTGCTTAGAATATGCTTAATAAATTAATTAATTAGTAATTAAATGGAATGCTGGAGACAGATATTCTATGCTTAATCTAACTAAATATATGCTGCTTTGAATTGAAGAGGTTGGCCTGAACGTGGCATACAAAAATGTCAACTACTTGCTGGTTCAAGTTTCATCTTCAATTTCCAACTCATATATCTTTATTTAGTAAACACCTTTCTTTTTTCTTTTCTCTTTTTTCTGTTGTTTATCCATTAATCAGAGGTATTAATTAATTAAGATTAAACATAAGATCAAATAATCTTTGGTTGTTTGTTGGTTAAAGGAAAGATAGATAGATAGATAGATACTAATATTTTTATTTGTTATTATCTCCTGTGAGGATTGTAGAAAGAAGTGGTGTAATCAATACCAATAAAAATAATTAAATATGATAACTGAACAAATGGGTAAGGATTCTGTAATGAGCCAACAAGAAGCCGAGCTATTGTGGAGTCAAACCACAGGAGGATGCTGAGTCAGCACATGTGTTAGTTGTTGAAGGAATATATAATCGATTGTGAGCTAGAGAAAGGGATGTTGTGTATTGCGTGATGTCACCTCTTTCTTCTTCTTGTCCTTGCTCTAACCGTTTCCCTTATCACTTTTGTTAATTTCCATTCTCAGGAAAGGAAATTGTTCACGACCAGACCGAGCATTGCCACTAGGCCGCGGTATCAAAGCAAGGCCTGAGGGACTGAGGCTTGAGGGAACTGCTCATGCTCGGCCTAGTCTACTATAATCAGTTCTTACTTTGGGTGCTCGGCCACCTATCAGCCGAAGCAACTTTATGTAACGGTTACCTTTATTATGTAACGGCTACCTTTATTATGTAACGACCGCTAATTATTGGCCATTAATGACTGTATTGTTATATAATCTGCCCAGAGAGGCTAATGAAAGGGTTGAATAGTTTTACTATATCCACGCGAGATTGTTCATTGTGTTCTTGATCATTTCTATTTCCAGAAATAGTTAGGAACATTGGCGCCCACCGTGGGTCCAGGTAAAATCTTTCCTACGTCCCACTTTCTTGATTTTTATACTGTTTATCATCACTAGCATCATGGTAAACACGAGAAACACAACACACTCCATACCCTCATCTAGCATTGGGGATCCCAGGATTGAGCAGCTGCTCGCAGCTGTTCAAACACTGCATGCCCAAAATGCCGATCAGGCGCGCCGGAATGAAGAGCAGGTCCTCCGTGCTCAGGCTTTGAAAGCAAGGGAGGTGCAGTTGCAAGCTCAACTCACCGAAATGAGACATTTTGCTCAAGTGATCGACGCAACTAGGACTCCTTCACTACAAGAATTCAGCAATATACCGGCGCCAACTTTCCGGCGGATTTTATCCGCCGGTAAATTTCCGGCGGATTTAAGGCGTTTCCGGCGGATTAGGCAGCCGGAAATGTACCGGCGGATTATATGGACATTACCGGCGGAATATATAATAGCCGGAAGTGTACCGGCGAAATTCCATAAGATTACCGGTGGAAAGAAGGCCGGAAGATTACTGGCGGCTTCTACATTAAAATCCGCCGGAAATGTCAATTACCGGCGGCTTTATTTGAATTTTTTTAAATAAATTAAATTTAAATTTAATGGGATTCCGCCGGTAATGTCATTATTCCGCCGGTAATTATTATTCGAATATTATATAAAAAAATTAAATTCAAATTTCCGCCGGTAATGTCAATTATTCCGCCGGTAATTATGAGTTCAGTCTCCAATGCAAATTTCCGCCGGTAAGCGTGCAACAGCTATAATTTTCCGCCGGTAAGCTCAACTGTCTTTAAAATGCTTACTTATTCATTTCATCCATTTTTTTTCTCTCATTCTCCCATTCTCTCTTCAATTCTTCTCTGAATTCTCTCTTCTTCTCCAATTCTCTCTTCTTTCATACTTAGCAATTCTTGTCAAATTTTTTCAGATTTTTACTGAAGGTATGTTGTGGTTGTGGTTTGTATATGTAATGTAATTTATATGTGATGTTGTTTTTAATATGAGTTATTAGTTACTAATTTTGATATTATTTGTTTAGGTATTGCTTGAATTTGGGGGAAAGTTGGAGAGTTCTCTGCAATTTGGTTGAGTTTGTTCGAAGATTACATTAAGTCAGAGACTTCTTGGCATACCGGTTAGTAATGAACTTATAATTATTGATAAACTCTAATTTGGTGCATTTTTAGAGATACATTTGAGTCTTTTTTTAGAGTAATTATTAGCAATTATATAAATTACTGACTTAATTTATTTTATTTTTGCAGAAAGAAAGAAAATATAAAAAGAAAGGAAATAGTTTATATTATTAATAAATATATATATATACAAATATAAGGGGAGGTTGAAGGAATAAAATAAGGGTTTTTTTTTTGGTACCCCCACCCATTCCCCTAACACCCCCACCCACACTGTAATTCCCAAAATGCCCTTCAAAAAATCTGATTTTTTCACAAAATTACACCCATCGTATATATCTTTTTTGGAGCCTATATACGATGGGTACAATTTTGACATCGTAGATATGTTCATTGGGCGTATATACGATTGATGCGTTTTAAGTCAATCGTATATACGCCTGAGGAACCTATTTACGATGCGTAAAAAATGCACATCGTATATATGCCCCAAACGAGATATATACGATGGGCTTTTTTTGGTTAACAGTTACATTTTATTAACGTTATAATTTACTGATCTCGTGATTTGAATAAACGCGTACATATATTGGATAAAATAAACGCGTATAATTACAAAAAGCGCTATAATCATATATACACGTGTAATACAAAAATGTGTGAATCTATCTACAAGTCGTCAATAGAATCATCGGCTAAATCTATACATCTAGGCGCATCGGTGTGTGAGAGAGGTGCACGGAGGACACATAGATCGCCATAGGGTAAAACGTCCAGGCATACGGATGCAACCATGAAGCGCACTCCGGTAAGTAGTCTTTGGTACCACTGTGGGGCAATAGGAGGCAATGGACAAGTGGGAGAGATTGAAAGATTCAACCAATGTACATTTTGCTCGTTCGAGCGATATATGATTTTCAACTTAGATGAACTGTAAGTGCCTCTCAAAGCGGATAAGTGAAATTCATAGATAAAGAAAAGCCCGAACCAATGCAACATTATACCGGTTGCAACCATATACCCCATCTCGAGCAAATCAAACCACTTTGACTCGGTGGCGTCCGTATGACTCAATAGTTAAAGCTTTGCGAAGCTCTAACGATCGGTTCTTCCCAAACATGTCCGAATACAAGGTTTCCACGTCCTTTGTTTCTGAATCAAAGCTTGCCTAATCGAGAGGCCGCGAGTCCTCACCCATGTCAAGTCCAACCCGATCGCTCTAAAAGCGCGATTCTGGCCACCTTCAACATCAACAATTTTTTCAACATAGTTGCGCACGCGTGTCTTTGGAACAAACGGTAAGTGGATTTTAGTCTCGGTATCGTGATAATACTCTAGAAGCACCACGAGATAATTTGGTTGACCATTGTGTAGGAATTTTGGAAGCCCCGATTCTTGATCTGCTTTACCCTCTCATCCACGTGCTCCCACCCGGAAGGATCACGCTTAGCATCAAAAATTTCCCTTTTTTCTTCTTTGGTGCACCTTTCGTTCGACTTTTGATTTAGGTGCAACCATAGAAGAAGTAGAAGGAAAGCTATCTCATTCAATTTGCCTCTTGATAAGAAATTTCTCCTCCTCACTCACTTTATCAAATCGCCCTGATAGCATCGAATCGTAAGAAATATCACAAGTAGATGATTTATCCCGAGTGGATTTATCATCTCTCGCATCCAAGCTCAAATGTTTCCAAAGTGATCATCAACAACATTGAGCGGAATAGAATTACCTAAGCATGAAAAATACCTATCTCACAAGCACAAGGAAGTAGATGTGTCTTCCTTTGAATGCACCAAGCATCGCCCTTTGTCGTATCCAACCCCGATTTCGATCTTTCAAACTCCTTAACCATGTGTCTCAATGCGAGATAAAGAAACAAGTCCTTGAAGATTTTTAAACAAAGGAATATTGGACTTGACTTCAATTCATTGATACTTCCGTTGAAAAGACCGATAATTTGATCAAAATGTATTGCGACATGTCATCAATAGATACCAAACATTTTGATAAATCACCCTTTGAAGTCTTCAACTGTCTTTTCAAAGACCAATGCAAGGATTCCGCTCTGAAATAATAAACAAGTGTCAAAAAAAATCGAGTAACGGATAGAAATAATAAACAAGTGTTAAAGAAATTTAATCGACGAAAAAAAATATGTCCACGTGTCAAAAAAAATCGAGTAACGGATATAAATAATAAACAAGTGTCAAAGAAATTTAATCGACGAAAAAAAATATGTCCACGTGTCAAAAAAAATCGAGTAACGGATATAAATAATAAACAAGTGTCAAAGAAATTTAATCGACGAAAAAAATATGTCCACGTGTCAAAAAAAAAAAAGCGAGTAACGGATATAAATAATAAACAAGTGTCAAAGAAATTTAATCGATTTAAAAAAATATGTCCACGTGTCAAAAAAATCGAGTAACGGATATAAATAATAAACAAGTGTCAAAGAAATTTAATCGACGAAAAAAATATGTCCACGTGTCAAAAAAAAATCGAGTAACGGATATAAATAATAAACAAGTGTTAAAGAAATTTAATCGACGAAAAAAATATGTCCACGTGTCAAAAAAATCGAGTAACGGATAGAAATACACATTGGTCGTGCAATTCCCCAAGTGTGGGATCCGGTTAGTCCATCTTTGAGATAAATCGCTCCTTATGCGGTGTCAACCATGTGTCGTGCGTATTTAATGAGAGCGGGTTTATCGAGCAAGCGACCTCAAAAACTTGATTAGATAGATAGTGTGACTCATCAACGAATCAATAATCCATAGCCGGAGAGTTTCGACCTCCTCCCGTCTATCCTTGTGAACCAACTCCTTAATCTTGGCTTTGACATTTTTTGTAACATGCCAATGGCACAATAAATTTGTAGCAAAGCGGGAAAGACATCAAGAATAGCGGACATACACATAGAGATCTGCATGCATCAAGAAAACTGAGGATGAATAGAATGCAACTCACATATACCTCGCAATTTGCTCCAATACCCAAGAAAAATGAATAGCAAGCTCCCGCCCAATATAAGCAAATGCAACGTGGAAGCTTATCTCGGTGTTTGTGACTCCCACAATCAGTAGAAGAGGCAAATTATATCTGTTGGTCTTGTAGGTTGAGTCAAGAATGAGAACTTTGGGAAACAACCCGAGCAACTTTATAGAAGTGGGATGAGCCCACATGATATCACCGACGACATCAGTTGCGGAATCTTTCTAGACCAACATAGATAATTATGGGATTCAATCAATCTCAACACCTCCCGAATGTCCGTTCTAGGACCCCTCTTTGTAGACCGGTGTTTGTGCATTTTGCCTATAAACTTGACGAAGACTAGTCACATTCTCCTGGATCTAGCTTCTTCAAAGCGATAATAGTAGCTTTTGGTCCCACATCAAGATCCGCATGCCGGTTAACGGATCCTTTGCGCGCCTTAGACAGGGCCCAAAAAACAAGTACCAATGGAAGTTTTGAGCAAGTCGTGCGTGTGTCTACCACATTTAACCGTGACACACCAACCCCACGGCTAACGATGCAAGTAGCCTTCAATCTAAAAGGACGACCTCTCCTTCTAGAACCGAAAACCCTTGAATCATTAGTAAACTCGCCATGTTTCTCGCAGCCAAAAACAATCTTATCTCGCCTTCCCCTCTTTCCAGCTGCTTTCTCAGATCTCACAATAACAACAACTACACCGATAGTTCTACCAACAGCTTTGGCCCACTCCTCCTGACACACTGTCGTGTAGAAAATATCTACAAAATATATAACTTACTAAGTACTTAAGTAAATTAATTCCATTTACCAAACTTGAGTAACAAAATTATACCGTATCCGTCGTGAAAGTCAGTGTAGTATCAATATCAACAGTCGCCAACTGAGAGTCGGCATCTGCTGCTGTAGGCGGGTCGATATCTGTTCCAACAAAACAGATAGCAACTCAGTAAAAAACGAAAAAAATAGCCCAGTCGTATATACCTCCTCAACCATGTATATACGATGGGTATTTTTTTCACATCGTATATACATGGCCCAGATGTATATACGATCAGATCTTCAAAGCCCACTCGTATATAACCTATATACGATGGGTAGTCAACGAAGCATTTAATAATGCAATCGTATATATGCCTTGAAGGACATATATACGATGAGTAGTCAACGAAGCATTAAATAGTGCAATCGTATATATGTCTTGAAGGACATATATACGATGAGTAGTTTTTCAGGTCTGCGTTGATTAATTAATGTAATCGTATATACCTTCCATGGAGGTATATACGATGCGTTATCTTGTGGGTCCCATCGAGAGAGAAATTAATGAAAGTCAAAATTGGAATAATGGCGGGGTAAAATTGGAATAACACTAATGGGTGGGGGTGGGAGGGGATGGGGTGGGGTATTAAAAAAAACACCCATAAAATAAATAATTAAGCTAACAAGGCCCAATTGTTTGAATATCCAGCCCATGAATTGAAAGGAATGGAACGTGAGATGAAGAATTGAATTGAAGTCTGCGCACGCAACCCTGACCACAGGAGGGAGGAAAGGCAACGTGAATGATGATAAATAGCCTTCTTGCACATTCGAGAACAAAAGGAATAAAAGGGATAGTGTGAGCAGAAAAAGGGGAACAACGCAAACAAGCATGCGATTACATACGATGACGGAGAGAGGAAGAATTTGGGTACTGATTTTGACACCGTGAGAGCTCTGGAGCGAGAAAAAGAGAGGCGAAGACTCAGAATAATAATTCCTCTAATTTTCGGGTTATTTTTATCTCTGTAATCCATGACTTCTATTTTAATTTCAATGTTCTTGATTATTATGGACACCTAAATCCTCTTCTAGGGTCTTAGGTGGATCTTGCTTGCTCAGAGACCTTTTCATGTTCTAAATTATATTTGAATTCCTATTTTTATATTAATTGATATTGTCCTATTGATTTAATCACATGATTAGGATTAGCTACCCTTTGCATGTTTATAATCAATTAGTTGATCAGCGACCGTACTGCAATTAGTTGGTGGACCTATAGGATAATTGGGGCTATAATTAGGGCATGACCAAACCATAATTTAGTCTTCCAATCATTCAACCTTTTTGCTCTTTATGCTTTTCCTAAATTTAAATTCTTGCATGACCAAACGAGGGTTAATTTAGGAAAAAGAATATTAATCGCGAATGACCAAACGGATTAATAGTTTTAGTAAAGGGATTGGTAATTAAGTAAATAAAGGAATTCAGGTAGGATTAAACATAAAGGAATCGAAGCTTGCAAGTGAAACCGTGACCCTAGATCTCTCTCAATTGCTTTAATATTGCATTTTAATTATTGTTAATTAGTTCTTTTTATTTTAGTTTCTACATCACTCAAATTATTTGTTCGTCTAAACAATATATAATCTCGATTAGTTTGGTACTTGTTAATTAATCCCTGTGGATACGATATTCTTTTATACTACTTCTGCGAAAGAGTACACTTGCTCTAAGTGTGTCTTTGACGCAACAATTATTATTATTATTATTTAGTTAAAAACTGTTTTTTGATTTGGTAACACAGAAATTGTTACTTTAGTTAAATGTAAACTTAAAATTTTGCATTAACAGTAAATATTATTAGTTAGTTAAATAGATATTTTCGAAATTATTATTATTAATATAGTTAATATTAGTTAGTTAAATATTATTAGTTAGTTTATTAATAGTAATTATTATTTGATTTAGTATTAGTTAAATAATTAGATTTAAAATCTTTGATTTAGTAATAGTTAAATAATTGAAAACTGTTTATGTTTATTTAAAAAAATAAATAAGAAGATATGTGATAGTAAATATTATTTTGTATTAGTTAAATAATTAGATTTAAAATCACTATTAATATAGTTAATATTAGTTAGTTAAATAGATATTTTCGAAATTATTAAATTATTTTTAATTTTAATTGAAAATTGTTTATGTTTATTTAAAAAAATAAATAAGAAGATATGTGATAGTAAATATTATTTTGTATAATATTTAGATTAGTTATTTGTTAATATTTGTTTCATTTATTGTTTATTATTGTTATTTGATTTAAATTTTTGTTAGTCTACAAAGATAATAGTAGCTATAATATTAAAAATGAAAATGTCTATTGTTCTGATAGACATATATGTTGTAATAAATTTATTTAGGACATCCACAAAAAATGGATCGTAGTTGGATGTATGATCGATTATATCCTGGAAGAGCGGGGTTGAAACGACGTTTTGTTGAAGGAGTTGAAGAGTTTGTTCTTTTAGCTAAGCGTCAAAAAGAATTTGAGCAACAAGGTGGAATTAAATGTCCTTGTTCGAAATGTATCTTTCGAGCCATAAAAAATGAAGATGACATTCGACTTCATTTGTACAACAATGGATTTAAGCCAAATTATTGGATATGGACTCGTCATGGCGAGGTAGCGGTGGAGTTTCTCGTGTTAATATAATTAATGTTCCTCCGGTTGATATTGTTCCTGTCCAAGAAGTAGAAGGTGGCACTTCAAGTCCAGTCGTAGAAGCTATTGGCTCATCGACTATGGGAAATCAGCCGTTTGATGATGTTCAGGGGATGATACGTGATGCTATCGGTGTAAATTTGGATTTTGAGGAACCACAATATGATCTTTGAAGAAGTTCCGAATGAAGAAGCTCGGAGGTTTTATATGTTTTTGAGTGAGACAAATCAACCATTATTTGAAGGATCTAACGAATCTAAATTATCAATGTGTGTTCGGTTGTTGGGTCTCAAGTCTCAATTTAATGTTGCTTGAATTGTGCATGGAATATATGACAAAAATGATGTTGGATGCAACCCCATTAGAGGACTTTTGTCGCAGAGTTATTATGATGCTAAAAGACTGTGTCGAAGCTTGGCTTAAAATCTAAGAGAATTGATTGTTGTGTGTCGGGTTGCATGCTATATTATAGCAATGAGTTTGGGATAAATGATGGAGAGTTGTCGGAATGCAAGTTGTGTGGAGAGCCACGCTACCTTGCCGCAGGAGGAAGGGGCAGTAGAGGCAAACCGGTTCCACGGAAAGCAATGTTCTATCCGCTCTTATACCAAGGCTACAGAGGATGTTTACTTCAAAGGAGATCTGCGGGTAAAATGTCATGGCACTATGAAAATAGAAACAATTACGTGAATTACGCCACCCATCGATGGTGAAGCTTGGAAGCATTTCGATCGTGTTCATCCGTGATTTTGCTAGTGATCCACACAATGTTCGGCTTGGTTTATGCTCGATGGTTTCACACCCTATATTCAAGTATCGGCATCACCATATTCTTGTTGGCGATTATTGTTATCCCGCACAACCTTCCTCCGTAAATGTGTATGTCTAAACCATACATGTTCTTAAATGCCATTATTCCAGACCACACAATCCAACAAATGGTATTGACATATATTTGCAACCTTTGATCGATGACCTAAAAAGGTTGTGGCATGGTGTTTTAACTTATGATGCAAACACACAAACAAAATTTTCTCATGAGGCGGCTTTGATGTGGACCATCAATGACTTCCCCGCCTATGGAATGTTGTCGGGATGGGGACACATGGTAAGATGGCGTGTCCGATTTGCATGGTTGACACAAGAGCTTTTACTCTTAAATATGGAGGAAAAACATCATGGTTTGACTCACACCGTAGGTTTTTACCTAGCGATCATCCATTAGAAGGTCAAAATATGCATTCATCAAGGAAGTATTGAAACAGGTGAACCTCCCCGTGGTGACACGAGAAGAAGTTTGGAACAGTGTCAAGGATATCCTCCATGAAAGTCGTTGCGGTATTGTTTCTCGTCCAGATGGTTATGGAGTATGGCATAATTGGACAAAAAAGAGTATTTTTTGGGAAATTCCATATTGGAAAGATAATCTACTGAGACACAATCTGGATGTCATGCACATTGAAAAGAATTTTTTTAATAACATATTTAACACTGTTATGAATGTAAAAGGTAAAACAAAAGACAATGAGAAGGCTAGGAAGGGCGTGGATCATTACTGCAGCGAAAGGATTTGTCGTTGGTTGAAGCGGGTACTAGGACGTTGAAACCCAAAGCCAATTATACTTTATCTACCGAACAAGCGAAAGAAGTTTATCGGTGGATAAAACAGTTTGAAAATGCCGACGGTTATTCTTCCAATTTAGCAAGATGTGCATATGTGGATAATGGGAGGTTGCATGGGATGAAGAGCCATGATTGTCATGTATTCATGGAGTGCTTACTTCCTATCGCTTTTAGTTCCTTGCCAACACATGTTTTGAATCCGCTCATTGAAATAAGTCAATACTTTAAGAATTTGTGTTCTACAACGCTTAAAGCGGATGATCTGACAAAAATGGAACAAGACATCCCACTTATCTTATGCAAGTTGGAGAGAATTTTTCCCCTAGTTTCTTTGATTCTATGGAGCATCTTCTTTGTTCATCTATGAATCAAGCTAAACTTGGGGACACTGTCCAATCTGAGATGGATGTATCCATTTGAAAGGTCGATTAATATACATATGAAAGAAGTTTACTACAATTTCAACACATTATTATTAACATATAATTTTCTATAGGTTCATGGGTGATTCAAAAGATCAGTCAAAAATAAAGCTAGAGTTGAAGGATCGATATGTTCGCCTTA
This sequence comes from Oxytropis ochrocephala, assembly GCA_020916435.1. Lineage (NCBI taxonomy): Eukaryota > Viridiplantae > Streptophyta > Magnoliopsida > Fabales > Fabaceae > Oxytropis > Oxytropis ochrocephala. The sequence goes on from CM037091.1 coordinate 91,730,770, forward strand.
CTTGCATCGTGAAACAACTCATTTTTGTTCATATTATTTCAACAATGATTTGGCTCCTACAAGTAGTCGAAATGAAATCAACATTGAACCACCAAGACATCGTTTAGCTTTGTCTGCCTTTTGTCTCCACAGTCGTCCGTGCGGAAAAGAGTCAATTCATCAAGCTATGAAAGAAGAGTTAAACTCACCCATGTTCATGTCTTGATAAAGCGTATTTGAGGTCCAACCATTCATTGAGTATGTCTTTCTCAACCTAGTTATCTTAATTTCTTTATAAATTAAAGAAATCTGCTGTGTGTAACAATTGTTAATTTCTCATTAGGGAGTTTTTGACATCAGAGGGAGTAAGTGAAGAACAATCGTCTGCTCATATTCATGCGCATTTTCCAATGTGGTTTAAGCGGCGTATGTATTCCCTTCCGCCAACTCCTACCAACCAACACCTGAGAAACTTATCTGATGGTCCTCGAAGATGTGTTAAAGAATGGCACACATACTTTGTGAATGGTTACAAATTCCACACTAACAAATGGACAGAAGGTAGAGAAACAGTGAATAGTGGAGTTTGCATGAAGGGTGACACTGGGAGAGGCGAAGATGATTTCTATGGTGTTGTTGAACACATTTATGAACTTGCATACCCTTATCTTGATTATCATCAAAAGATAATCGTTTTTTCTTTGTAATTGGTTTGATCCGTCCCCTCGAGGAACAAAGTTTAACCCAAGTCAAATACCATGGACATTAAAATGAGTGGTAGATATCGAATGCCACGATCCTTTTGTCATTGCACAAAATGTGAGACAAGTCTACTATGTCTCTTATCCATCAACACGGATGATCGGCGTGGTTGGTGTGTCGCAATTAAGACAAAACCAAGAGGTTACATCGAGACAAATGACACGATGGAAGATGTGTCATATCGATCGAAAGAAATGTCCAATGTAAATGAAGTGATTGAAGTTGAGATCATTACTCGTTTACGTGATGAGTCCAACGCTGTTGATGAAGTTAATGAAGACGAATATACAGATCATGAGGACGCAGTCAATCACGTCGATGTATCGGGATTTGACTTATCTGATGGTGATGGTGATTTTGAGAAAGAATGGGATTCTAATTAATTAATGTCATGTTATCTTATTTAAATAATTTGTTGGTTTGTAATATTTATATTTATCAGACTTGATATATATTTGCCTATGTTATTCATCATTAATATTATTTGTTGTCAAATAATATTTATATTTATCAGACTTGATATATAATTTGTTGGTTTGTAATATTTATATTTATCAGACTTGATATATATATTTGCCTATGTTATTCATCATTAATATTATTTGTTGTCAAATAATATTTATATTTATCAGACTTGATATATAATTTATTGGTTTGTAATATTTATATTTATCAGACTTCATATATATTTGTCTATGTTATTCATCATTTATATATGTTATTAACTTTATTTTATAGCTACAGAACAATTATGGCATCGTTAGGAAATAGTGACTCACCACATGATGAGGACCCACCCGTGCCGCCTCAGGATAAAGGAAAGAAGATATGTACTTCTTTACGCGGCCGTAAGCATAAGATAGTATATCGACTTGTTCATGGCAACTATGTGGGTATGCCTTCATCGAGGGCGAGCTCGAGCGTTGAACCGTCGCCGCCTCCACCCTGTAGTATGGCACCCCGCTGATCCGGATAGGCGCCACGCGTGTATGATGCGCAAAAGCCGATGTGGTTGATATTTTGGAAGACGGTCGTATCGTTGTGGAGGTTGTTGGACACCTGTAAGTATTTATTATTATATATATATATATATTTGTATTTGTATTTGAAATTTGTCTTTTTAAATTAATATCATTTTAATTTTTCTTTCTTATGTACAGCTTTGATCCTGGGAGGATTGTGTCCCGCGCGATAACAAGTATAATCAAGGAAAATTACACAACTTCCTGGGTTGATTGGTTGGAGGTTAAAAAAGATCCGGAGTCCAAAATGTGGAATCAATTTAGGGTAAGTTTTTTTTACTATTTAATTAATTTTTAATTATTCCAAATTCTTGAATTCATTAAGTTGTTTTTTCTAACAACTTATTTTATTTTGTGCAACCAGGCAACATTCGCATGGAAACCTGAGGATGGGATGAACTCCAACTGAAATGGGCGCATGATGATTATAAAAAAAATGTAAGAGAGCTGTTGCGAATCGGGCTTTTGAGAAAGGTGGTTGTGTAAATCAAGGCGGTTCTATCACCATATGAACATGCTAAGCGCTTTGTAATATTTTATATATCTTTGTTTTTAATTCTTCAAATTTTATATTTTATTAAATACTAATATTAAATTAATACTATATACGGAGAGAGGTCGTTCTTGGTCGGCCACCTACTTTGCTGGGAGAGATACACGTGCAACTTCATATGCGCGAGGACACCGGTGATTTTCTGAAGAGCGGCCAAGGATGATTCGGAAGCATTCTCTAATTGGCGGCAGGAGTATCGCCAAACACGGAGAGTAAGCGGGGTGAGGTTGATCCCGTGAGGAGGTCGATTGGCCTTAGAAAAATGGAAGAACTTGCGGTCCATCGGCCAAGAAAAGGTCGATTACCGGATCCGGTGGTATGGGCGGCGTTCTTTTCCAAATTCCATTGTTCCGAATTTGTGTCAAATTCCTCTTCAACAACAAATCTTTGGACGCTCTCATGTCCCCACTCTGAAGAAGCGAGCCGAGGTTGCGGTATTGACCGAGAAATTGAGCAACTATGAGCGTGAGATTCGGGAGATGCGGGAGCAGCAAGCTGAGGAGCGCAGGTTGGCGGCTGAAGAACGCAGAATCAATGAGGAATTCAGGAAGCAAGTAATGGATAGTATGGCTCATGCAAGGCCATCTATGCCATCATCATCATCATCAATACCTTATCCACCGCCAGGGATGCAGCCCTACGGAGGTGCTTTCCAGCAGTACCCTGGTGCCTTCCAGCCTCCCTTCAACTATGAGCAGCCTGCCTTCAACTGTCCGCCATACCCATATGGTCAGCCCTCATATGGTCAGCCGAGCCTCGATTTAAACTCTCCTCCGCAGACATTCCAGCCTCAGGCCCATCGCCACCACGTCGGCCCCACGTCATGTCTCCCGCGACAATTCCAACAACCGTCCCCAAAGAATTTCGGACCAGCCACGTCAACCACAACCCCAACAGCGGGGCGATGAAGAAGATGATTGGGCGACGGCAGCGCTTTTGGTACTGGATCCCAACAAAGAACCCGAACCCAAATAGGCCTTATTATTAGTGGTTTGTTGTTGATAATTTTATTGTGACTTTGTTGGTTTTATTAGTTGTTTAATTTGTATGGATAATTTAAATTTAATTACTGCTTTGTTGGTTTGATTATTTATCTATTGATAATTTATTTCTCGTTTAATTTGACATTCAATAAATGTTTTACGGTCTTTTAAATAATTTAAAAGTAATAACGGTTTTTTAAAAATAATTTTCAAATTTTAATAATTTACTTTTAAAATATTTAAAATTAGATTTTCAAATACTTTTTAAAAATAATTTTCAAATTTCAAATTGTTAAAAGAGATTTTAAAATTTAAATATTATTTTCAAATTATTAAATTAATTTATATTTTAAATATTAAAAATTTAAAATTAATTTTTAAAAACGTTTTTTTTTAAAAAAATATATATATTACCGGCGGATTATTAATAATTACTGGCGGAATATGAATTTTTTTTTAAAAAAAAAATCAGAAATTTTTTACCGGCGGCTTGTTTAAAAAAAAAAAAAAGAAATTCAGAAAATATTACCGGCGGATTCTATTAATCACCGGCGGCTTTTTTTTTTAAAAAAAAATTATAAAATATTACCGGCGGATTTAATGTTGTTACCGGCGGCTTTGTAAAAAAAAAGAAACATTACCGCGGCTTTTTCGTTATTCTGGTGGCTTTTTCCACGGAAATATCTCGTCGTTACGTGGCGGCTTTTTCACGCCGTAGCGTTACGTCTGCCGTTTTAACGTGGAAAATCACGCCGAAAGTTCAGCGGAAACATTCACTTACCGACGGTTTTGTGACTTTACCGGCGGCTTCTGTCCGCCGGAAAACCTTGAATTTCTTGTAGTGCTTTGCGAGCATTTCAACCATTCTCTGCTGCTATACAGGCTGCCGTGCTTTCGCCCCGCTTCAGGGAACCATCCATTGCTACGTATGATGGCACCGGGGACCCCATAAGCCATGTTGATGCGTTCCAAACACAGATGATGATCAGTGGAGGAAATGATGCCATCAGTTGCAAGATGTTCGCTGGAACCCTAGCCGATGTTGCGCTAAAATGGTTCAAGGGGTTATCGGAGCGCTCAGTAACCGGTTTTGATGATCTTGCTAGCCGTTTTGTTCAACAATTCTCGGCGAACAAGAAAAAGCAGATGATGGCCGAAGACATGTTTGACGTGCGCCAGGAGCCCGGGGAGTCCCTGAAAGCCTACTTGGAGCGTTTCAATAAGTCAACCGTTCTAGTGGATGATCCAGATGAACGATTCTTTGTGAAGGCCTTCATGAAGGGAATACGCAATGGGACCTTCAGTGAAGCTCTCTCCCTGTGGAAACCGAGAACTATGGACGAGATCAGAGTCCGGGCGGAGAAGCACATTGAGGCAGACGATGTTGCCCTCAGTAAGGATGAGAGGAACACCCAGATACCATCAAGGCGTGTGGTGTCACCGAGGCGGTCCCCACCCACTCGGCATGCACCCTACGGCCGGCGTGATAGAGGCGCACATGCAAAATCAAAGGGACGTCGCGCCCGACCTCCAAACGCGAACATAGCCTTTACTCCTTTGAAAACTAGACCGTCAGTCATCCTAGATGAAGGACTTCACGAAGGATTGATACGTCGGCCATCTCCTTTCGTCAGCGTAATGGGTAAGAGTACAAGTTCTTATTGCAGGTACCACCAGACAGAAGGGCATGATACAGACAACTGTTGGACCCTCAAACAACAAATTGAGCAGCTCATCCAACGTGGGCAGCTCAAGAAATATGTCAAGACATGAGGTGACGAAGGGAGGTCGAAGGCGGTGGCTCCCCCAAAGCCGCCGGTTCAGCAATCAAATGCACAAGCCAAGAGGGGTGAAAGAGGCAAACGCGGCGAGCATGAAACTTCGGAAAAAGGAAGAGTCAACACTATATCCGGCAGATTCTCTGGAGGGTGATCCACATCCTCATCTCGTAGGAGATATGCCAAATCCATCCTATCGGTTTCCTCTGCGGAGACCACATATGCTGTAACTGATGCGGAATATCCCGCGATTTCTTTTGATGCGCAGGATTTTGAAGGTGTCCGGCCTCATTCAGATGACCTGATCGTAATCTCAATTACCACCAGTGGTTACTCAGTATCTCGTGTACTGGTAGATAGAGGTAGTTCGGCTAACGTTATGTATTGGGCATGCTTCGAAGGATTAAAATTGCCGGTGGAGGCACTGAAGAGCTACCCTGGAACTTTGGTCAGATTTTCCGGAGAGCAGGTCGAAGTCCGCGGATACATGGATCTTAGGACAACTTTCGGAGAAGAGGAATCGGCAAAAACTGTAATTCTGAGGTATATGATTGTCGACGCAGAGTCATCATACAACATAATAGTGGGGAGGCCGACGCTTAATGCTTTAATGGCAGTAGTTTCTTACCCCCACCCGTGTTTGAAGTACCCCCTTCCTAGTGGTAAAGTAGGTGTGGTGAAAGGCGACATGGTTATTGCAAGAAAGTGCTATGCGGAAAGTGCAAAGGTGAGAGCAGTTCAAAAGAAAACCGAGCAAGGGATCAGTTCCAATTGCAGTTTTTTAGACCTAGACCCTCGGCTGTACGACCCAGCCAAGGAGGAAAAAAGACTGAGACCGGTGGATACCTTGAAAGAGGTGGTAATAGGCCCGACCCAGTGTAATACCCCAATTTTGTCCGTCCTTTTTAACTTAAATCAATTTCAATTATCTAGCTCAACTAAATCGAAATACCGTTGTTTAAATTAGGCAGGCACGCGAATGATCGATCTTTTCGTGCGTTCTTCAATTTAATCTTCGTATTTGGGTTTAGTCGTACATAAGTAGGTCTACCAGAAGTCATTTTTTCTAGAAATTTGGCTTGTCTTTTCAATTCGGGCTTAAGAACGCAATTCTGAGTCAATTTTAGTGTTTTTAGTTAATGAGCCCATTTCTTCTATTTAGGTCTCGTTTTAGCGTATTTGTCTGGTCTGACCCGTTCTCATCTTTGTGTTTGGCCCGACTCCTTTTCTTATTATTATTATTCTTATTTTGTGCAGTTAATTTATTTTGAGCATATATATAGTCCAAAAATGTCAAAAAATTCTACTTAGTTTTATTTACAATTTAAAAGTGTTTAATAGTCCAAAAATGTCAAAAAATATTCTATTTAGTTTTATTTACAATTTAGAAGTGTTCAAATGTCCAAATGTCCAAAAATACAAAAAAATAATAACACAAAATATACAAAAATAAATCCGAAAAATACATAAAAAATGGGGGGAAGCAAAAGGCAGCAGTTGATCTAGGGTTCCAGCAACTGCTTTTCAAGTCGTTGGGCCTGGTCCGCTCCGCTCAAAATCTGAAAAAATCAAAGCCCGGTCAAACAAAATTAAATGCTCTGACCTAAATTCTCTAGTATACAAATACAGTCATGGGTCAGTCAACAGGGACAAGGAGACCTCGAAATTACCACCAAAAACAAGATTAGGGTTTTACACTGAAACCCTAATCACCTAAACAAATTGTCTAGATCAGTAAAAAAAAAGGTGAACAGTAGCAGTCAAGAGAAAACAATAGTAACAACATCAGCCACTCAAACAAGCAACAGTGTAGATCTCGTTTTTTCTTCTTTTTCTTTTCAGAACAAATTGAAACTCAGGTTGGTTCTTAACTGACAATTTAGATCCGAAAAATGTGAAATACATTGTTTAGTTTTTTTTAGATCTGTTTGGCAATACTGTATTTCGTTTTTTTTTTGTTCTTTTATGTGAATGAATTGAATATGATGAATGAACATGTAAACCAAAATAGAACTCAAGAAAAAATGGTAGAAGATCAAACAGGAGAGGAGAGCAAGAATATTCATGACTTTGTGTTATTGTTAGATAAAAAAAAAATAGAACCAGTACATAAAAAATGCGAAACCACTCCCAAAAAAAACTAACCTTTGTCTGTCATCTTCTCCGGCGCCGGTGACCCTCCGGTCACCTTCTCCGGCGAACCCTCCGGCCAGCCCACCATCAAACCGAACCAACAACCACCAAAACACCCAAATCAGAGATTTGTCTAAGCAAAGAATAGCAAAGAAATCGAAGGAGAGGAAGTGAGTAAACGAAAAAACGAACCTGTGGCAAAAACCACCTTTGCTGGTCATCTCCCTCCACCCTCACCGAAAACGACGCCGGCCAAAGGACAGCCGAACGTCGCTGTTCTCTCTCTCACCGAAACCACGCCCTTCCCTCTCTCGTTTTTGTTTCTGCGTTTTTTCCCCCTCCCACCGTACCCTCTCTCTCTCCCATTCTCATCGGACCTCTCCCTCTCCGCAAACACCGGCGAAAATTTCGCCCAAAACCTCTCTCTCTCTCATCAGGAGGGCTGCGCCGCGCAGCCAGGGGAAGGAGAAGTATGCATCTGAAATTAGGGTTAATTTTAGGGTTTTCGTATTTATAGGGTCCTTTTTTATTAATTTTATTTTTGTTTTTTTTTTACTCAGATTATTACCTACACCCCCTTGATTCATGCGCAAACCCCATCCTCACTTAAGCCCAGTTTCACTAATTGGGCCCTCCTATGCGAACTGGCTTTCTTCTTACACCCCCTGCTTAGTTATACAACCCCCAGCAACTAATAACACCCCCATTTTGCAATTTTCACCTTTTTCTCGTTTTTTTATTATTCTTTCTAGCCCAAATACTCTTCATTAAATCAAAAACTTTTTGTTAGTGGTCTTGCGAAGCCTTTGCTTGCATGATCGTCAACAATGAGGACCTAGTGGTGATCACTTGGAGCCTTTGCTCAATTGATCATCATGAATGCCTAATTTTTCTAAAAAACTTTCAATAAATCAAAAACTTTGTTAGTGGTCTTGTGAAGCCTTTGCTTGCATGATCATTAACAATGAGGACCTAGTGGTGATCACTTGGAGCCTTTGCTCAATTGATCATCATGAATGCCTAATTTTTCTAAAAAACTTTCAATAAATCAAAAACTTTGTTAGTGGTCTTGCGAAGCCTTTGCTTGCATGATCATTAACAATGAGGACCTAGTGGTGATCACTTGGAGTCTTTGCTCAATTGATCATCATGAATGTCTAATTTTCCTAAAAACTTTCAATAAATCAAAAAAAAACTTTGTTAGTGGTCCTGCGAAGTCTTTGCTTGCATGATTATTAACAATGGAGTGCTAATGGTGGTCACTTGGAGCCGTCGCTCAATTGATCATCATGAAAGCTCAGTTCTCACAATTAAACAAGATAAAAAATAAAAAACCCAAAACTACGTAGCTTTGAATTCTCCATCGCACCGGGAGATACGTAGGAGCGGATCCCCTCCGTCAAGCACGACAAACCAAAAACACTTTCTCTTTCAAAAAACCAAAGCGGTTAACTCTCGTCAAACGCCGAAAATAAAAATTTTCATTAAGTCTTTTCAATCAAGAGGCAAATTTAAGTATTTTTCAAATCAACACTTACCACACGTTTAATTAAAGGTTCCCTTTCAGTAGAAAGGAGGTGTGGGGTGCTAATACCTTCCCTATGCCTAACCGACACCCGAACCCAAACCTTCCGGTTTTCCAAAAAGGTCATCCGCCTTCCAAAAAGGTTTTTCTTCAATATTTTCCTTACAAAAAATATTGGTGGCGACTTCATTGTTTTAAAAGGTTGTAAACGAGGAAAAACCCCTCGGGGACTTTTTCGGGCGCAACACCTAGCATCAAAAAACAAGGATCGGTACCAGCCTTACTGCTGAACTTGAAGGCCAGCTGATTAAGTTCCTCTCCAGCCACATTCACATGTTTGCATGGTCCCCCCAAGACATGCCAGGTATTGATCCTAACTTCATTTGTCATCGGTTATCACTGAACCCGTCTGTATAGTACCTGTAGCGCAGAGAAAGAGGAAACAGGGCGGCGAGAAATCTGAAGCAATACAAGAGGAAACAAGCAAGCTGGTTGCTGCAGAATTCATAAAAGAGGTCAAGTATCCAACATGGTTGGCCAATCCTGTGATGGTCAAGAAATCCAACGGAAAGTGGCGAATGTGTGTAGACTATACAGAACTCAACAAAGCATGTCTCAAAGATCCCTATCCTTTGCTGAGTATCGATGGGTGATAACTCATATTTATATGAGTTATTTATGCTCTTATTACTTAAAGTAATGCAAGTTCTTAATTAATATTGTTGTTATAAGTAAATATATGTTGTTTAGTGTAAAAGAGGGTTAGGAACTGATTATGTGACAAATTGACACTTTTGGTACTTTCTTGTTATTTTTAATGTGTTTGTTCAGTGTTATAGCATCGGGCGTTATAGCGGCAGACGTTATAGCATTGGATTCTGCAGCTGATGAGAGAAAAAATGAAAAAGCAATTTTGGCAGCATGTTAAATCAATGTAAACAGTTCCTGCAACAGCCACCCACTTTGTACTTTATAGGACACTTGTCTATTTTGTAATGGAAGATGAAAATAGTTGGTGGGATGGCTTGTCACCTTTTTTGGGAGATATTTTCTTTATATTGAAGTCTTAAACTTCATCTTCATCATCTTGGTTTTGCTGGTTCAGAAGAGAGAAGAGTTGGAAATAACTCTCTTGCACTCCATTTTCGTCCAAGCTCCATTTTCACAATAAAATATAGATTTTCTGCATCTTTGAGAGAGAGACGTTATAGCGGCGGCGCCAGTTATGCGCACATGAGTTTGTCATCATTTGGAGTGTTTTCCATCTCTTTGTGATTTCAGTTTTATGGCTTTAGGTAGCACTTTTATGCTGTATTTCTTGTGTTGTTGCTCATCATGAGTTGATTCTCGTGTAGTTGGATTGTTTTGAGCTTTGTAATGAATCTTTAGTATTTCGCTATTAACGTTTAATGTTTTGCGCTTCAATCTTTGTATGTTAATTCTTTCAAACTTGTTTTAGAATTGATCAGCTAAAATGGGTATATTTATGGGTACAGACATGGTCCATGAATCGAACTCAAAGATTGATATGAATGAAAGGTTGTTTAAAGACATTTAACCAACGTTTGCTAAATCTAGACATAGAAAGGCAATAGTTCATAGGGCAAAAGTCGTGGGTTCTTTATTATACAAGTGAACTTATTTAGAACTTAGACATAGGCTTCTTGTAATGAAACCACAAGCGTCGATGGATCAAAAGCCCAAAATCAATTGCGATACATTAACTTGCGCTATTGCGTGTGACGTTATAACGCTTTACTTCTGAGAATTTACTTAGCAAAGAGCATTCCAACTACTCTCATTCTGAATTTTTACTTACCATCCATCTTTACTTGCTTATTTACATTTATGTTAATCACAATACTTGTTGACAACTTGTTATTGTTATTTGTGTTACTCATTGGCTAAATTTCTAATTTAAATATAGAAGTAATCTCAACAATCCTCGTGGGAACGATCTTTACTTATCATTATATTACTTATTGCAATTGTGTATACTTGCACATCAACTTTTCGCACAACAATGGGCTGGTGGACGGAGCTTCTGGCTATAAGCTTCTAAGTTTCATGGATGCATACTCCGGCTACAACCAAATCAAAATGAGCCCAGAAGATGAAGAGAAAACAGCTTTTATGACTGCCAGATCCAACTACTGTTACCGCGTAATGCCCTTCGGATTGAAAAATGCAGGTGCCACATATCAGCGTCTAATGGACAGAGTTTTTGAGGCGGAGATTGGGAAATTCATTGAAGTGTATGTTGATGACATGGTAGTTAAGTCAAAAACTGAAGAATCTCATTTAGTGAACCTCCAAAAAACTTTTCTCCTCCTAGAAAAGCATGAATTGCGCCTAAACCCTGACAAGTGTTCCTTCGGAGTTCAAGCCGGAGAATTCTTGGGTTTTGTGTTAACCCACAGAGGGATAGAGGCCAACCCAGCCAAGTGCCGAGAAATTAGAGAAACCCAAAGCACGTCCAGTGCAAAGGAGGTTCAAGTCTTGGCTGGCCGAATAGTGGCACTTTCAAGATTCTTAGGGCAAGCAGCTGACAAAATACAACCCATGTTCCAATTGTTGAGGAAGAATGCCCTGTTCCAATGGTCAGCTGAATGTGAAGAAGCACTAGAAGTGATAAAAGCCTATCTAGTTGCACCACCAATCTTAACACCCCCTACGCCAGGGGCTGTATTGTTATTGTATTTATCTGTTACAGATCATGCATGCAGCGCAATTTTGGTTGAAGAAAGGGCCAAAGAATAATGTCCTATTTACTACGTCAGCAGAATGTGGAGAGGCGCCGAGAAAAGGTACCAAAAGATTGAGAAGGCGACCTATCACGATCCACTCGCGCGACCGAAACTTCGCCAAGATTTCCATGAGTCACTCAATAATTGTTAGAACGGATTTGCCCATTCGTCAAATATTGTCCAAGCCAGATATCGCCGAAAGGATGGTAGCATGGTCGGTCGAACTGTCAGAGTACGATATCAAGTACCAACCCAGAGGAGCAATTAAGGCACAAGCTTTGGCTGATTTTGTCGTAGAAATGGCGGGGGATGAACCAACAATCGGATCACATTCCGAATATTGTTGGACTCTATCAGTGGATGGATCATCTAATCTGAGAGGTAGTGGAGCTGGAGTCACACTGGAGGGACCTGACAGCATACTCATAGAGCAGTCACTACGGTTCGGTTTCAAGGCCAGTAACAATCAAGCAGAGTACGAGGCTTTAATCGCCGGCATGAACTTGGCAATAGATATCGGTGTGAGACACCTCAAGGTTCGCAGTGATTCTCTGCTAATCAACGGTCAGGTCACAGGGGCGTTTAGCACCAAAGACGAGCTACTCACTAGATACTTATCCATGGTACAAGAGCTAAAACTTAAATTTGTTTTCTTTGAACTAACACATGTCCCCAGAGAACAGAATAGTAGGGCTGATATATTGGCAAAGTTGGCAAGTACTAAAAAACCCAGCAATAACCATTCAGTAATACAAGAAATGATAACCCAACCCAGCATCAATCAAATCCAGGTCTTTTCAACCACGATTGACCCTGATTGCTAGATGACAAAGATTCTTGCTTACCTGCAGGGCGAAGAACTGAATGTGCCGGACGACAAAAAGAGAAAGCTGATGAAAACGGCTACCAACTATACGATGGTGGAGTCAGAGCTATACAAAAGAGGCTTTTCTTTGCCGCTCCTTAAATGTGTCACAAGCAGCAGAGCACAAGAGATACTCAGGGAGGTGCACGAAGGAGTGTGTATCAGTCATATTGGAGGTCAGGCACTGGCTTCAAATTGTACGAGCAGGATATTATTGGCTGACAATGAAGAAGGATGCGGTTGACTACGTCCGCCGATGTCACAAATGTCAAAAGCATGCAAGCATTCCTAAAGCCCCTCCAACTAATTTGCAGTCAGTTTCTTCGGCGTGGCCATTTGCTGTTTGGGGCGTCGACATCCTCGATCCATTCCCACCAGCACCGGGTCAAGTAAAATTCTTGCTGGTAGCCGTTGATTATTTCACAAAATGGATAGAAGCAGTGGCAACGATATCAGCAGAAAGGGTGAAAAAGTTTTATTGGAAGAGGATCATATGTCGGTTTGGAATTCCAGCAACCATCGTAACCGACAATGGGACACAATTTGCTTCTGAGTCAGTGGCCGAACTCTGCAACACTTGGAATATTTACCAAGCATTTACCTCAGTTGAGCACCCTCAAACAAACGAGCAGGCCGAGGCTGCTAACAAGGTGGTACTAGCCGGGTTGAAAAAGAGATTGGAGGACTCCAAGGGGAATTGGGCCGAAGAATTGCCTCGAGTATTATGGTCTTACAATACCACACCGCAGTCTTCTACGGGGGAAACTCCTTTCCGGCTGACATATGGTAGTGGCGCGCTTATCCCAGTGGAAATATTGGAGCCTAGCCCAAGAAAAATACTGACTACCACAGTACCCAACCCAACGGCACTTCGCGCTAACTTGGATTTGCTTGATGAAACTCGAGAAATGGCCAAGGTTAAGGAGGAGGCAGCTAAACAAAGAGCGGCTAAAAGATACAACTCCAAAGTAAAGAGAAGAACATTCAAGGCAGGTGATTTGGTCTTATGTCGAACCACAAGAGTAGGAGCTATCGGCAAGTTGTCTCCTAACTGGGAGAGTCCATTCAGAATTAAAGCTATGCTCGGCCAAAGCGCATTCAAGCTGGAAAAACTCAATGGAGGGAATGTCCCAAGATATTGGAACGCTACTAACCTTCAGTTCTATTATAGCTGAGGATGACAAAACCCTCGGTCCTCCCAATAGGGCCGGGGAAGAAAAACCGATTCTCTATTTTCACTTCTTGTATTATCAATAAGTATACTTTTGTAGGGAGCATTATAGCTTCCAAAATGTATTGCTATTTATTGTATAAAGAGAATCGAAGATTACGAATATGTTTGAAGTGCCAAAATTATTTGCAATGACAAACTTATACAAACAATACGTGAATGCGCCGGAAAAACAAAGTCCCGAAACGACAAGGAGCGAGTAGTTGGCTCGATGTTGACCCTGGGCACTGAAGACAAAAGGACCTATCAGGTTTGGTCTGAACTGACGAGTTCATGTACCCCTGAAGGCACTTCTCATGGCTATGAAGTGGTTTGCTGAAAAGTCAGCCATGGAGTCATGAGGAGAACCCCTCTTTGTATAGTAACACACCGACCATGACTCGCTGAAAAGTGATCTGTGGGATCGCGTTTGCTCGCGAAATCAACGAATTTCGCGCAAAGGGAACTAGAAACAAGACCACAGTAGATGTGAAAGCATCCCGCGGCATAAAACCTGACGACCTTTCACGTAACCTCTCCCTTATATGTTAAGGAAGGGAAGCATGAACCCAGCGATGCAAGTCGTGTGGACGAAAAATAAGGCGGCAAAACAGGTCGTGCGGAGTGAAAACACAAGGAACGAGCATACACCACATTACCACATTTCAAGGCATAGATAAACAAATTCAAACACTCCGCGACCTAAAAGTTATTTGAAACAAAGCCCGCAACACAACTCCAATCGTCAGAATAAAAGATAAAACACCGGTCAAAATAAAAGGTAAAGTGTCGAAGTACATAAAGCTGTTCAAAATATCTGAATTACAAACCGCAGATTATCAAAGTCTAAATGAAAACAAGTCAAGCAAGAGGATCCCTGGAATGAGTCTTCTCAGAATCGTCGGCCACTTCTCCATTTCCACCGACAGTTGTAGTCCCATGTGGCGGCGATAACTCGTTCAGCACCTTATCCAAGCCTTCCAAGGTCTAGCCGACGGTAGAATTGGTCCCATCGGCGCCGACAGCTGGTGGCGAAGGTTGATTGTTGGAAGAAGGAGCCACAATTTGGCCCTCAATCACAACATTATCAGGATCAAACAACTGGGGGTCTAGAGCAGGAAAATGCACTTGAGCTTGGGCAAGAGCCAAATAAAACCTGCGGTCAAATTCTGCCACCAACTGGGAAGCATAGTCAGTCGCTTCCCCCTTGGCCTTCTTCAGACCGCTGTACGTCGCAATAAGTTTCTCCTTGTAATCAGACAAGTCTTTCTCCTTAGTTGCCGAATCTTTCTTCAGTTGCTCATTAGCCTCAGACAAGCTTTTGATTTTCAATTCCAGTATCTTCTTGTTATTCTCGTATTTCTTCAAGGCATCCTCCAGAGACTTTTTCTCCTGCTGACAAGCGCTCAACTCCTCTTCCACAGACTTCAGCCGATCTTCCTGGCTACACCCCTCGGCCATCAGCTCCCCATAGGCATTCTCAAAATGATGAGCAAGCATAGAAGTCCAGAGGCTATACGATTTAATTGCTACTAAACTCTGTCGCGGTCCCATCTTCTGCACACGCTCCACGTCACCAGGAAGGGAAACCTGATTAAGGGCCTTCGTAAGTGGATACCGAACATCCCAGGCAGTTTTTACGGGACCACTTGTCGTCCCATCTTTGACCCTCTTCACTTCCAAAATCCTCCGCCAAGGAGCATCCTCGATGGCTGCAGCGTCAACCGGAGTGCTGGATTCAAACGTCTTGCCCCTAGCCGAGGCTAGAGAGACCGAAGGGTCAGAAGCGGATTTTGGTCTTTTGGAAGGAGGTAGCTGAGTAGACCGGTGGGAACTTGATTTTCTTTTTTCTCTCTCAGCAGCATCATCCTTAGTAGGAGTCCCCCTGGAGCTAGTTCCACCAGCAGTCTTGGTAGTGTCAATGCTGGTGGTATACCCTTGTTTCCGTCTTTGTTCTTCTCGGATCCGGCGTCTATCTTCCACACTGAGGGTCGACATACCGAAGAGTTCTGCGGAAGAACACCAAATATAAAATTAAAAACATGGAGCCACGACACAAAATAGAATATACAAAGTCAAAGTATTTACTTAGATATGTTATAAGCCCTGCCGAGTCATCCACCTTCTTTATGATTTGGGACGCCCAAGGGTGGTTACCCGATTGAACGTATGACCAAATCTGGTCCACATCCTCCTGATCTGCCAGGGATAAACTACACCTATCAACTGTAAATTTGTTGTGAGGATTCTGGGTCCAATACAGGGGGAAGTACTCGACGTTATTCTCGTCGACTAGCAGGAAGGGATCACGAGGCCCAGCTTCCAACCGAAAGAAACTATCTTTGAACGACTTATAGCTACTCTTGTACACTTTCATGAAGGGCCGACGGGTATGGTTTCCTAAAGATACCCAACGGGGAGGGTCCTTAACCGAGGAGCGCACGAAGTGAAGAAACTTTTCAGCAGTAACCGACATATTAAGGCATTCACACATAATCTCAAAGGCCCGAACGTAAGCCCAACCATTTGGATGAAGCTGAGTTGGAGCCACATTTAGCAGTCGAAGTACTGTGCGATAGTAAGCAGAGAAAGGAACTCTAACACCTAAATGCTCAAATAAGGTAGTATACATATAAGTGAAGGGTCCATCCTCGGTATCAGGGCAATCACATACCGCTTCATTTGGTTCAACTGGCTTTGCCACGGCGGCACCTTCGTCTGCCGGGTGACAAAGGAATTTTTGAATTCTTTCCAACGACTCATCAGTTATCAATACAGAATGGGAATCCAATACTTCTAAATCAATTTTATCTGAATAATTGTTATGATCTTCAACGCCTTCCCCAACCATAGAAGTGTGGTGCGAGATTGCCCCTGTGGAACAAGAGGGTTCATCATCAGAGGCAAACACAATGTTTATATCGTGTATGCTCTGCCTAATGCAATCTAAGCGACAGCGTGAACATTGCCCGCCAACACAGGAAGAATTGCTACACCTAACTTGGGAAGTAACCTCTCCATCACTCTCGCTACTAACACTTATTATAGAAACCATAAGTATAAATTTTGCAGGAGCAGTTATGCAGGTTGAAAGGACGAATGGAAGAGCAATAGACACTTATCAAGAACAAAGAGGATAGGCGTACCTGAAGAGTGTAGCGTGGTTCAAGATGCAGAGATTGGAAGAGTTGACGCCCTCTTTACAAGCAGCAACATTGGTGTTTGAAGGGAGAAGAAAGAGGGGAAAAGAGAGCGAAAGGGAAGAAGTAAAGAAACACTTCGATTTCAAAACACACCAGTTTTAGTTGACGATTCAGGTCACTGCAATCAACGGTGTTGATATAAGTCGTTCTACTCTCGATGGCCAAGATAGAACCACGTGGACACCATCCAGCATGCCGGTTGGGAAACACGCAGTTCTAGAAAATTAAACATCATTAACTGTCAAATCAAAAGTCACGTCACGTGGCATGTGTTTACACGCCAATGATGACGTCAAGTTGGTAATGCCTTGTTTATTTCGCCGCGACATGAACATGAAGGTGCGGTATAAATAAAGGAACGACTGAAAAAATTTCTCACAAATATGAATACATACATGTTTTCATTCATAAATACATATTCACTAACATTCTATGTCATTAACATGAGTGGCCGGACTGGGATCGAGCCTCGTGAAAGTCAAAAATACAATTGCAGGTTCTCTTCAAGGCGATAATCCTCGGTCATCAAGCCCGCGGGAATCTCACCAACAAAGGTCGAGTATTCAACAAGTGGATCAACCAGATGAAATGGTCTCTACGCGACAGTGTTTTTGTAGATCCACCGGAAGAAGAGGATGACCTCCTAGGGAGAGATCCAGTGGTAAAGTGCGCGGCAGCAAAGCGCGGTCCCCCGGTATGGGATACTTCTCCAAAGACGTCAGTACAACACACCGGGTGATGATGGGGAAATTGGCAGCGGTCTGAGGGGAGTCATCCATGGAAAAGTCCCCAACGTTGGACCCCATGGAAAATTCCTCTACATTGGGAAGGAGCAATCAACCATCAATCCATGGCAACCCCAATATGCAGACAAAGCCGCCTTTGAGCTCTCCACACAATCTCAATCAAAAGCCGCTGGATCAAACGCAATGACGAACACCCACAAATGCCGAAAGTCCACAACTCCTGCTTTGAGCCCCACAACAATCTTAAAACGCTGAGGGACTTTAAGATTGTGTGCAGAGCTCAAAGGGGGAGTGATGACCTGGTAAACCAAACAGTTCATAAGGATCAACGATTTAAAGAAAGGAAACAACAGTTCAAAAGAAAGAGGAAGGAAGCGAGTAGTAAACGCAAGGCACCGTATTCTCCTTTTATAGATGAGAGAAAGAAACAAGTTACAAACAGTAGCATTAATGAAATGCACAGAAAAGCTCATAGTAGTCAAACACAATTCCCAAGGAGATCAAGTCATAACTGGCAGTCAAAGTCAGAGGGTTATGTCAACTACAACGCTCGGTTTTCAACTTAAACACGGGTAAAACCGAAAACCGATGGACGGACATATGTTTGAGCGACTTCATATTCCACATTCATCGCTTGAGGGACTGTGTTCACCACCAGACCGAGCATTGCCACCAGGCCGCGGTATCAAAGCAAGGCATGAGGGACTGAGGCTTGAGGGAACTGCTCACGCTCGGCCTAGTCTACTATAATCGGTTCTTACTTTGGGTGCTCGGCCTACCTATCAGCCGAAGCAACTTTATTTTTTATTTTTTTTAGATAGGCAATTGTTAGTGGGGGTGGGGGAAATGTTAGTTTCCGGGACTTGAACCCGGGACCTCCTTCTTGCACTCATATGGTGCACTCCTTCATGTCCCTTAGCTCGTCAACTGAGCTACCTTTATTATGTAACGACTACCTTTATTATGTAACGGGTACCTTTATTATGTAAAGACCGCTAATTATTGGCCATTAATGACTGTATTGTTATATAATCTGCCCAGAGAGGCTAATGAAATGGTTGAACAGTTTTACTATCCACGCTCGATTGTTCATTGTGTTCTTGATCATTTCTATTTCCAGAAATAGTTAGGAACAGAAATGTACTTTGAATTTGTATCGAAGGATTCCATAAATACATTTCACTTGTTCTTGTTTGGATTTATTTGTGAATTCATTTGAGTACCATTACAGATTCTCTCCATTTCTTAAAAGAAATGGATAGTTTCATTTAGAGAGAGATAGACAAAATCCTTGGTAGGTCGTAACATTAATTATTATAATACATTTAATTCTATATCCTACTATATATGGTTTTGTGTCTATCTCTCTTCAAATGGAACTAGTGGATTTCTTTCTCATCCATTTCCTTTAAATTACTTGATGTGTACACTGTTATCTTTTTTTTTTTCAATTTCGGTTTCAATTTTGTTTCAGATTTATCAAAATCATCAACTTTCGATTCAGATTTTCGTTTTCGATTTTGTTTTTCATTTGGATTTTCGAATTTGTTTTTTTAGCAACAATGGAGTTTTCAGCAATAGTAGTCCTCCTTCTTCAATTTCGTTTCTGGAAGTGGATTTCGTTAAATTATGAATTTTTCAATCTGAAACAAAATGTGAATCAACACAACAATATGTTCAACTTTATGTTCAATTGTGAATCTCATATCTCTTCACTGCACGATTTCCTCTTTATATTTTGAATCGTTAAATCTGAACAAACACCCCACAATATGAGTGAAGAAATAGGGAAAGTACCATCAGACGGAATAGAGATAAGGATTGAAGATCGAGATTGGGAATAGAACTGAACAGCTGATGGTAAAATAGTTTTAGAAGAATGTTCAGATTTTACTGATTCACCTTCAATTCATCTTCGTTTTCCAGATTCATTGATTCCTTCTTCATCTTTGTAGTGATTGGAATTGGAGAAGATATGGTTTGGAAAAGGGAAAACTAAGAAGATGGGGATACAAAAAGGAAATTCACATTTTTTTTTAAAATTTTAATTAAAAATAATTATGAAATAATGAAATATCCTATGTGGCATGCCAAGTAAGCAGATTAATAGCCACACTAATCATTGATTAACGGAGTTAAAACCAAAACGTTAACAAAGGCTACGACACAACATTTAAAAAACTTAAGGGACCTAATTGTTACAAAAAACAAATTAAAGGAACTTATTCGTTATCTGAAAATAAGTTAAGGGACCTCGAGAGATATTTTGCCTAAATATATTTTTAAGGCTAAAAGGTACATTTAGTCCTGCAATTGTCAAGAAAATCCAGTTTAGTCCTTGCAATTTCAAAATTTTTAAAAAAACCCTTGGAAAGAAGAACGAAGAGGAAGATGATATAAGCCCTTAGTAATAATTGTTGGCATCCACGTCATCAATTTATAACGGTGTTAACACTAAACTAACACCAGGGACTAAACTAGTAACGTTTAGTAATTGCAAGGGCTTTTTTAAAATTTTTGAAATTATAGAGACTAAATTGGATTTTCTTGATAAGCAAGGATTAAATGTACCTTTTAGCCTATTTTTTATTCTTTTCCAAGTTTTTGGGGAGGTCTAATCCCTGAAAATACACTTAATACCAATATTCTTGAATGTCTCTTAAGTTCTAGGTGTTCCTGCCCTAAAGGAAAGTTAGGTAACCATTTGAAAACTTGGGTATTACCAATGCAACTCTAGTTAGTAGGATCTCAAATTCATGATTTAGATTTTTTCCTTCAAATTGTAGTCAATTCTTAAATTTGATACTTTATCACGCATTATTAATTTGTTCACTTTAATGTAGAGAACTAGCAGCATATCCGTGTATACGCACGGACAACATCGTGTTTTTTTTATATAGATTCAGATAAAATTCAATTATAATACATCTTTCAAGTTGATAAGAAATGAAGTTTCATAAGTTTAGAATATTTTCTTCAAATGATATTTATTATCGTTAGGTGATAACCAATCAAGTAGTAATAATGTAACTCTCATGGTGAATAAATATATGAAATACATTTTATCAGTAATAAAATTATACCAAGAACATGTAACATTTTCCCGCTGTAACTCAATAGCAGAATGTAAAATAATTGTTCTGACAATGTGTAACGTTCCACTATAGAGAATTAATAGTAATGGAATTATAGCAACAACGTATAATATTTACTGTTGAAACTAAAAAAAATAATTTTTTTTTTTGACAATATCTAGTATTTTCTTGTTGCGCCTCAAAGACAAAATAATTTTACCAACAACATGTAATGTTTACCTTTTAACGTGTTATGTTTCCTCGTAAGAAATAAAAAGTAATAAAATTATATATATATATATATATATATATATATATATATATATATATATATATAAAACAACATGTAATGTTTACCATTATAAAAACATATAATGTTTACAGTTAAAAGATTATATATAATTTTAAAATAGAAATATGAAGAGAGAGAGAGAGAGAATAGATGGGAGAGAGATATAGAGGGAAAATTGAGGAAGATAAGAGTGGGAGAGGAAAGAAAAAGTGAGATTAAAAAAATTAAAAGATGATGTGAGAAAGTCGGACCCATAAAAATTTAAAAAGTGGGATAGAATAGTTAGGAATGACATATTTTCCTCAAAAAGTGAATTTTAGAAAGGGTAGATTGGTCATTTTGGTAGTGGTTGTTTTGATTAAAGTTATAGTTGATTGATTGATCGATTCATATATGGATTCCAGAATTTCCAGAGTTTGCTTCTAGTTAGCATATATCTCTGAAATGATTTTAGGTTTCCTAATTTTTTCAAGAAGTTGTGAATTCTGTTATGTTTTGGGGTCTTTGCATTAAGGACTAAATTGTAGCTAAATTAGAGACTTAAAAGAACAAATTGTTACCAGACAGAAGACATGCATGTAGGCTCTGTTACGGCCACGTCAGTGCCGTTAATGCCAACTAGGATTGTTTAAACGGAAATTGAAAAAAGAGCTAACAGTGTACATGTTATGTAACTTAAAAGACCAATTTGTACCAAAAAGAAAACTTAAAGGGCTAATTCGCATTACAAATGAATAACTTAAAGAACTATTGCCTATTTTTAATAATGTTTTTACAGTATATATTCAGCTCAAGACTTCAAGCTATGTTTGTTCGGTGCATAATGTTAAAAACTAGCTAGTTAACTTTGTTCATAATAATGAGTCGCAATGTTTCACACACTTCATACAAGTCCTATTCGAGTTTTTGCACCAGACAGTGTCTGTAAGAGTTGTAAAACCAAAATTGATTTCATTTCAGTTAGATAAAAGCAGTGGAAAATCTAAGTCACTGGATTAGGGTAACATTTTTTAAACACAGAAATCATTAAAAATGTAATAAAAATAAAACTTTAATATATTTAAATAAATAAATAAATTACACAACTCATAATTATCCTCATTTGTGATACATTAGGGTGAGATTTTGTAACCTTCATTCAATTTTCAGAACTGATGACGATTCATCTAAAGTAACATCAACACGTTATTGTTGTTGTTGTGAATATTGTGAAGTTGATCTACATTGCCCGTTTGATGATCTCGGTCTCTTTATTAGAAATTTATCCATTAATTATCAATAGACAACTAATTGAACTAAATTTGACCCTAGTAATAGACGACTAATTAGGGAACAAAATTGAAACACGGGGAGAGAGAAAATTAGAATTGTGGGAGAGGATGAGTGATTATGTTTGTGTGGTGCAAAACTGGGAATTTGGATGAAAAAAATCAAGGAGTGGAAAAAATAATTAATAGGGATGTTGTTCTTAATATTGTTTAACAGATAATATAAAACAGGTCCCAAAAGGGTAGCTCCCCCCTCCCCCCTCCCCTCTAATAACTAACACACTAAACACTAACCACTTTGCTCTATATTCTGTTTCAAGGGATGAACGAGAGACAATATTCTGGTCAGTGGCGGACCTACCTGGGGAGCACAGGGAGAATTACTGAGCTATCCAATGAACGAACCACCAAGAGACTTGGACACCATATCTCTACCCAAAACCTTAAGGTATTAGGTATATGGGTCCCATCTCTTATATGTCCTTCATATAGCTCATTCCTGTAACGCCCCAATATTAATTAGGTGAATTACTTAACTAATTTAATTAGGTGATTATTTAACTAATTTAATTAAGTGATTATTTGACTAATTTAATTAAGTAATATTTTAGTTGTCTATATTAAAATAAATATAGGGTGATTAATTAAATTAAGGAGTGAGGTGTGGTAAATAAATGGTGAGTATTTTAGTTAAGTGGGAGTATTTTAATTAGATTGGGAGGATGTGAGAAAGTACCTAAGGGGTGTAAATAAGGGGCCCAAGCCCACTAAATAGGCCCAAATTCATGACTTAAACTAGGGTAAGGGTTTCATTTCCTTAGATCAAAGAAAGAAAAAAGCAGAAAATAGAAGAGAGGAGAGAGGGGTAGGTCTTGCTATTTCTTTGGAAGCATTAGGGGAAGAGAGAAAATTCATTTGTTTGCTTCGGGTAAGTGTTTTTGGTACCAATCTTTCACATTTTTCTTCCTCTATCCTTTAGTATAAGATTCATACCCTAATCTTGTGTATTTTCCTTAAAAGGGATAATTGGGAGAGAGAGACTTAAAGGAAATTCATCATTGTATTTGATTTTTCTCAACTGAGCTTTACAATTGATCACCTATGGTTTATATACAATGTTTACGATCGGTTAAATCTACAACTGAATCTAATAACAGATCTAATAACAGACTAACAGAATCAACTTGAATCTGTTGCTGCAACTTCTTTAGAAGCTTCTAGTAACTTCTCACTTGAACTTGATTCATTGAGTTGCATATTCTTCTTCCCATTGAGCGCAGTGTTTCTGGCTTCTGGTGAATTTGCTTCTTTCGCATTGTGTGTGAGTTGAGCTTCAGTTTCTTTAGTTGATGCTGACTTGTCATGCCCACTTGGCAGTGAGTCATCATCCTTTGACTGTTGACTTGAGTGTGTTGACTTTACTAATGTTGCAATACTCTCTATCATTCCCCTTGCAAGCTCAAGTAAGTTTCTTACTTTGAGCTTGTCACGTAATTGTAGAAATGCAGCAGCTCCCAGTGGCTTGGTGAGTATGTCTGCTAGTTGAAGTCTAGCAGGTACATGTTTCACAATGAGGGATTTTGAGGCTATTTTCTCCCTAACAAAATGTATATCCATTTCAATATGCTTTGTTCTTGAGTGTAGTATAGGATTATGAGCAAGGAGGACTGCCGAGAGATTGTCACAGAGCAGATTAGGTGTCTGGTGAGGCACTTTCAATTCTGTCAATAATGATTGAATCCATAGTAACTCAGCAGTGGCATGAGCCATGGCTCTGTACTCTGCCTCTGCACTAGAACGAGCTACAAGGCTTTGTTTCTTGGCACTCCATGTCACCAAATTCGGTCCAAAGAAGACACAAAGACCTGTGGTGGAACGTCTATCATCCACATCACTCCCCCAATCACTGTCACAGTATACGTTTACAGAGAATTTGCTGTCTGTGTTGCCTGGTTGCAGAAGCAATCCATGGTGCAATGTACCACTTAAGTACCGTAGCAGTCTCTTGGCTGCTTTCCAATGAGAATCAAGCGGTCGAGACAGATATTGACATAGTTTATTCACAGTATAGGCAATGTCTGGCCGTGTCAATGTGATATATTGTAATGCTCCAATCACTGACCTATAAAGATGAGGATCATGTAGCACATCATCTCCTTGTTTACTTAGCTTTGGATGTGTTGCCATGGGTGTGGGCATACTGTTGCACCCAACCATATTCACTTTGTGCAGTAGGTCCTGTATATACTTTGACTGTGTCACTAGCAATGAGCCATTCTTTAATGCCTTCAGTTCTAGCCCTAAGAAATAATCAGGCTTGCCCAGTTCTTTGAGAGCAAAAGTGGCATTCAGTTTTGATATCAAGCTGTGGATTAGTGTTGTAGACATACCAGTAATTATAATGTCATCTACATAGACAAGTGCATACAAAGTGATGCCTTTCACACAGTACACAAACAATGAGGAGTCACACTTGCTAGTCTTAAACCCAAACTGAATGAGTACTTGAGTAAGCCTCTCATACCAAGCTCTAGGAGCTTGTTTAAGCCCATAGAGTGATCTGTGTAATTTACAAACTTGTGTACTGTCCCCATTGGTGAACCCAGGTGGTTGTTTCATGAAGATTTCTTCTTGAAGATATCCATTTATGAAAGCATTATTTATATCGATTTGTTGCATTTCCCATTTGTAGGTCAAGGCAAGTGTGAGTATGATTCTGATGGTGGCTGGTTTTACCACTGGGGAGAATGTTTCCCCAAAATCTCTGCCATGGACTTGGTGGTACCCTTTTGCCACAAGTCTGGCTTTATATTTATTTAGAGATCCATCTGGGTTTTGTTTAACCCTAAAGACCCATTTGCAACCTATAGCTTGTCTACCAGGTGGAAGTGTAGTGAGAGACCACGTACCATTTTTAGTAAGAGCCTCATACTCCACTGTCATTGCTTCATGCCACTTGGGATCTTGTATAGCTTGCTTTACTGTTGTTGGTTCAGCTACTGCCAGGTACACTTTTGGTTTTAAGTGCCCTGTTCTTGACCTTGTAATCATGTGGTGTGTGTTGGTGACAGGTTGAGCTGATACTGGCACTGGGGCAGGAGTTTGTGTAGGTTCAAGAGTGGTAGTTGAGTCTTGAGGAATTGGTGGGGGATCTGCAGTATTGTGTACATCTGTGTTTGTGTTCATGGTTGAAGTCACTGTTGTGTTTGTAGTTGTGGGTGGGGTTGAAGAAAGTGGTGAAACAGGGAGGGGTAGATTGCTGGAATAGGTTTGAGTATTGGATGGGGCAGGGTTGTGTTTTTTGAATAATGTTGAGTATGGCATGACAGTTTCTTCAAAGAGCACATCTTTGGATATATATACCCTTCCTTCTGCACTAAGGCATTTATAGCCTTTGTGTTGGGGTGAGACACCTAGGTTGATGCACAAAGAACTTCTATACTGTAATTTATGCTTGTTGTATGGTCTTAGGAGTGGATAGCATGCACACCCGAATACTTTTAGTAACTTGTAGTTGGGTTTCCTGTCATGCAGTGCCTGATAAGGTGAAATAAAATCTGAGAGACCAGTGGTGGGCAGTCTGTTGATGATTTGTGCTGCAGTGGTGAATGCGTGATCCCAGTAATAGATAGGTAGAGTTGCTTGAGCAAGTAAGGCCAACCCCATCTCTGCTATCTGCCTGTGTTTTCTTTCTGCAGATCCGTTTTGATGAGAGGTATGTGGACAAGTTAATCTGTGAGCTATACCCTGTTCTGCAAGATGATTAATGAAGGATCGATATTCTCCTCCAAAGTCTGACTGAATTGCCTTGATGCAGCTGTTGTATTGAGTCTTGACAAGAGCTTGGAATTGTTGGAATGCCCTCAATGCTCCGGATTTATGTTTCAACAAATAAAGCCAAGAAAATTTAGTGAATGCATCTACAAACACTATATAATATCTATAACCAGATTTGGTGGGAGAAGGAGAGGGACCCCACAAGTCTGTGTGCACTAGTTCAAATGCATGAGTGTATGTGGTGGAAGAAGGAGGAGCAAATAATTTGTGAGCCTTTCCTAAACAACATGAATCACAAAGAGTAATCTCAGCTTTATTAGGTGGTGAAATATTGTACAATTTGAGTATAGCATTGACTGTTTTTACATTGGCATGACCAAGTCTTGAATGCCACAGTTTATATTCAGTCAAGGCTTTAGACTGTGTACAATTCAAAGGACTAGAGCTAGAATTACAACATACAGAACTTGCAGAAACAGTAGAGTCATTGCTCTTAGACATACTAGAACCAGAATTACAGTATTTAGAATTGACAGAAACATTGGAATCTTTATTCTTAGACACACTGACAGTATTAACTACAGATTTTTGTATCCTAACAGATTTGAGTTTTGAATGTGGCTGAGATCCAATCTTCACTCTAGGCTTGATTGCAACTTTGAATGGTAGAGCCTTGAATGAATAAAGGCCATCACGACCAACCAAGCCTTTGAGCAGTATTTTCTTAGTTGCCTGACATATCACAAGACAAGTTTTATCATTGAATTGAAAACTAACATTATTATCTTTGGCAAACCGTGAAACTGAGATCAAATTTCTCTTAATATTAGGGACATGAAGCAATTTATTCAGTTTAAATTTGACTCTAGGATCATAGGGGGACCTAAAGGATGCTGTGCCTATGGCTTTTATTGGAATTTTATGGCCATTGCCCATTGAAACTTGTGTGTGACCATGATAAGGTGTGCTAGACTCAAAGTTATCAGAATTCAGAGTCACATGATGTGACGCACCTGTATCATTGAACCAATCTTCATTGTCCTGAGATGCAGTGTGTTCTTCACTGGTTGTTGCTGCATAGTTCACCTTAGGCTCAACGAAGGTCTTAGACTTGTCACCATTGTCCTTCTTGCTTTCTTGTTCATCAGTGGAGTTCTGTTGTGGCCGAGTGTAATGCCTGGGAACAAAGCTTTCATCATACCTATGCCAGCACTCCATGACAATATGTCCTGCTTTACCACATAACTGGCACACTGGTCTAGTGCCGGAGGAGGGAGGGTTGGTTGAAGGAGCACCATGGCCACGTCCACGACCTCGACCACGGTTGTTTCTTCCTCTACCACGATTGGTGAAGCTACCATTTCTGCCACCCTGAGTAGTTTGGACAAGGTTGGCGCTCACTGGTGCATTGGAGAGTTCTTGATGATGTTTATCAAATTGTGCTTCTTGCACCAGTAGCAGGGCTTCAACCTCAGAAATTGATGGTGAATCACGCCCGTAAATCATCATAACAAATGAGTTATATTCTTCAGGTAAGCCATCGAGAATAACATCGATTTTATCCTGATCAGTTATGTGCTCACCAATGGAAATTAGCGAATCAGCTAATGCATGAATTTTCATCAAATACTCAGCAACGGTTCGATTCAACTTCTTTGTGTTCTTGAATTCAGACCGCAATTGCCTCGTTTTAGCCTTAAGATGAGAGTAGTAGTGATTGTGTATGCGATCCCATACCTGATGTGCATGCTTGCAAGTGAGGACTCGAGGTAGCACGGATTCAGAAAGCGTGGAAAGTAGCCATGTAAACACCATTTGGTCCTGGACAAGCCATTTCTCATACTCTTCAGATAGATTGTTCGCAATGCGATCTGCTTCTGAGGTATATTGTGGAGGAATTGTTGGATTGACCAAGAATCTATGGAGTTTATACGATGTGATGATTCCAGTGACTTGCTGGTTCCACATAAGGAAATTCTTATCCTCGAGCTTGATGGAGAGCTTCGGTGTGTGAAATCCGTGGGAAGAATTGGTGCCATTACCTCCAATTGCAAACACGTTTGAATCTAGATCGGTTTGGGAGTGCGCTATCGGTGATGATTCCGACGCCATTTTCGAATGTTGAGCACGAATTGAAGTAAGCGGAAGGTAGGTTTGGATCGAGAAAGGCGAATGATACCATAAAAGGGATAATTGGGAGAGAGAGACTTAAAGGAAATTCATCATTGTATTTGATTTTTCTCAACTGAGCTTTACAATTGATCACCTATGGTTTATATACAATGTTTACGATCGGTTAAATCTACAACTGAATCTAATAACAGATCTAATAACAGACTAACAGAATCAACTTGAATCTGTTGCTGCAACTTCTTTAGAAGCTTCTAGTAACTTCTCACTTGAACTTGATTCATTGAGTTGCATATTCTTCTTCCCATTGAGCGCAGTGTTTCTGGCTTCTGGTGAATTTGCTTCTTTCGCATTGTGTGTGAGTTGAGCTTCACTTTCTTTAGTTGATGCTGACTTGTCATGCCCACTTGGCAGTGAGTCATCATCCTTTGACTGTTGACTTGAGTGTGTTGACTTTACTAATGTTGCAATACTCTCTATCATTCCTCTTTTCCATGGATGGGTTAGAAGCTCAAGTGTTGGAGAAAAAGTTATTATTTGGTGGTTCTTTGATTATTGGTGGAGGGGTTTTCTTGGGTTTGCAATTTTGAGGTATGGGGGCTCTCTTTCATAGTTAATAATATATAAACCTTGAAATCATATGGATTAGGTGTTAGGAGTAGTTGTTTAATTAATTAATGAAGTAATTGAGTGTTTGGGTGTTTGTTTGATTTTATATGTGGTTATATTAATTGTTGTATGGAGATTGAAATGTGATTGTATTGATTGTTGATAATATGGTGTTATGACATGATGTTTAAATGAAGAATAATAAATAGAATTAAAGTGATGGTTAGGTGTTTGATGATATGTTTGAATGAACATGAATATGTTTTATAAGATGGTATGGTGTGATGTTTTACATGAGAATGTTGTTCTTGGTTGGGTGTTAAGGTGAGTTATATGAATTAAATGCAATATGGTGTGTAATAGGTGTTAAATAATAATGAGGTGATTGGTGTTAATTGATATAATTGATTAGGAGAAATATTGGTGTTTGTTAGGTGTTTAATAAATTGTTTGAAGTTGGAGTTTTGGTTGGAGTGTATAGGTTGTTGTTGAGGAATTAAATTTAGTAAGGTGAATTGTGTTAGGGGCGCCACATTTCAAGGGAAATGGCGCCTGGGCTGCTGGTTGCTTCGGTTTGGGTGTGTGCAGGGAGAGGGGGCGCCAATTGGCTAGGAAATTGGCGCCTGGTTCTGTGTGTTGCTGGCGTGGGTGGAGTGTTGCGCAGGGGGGCGCCAGTTGTGCGCCCGTGTCTGCGCCTGAGGTGTGGCATGCGTGTGTGCGTGGTGAACAGTGCAAGGGGCGCCATTTAGGCTGCCCAGTCGCTGGTGGCGCTGTGTCTAGGGCGAGAATCTTTGGGTGGGCGTGAATAAAGTGTAAGGGGCACCATTTGGGTGCCTGGCGCTGTTTGGCGCTGTGTGTGTGCCAGGTGTCTAGGTGTGGGTTCAAATTAGTCCCTAAGTGTTAAATTGATCCTTATGGTGCCAAACTAGTCCCTAGGTGTCAAAATAGTCCCTAGGTGCTAAAATAATCCTTATGGTGTCAAAATGGTCCCTAGGTGTCAAAATGGTCCCCGAGGTGTCAAACTAGTCCTTAGGTGCTAAAATGGTCCTTATGGTGTTGGATTGGTCCTTAGGTGCTAAAATGGTCCTTATGGTGTTGAATTGGTCCTTAGGAGGTGATTTGGTCCTTAGGCGTGGGTTTAGTCCTTGGTGTGACATTTAGTCCAACAATGAGGTGTGTTGTGTTGCGATCGATGATTAAGCGGTGTGTAGGCTTCGGCCAAATATTGTGATTAGAGTTGAGTTGCGAAATGAAAAGTGGTGAGTTAATGATTGTTGTGATAAATGTATTGTGTTGTGGTGCATTGTCATGGTGTCACATAAATCATGTGCATTCAGCGAAGATGTAGGCTTTGGCCATTGCGGTGTGTAGGCTTCGGCCAAAGCGGTGTGTGCCCTCAAGGCTTATTGCGGTGATGATGGATCCACATGCATATTGCACCATTTCATACATTACATGCATGCTCCGGTGACTAATTGGGTGTTCATGAACTAATGGTGTATCTGGTGTAACTGTATATTTGGTGTAACTGTATTCTGATGTAACTGTATTCCTGGTGTAACTGTATTAATGGTGTATTTGAATTGACTGTATCTCTGGTGTACCTATTCTATTGTGTTTCTTATTTTATTTATTATTAACTATGTATTGAGACTCACCCTACTGCGTCGTGTTTCCTCGTATGCCGGCAACCTGCAGGTGACGGTGACTAAAGGTGTTTAGAGATCCTTCTTCTAGTGTGGTCGAGTCGGCTCTGATACGTAGCACCGGAGGGAAATATTTAGTAGTTGTTATTTCATTATGTTTTGAACTAATATGTTAAGTTATTATCTTCTACTGTGATACTATTTATCCTCAGACTTGTCGGTGCTATGTATCATACACTAGAGTTTATTTTAATCACTATTTTGGAGTTTTGATTAAGGCGTTCTAAATGTGACACCCTTGAGTGGTCGCAATTAAAGTTCTTACACACTCTGATTTTCAAAAGATAATTGAATAGTAGTTCTGTAGAAAGTGCGGTGTTACATTAGTGGTATCAGAGCAGTTCGGTCTGTCCGGCCAAGTTGTCGAGTCTGTTAACCCTCGAGTCTTGGTACTCGTCCTAAATCATAATCATGTTGTTGTTTATTACTGTTAACTTTGTTGGTTTTGTTCTTTCTTTGACATGCCTTGCAATTTAATTGATGGATAGCGAATGATAGTTATATTGATTTATTGAGACATGTGTGATTGGACTGTGTAACTGTTGGTTGTAGCATTGATTTTGGTTGTTTGCGACTGTTGTTCGTATCATTAAGATATGTGTGATTAAAAGAGTTCTAACGACGTCAAAGGAGTGAAAGTCGTGACGACGCCTTCGCACTCCAGACTGCGTTAAAAGTCTTTTAAGGTGGTAGTTATAAAATTGAAAGGAAGTAGTTGTTGTGACCTTAATTAATTGGTTGCATGAGTAGGAGGGACTGATCACCCCAATCACTCACCCCCAATGAAAGAGGCGACAATAACTCATGGTTATTATTAACTTTGGAGGCATGTACTACTTTTAATTTGACTGATTGCTTGATTAGCTTGTTAGAATAGAGAAAGTACTTTATATGACCTAACCTTGGTGAGTTATACCCTGGACAATATGTGAAGGATTGCTTGTTGAATATTGTTGCACTTGATTGACGTCTCTACTATAGGTTGATTGTTCATGTGATGCAAATGAGTTTAAATTTGACTTGTGCTTAATTGTTTCGAAGTTAGTATGCTAAAATGAAATGATGTGTAATGCTATATTTTCATGATCTCAATTAAGTTTGCATAACTTGAAGTTTCGACATGTTCCGTGTTTCAATTTGGCTTGTTTCGTGAGCATGATATGATTTGTCAAAAATGAAATGATTAACTTTTCTTACCTTCTGAGTTTATGTCGGAAACTAAATTTTGAACTAATAAGTAGTTGTTTATGTGGTTGCATGTTCGTGTGATAGTAAGATTTGGGG
Source organism: Oxytropis ochrocephala (assembly GCA_020916435.1). Classification (NCBI taxonomy): domain Eukaryota; kingdom Viridiplantae; phylum Streptophyta; class Magnoliopsida; order Fabales; family Fabaceae; genus Oxytropis; species Oxytropis ochrocephala. Next base: position 91,762,416 of record CM037091.1, read on the forward strand.
TTTGCATATAGAGTCTCCTTTTTGTCAAGACTGTGAGTTCTATGGTTTTCAAAGATGTTACTTAGAAAATTTTATGCTATTGGAAAATGAGTGTGATGTCAAATTAGTGTTGATTTCCGTTCCCAAAATGTTTTAGGGTTATATTTCGAAATGTGACATAAGTTCGGCTTTTGGACCGATTGAGTTGTAGTTTGATGTTGTTTGAAAATGAGGAAGTTTTACACTAATTGCATGGTTAGAAAAAGTAGAATTTTATGATACGTGAAGGTGAGTCCAATAAAGACTATCAAAATTTTAGAAACAAACATATACAATTTTGAGTACCTTCTAACTATGAATTCCAATTGTGAAAATTTTGTTCGATTTATGATTTAACTGTGGCCTTTGTTGTTGCTATTACCATTATTAATTGTCACTTCTTGGTTCGATTACGTGGCTTCTAAGTTTAATGATGAAACAGTACAGCGAGACCTTTTGTGCACTAAAACAATTGTATTAAGAAGCATGTGTTGGTTATATTATTTTGTGATATGGAATCAATTAAAATTGGTAGAATTATATGTCCATGATATTTTCTAGGGAAGTTGTAAAATCGCATGCTAGCCAAATCCCTTGGAATAAAGAGATTGAAGATGATGCCTACGTGTTTAAATCTTTCGGACTTGAGTGTTTAAATCGTTTGCATGATTGGTTATGCTTATTTGGTGCTTGATGAAATGCATTAGTATGTGATGATTATAATTGGTTTGGTGATTGATCATGATGAGTTTTACTTGTTTACGATTTTGTGCGTGTCTGGACACTGTTTCGGTCTTTTGAAAACTGGTACTGTTTGGTTGATTCAAAAATTACATGGCCGAGTGTTTTTGAAAATAGACTTAAAGCCGGTCGTTTTGGCACTAGTTTCGTTAAATTCGGAGTTGTGTAGCTCCAGTTATAAGTCTCCAAAGTCGGGTCAAATTTCTAGAGTCAAGCTGTGAGTAGGTTCGGTTTTTGCAAGTTTTATGCCTCCAAATGAACTCCGTTTTGAACGATTCTTTTTCCATTAGAAACTACACTCAAAATGTTTTTGTTCGGGCTAAAGTTTTGTCCCTTTTGGTCGAGTTTAAGTCAGTTTAAAGTGAAATGAAGTGGGAGGACAGAATCTGTCCAGTCGGGGAACTGTATGAGTTGTTTCTAAAAACTATACTAATTGGCTCATTGTTTTGAAACTTTAATGATATATTCAGAAACTAAACATCTGTGGCTTTACCAGAAATCTATTGTTTGTTGTGGTGAGGGTTTAAGTTTACATGTCCATGATAGTTAGATTTTCGAGGACGAAAATATTCTAAGTGGGGGAGAGTTGTAACGCCCCAAAATTAATTAGGTGAATTACTTAACTAATTTAATTAGGTGATTATTTAACTAAATTAATTAAGTGATTATTTGACTAATTTAATTAAGTAATATTTTAGTTGTCTATATTAAAATAAATATAGGGTGATTAATTAAATTAAGGAGTGAGGTGTGGTAAATAAATGGTGAGTATTTTAGTTAAGTGGGGAGTATTTTAATTAGATTGGGAGGATGTGAGAAAGTACATAAGGGGTGTAAATAAGGGGCCCAAGCCCACTAAATAGGCCCAAATTCATGACTTAAACTAGGGTAAGGGTTTCATTTCCTTAGATCAAAGAAAGAAAACAGAAAATAGAAGAGAGGGAGAGGGGGTAGGTGGTGTGTGGAAATGCCACATACACTTGAGTGCAAGTATACACTGTCCAAAAACAAGTAGTAAAAAGATCGAACCCACAGAGATTGAAAAACTCACTTTTAAAATAATATAAAGTAATAAAGTGTAAAGTCACTAAGTAACAAAATAATTTTGGATTTTGTTTGATGATCACAACTAAGTTAGAAAGAAAGCAAAGTAAAAATGTTGATAGTGTAAAAGAGAAAAGCTAGTTGGAATGTCTTCATCAAGTAATTTACTTATAAGTGTATGATGCGAGATGTGATGCACCAGACCGAATCTTTGTTGCATTAGCTATGTGCCTTTCGGTCACTTTCTTGAGTATCATTACCAAATCTTATGATCCTTGTTCTATGCACGATAAAGAAAGGGGTGTTAGTGTCAATCTTGCCTCCTAACAATTATCCAATTTGCTTAAGTGAATTCACTCTTGTATTTTAAGTACCCACAATTATCCTATGGACTATACTATCCTATGTCTAGGACTTAGCATGGTTTTCACAAAGTTTTCTTTATGTAAAACACTCACCCATATTAGTTCTTGAGTTCTTAATTGTAAGCCATGTCCGGTCATTTACAAATCTACTTATTCTAAGTGATCAAGTTCAAAATAAGTTTTGAAAAGATTATCAAGCAAGAACTAAAGTACAAACATACATACATGCAACATACTTACTTAAAAGCTCATTAAATGATTAGAACATTCCAACTAAGAAGGGTTTAGCTAACAAGAGACATTGCAAGATATATATAAACTGAATAGACCATGTTTATATATATAGAAATCACAAAAGAGAAACAACAAGAGTAAAGTTACAAATGTTGAAAACCTTTGTATGAAGTCTTCTAGCAATGCACTAGCATTACTCCTTAGCACTATACAAACACTATGAAAATGAGTTAAGGAGGAATTGTGAATTCCTTCCTCTTCCTCTAAAAATATAAAATCTAACTATGTATATTGAAATTTTGATCTAACTTATGGATTGTGATATATTTCCAAATGAAGATGTGAGGTCCTTTTATAGCCTTCAAGTGAGGTGCTTCCTTCCTTCATGTTGAAGTCATCTTGAGTGGATCATAGTTGTAGTTGCTTTCCAGAGGTTTATCCATGTTGAAATCTTTGACTTAATCACATAGGGCGGTTCCATGGTGATAGAACAAGTGTCCCTATGTTGGTGACTTTTCAAAGCTATGCCTATAGCTATGTGTGAATGGTAGGCGCCTACTATACAAGGTTGGATGGCATCAGAGAACCAAGCAGGAGGTCATCACTTTGCATGTGGATGCATATGAAACAGTGCTTATTCACCAAGTAGTGCGAGCTTTGATGCGAGGATCGGTCACAGGAGCATTGATGCGAGATGACATTGAGATCAAGATCGAACAAAACATCAAACATACCACAATATATCCAAAATGGCCTAATAATAACTATAATCATTCAAATCACTCAAGTTATCATATATCACATAAAATACTATATAAACTCTTTATTATTACTTGAAAGAGAGCAAATACTAAGTTTAAACATATGAAATACTCTATATAAAATAGAGTTATCGATGAAGCGTGCATTTCTTTGGAAGCATTAGGGGAAGAGAAAAATTCATTTGTTTGCTTGGGTAAGTGTTTTTGGTACCAATCTTTCACATTTTTCTTCCTCTATCCTTTAGTATAAGATTCATACCCTAATCTTGTGTATTTTCCTCTTTTCCATGGATGGGTTAGAAGCTCAAGTGTTGGAGAAAAAGTTATTATTTGGTGGTTCTTTGATTATTGGTGGAGGGGTTTTCTTGGGTTTGCAATTTTGAGGTATGGGGGCTCTCTTTCATAGTTAATAATATATAAACCTTCAAATCATATGGATTAGGTGTTAGGAGTAGTTGTTTAATTAATTAATGAAGTAATTGAGTGTTTGGGTGTTTGTTTGATTTTATATGTGGTTATATTAATTGTTGTATGGAGATTGAAATGTGATTGTATTGATTGTTGATAATATGGTGTTATGACATGATGTTTAAATGAAGAATAATAAATAGAATTAAAGTGATGGTTAGGTGTTTGATGATATGTTTGAATGAACATGAATATGTTTTATAAGATGGTATGGTGTGATGTTTTACATGAGAATGTTGTTCTTGGTTGGGTGTTAAGGTGAGTTATATGAATTAAATGCAATATGGTGTGTAATAGGTGTTAAATAATAATGAGGTGATTGATGTTAATTGATATAATTGATTAGGAGAAATATTGGTGTTTGTTAGGTGTTTAATAAATTGTTTGAAGTTAGAGTTTTGGTTGGAGTGTATAGGTTGTTGTTGAGGAATTAAATTTAGTAAGGTGAATAATGTTAGGGGCGCCACATTTCAAGGGAAATGGCGCCTGGGCTGCTGGTTGCTTCGGTTTGGGTGTGTGCAGGGAGAGGGGGCGCCAATTGGCTAGGAAATTGGCGCCTGGTTCTGTGTGTTGCTGGCGTGGGTGGAGTGTTGCGCATGGGGGCGCCATTTGGCTGCCCCAGGGCGCCAGTTGTGCGCCCGTGTCTGCGCCTGAGATGTGGCATGCGTGTGTGCGTGGTGAACAGTGCAAGGGGCGCCATTTAGTTGCTGCCCGATGCGCTGGTGGCGCTGTGTCTAGGAGCGAGAATCTTTGGGTGGGGCGTGAACAGTGTAAGGGGCGCCATTTGGCTGCCCTGTGCGCCTGTTTTGGCGCCTGTGTGTGCCAAGGTGTCTAGGTGTGGGTTCAAATTAGTCCCTAAGTGTTAAATTGATCCTTATGGTGCCAAACTAGTCCCTAGGTGCTAAAATAATCCGTATGGTGTCAAAATGGTCCCTAGGTGTCAAAATGGTCCCCGAGGTGTCAAACTAGTCCTTAGGTGCTAAAATGGTCCTTATGGTGTTGGATTGGTCCTTAGGTGCTAAAATGGTCCTTATGGTGTTGAATTGGTCCTTAGGAGGTGATTTGGTCCTTAGGCGTGGGTTTAGTCCTTGGTGTGACATTTAGTCCAACAATGAGGTGTGTTGTGTTGCGGTGATGATTAAGCGATGTGTAGGCTTCGGCCAAATATTGTGATTAGAGTTGAGTTGCGAAATGAAAAGTGGTGAGTTAATGATTGTTGTGGTAAATGTATTGTGTTGTGGTGCATTGTCATGGTGTCACATAAATCATGTGCATTCAGCGAAGATGTAGGCTTCGGCCATTGCGGTGTGTAGGCTTTGGCCAAAGCGGTGTGTAGGCTTCGGCCAAAGCGGTGTGTAGGCTTCGGCCAAAGCGGTGTGTGCCCTCAAGGCTTATTGCGGTGATGATGGATCCACGTGCATATTGCAGCATTTCATACATTACATGCATGCTCCAGTGACTAATTGGGTGTTCATGAATTAATGGTGTATCTGGTGTAACTGTATATTTGGTGTAACTGTATTCTGATGTAACTGTATTCCTGGTGTAACTGTATTAATGGTGTATTTGAATTGACTGTATCTCTGGTGTACCTATTCTACTGTGTTTCTTGTTTCATTTATTATTATCTAGGCTAAATTACTGTTTTGGTCCTTTATCTTTGGCCTTGATTTCATTTTGGTCCTTTATCTTTTTTTTCGTTTTGGTCCTTTATGTTTTGATTTTGTGTCAATTTGGTCATTTTTGTAGTTTTCCGTCCAAAATGACACAAAAAAAGGACCAAATTGACACAAAAAGGACCAAATTGACACAAAAAGGACCAAATTGACACAAAATCAAAACATAAAGGACCAAAACGAGAAAAAAAAAAGATAAAGGACCAAAATGAAATCAAGGCCAAAGATAAAGGACCAAAACAGTAATTTAGCCTATTATCTATGTATTGAGACTCACCCTACTGCGTCATGTTGCCTCGTATGCCGGCAACCTGCAGGTGACGGTGACTAAAGGTGTTTAGAGATCCTTCTTCTAGTGTGGTCGAGTCGGCTATGATACGTAGCACCGGAGGGAAATATTTAGTAGTTGTTATTTCATTATGTTTTGAACTAATATGTTAAGTTATTATCTTCTACCGTGGTACTATTTATCCTCAGACTTGTCGGTGCTATGTATCATACACTAGAGTTTTATTTTAATCACTATTTTGGAGTTTTGATTAAGGCGTTCTAAATGTGACACCCTTGAGTGGTCGCAATAAAAGTTCTTACGCACTCTGATTTTCAAAAGATAATTGAATAGTAGTTCTGTAGAATGTGCGGTGTTACATTAGTGGTATCAGAGCAGTTCGGTCTGTCCGGCCAAGTTGTCGAGTCTGTTAACCCTCGAGTCTTGGTACTCGTCCTAAATCATAATCATGTTGTTGTTTATTACTGTTAATTTTGTTGGTTTTGTTCTTTCTTTGACATGCCTTGCAATTTAATTGATGGATAGCGAATGATAGTTATATTGATTTATTGAGACATGTGTGATTGGACTGTGTAACTGTTGGTTGTAGCATTGATTTTGGTTGTTTGCGACTGTTGTTCGTATCATTAAGATATGTGTGATTAAAAGAGTTCTAACGACGTCAAAGGAGTGAAAGTCATGACGACGCCTTCGCACTCCAGACTGCGTTAAAAGTCTTTTAAGGTGGTAGTTATAAAATTGAAAGGAAGTAGTTGTTGTGACCTTAATTAATTGGTTGCATGAGTAGGAGGGACTGATCACCCCAATCACTCACCCCCAATGAAAGAGGCGACAATAACTCATGGTTATTATTAACTTTGGAGGCATGTACTACTTTTAATTTGACTGATTGCTTGATTAGCATGTTAGAATAAAGAAAGTACTTTATATGACCTAACCTTAGTGAGTTATACCCTGGACAATATGTGAAGGATTGCTTGTTGAATATTGTTGCACTTGATTGACGTCTCTGCTATAGGTTGATTGTTCCTGTGATGCAAATGAGTTTAAATTTGACTTGTGCTTAATTGTTTCGAAGTTAGTATGCTAAAATGAAATGCTGTGTAATGCTATATTTTCATGATCTCAATTAAGTTTGCATAACTTGAAGTTTCGACATGTTCCGTGTTTCAATTTGGCTTGTTTCGTGAGCATGATATGATTTGTCAAAAATGAAATGATTAACTTTTCTTACCTTCTGAGTTTATGTCGGAAACTAAATTTTGAACTAATAAGTAGTTGTTTATGTGGTTGCATGTGTCATACCCCAATTTTGTCCGGCTTAGGTCAAAACCCTAATTTTCCCCAAAAATAATCAAATTAAAAAATAAAAAAAAGCATCATGCATTGCATTTAGGTTTCTAAAGTCATTTCAAAGTTTCTAAAATCATTTTTGGAGTTGAAATGCACTTTTTAGACAAATTAGGGTTTTTAGAGTGAAAGGGTATTTTGGTCATTTCACAATAAAAGCGGTTTTTTGTCCCAAATCCTTGGATAATCATCAATGATTTATTTAAAGGATATTTGTGCTCCATTGTGATTATTTTTGTGATCGACAATTAAACCTTTTGGTCTAAAAACCTAGTTTTTGGATAGAGGGGTAAAATGGTCTTTTCCTTTGAGGTGGGGCAAATAAATCAATTTTGGGATTGGTGAGATCATAAAATTCAGAGCCCAATCATTGAATCATGGGATATAGCCCAAAATGGCATGAAGTAGGAAGAATAATCTAGAAGGGAATATTCTACACTCTTTTGAATTTTGAAAGGATAAGGATAGTACAATAGTACAATTTGCAATTTCACTCACTCTCCATTCCCTTAGCTGCGCATAAACAGCCATATACACCCCATTTTCATTTATTTTTATTGTTTGCAAATTGTGCTAAATCATGGCCTTCCATTTAAGTGTGAAAATCAATCCTCACCTTTCATTTGAAGCAAAATGGCACTTGTGTAATAAGCCTTGTAGAAAAATACAATTTTGTAATTGAGCTTATCCTTCACCACCTCTCCTTAGGCTGCGCACTTCAGCTCCTCTCTCCCCCATTTTGTGTTTTTGATTACCCTCAATCCATGTGATCTTGCATCTTGACCATTGATTCAAAACTTTTCTCAAATCCTATTGGTTTGCAAGAAGCATATTGTCCTAATTACCCTTTAAGTTTTCACTTCATATAAAAGCCCAAAAATAAGACCTAATACACACACACACTCTCATTTTACCCTAGCTAGGATTCTCTCCTCTCCTTCTCCTCCTTTGGCTGAACCCTCTCACTCTCCTCCTCCATCTTCTTTCTCAAGTTTCATCCACCAAATCACCTTAAATTCACTCCATATTCATACATCTTCTTCTTTCCACCTTTGATTCCATTTCTATACAACAAAGGAGCTTACTTTCTCCAAGTTTGCGTGGCATTGTTGGTGATTTGTGAAGGTTTTGGTTTGTTTTGGTTTTGATCTTCATTCTTCTATTCTTGTGTAGCTTTGATTTTGAGGTAAATATCTTATCTCTTGCACTTTTAATTATTAGCATGTGAATCTCCCTTCTACTCCTCTTTCCTCTCTAAGAGGCTTAGAGGGTTCGTTTCAAACACTATGTCAAGGACTTTGGGAGCCTTGGGTGTTTGAAGTGGACCCTTGGCCTTGAGGAGAGGTTTCTTGTGTTTTCATCATAATGTTCTTGCATTTTTCATACTCATTTTGTCACCTTTTCATGAATAAGTGATTTCCACATGATATATGCATCCTATTGTTCATGTCATAACTTGCAAGTTTGAATTTTGTTTTGATCTTGAGTGGTATAGGAAGTTCGGTTTAGGCCTTAAAAATTAGGGTTTATTTGCTTTCCTTTTACTCTTTGATTTTTGTAAATAAATGCTTGATGTGCCTAAACTTGCTATGATCTTGTTCTATTGTGTGAGTTATGATTTTTAGCATGAAATAATGTGTTGTTTTTGACCATGTAAGGTTTCGGCCTTAGGGTGTTTTTAGGGTTCATTTCAATGCTTAAAATGTGTGTTGATTTTGTGTAGAAATGTGTAAGAATGTGAATGTGTTCTTAAACTTTTTACCACTCATTTTCATGTTTACTTTACCATTCACTAGCATTTTACCATAAGTAAAAAAAAAAGAAAATATTTTTAACTTTTTACTTTTACCATTTCATTAAATAATTACCCTTCACTTCATGCACATTCATTTACTCTTTACTAACTTTTCACTAAAAGTTTTTACCACTTTGCAAAAATACCCAAAAGTGTTTCCATATCTTGCATTTCATCATTTGCATTCGCATGCTCTATCATATGTCCATGCATCCCTCAATATTATGTCTTGTATCCATTGTTGCATAATCATGCATTCATTAATATTGTATCTTGCATTCTTCTTCACATGTTCATGCATTCACTAGCACTATGTCTTATTTGTTTATACATGCAATAATGATGTGCCTTGCATATTATAATTGTATATTCATGCACCCACATGTTAGCTCAATCATGTATTCAATTTGTTCATAACAATTTGTGAATATTCTTTATGATTGCTATGCTTGTGTTCTTATTGTTGCCTTGGTTTGGACTTGAAAAGATTTGAAATGTTCTATTTCTTTTTCAAACTTGAAATCACATGTTTTTTCTAATAAAAACCCTAAGGCATTTTTTTTCATAAACAAATCATTGGCCATCACTCGAAGCCGTTGCTTGTTTGATCGTCAATGATGGAGTTACTAGTGGTAGTCACTCGAAGCCCTTGCTTGTTTGACTATCACGAAAACTCCCACACCTTAATCAAATACGAATTAATTTAAAATTCAAAAAAAACAATATGAGCCATTAGTGGTAATTATCACTAAGACTCATCCTTTTCCAAAACAATTTCAAAAAAAAGATAATAAAACGTTGCAACTTGTAATCACTTGAAGCAATTGCTCGACTGATTATCGGTTCCAACACTTTTCTTTCAAGTTAGTAATGAACGCCACTCGAAGCCATTGCTTGTTTGGTATTCGTGAACGCTTGAGTCATATTTCCAAAACCCAAAAGATAAGATAAAGACAAAACACAGATTTTCTCAAAATTAAGAACCAAGAACTACGTAGCTTTGATCCCTCATCTCATTGAGGGTACGTAGGAGCGGGTCACATCCCGTCAAGCACTCTTTTAAAAAAATCTTAGTTTAGTTTCACTTTTCAAAGATCCCAAAAAGATTTCTTTCTCCCTTGTTTTCTAAAAAACTCTTTCAAATAAAAAGGAAAAGAAAAGAAGTAGAACGATTTATTTCAAATCAAACAATCCAAACCACACATCGAATTAATGGTTCCCTTTCGGTAGAAAGGAGGTGTGGTGTGCTATATACCTTCCCCACACCTAACCGACCCCCGAACCTACATCTCCGAGTTTTGAAAGACCAATTGCTTTCCAAAAGGTTTTCCTAATATTTTCCTTAATAAATATTAGTGGCGACTTCATTGATCGATTTCTTTTAGAAAAGTTGTAAACGAGGAAGGTTATCCCTCGGGGACTTTTTCGGGCGCAACAGCATGTTCGTGTGATAGTAAGATTTGGGGTTTGCATATAGAGTCTCCTTTTTGTCAAGACTGTGAGTTCTATGGTTTTCAAAGATGTTACTTAGAAAATTTTATGCTATTGGAAAATGAGTGTGATGTCAAATTAGTGTTGAATTCCGTTCCCAAAATGTTTTAGGGTTTTATTTCGAAATGTGATAAGTTCGGCTTTTGGACCGATTGAGTTGTAGTTTGATGTTGTTTGAAAATGAGGAAGTTTTACACTAATTGCATGGTTAGAAAAAGTAGAATTTTATGATACGTGAAGGTGAGTCCAATAAAGACTATCAAAATTTTAGAAACAAACATATACAATTTTGAGTACCTTCTAACTATGAATTCCAATTGTGAAAATTTTGTTCGATTTATGATTTAACTGTGGCCTTTGTTGTTGCTATTACCATTATTAATTGTCACTTCTTGGTTCGATTACGTGGCTTCTAAGTTTAATGATGAAACAGTACAGCGAGACCTTTTGTGCACTAAAACAATTGTATTAAGAAGCATGTGTTGGTTATATTATTTTGTGATATGGAATCAATTAAAATTGGTAGAATTATATGTCCATGATATTTTCTAGGGAAGTTGTAAAATCGCATGCTAGCCAAATCCCTTGGAATAAAGAGATTGAAGATGATGCCTACGTGTTTAAATCTTTCGGACTTGAGTGTTTAAATCGTTTGCATGATTGGTTATGCTTATTTGGTGCTTGATGAAATGCATTAGTATGTGATGATTATAATTGGTTTGGTGATTGATCATGATGAGTTTTACTTGTTTACGATTTTGTGCGTGTCTGGACACTGTTTCGGTCTTTTGAAAACTGGTACTGTTTGGTTGATTCAAAAATTACATGGCCGAGTGTTTTTGAAAATAGACTTAAAGCCGGTCGTTTTGGCACTAGTTTCGTTAAATTCGGAGTTGTGTAGCTCCAGTTATAAGTCTCCAAAGTCGGGTCAAATTTCTAGAGTCAAGCTGTGAGTAGGTTCGGTTTTTGCAAGTTTTATGCCTCCAAATGAACTCCGTTTTGAACGATTCTTTTTCCATTAGAAACTACACTCAAAATGTTTTTGTTCGGGCTAAAGTTTTGTCCCTTTTGGTCGAGTTTAAGTCAGTTTAAAGTGAAATGAAGTGGGAGGACAGAATCTGTCCAGTCGGGGAACTGTATGAGTTGTTTCTAAAAACTGTACTAATTGGCTCATTGTTTTGAAACTTTAATGATATATTCAGAAACTAAACATTCGTGGCTTTCCAACAAGTATTTATTTGTCGAAATCCAAGGTCGTTTACTATTTTAATTAATTCGCCAAAGTAGGCGCAAAGTTACAGAATTTTCTGCACCCGAGTTTAGGTGGACTAATTTGAACGTTGAATAAAATGATTAATTGTGGAATAGGTTGAACTTGAATTTTGTTGTTATGATCGTGTTAACCGTTGATGTGAACATTGTTGGTATATGATAAATTGGTGATATTGGTGATGTTGAGTCTATTGTAGATATTGGTGTCATATGCGTTTGTTTTCCGTTGAATAGGAAAAAATAAAAGTGACGATATAGGTATTTGTATCTAAAAGTAACGATGTAGACTTAGTGTCTCCAAGCGACAACGAGAATTCGGTCCTACTTAATTGGTGATGGTGCCACGAGATGTCTATTTTATGGTGTTTGGGTAGTCGGATAGGATTTTGGTAACCTACAGGTTAGAATACCTATTTGGAGGGTAAGATTGTAGAGGAGGGTATCTGATCTGTTGCGTATACGATAGAACATGGATGAGAACGGTTAGAGGTGATAAGAAGAGAAGCTCTCAGTTCGTGGGAAGCCGTATGATGTTTCAGGTGGTAAGGGCAAGGGAGAGGAGAGTTCGGGCAAAAAGCCAAGTGGGGGAGACGCTACTGCGGGGATTGTGTGTCATAAGTGTGGTAAGCCGGGGCATAAGAGTCCAGATTGCATGGTCAACAAGTGTTTCAAGTGTGGTAAGGAAGGTCATGTAGCTGCTAAGTGTGAGAAGAATGATGTGGTCTGGTACAACTGTGGGGAATTGGGGCACATTAGTACCAAGTGTCCAAAGTCGAAGAAGGAGAAGTATAACGGGAGAGTGTTTGTCCTGGCGTGTTCGGAGCCTACGGAGGAGTGATGGTTACATTTAGAGGTTAGCGTTTCATTTAGGGTGCTTTACCAGAAATCTATTGTTTGTTGTGGTGAGGGTTTAAGTTTACATGTCCATGATAGTTAGATTTTCGAGGACGAAAATATTCTAAGTGAGAGAGAGTTGTAACGCCCCAAAATTAATTAGGTGAATTACTTAACTAATTTAATTAGGTGATTATTTAACTAATTTAATTAAGTGATTATTTGACTAATTTAATTAAGTAATATTTTAGTTGTCTATATTAAAATAAATATAGGGTGATTAATTAAATTAAGGAGTGAGGTGTGGTAAATAAATGGTGAGTATTTTAGTTAAGTGGGGAGTATTTTAATTAGATTGGGAGGATGTGAGAAAGTACATAAGGGGTGTAAATAAGGGGCCCAAGCCCACTAAATAGGCCCAAATTCATGACTTAAACTAGGGTAAGGGTTTCATTTCCTTAGATCAAAGAAAGAAAACAGAAAATAGAAGAGAGGGAGAGGGGGTAGGCGCGCGGCTGCTGGAAGCATTAGGGGGAAGAGAGAAAATTCATTTGTTTGCTTCGGGTAAGTGTTTTTGGTACCAATCTTTCACATTTTTCTTCCTCTATCCTTTAGTATAAGATTCATACCCTAATCTTGTGTATTTTCCTCTTTTCCATGGATGGGTTAGAAGCTCAAGTGTTGGAGAAAAAGTTATTATTTGGTGGTTCTTTGATTATTGGTGGAGGGGTTTTCTTGGGTTTGCAATTTTGAGGTATGGGGGCTCTCTTTCATAGTTAAAAATATATAAACCTTCAAATCATATGGATTAGGTGTTAGGAGTAGTTGTTTAATTAATTAATGAAGTAATTGAGTGTTTGGGTGTTTGTTTGATTTTATATGTGGTTATATTAATTGTTGTATGGAGATTGAAATGTGATTGTATTGATTGTTGATAATATGGTGTTATGACATGATGTTTAAATGAAGAATAATAAATAGAATTAAAGTGATGACTAGGTGTTTGATGATATGTTTGAATGAACATGAATATGTTTTATAAGATGGTATGGTGTGATGTTTTACATGAGAATGTTGTTCTTGGTTGGGTGTTAAGGTGAGTTATATGAATTAAATGCAATATGGTGTGTAATAGGTGTTAAATAATAATGAGGTGATTGGTGTTAATTGATATAATTGATTAGGAGAAATATTGGTGTTTGTTAGGTGTTTAATAAATTGTTTGAAGTTAGAGTTTTGGTTGGAGTGTATAGGTTGTTGTTGAGGAATTAAATTTAGTAAGGTGAATAATGTTAGGGGCGCCACATTTCAAGGGAAATGGCGCCTGGGCTGCTGGTTGCTTCGGTTTGGGTGTGTGCAGGGAGAGGGGGCGCCAATTGGCTAGGAAATTGGCGCCTGGTTCTGTGTGTTGCTGGCGTGGGTGGAGTGTTGCGCAGGGGGGCGCCAGTTGTGCGCCCGTGTCTGCGCCTGAGGTGTGGCATGCGTGTGTGCGTGGTGAACAGTGCAAGGGGCGCCATTTAGGCTGCCCCAGTGCACCTGGTGGCGCCTGTGTCTAGGACAGAATGCTGGGTGGGGCGTGAACAGTGTAAGGGGCGTCATTTGGCTACCCTGTGCGCCTGTTTTGGCGCCTGTGTGTGCCAAGGTGTCTAGGTGTGGGTTCAAATTAGTCCCTAAGTGTTAAATTGATCCTTATGGTGCCAAACTAGTCCCTAGGTGTCAAAATAGTCCCTAGGTGCTAAAATAATCCTTATGGTGTCAAAATGGTCCCTAGGTGTCAAAATGGTCCCCGAGGTGTCAAACTAGTCCTTAGGTGCTAAAATGGTCCTTATGGTGTTGGATTGGTCCTTAGGTGCTGAAATGGTCCTTATGGTGTTGAATTGGTCCTTAGGAGGTGATTTGGTCCTTAGGCGTGGGTTTAGTCTTTGGTGTGACATTTAGTCCAACAATGAGGTGTGTTGTGTTGCGGTGATGATTAAGCGGTGTGTAGGCTTCGGCCAAATATTGTGATTAGAGTTGAGTTGCGAAATGAAAAGTGGTGAGTTAATGATTGTTGTGGTAAATGTATTGTGTTGTGGTGCATTATCATGGTGTCACATAAATCATGTGCATTCAAATAAGATGTAGGCTTCGGCCATTCATGGTGTGTAGGCTTTGGCCAAAGCGGTGTGTGAGGCTTCGGCCAAAGCGGTGTGTAGGCTTCGCCAAAGCGGTGTGTGCCTCAAGAGCTTATTGCGGTGATGATGGATCCACATGCATATTGCAGCATTTCATACATTACATGCATGCTCCGGTGACTAATTGGGTGTTCATGAACTAATGGTGTATCTGGTGTAACTGTATATTTGGTGTAATTGTATTCTGATGTAACTGTATTCCTGGTGTAACTGTATTAATGGTGTATTTGAATTGACTGTATCTCTGGTGTACCTATTCTCTTCGTGTTTCTTGTTTTATTTATTATTATATCTATGTATTGAGACTCACCTCTTCGCGTCGTGTTGCCTCGTATGCCTGTGAACTGCAGTGACATGACTAAAGGTGTTTAGAGATCCTTCTTCTAGTGTGGTCGAGTCGGCTCTGATATGTAGCACCGGGGGGAAATATTTAGTAGTTGTTATTTCATTATGTTTTGAACTAATATGTTAAGTTATTATCTTCTACTGTGGTACTATTTATCCTCAGACTTGTCGGTGCTATGTATCATACACTGGAGTTTTATTTTAATCACTATTTTGGAGTTTTGATTAAGGCGTTCTAAATGTGACACCCTTGAGTGGTCGCAATAAAAGTTCTTACGCACTCTGATTTTCAAAAGATAATTGAATAGTAGTTCTGTAGAAAGTGGGGTGTTACAATTCCTAGCTGATGTGGGACTTAGCTACTCACACTTGAATTTTTCAACAATCTCCCCCTCAAGTGTGAGTCACCCACATCGCTAGCCGCTCCCCCACAGAGCCGAACCTTGGCTCTAATACCAGTTGTTGGGAGTCGGGAGAGCACGGAGAGAGTACAGAAGAGTATCAATAAGCGGACACATGAGAGACTTGGACACCACATCTCTACCCAAAACCTTTTGGGTAGAGATGTGTTGTCCAAGTCTCTTGGTGGTCCGTTCATTAGATAGCTCGGTAATTCTCCCCGTGCTCCCCCGGACTCCCCAAAAACTGGTATCAAGTGTGAGTAGCTAAGTCCCACATCGGCTAGGAATGAGCTATATGAAGGACATATAAGAGATGGGACCCATATACCTAATACCTTAAGGTTTTGGGTAGAGATATGGGGTCCAAGTCTCTTGGTGGTTCGTTCATTGGATAGCTCGGTAATTCTCCCCGTGCTCCCCGGACTCCCTAACAATTGGTATCAGTAGCTTTAGGTTCGTGTTGCTTGGGCAAAGACGAAGGTTGGCGTGTGATCCTTGAAGAAAATTCAAGAATGGGATCTGTGAAATTCGAGGTGGAGAAATTCACAGGGAAAAATGACTTTAGCTTATGGCGTATGAAGATGAGAGCTTTCTTGGTGCAACAAGGCATTGAGAAAGCACTTGCAGGTGAGGCAAAGTTACCCGATACGCTATCGGAGGAGAAGAAGCAAGATATGCTTGAAAGAGCATATAGTGCTTTGATTCTGTCATTGGGAGATAAGGTGCTAAGGGAAGTCTCGAAGGAGAAAACTGCAGCAGGTATATGGCTCAAATTGGAGAACCTATATATGACCAAATCTTTGGCCAATAGGTTGTATTTGAAGCAGAAATTGTTTACCTTCAAGATGGCACCGGGAAGGAAATTGGAGGATCATATTGATGATTTCAACAAAGTGATTCTTGATCTTGAAAACATTGAGATCAAGGTAGAAGATGAGGATCAAGCACTCCTATTACTCAAGTCACTGTCAAATGAGTATAGGAATCTTGCAGACACACTCATCTATGGCAGAGATACTCTATCACTTGAAGAGGTTCAGAATGCCTTGTTCTCGAAGGAACTCACAAGGAGGTCAGAAAATGTTGATGATCAACAGGCTGAAGCACTGAATGTGAGAGGAAGAACCGAGAAAAGGGACTTCAAGGGAAAGCAAAACTCGAGGTCTAAGTCAAGGGAATTCAAGAAAAGGGCCTGCTTCATTTGTAAGATTGAAGATCATCTCAAGAAAGACTGCCCAGACTTCAAGAAGAAGAAGAAGAAAAAGAAGGGTGGAGATCACAAAGGGCATCATGGTGATGCCGATGTGGTTTTCGAAGGTTATGAGAGTGCCGAGGTAATGTGTGTGACCGAGGTAAAATGCACTTGTCCAAAGAACAGAAAACATGAGGTTTTTTCTTGGCTTGATGACATAGGCTTATACAGCTATGTTATAGCAGAGGCTTTGTGAATAATACATCCGATTTTCAAAAGATCGCTCTCTCTCTTTCTCACTTCGGTTTACTCTCTCTTTCTCGTCGGCTTACTCGGTTTAGAATTCTTAACTGTTTTCATCCTGAATTCTTGAGTTTTGAGGATTGTTTCATAACAATTGGTATCAGGTTTTGGGTAGAGATGTGGTGTCCAAGTCTCTTGGCGGTCTGTTCATTCGATAGCTCGGTAATTCTCTCTGTGCTCCCCCGGACTCCCCAAAACTTGTGTTAAGACAAAATTAAACTAGTTGATGACCTAGCAACCTCCAAGCGCAAGAAGAATTTGAGACTTCCAAGGTCCTTGATGATGAACTCCTTATCAAGGATCTATTTCACATGATCAACTTCAGATAGATCATTTCCCGTGAGGACAATATCATTAACATGGATGAGTAGAATGGTCAATTTGGTCCCTGCAGCTTTACTAAAAGTGAGTAGCTAGTTTTAGACTTTGCATATCGTAAGGATAAAATGAGAGAAATGAACCTAGAATTCCACTGTTTGCTTGCTTGCTTCAAGCCATAAAGGAACTTGTGAAGCTTGCAAACCTGCTTGGAGTGAGAAACCTTAATGCCAATAGGTACCTTCATATAGAAGTTCATGGAGATCACCATGAAGGAAAGATTTGTTGACATCCAACTATTGCAAATACCAATTGTGAGTAGAGGCTAAGGCAAGCCACTACAACATTTTAGACGTACGACAACACCTGATTTTGGAGTGCCTAAAAACGGTTGTCCTATAACGTAACAAACACAATGGTTTTTCAAATGGACTTAGTGGAGGATGGCTGGCGAGTAACAACATTGAATAATGGAGTTTTGGGCTTTACTTAGCTTTCTAGAGTTTCGTTAGTAATTTTTTCCGGATATTACTTTTCACACACCCCCTCCTACTCAAAACACACTCCATATGGGTGTGAAATGACCAAAAGATCAGCCAAAGTGTCTTTTTTTTTTTCAAGAATTTTCACGTGTTCGAACACGGGGCTTCGAATCCGTTCGAACAACATCGTCCGCGTGAGTTAAATATTCACTTCACACCCTCTTGTGCGTTATTTCACCTGTTCGAATGGGATCCACCGAACATATTCAGATGAAACCAACCGAACATAAAAAAACACTTGAGCTTTGCGATAAAAGCACTGACATCACCATCATCATCAACCTATACCTGATCTTTGCGATAAAAGCACTGACATCTCTGGTTTATACCCACAGACTTCAAATTAATCAATTTTTAAAGCACATCAAGACAAAAATCACTTGCCATCTTTCTGAAAAGATGAAACTGCAAAAGGTTTCACTTTCTGCCTGGCAAACAAATAGTAAAACTATGACTCCTTAAATAAATTAAAAAGAACCCAAGAAATCAAAGTAAGATAGAAAACAAAAGCAATAAAAAACGTTTAATAGGAAAAGGATAGGGTGCAATTATGAAATTATCACAAAAGCAATCAAAAACATTTGTTCGGTCATTATTAACCGAACGGGTTCGGTTGCCCACGTTCGAACCCGCGTAGTGGAGGTTTTCACATGAGGGTAATTTTGGAATATTTAAGGTTTAGGGTGTGTTTGAGTAGGAGGGGGAGTGAGAAAAGCAAAACCTTTTTTTCCCATGTCATTGAGAATTGTAGCTAGGTTTGTATGATACATGTATCTATTGGTTTTTGTAATAATAATTTTTTGAATCTTATCTTTGAGTGATATCACATTTATTTTTTGGTGGGAAGGAATGAAATGGACCCTTCAAAAGCAACTGTTTTTTGTTAGTGTTGCCATAAATTGCAAAAAAAAAAAAGCGTTGTCTAAAGAGTAAACAACGCCTGCAGAAACAACAGTTTCAAAACCGTTGAAAGTAAAGACAACGACTTTTTGACATTACACAAAGGTTTTCAAGCGTTGTTGTAGGTTCAAAATGTTGTAGCTAGCACAAGTCTGATAAATGTAATTACCAACGTAAGTGTTCAAAAAGTCTGAAGGTCTTACTCGCCTTGGACTGGGACAACATCCCTCACCTTAAAATTTTAAATTTGTTAAAAAGAAAGTCATCCGATTTCTTCAAACAAATATCCTTCTCTAAGTCATTATAGATAAAGTAGTTTTATTATACTTATGCTCCAAACTTTAACTCAAAAGTAGCATAAAAAACCAACATTATTAGAAAGGATAACATCTTTACCACCAATGAGATATATGAGAACATTTCATTAAAAATCAACTGCCTTTTTTTTTAACTCAACGCCTTTTTTATTGAAGCCTTAAATTTATTATTTTATTTTTGTAAAATAAAGTATCGTCCACATCAACTGTGGAAAATAATCCTTCGAGATATTGGAGATCCATTGAAGCCTTCATTTTACCAAACCAACTTAACTTTATGCCTTAGAGAAGTGGTATTAATGTCATGTTTTCACCTTATAAATCCACCCAAGAAAACAATCCACATAAAACTTGTGAACTATCTTGCAATGATCTCATTTCATGTTACATATTCAGCCATTTTTCTTACATTGTATACAAGTCACATATTGGTCCCAAACCAAAGTACTACCTCTGATCCACAATGTAAAACTCCTATATGAGACATATTAAAAAATGGAATTGAAATCAACTATCCTCATTTAATAATAGTTTTCTTACATTGGATACAAGAGTTTTGTCCTCCCACCTAAGATTACAGAGACTGAAATGATTCATACTGATAGCCTCCAAGAATTTAGTACTTATGCCTCTTACTCTTACACACTCTAACTAAAAGATTGAACTTTTAAGAAGCTCACAACCTCTACAAAACTGAACAAGAACATATTAAACTAAAAGTGGCAAAATACTATTCACAGAGAATTTAAAACAACTCAAGTGATGTGAGTTCTTGCAAATATAGGTTTAGAAAAGTTATGTTTGCTATTTGAATTTTTCATGTTCGCGTTACGGATGTTCGTACTTGAAATGTGTCTTGCTATGTTCATCTTTTTTTGTAATATGTTGTAACAGAACAGAGCTCACACATTGTGACAGTAAGATTGTCGCAAATATTTCATTGTCTTCATGAGATGAAACAAGAATGCATTGGAAGAAGGAAGTTGGAGATTTGGAGTTTACTCACAAAAAAAAAACTTAAATTAACCTGCATTAAAGTAGTGAATTGATCAAAATAACGATATAATCGTGTCACTTTCCTAGAAGGTATAGTACAAAAATCATATGTAATTTTTTATTTCTCCCAATCAATGTAATGTGAATTAAGAAAAGTAAAAGTGAACATGAACATAGTATGCAGTCCAAATCTTTATAGAAAATTTCTAACATTAATAAAGGAATTAATAATTAAATGCTAGCCATCCATGCGTCACTATATTAGAGAAAAGCATGATAAAAATTCTAAACATAAAAAATAACAATTAACACCTAATGTAATAAGGACTAATTCAGATGATAATTGAACTTGACATGTGAGACCAAATAAGCTTACAAACACATTATATCTTCTTTGTCTCCATTAACATCAATAATCTAATCACATCAATTTCTTTTATAAAAGAAAAATACAAATCTCACAATGCTGCATGTTCCAATTTCTTAGAAGAAGTTTCAAGATTCTATATGAGAATCAAAACAGACACACATATCTACTATTAATTTAACCCCACAATTTTGTCTATCAATTGTTGGGAAAATGATAGGCTACAACTGCATAACAAGTTTGGACAACAGTAAGAACAGTTACCATAGTAATAGCAAATCTGTAACCATGCCTAAAATATCTGGGAAGGCCATAGATCCACTCTAAAAATCGATAGAAATAATGGTAGAGTAATATAGAGATCTTGGTGGCATAATTTGCTCCTGAGTAGGTGTTCAAGGCATGAAAATTTTTGCTATATATGGGATCAATAATGCTACGATCAACTCCCTTGGTAATGGAATGAAAAAATTCCACGAGATCTCGATTGCTCTTCTTCAAATGGTTTACTATAACTTTCTTCTCTTTAAGGAGTTGAACATCACTTGAACAACATATTAAATCACTGAAAAGCATGGCAGAAGAAGTGAATATGCAACACTTATCAGCAAGTGAAGAATGCTCCCAAGCAATTAAGTTCAACCATTGTGCTTCTGTTGTTTGTGTAAAATTCAACGGTGAGATTTCTAGTATCCCTTTGTTGAGTCTTATGTTAAATTTGAAGGTTCCATCATTATCATTCAAACTTTTGATGGAAATACCAGCAGCTTGAAGCCTAGTAGCACAACGGTTTAGATGTTCAACACGTCCTCCATTATGTATAGCCTCTTTTCCACTAATTGGTATAGCAGCATCAATTGAAATTGAAACATGTTGGCAATATTCATTATTAATATTATTACTTAACTCCATTTCCCCTTTCTCCCTATGAATGTAAAAGTCAGCAGCAGTCTGAATAAAGTGAGAGAAAGGACGGTGGTTTTGGAACTTGAAATCATCTTTTAAACTTGGATCAAATCCAAAGAGTGAGAGAGAAAGATTATTTATGAGTGTATCAGAAACTTTTTCATCTTTAAACACTTGTCTGAACAAGGTTCTGAGAATAAAAAGTGGTATCTGGTTCTCAAGCAGTGTTAAGTCTCCCAATATCAGTTCAATTTTTCTCAACTCTTGTCCAGGATTATCATATTGTTTGCGAGGTAGCTTTGTATCTAACTCCACTGATCCAGAAATAAGAAGCTCTAACAAAAAACAACCATCAAGTACCATAATTGTGGCCAGTTCATACCTGTCCAGTTTGATTTCATCGACATAGCTTGCGCGAACTGCTGCATCCAACTTTAGAATGGATTCCAAGCAGTTTTCGAAACTAGCATTTTCATCATGTGTTCGTTTAAGAAGTGACATCATGCAACGCCATTTGTTTTCTTCCATAGGCAGTAGGTCTCTTCTTCCTCTATATCGTGGGCCAATGGAGACAACTTTTGGCATGTAAGCATTCTCATTCCATTTTCGGAGATGATCTGGAACAACTGGAATACTGTATGGTTGATAATCTTCCACGTATAGAGCACCTAACAAGGTTTTCATTGATTCCTTCCATCCAACAAGCTTGCTATTTTCTGTGTCCATCAGCATGAATGTGTGCAACCTGCATCAATTCAAATTTGAAAGAAATATCAGTACTTGAAGTTTGTATTGCACAAACCAATAAATTTTGTTGTCTTAAATAAAATTATTAGGTTTTTCCTGCAATACTCATGATTATTTATTAACGATCACACACATTTGTCTTTCTACAATAATGTTATGATTGAGAAACGGTCAATTAAAAATAATTTTCTTGTCTAGCTTTTCTAGCACATAATTGCAACCCTTCTTAAAATGTGGGTTGAGTGTGTGCACGGTGATGCTAGAGCTTAGATCATACCAA
This sequence comes from Oxytropis ochrocephala, assembly GCA_020916435.1. NCBI lineage: Eukaryota > Viridiplantae > Streptophyta > Magnoliopsida > Fabales > Fabaceae > Oxytropis > Oxytropis ochrocephala. Next base: position 91,784,542 of record CM037091.1, read on the forward strand.
AGATACTATTATTTATAAAAAATAACTAATTAATGTAACTTTAAATTATCAACATGACAAATAAAAAGAAACATATTTCTTCTTAAACATGCACAAATTAATGAATAAATAGATAGATAATATATACATATCTATTTAATCTATTTAGATAGATAAAAATGATGAAAGTGAAGAACTAGGAGCTCCCTAGCACTTTGAAGCTAACTTCCATAACACAAATTTAAGGTTATAACATCTGAGATAAACAGAAATATAAAAGCAAAAACAACAGTAAATAAATTATGGCACAAATATATATTTTGGGGGGGCAGTTTCATTCAGTATAAAGCACCTTAAAATGAAGCATCTTATGCACAAAGGAAAAATGCACAGATTAATGATAGAAAAATTGTATTTCAGCTGTGCCAACCATTTTAATGATCACATGGAAATATAAGTAGAAAAAAAAAAACATTTGTACATTTGAGGAAAGGTATAAATCACTGACTTTTCAGCAAAAAAAATATTACAATTAGAAACATCTAGAATCTTGACAACTGAAGCAATAAATAATGAACCTAATACATCAGTTTGTATAAAATAATAGCAATTTAAAATAACTACTGTTTAACACCAACACCTCATGGCCCAAATTTAGAGAACGACACATAATCATGAAGTGAACGACGCGCGGAGAAGGCTACTAAAAACTACATAATAAAGTAAATTATGATCTCCAAAATTTTAGAAATTCCCCATTTGAAACTACTACAAACATGGACCAGAGTGTTTTGCACAAAAATGTCCCACCACAAGGCAGTCTTAACAGCCACATTATAAACTGTCTAACCTCTGCAATACCAGAAAACTTGGCACATGATTTCAAAACAGCTGGGACAGTGTAAGGGTGATGGAAAGAGTGAGCTCAAACTCAGGATTGCAACCCGAGGTTAGTGGCCAGCAACATAGCCAGAAATCATCAAATTGCAAGGGAAAGAGCTAAAACTCCAATCAAGGAAAACAAACAGTAAAATAGTTAACATTCACAAAGTTGCAGTTAACATTTACAAAGTAGCAGTATAAACATACTACATAGTTCCAAAACTACCAAGTTTACATGTACAGAGAACACAAAGTAGCAGTATAAACATACTACATAGTTCCAAAATAATTTAAAATAGGCATATTAAACATATGACATTTTACAAAACACAACTCTAGAAATAGAAACAAAACCTTTCTTAGAGCAGATTCAGCACAACACAAAGAGAAAGAGAAAAAGTGTGTTACCTTGACTATGAAGTTAGAAGATCTCGCGGCCAACACAACCTTTCATTCTATTAGTCTCTTCCTCTGTGAATCCTGACAGTAACAAGAAGATGATTAACCAGAATCTGTAAAAAGGGTTCAACCAGAATCTATCAAAATGCATACTCATGCCACACCCTCGCACAAAACTACCAAGTTTACATGTACAGAGAACACAAAAGCTAATATAACTTGTGTTTCAGAATTAGAAGAGGCCAAGCTTATTTAATGCCGGTCTGAGTGCTTGCTGTAGCAAGATCCTTAGAGGCATTAAAAAAATAAAAGAGGCAAAACAAATGCACAAGAAATGTATATCTGAAAGATATAGATTTTTCTTTTTAACTATTTAGCCATATCTGAAATTCACTATTTGTAAAACACAATCTATAACTTAACCTACCTACAAATCTATACTTATGATAAATACTAAAGGTGATAGGAAAGTTGAAAATGAAAATAATAAAGACGGAGATTATCATCTACAATATATATATATATATATATATATATATATATATATATATATATATATATATATATATATATATATATATATATTGGAACCAGAGTCAAATTCCCAAGTATACTAAATTTCTTGTTCATGCAAATATGTGAAGACCTTTTCTTTAACAATCAATGACCCTTCAGAATATTCAGAAAGAAGGAGCAGAATACAAAAAGATGAAGAATGCAAAAGAGGAGCAACAAACCAGAGGCAGAACCCATCGCAAAAGAGGTAGGGACAACCAGAAGCAGAAACCGTCGAACAACCAGAAGCAGAAGAAGAATGCGAAGGAGATTGGGTGGAGCACTGGGAACAAATCGTTGCTAGGGTTTGAGAAGAACGCAGAAATTCATTTGGGAACGAAATTGGGTGCTGATTTGGGAACGGTTTACGAACGAACGAATCCAAGCAAGGATTAAGGAGAGAGTACTACGAACGAATGAGGGTTTTGGCTGAAGAATGTAATCCGCACACCATTGTCCATATAGCTAAAGAACAGTGGTGCATGATAGTTGCTGCTGCATTCAAGTGGAAAAGATGTATTCTCTCTCCTGTCTTTTTTGTTATTATAATTTTTTTTTGACAACAGTTATTATAATTTTTTAATAGATGGAAACAAAAAAGTTTTAGACTAAATTTAGGAACCTGCAGTCAGTGTCGGTGGTGACTGCAGGGAATCGTGATATGTATTTGTCCATGGAAGGCGTTTTCTATTAAGTTAACTTTGGGTTTTTCCTTTAACACCCCCATCTACCTCCCTCCATAATGACCAAAACGCACAAAAATACTCTTAATAAATTACAAAAAATAGAATCAACTATCACTTTTGCATAAATCCAAAAAAGTAAGGGTATGTTTGGATTGGTCGTATAGGATGGAATGTAGTGAAATGAAATAGAATGAGACAAAATTCCATTGTTTGGATATTTAAAAAATAGATAGAATGGAATGGAAACCGATGGGATGGGATGGACAAAACTCAATTTTCTTCCCTCCCAATTTTCTTTCCTCCCAATTTGGGGGTATGGGATGGAACCACTCACCTTAATTAGACTATTACGTATTTACCCCTGTTAGATTACTTCATGTGCAGTTCCTTTTTCGTTTGACGGTTCATTTCTTCTCCACTCCTCCCTTTTTCATCATCTGTATCACAGTATGCAACTCAACACTGTCTATGCTCTTCCTCTTCCTTTTTCTGCTACAACGCTACTGGCCATATTCCTCTTCAATAGAAAAGAAAAGGACGCTAACGATGGAACCAAATAATGACGTTATGCTATAGACTAAAAGATCTTTTAGTCATAAACAATGTCGAAAAATCCAGGTTTAGTTAACGCGATTCCAAAATTTTTAAAATAGTCCCTCACATGATTAAAGCGTTACTACTTTAGTCCCTCTGTTTATTACTTTTAGTCCCTGCAATTCCATTTAAAAGGTACTTTTAGTCGCTGCAAATGTCGAGAAATCCAGGTTTAGTCCTCCTTTGTTAAGAGTAAAGTAACAAAGAGGGACTAAAGTAATAACATTTACTAATTGCGGGGACTATTTTAAAAAATTGGAATTGCGAGGGACTAAACCTGATTTTCTTGACATTTGCGAAGACTAAAAATGCGCTTTTAAATTATGCTATATTTTATTGCTTGATAAAACAATTCCAAATAAATCCTTCATCAGGTTTAATGAAATTATGCTATTTTTATTGCTTGATGAAACCATTCCAAATAAATTCATCATCAGGTTGTGTAACTGCTGCTGATGCAGGTTCGATACCTGGATACTGCAGAACACCTTTTGTACTTTGTTGGTTTTTATTATTAATGAAGTTACTTAATATACTCATCAGGTTTTTTATTGTTAATGAAGTTACTTAATAGTACTTCGAGTTGCAAAACTGGTCTTCGAGTTCAGGATCCTCCAGTTCAGGAGGCAGCTCCAGCTCCACTGATCGCAATAGGATGGAGAGAGCAGTTGCACTTCTCTGCGGTGCCATGCTAGACGAGGACATTTCACCCGCTTTATATGAGACCCTTGCAACTGTTTTAGAATTTTTGGACCCTTAGTTGTTTATTTGTTCATTTTTTTAGCGTATATGTACTCTTATTTCGTAACTTTTTTACTTTCGTATGTTATATGTAAAAGTATTTCTTGTCTATTACTGTTTTATTATCGTCTATTGTTATCGTCTATCGTTATCGTTAACTGTATTTTAGATCGCTGTCGTTTAATCACAAATAATTAATTTTTAAAAAAAAATGGGAAGGATTCCCGAAAATAAATAGGTATTTCCGGTTCACAAAATACAAACCGGAAATACCTAAATAGGTATTTCCGGGAATCCACAAAAGTTATTCTTTTAAAAAAAAAACAAACAAACTGGATACCGTTATTTGAGTTATTTTCGGAAATTTTTTTAAATTGTTTTTTTTTTTTAAAAATGAGGGGAATTTTTGGGTTTAAATGAATTATGGGGGTGGGAGGGAGGTAGATGGGGGTGTCAAAAAATGCTGAACTATTACAATACTAGATAGTCTCTAAATTATTTTAAGTTCATTAAATTAGTTTTTGAACTATCATTCTCTCTCCTATTTTGAGAGAATTTAATGAACTAGTTTGATGGATTTACAAAACCTTTCCCGCTAAGGGCATCCCTTCTCAGCTTCCCTTGTTTTCTCTGTTACTAGGATGATTACATGCGATGCGGGAGGAGGTGATGATTAATGCGCCTTTCTGAGATCTGATTTGAAAAAACATCAACATTTTATAAGGGGGTATAAAAATACGCAACACATATATATAAGACGAAGAGGCAACAATAGCCCTTGGTGGGATGAGGCAACAATGTCGGTCCAAAAATATAGAGTGGGGGTATATTGGTAAACAGTGGGCTACAAAATGAGGGGTACATTTTGATAATAAAAAAATATGTTGGACAAAAAAAATTGTCAGAGGTGTGTCGATCCAAAAATATAGAGTGGGGGTATATTGGTAAATAGTGAGGTACAAAATGAGGGGTATATTGGTAAATGGTGGGGTACAAAATATAGAGTGGGGGTATGTCGGTCCAAAAATATAGAGTGTGGATATATTGGTAAACAGTGGGGGTACAAATGAGGGGTATATTGGTAAATGGTGGGAATAAAATTTTCCCACCAAAAGTGGATAAAAAAAAAGTGTTGGACAAAAAAAAAATTGTCAGGTGTATGTCGGTCCAAAAATATAGAATGGGGGTATATTGGTAAACAGTGGGGTACAAATGAAGGGTATATTGGTAAATGGTGGGAATAAAATTTTCCCACCAAAAGTGGATAAAAAAAAGTGTTGGACAAAAAAAATTGTCAGGGGTATGTCGGTCCAAAAATATAGATTGGGGGTATATTGGAGTGGGGTACAAAATGAGGGGTATATTGGTAAATGGTGGGAATAAAATTTTCCCACCAAAAGTGGATAAAAAAGAGTGTTGGACAAATAAAAATTTGTCAAGGGTATGTCAGGTCCAAAAATATAGAGTGAGGGTATATTGGTAAAGTGAGAGTACAAAATGAGGGTATATTGGTAAATGGTGGGGTACAAAATATAGAGTGGGGGTATGTCGGTCCAAAAATATAGAGTGGGGGTATATTGGTAAACAGTTGGGTACAAAATGAGGGGTATATTGGTAAATGGTGGGAATAAAATTTTCCTACCAAAAGTGGGGAAGTCAACGATTGTGTATTAATTAAGAGAGATAATAATAAAAAAAAGAGTGTTAGACAAATAAAACATTTGTCAGGGGTATGTCGGTCCAAAAATATATAGTGGGGGTATATTGGTAAACAGTGGGGTACAAAATGAGGAGTATATGGTGGTACTTGTGATATTTCGACTTGGGACACATTTTATTTGGCAGTTTTCTGGATGTTAAATACCATTGGATGGGTTACTTTTTATTGGCATTGGAAGCACATAACATTATGGTAGGGTAATGTTTCACAATTTAATGAATCGTCTACCTATTTGATGGGATGGTTAAGAGATTATCTATGGTTAAATTCTTCACAACTTATCAATGGATATAACCCTTTTGGTATGAATAGTTTATCAGTCTGGGCGTGGATGTTCTGGTGGGGTACAAAATATAGAGTGAGGATATGTCGGTCCAAAAATATAGAGTGGTGGTATATTATTAAACAGTGGGGTACAAAATGAGGGGTATATTGGTAAATGGTGGAAAAATATTTTCCCACCAAAATGGCTAAAGTCAACCATTTAGCCTTAATATATAGAGATCGTATTTGACTTTCTCGATGGCGAGTGAGGATCGAAAGAAGCTCAGTTGCCAATGCAAAGTCCGCTTAGTTCAAAACTCCTAAAGCCAAGGGAGGAAGGCTTCATGTGCGGTCGCCATACGGAATCAGAACCAATGCCTTCTAGCAGCCAGAGTTGTCAATGGCTCCGACCCGACTCGGCTCATTGGGCCAAACAACATTGGTGGGTTGGGCCGGTCCGACCCAATATTCCAATGGGTTACATATTTTATGGCCCGGCCTGGCCTAAGCTCGTGGGCCAATGGGTCATCCCAATGAGCCACAAATCATTGAATTTTTAGAATATTGGCCATAGTTTTTTTCTACAAATGAGAAACATACATAAAGACAATATTTTGGAGTAGCATACTACATACATAACATAAAAAATTTGCTTTGGCTCAAACAAAGCCAATATAAATCTGTTTAGTCTCTACAAATCATCATCGATAATTACATTAACGCTTTGTCCATAACCATAAGCAGCCAAAAAAGCTGTCTAAATTTGTCTTGGCTTTACAAAACACTTTGTCCATAAGCAGACAAAATAGTTCAAATACACATATATCTTGGTCCAAAAACTAAAGCTTAATAACATTAAAGAAAAAAACTATAAATTCAACGAACACATCAGCAAATTCAGCAGCAAGGTGGTGCTGCGATGCGAAAGCGTCGACCACGGTGGTGGAGCGATGGAGCTATATCCCGGTACAGTCTTCTGATACCATGATAGAACTATTGAATGGTAACCAACTCCGTGAGAGAATTCATTGTGATTTCATTGCTTTGATGATTCACATTACAAGAGTTTATATAGGGAGAGATTCACTAATCAATTAGCAATTGTCTAACTGATTTTCACAGCAACAGACTAACTAATTCACACAGATTAGTTAGTTACAACAGAACTATAACAACTCAACTGTACTAACAGAATGAGTGTAGTACAGATATGCTAACCGATACAATTGAAGAGACTAAGTAAAACTACTTCTATATTATCTATTAGTCTAAAATGATTTTTAGGTTTATTTTTATCTGTGTATTCTAATTTTCAATTTATGGAGGGACAAAATATGGGATAGCTACAGCTTTCCATGGCTGCAAAGTTCTTGCTGCAGTTCTTCAATCGATTTGGTTGTCATTTTTTTTGCACCTGATTTGTTCATGGTATAGTTGCAACTTTCTTTGATGTGATGTACTCAAGTGGGAGGTTCTTCCCTTCCAGAGGCAAGGCTGCATAGAAGGATGATGATAGCCAAAGAGTTTGACTGCGGAGAACATGAGGTGGTTTATCTTATTGACGATAAATATTCATTTTAGTGTGCTTTAGAGGAATGTTCAAACAAACTTAGATTATTTTCTAAGCAATGGTTGACATTATTTTTGTAGGAAACACAAGGTAGATGAAGGGAAGACCATGGTGTAGATGTTTGAATGTAATTTAAGTAGCCATGTTCTTAGTCCAAATTAGGTGGATATAATTGAATCTTAAATGATTTTTCTATCTGTTTCATGGCTATGGTTATAGACTATAGTCCCTAATGCATTTTATTTCCTTCATCTTTTGTTACATTTGTGTCGGTTTATGCTATAATATCTTACAATCTGATATAATTCAATTTAACTATTAAGAACTATAACTAATTTATGTTACAAAATCTCACACGACTCGTTCTAACTTACTAATCTTAGAAAGAAATAGGCAAAAATGCACTAGGGGTCCTTTAAGTTATTTAATTGTAACGAATTGGTTCTTTAAGTTTTTTTTACCACTTAGGTCCTCTAAGTTACACAACATGTACAACGTTAGTCCTTTTTTCATTTTCTATTACAAAAAAGCCCAATTGGCACTAACAAAGCTGATATGTCTGTAACGGAGCTGACGCGCCCCTGTTTATGTAGGGTACCCTAGTTCATCTCAATTTGGTGCATTTTTGCCAAGTAAATATTACTCGATATAAATTTTCGACTAGCTTTTTCCTGTGCATCACACAAGTTAGGATCTAGTATAAAGCACAAGGCTATATCTATCTAGTTTAATGAGTATAAAAGGTCCCGCATTTTCTCAATAATAACAAGTGGTGTGTTTTTAAACTCAGTTTCAGCTTATTAATGAATTTTGAAAATACTAGAATAATTGACTGTGGTATATATGTACGGGTATAAGTATATTAGTTAATATGGTTATAGAATAAATCATATCTTTTTGGCTAATACTTTTAACGAAAGACTAATCCTCCACTCGTGCTTAGGAGCAAATTTCGCACTAACCAATAAACCATATGTTGTAAAGTATTGCACAATGCATAGTATTTTGTATAACTTGAAAGTAAATTTAAACAACTAAAACTTCTACAACTTAGTTATATTTATGCAGAAAGTCTGAAGTCACATATGTTGGGATCAAATGTGTAAGCCATAGCACAATCATGTCAAACAGAAGTTATATATTTAGTTCAAGCAACACACAACAAATAGATTATAGTATACATCTTTTCAATTTGGAAATTCCTGATAATTAATGTTATTTGTCCAATAAAGAGGAAAATATATCTACTATAAATTGATGTCATCAAACTACCTACACATTTACCTTTCTGTCCTCAAGATTTTTCACTTTTACTATTGTCATTTTTGTCATTTCACAGATCTACTTAAATTGATGCCATCAAACTACCTGCACATTTACCTTTCTGTCCTCAAGATTTTTCACTTTTACTATTGTCATTTTTGTCATTTCACAGATGAAATTCAAATTTCTCGCTGATTCAAATAACTTTTGACCAAAATTACTATTGTCATTTTTGTCATTTTTGTCATTTCACAGATGAAATTCAAATTTCACTTTTACTATTGTCATTTTTGTCATTTTTGCCAACATTTTTGTCATTTTTCACTTAAATTTCTCACTTTCATCCATTGGAAACATAATTTTTTTTTGTGAGAACCGTACATTAGGTAGTATATTCTAATGAAAGCAGAAGACACTCATCACTTTCTCTCCTTCCCATCAAATTTCAAACAATATTTATCCTCTCTCTTCCTCTTTCTCTACTTCTCCTACTCCCATCCATCATCTTTTACCTCTATCTTGAATCTATTGCTCATTTTCTCCTCATATCATATTCCTTTGACTTTCACCACCTTAACTCTTGTTTTCTTCTCCCTATTTCTCCTACTCTTTACATCATCTTCCTATGTTTTTTTCAAGCATCTAGCCATGGAGAACCCTAACCATCTGTACGTCTTTTTCTAGGTTTTTCGTTTTCATTTTTCCTTTCAAATTGCCTTTTTCTTTCTCTTCTATTTTATGGCATTTCGTTGCTTTTTTTTTCTTGCACTTTCTGGGCATTTGCAGAAGTTCATCTGCACCAAAAGAGCAAAAGCATATAAGAGATTGGATGTTGTTCTTCAATGGTTTAGGGATTCTTCCACAAGGTAGATGTTATGAAGTATTGCTTTAAACCATTGGTTCCAAATGTAGATCAATTTTTTAAATTTGCCTAATAAAATCATGAGTAATCTGCTTGGTTGTAATACTGAAACTGGACACTTATCCACAATAAGTATTCTCTTTAGTTTATTCACTCAAATTTAACTCTTTAATATTTTCAGTTATGTCTTTGTCATCTTGGATGTAAATTGAAAGCAGTACAATTTCATATATTGATTGGTTAGGCAAATACTTACAATAGTATTATTGGTGCTAATACTAATTATGTTGTGACGCTAATTGATTGGTTAAACATTATTATAAACTATTAATGTCATATTGTCATCATTTGAAGGGGTTGCAATGTTCACGGGGTAAGGTTCAGGCTAATCAAATTCATCTACTTTAAATTTGTCTTTATTTTGACGAGTTAATGTTTGGACTATTAAATTTTATCCAAAATCATTTTTAGATAGAACATTTACGAGATGCAATGCGTATGCGCATGCAGTATACCGCTAGTAGGTACATAAAACCTGATTACATAAAGTAGAATGGTACATCCCAATTAAAGGTTTTTACATATAATATTTTAAAAGCCACGAATATAATAAAAAAAATTACAAGTTAAATAACAAATAAATAATATATTAATTTGGCATTACCAACCAATCCACTTGATGATTAAACGCCGAATATTACAATTCATAGACCCAATCTACAATATTGAACGCCACATGCCTGGTATTTCAATGTCAAATAGTTTCACCTGTGTATGATCATCATATGGAACTTGGATCATGCACGGTTTTACAAAATAAATTATATACTCGTGCATCGCACTCGTCAAATACACTAGTACGAGAATATTAGAGAAAAAGAAACGATTATTGAAGAATTAATAATTACTAACCTAATGCATTTCCACCGTGCAAGTTGAGATTTGAAAACGAAATTCATTTCGGCGCAAGATGCTTTGCTGATGAAAGCAAAAGCTGCAACATTGTGAAAAGAAAAAAATGAATGAGAAAAATATATAGTTAACTACTGCAGAGAAAAATTACAGTGGGAGGGTGAAAGTGAAATGCTAAAAATCCTAAGAAATATTATTTTTTTAATCATTTGAAAACACATATAAACACTTGCCTTCATAACATCATTCACATCTTCATCTCCAGCAATTCTGGTTTTTTCGACATATAAATGCTCAAGAATTGGTGTGGTTAAGATTCCATTATGCCAAAAGGTCTCCATCTCTGGACAATATTGAATGCGTATCTCGGAACACTTGGGCATCTCCACGTAGCAAGGGAAATAGGTTCGACAGAAGCATTTGAGGCTAGGTAACATCCCTAGTTCAATTTTGGTCAATGATGCAAATACTACCACCTTATTTTGTTGTTCTTGTTCATTATTTTCGATGATCTCCCCTAGCTTGTCGCAATTATACACTTTAAGTTCCATCAAAAATGGAAGACTTGATGCCATGGAAATATTGGGAAACAAACTCTTCAAACTGTGGCAGTGTTCAATTGAAAGTGATGTTAGCTTCCATATGTGACTCAACTTTGGCTGATCATGTATGGAGTTGTCCCCTTCTTTTGTACCTCCTCCTCTTACTCGTGATTGGAAAACCTCAACTAGTGAACCACAGTTCCTTACATTTAGTTCCCTCACATGTTCTTGAAGTTTTGGCATCTCATCGAACGGAATAAGCACAGACAGTTGATCAAATGCTTCGATATCTGTTTTTGAGTTTTTGATGAAGTACCCCTTATTATGTAACTTGGTCCAATTCAACTTCTCAGATCCTTGTGATGCAACCTGCAAAACATTCATTAATAATAAAACCACAACTAAACTAACTAATAGATCATGAAATAGGCTTACAAATGCTTGAAATCCTTGTACGATGGCATTCATGTCGTTCCTCTGTGTGTAGTGGCTGATGAGTGATTTAGTATTCTGAATGGTGACATCCTCAAGCTTAGGTGCTTCACAGAATCCTCGGGAAAAAGCTATCATATTGGGACAATCTTCAATTTCCACTTTTTGGAGTGAAGGGAAGTGACAGTTATGGGAACTTAGGTTAACAGCCATAAGCTTGGGTAGACCTTTAAGAAGTAGGTGTTGAAGTTCAGGGAACATAATCTTATTTGCACTTGCTTCTATATCTTCTGGGGGAATTATTGCTTCCACATTCTCGCAATGTTGTAATTCTAGCTTCTCAAGATGCTCAAGACTACTTAAGCATGAATGAGAGAACAAGATGCTGATTTTGTTACAAGTTTCTATCACCAAAGATGTTAATTTTGGAAACAAACACTCATTAATGAACGGCTGATATCTTATCCTTAGCCGATCTCCCACACATTCTTCCTACAAAATTAAGAATAATCATTGAGTGAGTGTGACTCTGAGTGTGTGTGTGTGTGTGAGTTTCTTTCGACCTACATACATGCTTGAGGAAAAAATGCCAAATAATTTGTTACCAACCTTGCTTTGCTGTTTGTCACGGGATTTATTGCTTCCAAAAAAGTAAAAGCTCTCAACATTTGGCAGCTGTTTTAAGTGAAGAGACTTGAGAACAGGCATAGATACAATTTCCTGTCTGCTCTTCATTCCAAATATGGAAGGTACATCATCCTGTGCTAGTCTTAGCGATGCTTCCTGCAAGCTCATAGATAACGATATTATTAAGGGACTTCTCAAAATTATTGAAAATATTATTTTAACAAATACATAACAAACATAGGAATCAACCCCCACATGATATATATACTCCAGTTTGAGGGGGATACACAATGATATAGGATTATGTATGTATAAATACAACGTGTGGTCACTAGACACACAACATTGCAATACAGATTTACTACTATAGAAGCAATGCGTTGCTTACTTTAGTCAACTGATAGAGCAATGCGTTGCTTACTTTAGTTTTATGTCTTTATAAATAGTTTAGCATTTTGTCATAGCTGCCTTTTTTTTCAAACAAAAAAAAAATGCTTGGTTGAATGCAAAACAACTAATATAGAAGACAACATGCATAAAGGGTGTAAACTATATGCCAAGAGATACCATACCTTCTCTAAGTCTCCTTCGCGAATAAATTTGGGTTGAAATGGGAAACATCCGAGGGGCAAAGTAGAAGAAGATGATTTTGTGTTTTTTTCGTTGAGACTGTCAAATCCAAGAGTATCTTCTGTCTTATGTAATGTGTCTTTGACTGCATGCACATGAGTTGGTATTGGTAGGGAAGATATCTCCAACATAGGACAATCGTCAATCTCAAATTTCGTCAAGGATGGAAACTCTAACCCAAGAGAACATGAACACATACTCACAAGCTTTGGAAGTCTTGAAAGTGATAAATACTTTAGTTTTTTGAACTCAATATTTTGCATATGTCCCTTATTGTTGTCCCCTTCATCATCTCTGCTCCAAACTATATTCTCGATCAACTCACAAAAGCTTACTTTCAGTTCCTCAAGATTTTTGATTGCTCTAGCAATGACAGAAGTAAATACATATTTCAAAGAGTCACAATTTGAGATGGTTAGAGATCTCAAATTTTGAAAGCCTTGAACACTGTCTTGATCAACATTACCCCACACACATGATAGCTTCTGGAGGAATGATATCTCAATTTTTCCCAGTTTAGGAAACAACAAGTCTAATTTGGAACATTCTTTCAAGTCAAACACCATCTCCAAGGAAATGCAATCTTTCAACAATAATGTTTTCAATTTTGGGAATTGTTTTATCCAATTAGATGAAAACAACTTGCCACTAATTGAAGAGGGTGGCTCTATGTTTGTTGAATCAATTATTTCAGTAGCAAAACTCGACTCCTGAACACATTTAACAAATTTCAGTTAACTAATTATTCAGATAATAGGACAAAAATATAAAAGATAAAGATAAAAAATTTGAACACCCTTCACTTGATAGCCAAAACTTTCAACTACTTTATATGTTTAAGCCAGTCAAACTATCAACATCCTTGTTTTTCCCCTAACACTCCTCATTAAAACAAAGTCAAAGGTTCTATGAATAATGCTAGTTCCATGCTGAAGACAAAATGCTGCATATCATAACAGCATAAAATAATCATATTGTAAAAAAAAATAAAAATTAAAAATGAAGGGAGATGATATGAGTAGTTAATTATGTAACATGCATTGAGCATAAAAATGGAGAACCCTAAAAAATGCTTATAGTTAGCATTAATAACTAGCATAAAGAATTTACTCACTTGACGAATTGGCTGATGGGGCTCATTCACAACAATGGCATTAGAGAAGCCAATGAAATTTGGGAGGGATTTCAACTCCAATTTCTCTAGACCTGAGAATCCGATCATTGATTTCTTGATTTCAGGGTGATTAGATGCATGAAGTATTTCGCGCAACTGGGTAAGATTCTTTAGAGACAATGAATTGATTAGTGGGAGGACACAAGAAGAAGAAGAAGAAGAAGAAGAAGAAGAAGAAGAAGGAGCAATACAATCTATGACACACTGAATACTGGGGCAGGAATGAAGCCTTAGATCTTTAACATTTTTGAGCCCAGTAGCGCTGACATCTAATTCATGGATTACATTCTTCAAGTCCTTCACCTTCTCTAATATGAGAATTTCACATTTCTCAACCAATTGCATGGTACTCTTAATAGTCTCATAATCTGTGACTCTTAATTGTAGCATATTTGATGACTGAGGAGGCTCATAAGAAGAAGTACTATAAGGAACCACAGAAACCCAAAACTTTTGTAGGTTTCCAAAAATGAAATCATTGGGGAAAATATTTACCTTGATTTCAAGAACCGTCAACTGTTGAGAAATATTTCTTAACTCTTGGACAAAGTCTTGGTTCAGCATCCAAGGAAATTTTTTTACCCTGAAATAAAGTTCTTCCAATCGAGATAACCTTGCAAACACATTAGCAGCAATTATGGTAAGATCATCACATCCTGTCAAATCCAATAATCTTAGAGATCCTAGATTCCCGATTTCAGTTGGAAGTTCTTTGATATTTGAGTTGGCAAAACTTAGGATTTCTAGTTTGTTGAACTCTTTACCAATCACTGATATATCTCCAAGATCACAACCTTCTAGTTGCAGTGTGTGAAGGTTAACTGAAGAGTGAAATAGAGATGCTGCTGCCTTTGGAATGCACAAATTTTTCAAAACTAATACTTTGAGTTTACTCATTCCGTTGATCAACTCTTCTGGCCTTGAAATTATCAATTCTTTTTCATTATTCTGTGACCACACTTGTATAAGCTCGAGTGTTGGACATTCTGGGCCATCATCATTTTCGACTAATTCAATCTTGTTATCCAAAATGAGCAACATCCTAAGCCATTTTCCTTCTTTCTGTTTCTGATTCAACAGCTTTAATTCAGTATCAGAAATCCCGTGTTCTGTTTTCAGGATTCCCTGGCGCACAACATCATGCATCCTCACACACCCTGGCTTCTCGCTGTCGAGCAATAAGGAACGACTCTTCAGGTTGTTCACCAAATCATTTACTCGATTTCTCTCTTTCCAAACTGCATCAGTAGCTTCAAACAATCCCAAGCCCACTCCTTGACGTAGTAGACTTTCAACAGGAATGTCCAAGTCTTTGGGAAACAAACTGCAAAGCAAAAGGCAAGATTTGTGTACATTATCCAAAGAATTGAAGCTAATTTCGATAATCGAATATAAATTATCTAGTCCCATGTCTTCTGGTTTCGATTTATCAAGTAGATCCTTCCACACAACCACATCTTCCTTTTGGGACAGTTCTCTTCCCATTATAACAATTGCAAGGGGCATACCACGGAGTTCCTTTACAATCTGCCTTGCTATTGGATTGATATCCGGTATGTCTACAACATCTCCCGCCATCTCTCGAAATAGATCCCAAGCTTCAGCATCCAACAATGGAGGCACTAGCAAATTTTTTTGGCTTCCCATCATTTTGCAAACATCAATACTTCGTGTTGTGAGTAATATTTTCAAACCCTTCTGGTGGTCTGGAGAAGGAAGTCCTATACTCTCAAAATCAAGCTTCTCCCACACATCATCCAGCACTATTAGCACCTTAACCTTCTTATCATCAAATTCCTTCAACCTCTGATTTAATTCCATGCTTCTTTCCTCCAAAGTTTCACCTTCAAAATAAAATCCTAAACAATCAGCAATTTCAGCTTGGATATTATTGTAATTAGGATTGTGTGATACAACTACCATCGCAACTGCGTCAAATTGCCCAGTTGTTGTTAAAGTTATAATCAGTTTTTTCACCAGTGTGGTTTTTCCCACTCCACCCAACCCACAAATGCTAATCCTTTTCAGCCGATCATCCTTCAGATTTTCTATTAGCTCTGTTATATATTTCTCTCTGGACTCCGAGATCTTAATATCTTCTCTGAAGAATCGCGGTACAACGTAGGATACACTGTCAAATATTCCTACTTTCGCCATCAAGAATGAAATCTTTTCTATTTCTTCAGCGGCTCGCTTGCTCAGTGAGTATTTGAATGCCAAATTTGGACACTGCCCACCAAAGCATGTCTTTTTGGCAACTTCAACGTCATAGAACCTTTTTTCAATTTCATCCACATTGGAGAGCCAAAACTGTACATCAGGACGAATAGCATTTCCGGTCCTCCTTTCTATTTCTATTTCTACCATATGTTGAACTCGTTGTTTCAGAATTTGCAACTCTATCAGCTTTTCATTCAGAACGGATAGGATTTTTTGGTGTTGGGTCAGATATTGGAATTGCTTCACGATACGCTCTTCAACATTATAGGCAACTGCTTGTACCAGTGCGGTAAAAAAAGCCATTTATCTTTGCTTTGCCTTAAATACAAGTGTCCCTAAATTATCAGGTCCTGCAAGTATATCATCAAAGAAGACACATGTACAAGGAAGGAATTAGATCTAACGAAATGAATAGCAGATACAAAAGGAGTTAAGTACCAACTACAAACATAATGCTATTTAATTATCAGGCCCGGAAGAAAACAGAGGAACTTTGTTTAAAGAACACACTTTGATTGATTGATTGTACATTCATATGAACGCTTATTATTTATTTATAGTAGAAGAAACGCTAAAAGTATTACATGCAAAGGGACAAACAAATGTGCTTCATGCACCAAGTAGCAAGTAGACTGAACTAAATAAAAACATGAGAACGAAAATGATTATCATTAACATCAACAACATATTATTATACCGAATTCTTTTCATAAAGTATATATATTATACCGATATTTTCAGTGAAAATGTCTAGAAATCTTACCAAAGGGAGCACTTGGAGAGAATGGGAATTAATTGTTTGCAGAGCACTGATGATGCGCACAAGAGAGTAATGTTTGTGACTCTTTAGAATTGTGTAGATATATATATATATATATATATTATAGAAAGAAGAATGAACAATTGAGGTGAAGAAAATGAGATTAAGTAGGGATGATATATGAAAAGCTAGCATTGGATTCAAATACTTTTACCAACACAGAAGCAAGAGAAGTCCTCTCAAAACCCACTACACTAGCCAGTTTTTCCACGAATCGGGTCAACGCATGTTTCAAGCTATAATTGTTGATCGATCTTGGTGGAGTACTTGTCTTGTCCCTGTGGGGTTCATAATGTATAATGCACTGCGGTAGTATCTGTGGTGGAAAAGCATTGGAACTATTTTCATTGACTTTTTATTGGGTCTTTTTTTATTTCGAGTTGAAGTATCTCTATACTCCCATCAATAAAGTCTTGCTTAAAAAAAAAATCAACCCACTTCCCCTTTAACCCCCCCTTATTCACTCATTCTTCCACGATCGTTAAGCTCCCTTCCTCGAAATTTCATGAACTGTTGAGCATGTTGTATGGTCTATTGCATAGTCACATAATTCGCAATTTGTTTCGGTACGTGGTACGGGTTCGGGTACGCGGTACGCAACTCTCGAAGAATTCGGTACGTGGCGGTATACATCTTCGGTACGCTATCTCGATTCGTAATTCGTTCAAACATACTAATCGGTGCACTATTAATAAAATAACTTAATAGTGCTTGGCAAGTTTTGTGAAGAGAGAAGGAAAATTAATAGGCACAACACAAGATGAGCACACCATAGGTAGAATTGATTTCAATTTTCAATATAATAATTATTTCAACTTTGAACCTAATAATATTACAAAGACACTGGAAACTCGATAGCACAAGCACAACACCAGATGTGCACCGTAGGTAGAATACATTCCAGCTTTCAATAGTAATAACTAGGGGATAACCCCGTGCGATGCACGGGTTGATAATTTTAAAAAAAAAATGTGTTAAGGATATAATTTAAATACGTATAATTAGAGAGAAAAAAATATTTTTATTCAATTTATTAAGATATTAATTTTTAAACATACATAGAGAAAATAAAAATCCAATTTAATAGATTGTAGTTTAGTATTATATATATATGATGATAAATATATATTGTAAGGATTATAAATGTGATAACGATATTAGTAGAAGGAAATAAAAATGTAAGGCACTAAATATATATTTTTTATCCAACTTTAAAATTAGTACAACTACACATTATAGATTTATTTATTTAATCTGTTTTATTTCTTTAATTTTCAATAAACTGATGAGTTAGTACAATATGAGTTTAAGTTATATAGAGTTTTAATTAAGTTATAATATATTTAATTCAATTTTTGTAAATATTGCATATTTTATTTTTAAATTTTTTATTCATTTATATTTGGCATTCAAAAACTTAAAATTAAATACATACTTGATAGCTTCTTGTAAGCTCTATTATACTCTATCAACCTTGAACATGTGTTTGTGAATATTTATAGACCATATTAAAAAAAACTTTTCAATATAAAACATAATCCATTTTTATTGAAGCTATTAGCATTAAATAATTTTTAAAGAACAATATTAAAATTAAACATAATTCATACATATCAATAGCTTGACAAAAAAATTGTCCCTTAACTGGATGACTCACTAACTTACAAACTTTTCTTTTTGCCTTGTTGACTACCTTATGAATGTCTAGAACATGAAGCCCAAATTCTTTGCTTTTCCATTTCAATTTCTTCTCTATCCATGTAAACTCCATCTTTCCTCCATTGACTGCAATTTGAAACCTATAACAGACTAATAAAATCTTATGAATAAAAGACAGGTTTATACAAAAAATTGTAACTCCAACTACTATAATGGCTTTCTTCAAGCCTAAATATTAGTGATGTAAAAGAAATTACATAAGTGATGTAACAACCCAACAAAAGTTATGTAAAAAATGAAAAGATAAGTGGTGACTTCTCTTCATAGGTATTTATAGTATTTTGGAAAGAAGAGTTAAAGTGAAGGAAAATGAAAATATTGTAACTAATCTCTATTAAAAACTAACTATAATAATTTCCTTAAAAAAAAACTAACTATAATTAGTAGTACTCAAATTAATAATTTAGAGACACCAAAAGGCAACCAAAATCTAAACATCAAGAAATGAAGTAAGAGCAATCAATATTAGTTGTTTTATACAATTTTTTTATATAGTGTACGCGTTTTTAACTAAAATTATTGTCAATAATAGTTTTATAATTTTTTTAGAATAGTAGAACATTTTTCACTATATTTAGTAATAAGAAATGATATTACTTAATGTCCGTAAATTTATGACTACAAATTTTAATAATACATTCCTTATTATTTTTTCTCTTTTATTTTCATTGTCGGTTAATAATTTATAAATATATATATATATAACAGAAAATTATTAAATGTATATAAAATATTCTTTTAATTTAAAATACATAAAATATTTATAAATTTTGAAATACAAAAAATCTAATATAATTGTATTAAAGATTTAATTTAGATGATATTATCATTTTGTGAATTGGTAAGACTTTGAAATTCTTGTATACATTGAAAGGGAAAGATTCACATTTAAAAACTAACTATCTTAGTACTAATCAAAATAATAATTTAAAGATTCCAAAAGGCAATCAAATTCAAAATATCAAGTAATGAATTAAGAGTAATCAATAAATGAGAAAGTTTTTTAAAAAATAAAATAAAAAGGGAGAAAAACTCACAATCCAAGAGTCGAGCTTCTTTGAAGTGAATTTGTGTAAAAAAGAAGATGCAATGAGTTTCTTGTTGCAGCGATGCAAAATTTTAACTAATCCAAATTTTTCTTTTTGTCTTTTTGACTATACTAAAATTGTCTAGAACATGAAACTGTAATTCTTTATTTTGCCTTTTCAATTTCTTCTCTGTTCATGTAAAGACAAATTTACACAAATATTAGTGATGTAAACACATAAAAAATTACATAAGAGATATAAATAATTACATAAGTGATATGTAACAACCAAACAAAAATATTGTAAAAAAATGAAAAGATTAGTAGTGACCTCTCTTCTTATCTAAGAATAGTATTTGTATTTGTATTACACATGATACAATGATATTGTCTATAATAGATGTCTAATGAAATCCAAAATAAGATTGAAAAACATGTAGATAGTAGTCAAAATATCTGATTATAAACTTTGAGGAATAAAGTTGTTAGTTTCAAAGATTACCTGCATTTGTCTTTCAAATAAATTAAGGAAAACATGTGCGCAGAGAAGAGTAATAGCAGCAAATGGATGTGAATGAAATGTTTTTAAGTCATTATGTTGAAATGAACAACTACCTTCAGGCCAAAAACATAACTCCTTATCTCAAAAAAAAAAAACACAACTCCTTACCTCAATATTTCTATGCAAGTATGTGTGTTTGAGCTTGGCGATTGCCTTTTAGGGCTCGTTTGGTGCACAGGATAGAGAGATAGGATATGATAAATTTATCCTATCCTACTCTAATCTTTTGTTTGATGCACCAATAAGATATGATTAACTAATCCATTTACTTATCCTATCCTATCACTCCTTTATATTTTTTATCCTTAATATTAGCTGGGTTAGAATCTATCCTATCCTATCGTTCTTGCACTGGGCTTACGCAGTTATGCTCGAGAGAAAAGAAACGCACGCTTCCTCGCGCTTACTAATGGAGAAGATGAACCACCTCTGCAAGCTCTCTTCATCCTCTACCTCTCGCATCTAATAAGCAAGGACGAGGTGCATTTTCCTTTCACTGGTTCTTTGCTTTTCCCTTTCTCCATCGATTATCATTTCTCCCTTTCTCCACTGATTCTGCAACTTAGGGTTCCCCCCCTTTCTTCATTTTCTGCAAATTGTTGATTTAGTTTCGTTTTTGTGTTGTGCTATTGTCTTTCACCATCTTCATCGTTATTTCCTTTTCCCTTTCTTCAATGATTTTCTGTAAATTGTTCACTACAAGAAAAACTGAAAATCCAAGGCAAAACTTTCTGGCGGATTTTAATCCCCCACAAACTTTCCGGCGGATTTTTGACATTTGTGGGGGATTTAATCCACCAGAAAAGTTTTGACGGATTTTTGACATTTGCGGCGGATTTTTAAAAAAAATAAAAAAATAAAAAAATTTTTTTGGCGGATTTTAATGTATTTGCGGCGGATTTTAAAAAAAAAAAAAAAATTATTATTATTTTTTTTAAAAATCCGCCGCAAATACATTAAAATCCGCCAAAAATATTTTTTTCTTTTTTTTTTTTTAAAAATCCGCCGAAAAACCAACAAAATCCGCCGAAAATGACCTCGGTCAAAACAATCTTAATTCCGCCGAAAATGACCTCGGAATCCGCCGAAAATGACTACCTCGGTCAAAGCAATCTTGATTCCGCCGAAAAAGCCAAGAATCCGCTAAAATGACCTCGATTCCAACGACTCTCTCATCCTCCCCCTAATAAACTCGATTTCAACAATTCACTTTCAACACTCTCTCAACATTTCACTCTCTCAACACTTCATTCTCTCAACATTTCACTCTCTCAACACTTCACTCTCTCACCATTTCACTCTCTTAACAATCTTCACATTAAATCTTTACTATTTCTCAACACTTCTCTTAAATTTGTTTTGAAGGTATGTTTTAATTTAGACTTTGTTTTAAGTTATATTTTGTTTTAACTTATACTTTGTTACTAATTGTGGTGTTGTTTGTTTAAGATTTGTTTGAGTTTGGTGATTTTTGTTTCTTTGTTACTATTTATATTTATTTTTTTTAAAAAACATTTTATTACTATTTGAGTTTTTTAATTTAAATATGTTATTTATATTTTTTTTTAAATTTATTTAATTTTAAAAAACGTTTATAAAAATTTTTTTTAATTTTTTTTTTTTAAAAAAAAGTATTTTTCGGCGGAAATTAGGTTATTTGCGGCGGATTTTTTTGAAAAAAAAAAAAAAAAATTTTTTGCGGATTTTAATGTATTTGCAAATAATTTTTTGAAAAAAAAAAAAAAAAATTTTTTTTTTGGCGGATTTTAATGTATTTGCGGCGGATTTTTAAAAAAAAAAAAAAAAAAAAAAAAATTTTTTGGCGGAAAAATCCGCCAAAAAGTGCAAAATTCCGCCAGAAAGTACCGGGGGAAATCCGCCGCAAATTCCCCCGCAAAAATCCGCCGGAAATGACTTAAAATCCGCCGGAAAGTACCGGCGGAAATTCCGTCGAAAATACGTTGCCACCAAATTTTTTATGGGCGGAAAAATCACCAAAACACCATATTTGCGGCGGATTTGGGTGTTTTTTGGCGGAAAAATCCGCCAAAAAAACCCATTTTTCTTGTAGTGGTTGTCTTTCACCATTCTCTCTTAATTAATGTTGTATTTCATATTTAAGTGCGTCAAGATGGTTCCCCAGATGGTTCCTGTGAATGTTGTTGATTTTCTAGATGGTAATTGCTAGATTGTTCCTGTGAATGTTGTTGATTGTCTAGATGGTTCATAATTAGAAAGTGCTTCACCATTATTTTTGGTTTTAATTTGCTAGATTGTGTTTTGGGCTTCTGGATTGATATATTGAATCGATAACTTAGGTTTGGCATATAGATTATGTTGTGGAATTAGTGAATTCTTTTATCGTGGTTTTTGATTTTTAATCAGAACTTTGTTGTTCTAGTTTGGGATCATTGGCATGTGATAGTGAATAAGCTCCACATTGACACTGTTTAGAGCATTACTTCATAGGAATATCATACTAGTTTATGTCATAAGAAGAAATCTCTACATGAGTAGTTGAGTACTAGGACTGCCTTAGATGCTATTCATATCCAAGGGAGTTTCAGTAATATTTTGCATGTGTGCCTTTTAGACACTGCTACAACTAATACTTGCATCAATAACCAAATTAGTAATGGACTGTCAAGTGACACTGTCCTGACTCCTGAGATTCTAATGTGCATTTTCTGTCTTTCGTTGGGGTTGCATTGTATCTAACTAATGTGCATTTTCTATCTCTTTCATTGCAGGGAGGTTCTAATAATTAGAATTTTCTAAATAATTTAAGAACTAATCTTGTGGCTGTTATTAAGTTCTAATAGACTCCTGTGCTTATATTATAATTGGTAAGTTTGTCTGTTCTAGTCTATATTTTTGTCCAGAAATTTCAAGGGCTTCAATGCTTGATCAACTTTGGCTTTAGATTGACACTATTATAGTTGAATCTCCTTCTATTTTTATAGGTAAATATGAATACACAAGAACAACGTGATGTGATGCTATATCTAATTTTGGAGCAAATGTTTTTAGAGATGGTTGGAATTTGTTTTGCAATTTTCATGATTGTGAGTTGTTCTTCATTATGGTTTTACGAAAATCATAGCATTAGGCAACAACCGGTGGATAGAGAAGGATTACGGGGTGAGTTTTTAGAGGGCTTGATCAATCGAGATGATATCATATGTGTCGATCAACTCCGCATGGATATTAGATCCTTTCTTCACTGATTCTACAACTTAGGGTTTCTAATTGATATATTTGTAGCCTTCTCTGATTTCCCCCTTTTCTAGACGATTTCCCCCTTTTGTACATTGTTCTTTACATGTTTGTTTATTTCTAATTGATGTTGTGATATATTTGTAGCCTTTTCTGAATTTTCTTAGTTTGTTCTCTGACTTTAGAGGAAATTGAATAACATCACGGTACCCTAATAGAACCAAGACAAATCTGAAACTGTAAATTACTCTATTGTATTGATAATAAACAGCTGAGAATAAATTCCTCATTGTATGGTCAATGAAACAGTAAACATAACTATGTTTATAAGGCTTGCAGATTTCTCAAATTTACTTCTTTTGGGTTGTTGCTTGTTTAAAAGGCTGACTACTTTTCATGGTAATTATCTCTTGTTAATCATCTGCAACTGTCATATTGCATTGTACCGTGCAATTGGTTAGTATTGCTTAGAGAATTAACAGTGTGCCAAATCAATTGAAGTGTTGCTTATTTGTGGTCAAACTCTGTTCTTTGTTTTGGTTATTTTTTTGGAATACATTCAGCCAAATATTTTGTTATCTATAATTTGGTTATGATATTATTTGTGGTCAAACTCTATTATTTGCAACAGGAATGGAATCTAAGATGTATTTGATGATTCAAGAAACATTATGAATGAGTTGAAGAAGATGGAGCTTGTAACATCCCTAATTTCGTTAATTTCGAATTAAGAAATTAACGAGTGATTTATTACTCGAATAGGTAATAAATCAAGTTACGGATGAGGTTGTCGCGAAAGCAATGCTCAATTGCTAGATTACATGTGTTACTAGCACTCTTGTTTGAACTGTGTGTGATTATTAAAAGAGTTAGTAGATATAAGTTCAAACATTTGAGATGCCCAGCCCATTTCCTTTGAGCCCATTCCCATTTGACCCAATGAACTTTTGAGCTGAGGGAAATCACTCATTCAAATCCAAACACTTTCTCTCATTTTTCTAACAAAAACACACACTCACATACTAAAAACATTTCAGTTTTCAAAGCTAGAGAGATAAAGTAGAGAAAGAGAGAGAGTGGCGTGAAAGAGGAAGAGAGGAAGAATGGGGAAAATGACCCACACCATTTCTCAATCTAATACACCACAATTAGTTCCCAATCTTTCCTTCAAACCCCACATAATTCTACTCTCCATTCTTCTATTGAGAAAATCTACTCAAACACCCAAAAATAGTTTGAAACCCCTCTTCTTGTACCCTTCAAGAATCCACATGCCTGTTCCATTTACAAATGGAAGTTTAAGCTTGGAGCTAGGGAGAGTAGAAAAGAACCATTGAGGTAACATTTGGAGGATCGGGCAGAATTTTAAGGCACCATTTTCATGGTCTATGAAGCTAGAGATGAAAGCTAGAAGAAGTCCCAAACATCCTTTCCAAAACAGTTTTGGGTTGATCTTCTTTCTTCTCAGTTTTGAGTTAAGAGATGGTTCCAAAGACTATTAGCAAGTTCATGGTTGGGGCCTTTCAAACGTGGTGGTTCTGTTCTGGAAGGGTTGGGGTTCAAATTAGAGTATTTCAGGAGCTTAGGGGTTCAGTTTTGGAGCTTTTGGAACGAATTCGGAGCGTGTTCGGGTGTTACGGGTCGATCGAGCTTCGGAGAGTTTCGGTTTTTCGTGATTTTCATCACGATAGGTGAGTTTTACTCGCTTAGGGTTTTGCTTTATGTTGTGTTGACTGATTGATTTCTGTGGTTGTCGAAATCGCTCGCGTTTCGTAAATTTTGAGTCGCGAAAAACACAATTTGGTCTCGAACTCGCTGTTTTAGAAAATCTGGACACAGCTTCGGTTTCTTTAGAACTAGGACTGTTCGGTTAGTCCAAAAATTATGTTTCTGACTGTTTTTGAAAATAGAAATAACGCCGGTCGTTTTGGCACCGGTTTCGTTAAATTTGGAGTTGTGTAGCTCAACTTATGAGTGTCTCAAGTTATGTCAAATTTCTGAAATCAAACTGTGTATAGGTTCAGTTTTTCAGGTCTTGAGTTCTCAATTGAACTCCATTTTAAATAATTCTTGTTTCGTTGGAAAGTAGACCAAATTCCCTACGAAGTAGGCACTGGTTTCATCAAATTTCATTAAGAAATGAGAAAGAAAATTGAGTCGCAAGTTGGGCAAAAAGTTCTGTCGATTTTTGGTACAAAGATGTAGTATTTTAAAAAAAAAAGATCAAGCTGGAGCATTGTTTTGAAAAATGGATATAACATGTAAAAACTACACCTAGAGAGCTTTCTAAAGAGTGTTCGTTTGTTGAAATTCGATATTTTTGTTTTGTATGTGGTTGTAAATTGTCTGGACTGGTTATGCAGGCTCATAAGAAGAACCGTATGATATGGATTTATATCATAGAGTAAAATTATGTCTGATATATATATATATTATGTATAGTCTGGGTGACGACCCACCGGTTAGCATACTAGGAGGGGGAGGTCATGGGCCCTAAACCTAGGCCTTCAAATGATAGGGTTCACCGGGATTAGCGGATGTGCGATCGGTGTTATGCTAAAGAGAATTAATGTACTGTCTGGGATTAGCGGATGTGCAAATCGGTATGGTACAATTGTTTTGACGTTATGAATGCAATCATTTCTGATTAGCAGATGTGCAGTCGGTATTGTGCAATTAGTAACGTGCATGGTTTATTGATTAAATCAAGAAATTAATTAATGTTTTATAAATGGACCGAGTGATAGGTGAGGGGTCACGGTAAGACTCACTGAGATTTGTTATCTCACCCTACAAATGTTGTTGTTTTTCAGAGAAATAAGGAAAGAAGATCCTTTATGGCACGAGTGGATGGCGTGCTCGAGAAGGAAATGGAAGACGTAGTTCTTCTATTATTAGATTATGGTTTTCCCTTGTATCTTTGTTTTCGATTTATAACTTGAATTTGTATTTGAGTTATGTAATCGTTTCCGCTGTTGTCTTGTTTTGGGATATTGAACTTTGGACTAAATTATGTTTACGACTCTTTGATTTGGATTCGAGAGTTTTTGGTCAAATCAATATCTGAGATAGGAATTTTTATACTCTGATGTATGTCATTAGGTACACTTTAGTATTTCTATTAGATAGAAATATGAGGGTGTTACATTTTGGTATCAGAGCAGTTCGACCTCGTCGGACGTAGAGACCTTGTGGTCAAAAGGTTAGATCGAGTCAGCTAGGGACTTAGACAATTAAATGTCAGAACCTTTTAGTATATTATGTGAAGTATTGAGTCAGGATCCACTCAATGTTTCATGTGAGTTACGAAACGATGACGATTAGTTGCCTCACCCGAAAAATCCAAACCCTAAACCATAGGAATTTTGGCCTTCTCGGTTTATCAGAGCACGTAACGGAAGCGAAGGGTTACAGATGGTGTTCTGAAGCAAGCAATGGGCAGCCAAGTTGGTTCGAGGAAATTAAGGGCGATTGTTCAGTCAATGAACTCGGTGCAATTGTAGAATTGCAGTGGAAGCTATTGTAGGTTCTACAGGGAACTACATTAAGCAAAGCTTTTGGGCAGTAATAAAGCCAGTATCGTAAGATCTGTTAAGATTAACTGAAACCCCGAAATCCTGACTGTTGATTAGTCAGCCTATCATTTACCGAAATACAATTTTACGATAATCTTACTTTAAGGTTAAAGTAAACCCCAGCTTATGTCGCAGTTAGAGACATTCTTTTAGATAACTGCAAGTATTGATCAGGTTCTTTTCCTCAAAGCCACATTTCGAAATGCCATGAATCTGATCTAGTAAGCAGTAGTGCAATTTCGATGTTAGCTACTGAACCAAATGTTGATGGAGTCGGTTCGAATACGGTTTCTCGAACCAAGTTCCATTCAAGATGAGATTAGTAGGTTATGGTAACCGAAATAACCTTATTATTACCTTGGGGTTATGAGCAAGTCAATCGTGGTCTGCATGAGAAATTTTCGTCGAGTTCTCCGACTTGTTTTATTTATAACTTTTAATTCGAACTCCGATTTTTATGTTCCGATGCGTTGGAAAGCTAACGAAAATGTCTACACATCCGAGTAGGATTTGAACTAATTGTTCAATGGTATTCTGAAATGTACCTCTGCTTTACCCTAAGTTGTTAAGCCTTAAAGCGTTTATTGGTCATATAACCATTAGAGTGTCCGAGAGTTGGACAAGGACTTCCAGTCATTAAGAATAGATTCTTAGAAACCGGGTTTACAATGATAATCATTGTACTTTTCAAAAGGATCTATTTCATGGAAATGGTTAATAGTAGTCATAGCCTTTCAACAATCGGGGAGAGTTTTCAAAAGCTAACAACAATGAGGTATTTTACTAGTATACTAGGTATACTACAAGGATGGAACTTTCTATGACTTAAAGTATTGGAAGCGGTGTTGTCCTATAGGAAGACTGAATCAATGAAGTGTTAAACACCTTACTTCTCGATAGATAAGACATGTTCCCTACCGAATGGATATGTTAGGGGTTATGGTTATGTTTGGAGAATTGTGGAGTTTGGCAAATTGTGGGACCAAAGGAATGAGTAAAATAGTGAGAATTGTTCTCGGAATCAACGCTGAAGCATTATCTTGTGCCCGCTTGATTCCGTGGAAGAATCCTTCTATTTTGATTATTTCTTTGATGTTATAATAATTAGCTCAACTCCGTGATTAATCCAAATATGCACGTTCCGCCTAGAGTAGTCAATAATACAACATGATAGAACAAAGTTTAGAATTTTCTAGTAAGTCTTACTTAACTAGGAAAGCTGTCATGTATCAAGCGAGAGATCTTTATTGTTTAGATCTTCTCATACTTAAGTGAATGAATAGTAGACTCGAGTTCAAGAGAATAGTCGGTTGACTTATAGGTTACGAAACGACCATACATCCGCGTGAGACCATCCGAATTTAGTAATTGAATTCAAAGACTGAGTCGCGAGGTGAAGATACGTCTTATTAGTATTTCGGGTTAGCGAAGAAATAAACTCCTATGGGTAAGTAAGAAAATTATTTCATATTCAAACTTTTCAAGAAACTTTTACATAACCTTTACCCACTTGTGAGTCAAGTATGAACACTGTAGTGACAGAGTTTAACCCGACGTTCTAATAGTACTGTACCAAATAAAACCGAAAGGTGATGTTCCCCAGTTTATTACAAGTTGGGGTGCTCCTGTGTTACTTGTTGAAAAGAAAGACGGAGCAGAAGTCGTGTATGGATTATCTCGGTTGAACAAAGTTACTATTAGGAATAAGTATCCTTGCCAAGAATAAGTGATTTGCTTAATCAGCTTCGAGGTGCAGCAGTGTTTTCAAAGATTGGTCTAAGGTCGGGTTATCTTTAAATTCAAGGTTAGGGCTTTAGTTATTCCGAAGACAACTTTCCATACTAGACGTGGACATTACAGGCGAGTAGTGATGCCCTTTGGCCTAACTAATGCTCCTACGGTATTCATGGATTACATGAACCGCGTGTTTCACCCGTACTTAGACTAGTTGTGAAATTTTCACGGATAACATCTTGGTGTACACTAAGACCACTGTGGATCATGATCTCCGCAATGTTCTGAATGTACTTTGAGAGAAGGAGTGATATGTTAAACCTTTGAAGAGAGATATTTGGATGTCTGTAGTGAAGTTTCTGGAACTTGTGATATCCTAGTCAGGAGTGGCAGTAGTTCTTTCATTCATTCGGCTAACTTGTAAAGGTCAACCGTTTGAAAGAGATTTCGATTAAGAAGAATGTTTCCTCTAGAGTTGTAAAAGAGATTGACTTTTGTTCGTATCCTAATTCTTTCGGAACCGTCTCTGGAATTTCAAATGTACAGTGACGCCTCGGAAAGGTTTAGGATGTATTCTGATGCATAATCAACAAGTGGTAGCTTATGCACCCATGTAAGAGAAGCGCTCATGAGGAGGATTATCTAACTCACGATAAGGAATTGGCAACTTTTGTGTGTATAGCGAGAATTGAAAAAAACTCAGTCCTCGGTATATTGGATCTTTTTAAATTATCGAGTGTATTGGGCTAGTAGTTTACCGTATAACTTTACCTCCGACATTGTCCAATCTACATGATGTGTTTCATGTATCTCAACTAAGAAAGTACATTCCCGATCTGATCAACCGTTGAGTTAGAAACGATTGATCTTTGACTGGACTTGTCATTACAATCTTATCCAAGTTATATCATAGAACATAGAGAGAAAACGTTTCGGACGAGAACGGTTCCAATTGTTAAAGTAGTGTGTGGGAATGGGAGGACGATATGCGGACTAGATATTCGTATTTGTTCTCTTGAGGTATGTTTGTTCAATTTTGAGGACAAAATTCCCAAGTTGGGGTGATTGTAACATCCCTAATTTCGTTAATTTCGAATTAAGAAATTAACGAGTGATTTATTACTCGAATAGGTAATAAATCAAGTTACGGATGAGGTTGTCGCGAAAGCAATGCTCAATTGCTAGATTACATGTGTTACTAGCACTCTTGTTTGAACTGTGTGTGATTATTAAAAGAGTTAGTAGATATAAGTTCAAACATTTGAGATGCCCAGCCCATTTCCTTTAAGCCCATTCCCATTTGACCCAATGAACTTTTGAGTGAGGAAATCACTCATTCAAATCCAAACACTTTCTCTCATTTTCTAACAAAAACACACACTCACATACTAAAAACATTTCATTTTCAAAGCTAGAGAGATAAAGTAGAGAAAGAGAGAGAGTGGGCGTGAAAGAGGAAGAGAGGAAGAATGGGGAAAATGACCCACACCATTTCTCAATCTAATACACCACAATTAGTTCCCAATCTTTCCTTCAAACCCCACATAATTCTACTCTCCATTCTTCTATTGAGAAAATCTACTCAAACACCCAAAAATAGTTTGAAACCCTCTTCTTGTACCCTTCAAGAATCCACATGCCTGCTCCATTTACAAATGGAAGTTTAAGCTTGGAGCTAGGGAGAGTAGAAAAGAACCATTGAGGTAACATTTGGAGGATCGGGCAGAATTTTAAGGCACCATTTTCATGGTCTATGAAGCTAGAGATGAAAGCTAGAAGAAGTCCCAAACATCCTTTCCAAAACAGTTTTGGGTTGATCTTCTTTCTTCTCAGTTTTGAGTTAAGAGATGGTTCCAAAGACTATTAGCAAGTTCATGGTTGGGGCCTTTCAAACGTGGTGGTTCTGTTCTGGAAGGGTTGGGGTTCAAATTAGAGTATTTCAGAGCTTAGGGGTTCGGTTTTGGAGCTTTTGGAACGAATTCGGAGCGTGTTCGGGGGTGTTCTGGGTCGTCGATCGAGCTTGGAGAGTTTTCGGTTTTTCGTGATTTTCATCACGATAGGTGAGTTTTACTCGCTTAGGGTTTTGCTTTATGTTGTGTTGACTGATTGATTTCTGTGGTTGTCGAAATCGCTCGCGTTTCGTAAATATTGAGTCGCGAAAAACACAATTTGGTCTCGAACTCGCTGTTTTAGAAAATCTGGACACAGCTTCGGTTTCTTTAGAACTGGGACTGTTCGGTTATTCCAAAAATTATGTTTCTGACAGTTTTTGAAAATAGACATAACGCCGGTCGTTTTGGCACCGGTTTCGTTAAATTTGGAGTTGTGTAGGTCAACTTATGAGTGTCTCAAGTTATGTCAAATTTACAAATCAAACCGTATAGGTTCGATTTTTCAGGTCTTGTTCTCAATTGAACTCCGTTTTAAATAATTCTTGTTTCGTTGGAAA
Organism: Oxytropis ochrocephala; assembly: GCA_020916435.1. Classification (NCBI taxonomy): domain Eukaryota; kingdom Viridiplantae; phylum Streptophyta; class Magnoliopsida; order Fabales; family Fabaceae; genus Oxytropis; species Oxytropis ochrocephala. Next base: position 91,815,696 of record CM037091.1, read on the forward strand.
GTAGACCAAATTCCCTACGAAGTAGGCACTGGTTTCATCAAATTTCATTAAGAAATGAGAAAGAAAATTGAGTCGCAAGTTGGGCAAAAGTTCTGGCTCGATTTTTGGTACAGCAGAAGTAGTATTTTAAAAAAAAAGCGTATCAACTGGAGCATTGTTTTGAAAAATGGATATAACATGTAGAAACTACACCTAGAGAGCTTTCTAAAGAGTGTTCGTTTGTTGAAATTCGATATTGTTTGTTTTGTATGTGCTTGTAAATTGTGCCGGATCGGTTATGCATGTTCATAAGAAGAACCGTATGATATGGATTTATATCATAGAGTAAAATTATGTCCGATATATATATATATATGTATAGTCCGGGTGACGACCCACCGGTTAGCATACTAGGAGGGGAGGTCATGGGCCCCTAAACCTAGGCCTTCAATGATAGGGTTCACCGATTAGCAGATGTGCGATCGGTGTTATGCTAAAGAGAATTAATGTCTTCGCGGCCGGGATTAGCGGATGTGCGATCGGTATGGTACAATTGTTTTGACGTTATGAATGCAATCGCATTTCACGGATTAGCGGATGTGCGATCGGTATTGTGCAATTAGTAACGTGCATGGTTTATTGATTAAATCAAGAAATTAATTAATGTTTTATAAATGGACCGAGTGATAGGTGAGGGGTCACGGTAAGACTCACTGAGATTTGTTATCTCACCCTACAAATGTTGTTTTTCAGAGAAATAGGGAAAGAAGATCCTTTATGGCACGAGTGGATGGCGTGCTCGAGAAGGAAATGGAAGACGTAGTTCTTCTATTATTAGATTATGGTTTTCCCTTGTATCTTTGTTTTCGATTTATAACTTGAATTTGTATTTGAGTTATGTAATCGTTTCCGCTGTTGTCTTGTTTTGGGATATTGAACTTTGGACTAAATTATGTTTACGACTCTTGATTTGGATTCGAGAGTTTTTGGTCAAATCAATATCTGAGATAGGAATTTTTATACTCTGATGTATGTCATTAGGTACACTTTAGTATTTCTATTAGATAGAAATATGAGGGTGTTACACAGCTAACAGAAGAAGAGCGTTTTGCTGCAGCAGACAAAATTTTATCTGTGCCACATCACTTGCACATATTTTGGGGTTGTGATGACGTTGATCGTCTTGCATTTGTTAAGTCGTTGATCAAGTGAAAACATCATTTATGTTTGTGTATGCTCATATCATGTCTTTGTTAGATTACACGTTTATGACAATATAATGTTACTTATTTGAAATCACAAACATATATGTTATTTATTTTATCGTTACTTATGTGTATGACATTTTCAATACAAGTCGTAACGATTTTTAATAATTGAAATTGCTCATTTAATAGTGTCAATGATTCTTTTTTGTTTTAAAATGTATAAAAATATTTCATTAGTATTTAATTTTTTGAGTATTTTATTCTAATTTATATCATTTATAAATATTAGAGTTAATTTTTTAAAAAATTATATGTAATTCAGTCACAAGGACAATTTTGTCATTTGAATATAATATATATATATATATATATATATATATATATATATATATATATATATATATATATATATATATATATATCATATCTGTTGTTATTTGGTGTGTACCAAACACAGGATATGATAATATAATGTTATCCTATTTGTTATCATGTGCGTACCAAACACAGGATATGATAAGTGTCTATCCTATCACTATCCTATCCTATCCTATCTCTATCCTATCTTATCTCTATCCTATCCTGTGCACCAAACGGACCCTAAACTAATATGAAAGAAAATATGATTCTCATATACTCTCAAAAGAGTTTACAATATTTTATACATATTTTGTAGTACCAAACATCTTTTGCTTCATTCTCATTTTAAAAAGATAATGAGGTATTGGTGAGTGCCAATTGCCATGAGAGATGTTTTTTCATCAAAAATTGTACAGACTATCTTAGATAACTTGCATCAATTTTTCAATCCTCTAAACTTTTCATATGCATCACACAAAATTAATTTAAATTGTAGAGGCTAATTCAATTATAGAAAGATTGACATTTTAACTTTATTTATGTGAGTTATCATTTGATATTTACGGTGTATTCCAAAACCCCCAACTACATAAATTTTGAGTTATAATTTTTTACATAGACCAATAATTAAAATCAGAGTGGTATATGTTACAAAAAAACCAATTGAAAAAGATTTGTAGAGGCAGCTTTTAAGTTTCTTAATAATTAGGAAATTAAAGAGCACTCTAGAGGACCACTTAATAATTAATAAAAAAAGTAAAAAGTTCCTTAATATTTAATTATAATTTTTTTGGTTACTTAAAAAGTATAATATTTACAAATAAATGATTATACATGAATAACTAAAATTAAAGTTTTATTTATCTAAAATTTACAGAAAATATATACATATATGAATGAAATGATTAAAATAACCACACTTTTGTCTAATTGTTCAACCTATGTAAACACATAATTAAGGTAGAAAAAGTGAAAGAGAACAATTAATTAGAAGCTAATTCAATTATGAAATGGCATGTCAAAATCCTCACTTTAGTCATCATGGTCAATTGCAACAATTGTGTAACATTAATCAACTCATGGTAGATCGGTGCATATTCTAATATAGGAAAAACACATTTCATTCGATATAGACCATAAGAGTCAGAAAAAGAATTACCTGAAGTGAGATGCACTTTGTGACAATGTAGCTTGAGATAACCAAAGAAGGACTAAGAACTTGGATAAATATCAAAGATTTCTAACATAGATTTAGAAAGCATGAAAAATACTACTTTGTGAAAAGTTAGGCAAACAATCAGAAGTGTTGGAGGAGAGTACGAGAAATATCTGCGATATTGTAATGAGGCTTTGGCTATATATAATGTAACTGATATCTATGGTATTCAAAAAGGAATCAGTCAAGAAGTGTTGTTTTGCATGGAAGGAAACTGGTTTTCATCGCAGATTCATCTGAGAATTCTCGCAGTTAGTTATTCCACTCCCTCGGTTAACTTGTAAGGGTCGACCGTGTGAATGAGATTCTGATTGTGGAGAATGTTTTCTAGAGTTGCAAGAGAGGCTAATTTATGTTTCCATCCTAATTCTTCAGGATCCGTCCCTGAGGTTTCAGAGTTACAATGACGCCTAGGAGTAGGGTTTAGGATGTGTTCTTAAGCAACATCAGTAAGTGGTAGTTTATGAATCCAGGCAATTGAAGTTGCATGAGGAGCACTGTTTGACTCATGACTTTAAATTGAAAATATTGTGTATATAGTGAGAATGAGAGATAGCTCAGAGTTGTTCAGCAGAAATATGTTGTCAAAAGGAGTAGACCACTAGAGTTAAATCTAGTGACCCCGTATTGTAAGAGTTTCATAAATCATTGTTACAGTAGAACATCGTCTTCGGTATATTGGATCTTTCCAAATCATCGAGCGTATTGTGCTGGTGGGGGTGCTATATAGCTTTACCTTTTGTATTGTCCAATCTACGTGATGTGTTTCACGTATTCCAATTGAGGAAATACCTTTCCAATCCAAGTCATATCCTAGAATGTAGAGAGAAGACACTTGGACGCGAACAATTCCAATTGCTAAAGTAGATTGGGAATGGTTAGTCGTGAGAAAGGTTTCATGCGGATTGGATGATGATATGCGGACGAGTATCCGTATTTGGTTTCGGAAGGTATGTTTGTTCAATTTTGAGGACAAAATTTTTCAAGTTGGGGTGATTGTAACATCCCTAATTTCGTTAATTTCGAATTAAGAAATTAACGAGTGATTTATTACTCGAGTAGGTAATAAATCAAGTCACGGATGTGAAGTTGTCACGGAAGCAATTTATAATTGCTTGAGTATATAATTTAAATACATAATTGAGTGGAAATTAGAACACTAGGGGTATTTTAGTCTTTATACCACTCACACTAAATGAGATCCAAAGACCCAAAAATATCCAAATACTCTCTCATTCCACACTTGTGTGAATAAAGAAATGAAAAGTAAGAGAGAAGAATAAAGAGAGAGAGAGTACACGAAGAAACAAAAGGAATGAAAGAAAGAAATAAAGAGAAAGAAAGAAACAAAAGAAATGAAAGAAAGAAATAAAGAGAAAGAAAGAACAGAGAAGAGAAAAGAAAGAAAAGAATAGAGAGAGAGAGAGAAACGTGAAACCGAGAGGAAGAGAGAAGAGGGAGGCGATGGAAGAAGAAGAAAGAAGAGAGCAAATCTCTCTCAATTGAACTCGAGGTAAGGGGCTTTATAGCTCGTTTTCTTCCATTTTTCTTCCTCTATCTATTGATACCAATTTCACACCCTAATTTCTTCTCTAACTCAAATCACCATTGTTGAACCTTAGAGCTCAAAGTGGAGAAAAATCGAAATTGGAGCTTAATAGCGAGAAAGAGAAGCTCTATAACTGATGTGGGAGTAATGGGTACTAGTTTTATGGTGGATTGGAGTTGATTGAGGTCATAGAAGAAGGAGGGCTGTTGGGATTCGGTTTTGGGGCTGATTTCGTGGCGTGGAACGGATTCGGAGCGGGTTCGTGAAGTTTCGGAATCGTGAGCTTCGGAAAGGTTTCGGTATTGTGTGATTTTCATCACACGAGGTGAGTTTTACTCACGTTAGGGAATTTTTAAAATGTGTTTATGTGTTATGTTTAAATGATTTTCGAAATTTGGAGTTTCGTAAATTTCGAGTCAAAACGATATTTTACGAAAATTACGCGTAGTGGAAATTGAGAAAGAAACCATATGATTTTGAATGCTTGGTTTAAAGAGTTTTCGAAATTCCGGGTTTCGTTAATTTTTGAGTCAAAAATCGTTTTTCGGAAAGATTACGTTTTTCGGTTAAATTGTCATTTTATATGCCGATATGTGGACCGAATTGATCGGGATATATGTTGAACCTGAATATATGTCCGGACTGGTTTCTGACAGTGATTATTGTATTTTGGGATGTCCATATTTCGAGAGAAACTCTGCCGAAATTTTGTTGGCAATTTTATGCAAATTCAAAGTGGTTTTGAAATAACGGTTAATGATTTGAATATTTCAAAAACCGACAAATCTAGTATACGTGTGGGAACAATTGTTTTAAGAACAAAATTGATGTCCGGACTGGTTATACAGTTCATAAGAAAAACCGTATGATATGAGTTTATATCATAGAGTAAATTATGTTTGAACGGATATATATATATATATATATATATATATATATATATATATATATGTCTAGTCTGGTGACGACCCACCCGTTAGCATACTAGGAGGGGGAGGTCATGGGCCCCAAACCTAGGCTCTCGATGATAGGGTTCACCGGGATTAGCGAGATGTGCGATCGGTGTTATGCTAAAGAGAATTAATGTCTTGTGTCGGGATTAGCGGATGTGCGATCGATGCGGTACAATTGTTTTGACCTTATGAATGCAATTTGTTCACACGATTAGCGGATGTGCGATCGGTATTGTTGTGCTTATTAATGCGTGCATGGTTTATTTATTAAATCAAGAAATTAATTAATGTTTTATAAATGGACCGAGTGATAGGTAAGTGGTCACGGTAAGACTCACCGAGACAAGTTGTCTCACCCTACAAATGTTGTTGTTTTTCGAAAGCAGGAAGGAAGATCCTTTATGGCACGAGTGGATGGCATGCTCGAGAGAGGAAATGGAAGACGTAGTTCTTCTATTATTAGTTAGGGTTTTCCTTGTATCTTTGTATTCGATTTATAACTTGAATTTGTATTTGAGTTAGATAATCGTTTCCGCTATTGTCTTGTTTTGTGATATTGAACTTTGGACTATTTTATGTTTACGACTCTTTGATTTGGAATCGAGAGTTTTTGGTCAAATCAATATCTGAGACAGGAATTTTTATACTCTGATGTATGCCATTAGGTACACTTTAGTATTTCTACTAGATAGAAATATGAGGGTGTTACATTTTGGTATCGAGAGCGATTCGACCTAGTCGGACATAGAGACCTTATGGTCAAGAGGTTAGATAAGTCACTAGGGACTTGGACAATTAAATGTCGAACCTTTCAAAGATATTATGTGAAGTATTGAGTCAGGATCCACTCAATGTTTCATATGAGTTACTGAGAGTTATGACAATTAATTGCCTCAGCCCCGAAAATGTCCAAACCCTAAACCATAGGAATTCTGGCCTTCTCAGTTTATCAGAGCACGCAATGGAAGCGAGGGCTACGAGATGGTGTTCTCGAAGCAAGCAATGGGCAGCCAAGTTGGTTCGAGAAATTAAGGACGACTGTTCACCAATGAACTTCGGTGCAATTGTAGAATTGCAGTGGAAGCTATTGTAGGTTCTACAGGGAACTATATTAAGCAAAGCCTTTGGGCAGTAATAAAGCCAGTATCGTAAGATCTGTCAAGATTAATTGAAACCCCGAAATCCTGACCATTGATTAGTCATCTATCGATTCTCAAATACGCTTTTACGATAACCTTACCTTATGGTTAGAGTAAACCCGGCTTATGTCGCGATTAGAGACATTCTTTCGATAATCGCAAGTATTGATCGAGTTCTTTTTCTCAAAGCCACATTTCGAAATGCCATGAATCCGATCTAGTAAGATGTAGTGCAATTTCAGTATTGACTACAGAACTAAATGTTGATGGAGTCAGTTCCCTATTACGGTTTCTGAACCAAATTCCATTCAAGATGAGATTAGTAGGTTATGGTAACCGAAATAATCTTACTATTACCTTGGGATTATGCGCAAGCCAATCTTGGTCTGTGAGAAATTTTCGTCGGTTCTCCGACTTGTTTTATTTATAACTTTTAATTCGGAACTCCGATTTTTATGTTCCGGGATGCGTTGGAAAACTAACGAAAATGTCTACACATCTGAGGAGGATTTGAACTAATTGTTCAATGGTATTCTGAAATGTACTTATGCCTTACTCTAAGTTGTTAAGCCTTAAAGTGTTTATCAGCCATATACCCATTAGAGGTCCGAAGAGTTGGACAAGGACTTCCAGTCATTAAGAATAGATTCTTAGAACCCGGTTTAGAATGATAACCATTGTAGTTTCCAAGAAGTTTGTTTCTTGGAAATGGTCATTATTAGTTATGTACCTCAGTCGTAAATGGAGTTTTTTAAAAGCCAACAACAATGAGGTATTTTACTCGTATACTACGGATACTACAAGGATGGAACTTTCAATGACTTAAAGTATTGGAATCGGTGTTGTCCTATAGGAAGACTGAATCAACTAAGTGTTAAACACCCGACTTCTTGTTAGGCAAGACACGTACCTTACCAAATGGTTACTCTAGGAGTTACGGTTATGTTTGGAGAGTTGTGGGACCAAAGGAATGAGTAGAATAATGAGAATTGTTCTCGGAATCAACGCTGGAAGCATTATCTTGTGCCCGTTTGATTTCGTGAAAGAATCCTTCTATTTTGATTATTTCTTTGATGTTATAATAATTAGCTCAGCTCCGTGATTGATATAAATATGCATGTTCCGCCTAGAGTAGTCAACAATACAACATGATGGAGCAAAGTTTAGAATTTTCTAGTAAGTCTTACTTAACTAGGAAAGCTGTTAGGTATCAAGCGAGAGATCTTTATTGTTAAGATCTTCTCATACTTAAGTGAATGAATAGTAGACTCAGTTCAAGAGAATAGTCGGTGGACTTATAGGTTCTGAAAAGCCATACACCTGCGTGAGACTTTTCAGATTTAGGAATTGAATTCAAAGACTGAGTCGCGATGTGAAGATACGTCTTATTAGTATTTCGGGTTAGCGAAGAAACAAACTCCTATGGGTAAGTGAGAAAATTATTTTATATTCAAATGTTTTTAAGAAACTTTTACATAACCTTTACCCATTTGTGAGTCAGTTATGAACACTGTAGTGACATAGTTTAACCCGAAGTTCTAATAGTACTACATCCAATAAAACCGAAAGGTGATGTTCCCCAGTTTACTACGAGTTGGGGTGCTCCGGTGTTACTTGTTGAAAAGAAAGACGGGAGCATGAGGTCGTGTATGGATTACCTCTAGTTGAACAAAATTACTATTAGGAATAAGTATCCTTGCCAAAAATAAGTGATTTGCTTAATCAGCTTCGAGGTGCAGCAGTGTTTTCAAAGATTGGTCTAAGGTCGGGTTACCTTTAAATTCAAGGTTAGAGCTTTAGTTATTCCGAAGACAGCTTTCCATACTAGATATGGACATTACGAGTGAATAGTGATGCTCTTCAGTCTAGCTAATGCTCATGCGGTATTCATGGATTACATGAACCGAGTTTTTCCCCCGTACTTAGACTAGTTGTTGAAATTTTCACGGATAACATCTTGGTGTACACTAAGTCCATTGTGGATCATGATCAGCATCTCCGCATTGTTCTGAATGTACACTGAGAGAAGAGGTTGCATGCTAAACCTTTGAATTGTGATTTCTTGGGTGCGTCGAGTGCCTCATAATATATAAATCAGCTTGAGTATATTTTCCCTCACATGTGATATTTTATTTTTCCTTACTGCGGTCATTTCTTAGAATCAAATAACGGGTCATTACATAGCTTGATGGGAAACGAGTTTTCGGGAATGGAATAAAAAGATGTTAATCAAGTTCCTATAAACTGTATGGGGAAGTGGAAACCGCTATAGGAAAAGTACAGGAAGGTTAAGGTCAATGCCTTAAATGATGATTTTGAGGACAATGATGATGAGGTTGCTGAAGTATATGATATTGATAAGCGTAAACCGCATGCGAGGTCAGAAATTTGGAGGAGAGTACGAGAAATATCTCGCGATATTGTAATGAGGCTTTGGCTATATATAATGTAACTCGATATCTATGGTATTCAAAAAGGAATCGATCGAAGAAGTGTTGTTTTGCATGGAAGGTAATCGTTTTCATCGCAGATTCATCCGAGAATTCTCGCAGATTAGTTATTCCACTCCTCGCTTAACTTGTAAGTCGCTTCCGTGTGTGAATGAGATTCGATTGTGGAGAATGTTTTCTAGAGTTGCAAGAGAGGCTAATTTATGTTTCCATCCTAATTCTTGTGATCCGTCCCGAGGTTTCAGAGAGTTACAATGACGCCTAGGAGTAGGGTTTAGGATGTGTTCTTAAGCAACATCGATGAAGTGGTAGTTTATGAATCCAGTGCAATTGAAGTTGCATGAGGAGCACTGTTTGACTCATGACTTTAAATTGAAAATATTGTGTATATAGTGAGAATGAGAGATAGCTCAGAGTTGTTCAGCAGAAATATGTTGTCAAAAGGAGTAGACAACTAGAGTTAAATCTAGTGACCCCGTATTGTAAGAGTTTCATAAATCATTGTTACAGTAGAACATCGTCTTCGGTATATTGGATCTTTCCAAATCATCGAGCGTATTGTGCTGGTGGGGGTGCTATATAGCTTTACCTTTTGTATTGTCCAATCTACGTGATGTGTTTCACGTATTCCAATTGAGGAAATACCTTTCCAATCCAAGTCATATCCTAGAATGTAGAGAGAAGACACTTCGGACGCGAACAATTCCAATTGCTAAAGTAGATTGGGAATGGTTAGTCGTAGAGAAGGTTTCATGCGGATTGGATGATGATATGCGGACGGAGTATCCGTATTTGGTTTCTGGAAGGTATGTTTGTTCAATTTTGAGGACAAAATTTTTCAAGTTGGGGTGATTGTAACATCCCTAATTTCGTTAATTTCGAATTAAGAAATTAACGAGTGATTTATTACTCGAGTAGGTAATAAATCAAGTCACGGATGTGAAGTTGTCACTAAGCAATTTATAATTGCTTGAGTATATAATTTAAATACATAATTGAGTGGAAATTAGAACACTAGGGGTATTTTAGTCTTTATACCACTCACACTAAATGAGATCCAAAGACCCAAAAATATCCAAATACTCTCTCATTCCACACTTGTGTGAATAAAGAAATGAAAAGTAAGAGAGAAGAATAAAGAGAGAGAGAGTACACGAAGAAACAAAAGGAATGAAAGAAAGAAATAAAGAGAAAGAAAGAAACAAAAGAAATGAAAGAAAGAAATAAAGAGAAAGAAAGAACAGAGAAGAGAAAAGAAAGAAAAGAATAGAGAGAGAGAGAGAAACGTGAAACCGAGAGGAAGAGAGAAGAGGGAGGCGATGGAAGAAGAAGAAAGAAGAGAGCAAATCTCTCTCAATTGAACTCGAGGTAAGGGGCTTTATAGCTCGTTTTCTTCCATTTTTCTTCCTCTATCTATTGATACCAATTTCACACCCTAATTTCTTCTCTAACTCAAATCACCATTGTTGAACCTTAGAGCTCAAAGTGGAGAAAAATCGAAATTGGAGCTTAATAGCGAGAAAGAGAAGCTCTATAACTGATGTGGGAGTAATGGGTACTAGTTTTATGGTGGATTGGAGTTGATTGAGGTCATAGAAGAAGGAGGGCTGTTGGGATTCGGTTTTGGGGCTGATTTCGTGGCGTGGAACGGATTCGGAGCGGGTTCGTGAAGTTTCGGAATCGTGAGCTTGGAAAGGTTTTTGGTATTGTGTGATTTTCATCACACGAGGTGAGTTTTACTCACGTTAGGGAATTTTAAAATGTGTTTATGTGTTATGTTTAAATGATTTTCGAAATTTGGAGTTTCAGTAAATTTCGAGTCAAAACGATATTTTACGAAAAATTACGCGTAGTGGAAATTGAGAAAGAAACCATATGATTTTGAATGCTTGGTTTAAAGAGTTTTGAAATTCGGGTTTCGTTAATTTTTGAGTCAAAAATCGTTTTTCGGAAAATTTACGTTTTTCGGTTAAATTGTCATTTTATATGCCGATATGTGGACTGAATTGATCGATATATGTTGAACTGGAATATATGTCCGGACTGGTTTCTGGTGTGATTATTGTATTTTGGGATGTCCATATTTCGAGAAAACTCTGCAAATTTTGTTGGCAATTTTATGCAAATTCAAAGTGGTTTTGAAATAACGGTTAATGATTTGAATATTTGAAAAACCGACAAATCTAGTATACGTGTGGGAACAATTGTTTTAAGAACAAAATTGATGTCTGGATCAAGTTATGCGAGTTCATAAGAAAAACCGTATGATATGAGTTTATATCATAGAGTAAATTATGTTTGAACGGATATATATATATATATATATATATATATATATATATATATATATATATATATATATATATATATATATATATATATATATATATATATATATATTATGTCTAGTCTGGGTGACGACCCACCGGTTAGCATACTAGGAGGGGGAGGTCATGGGCCCCTAAACCTAGGCTCTCGATGATAGGGTTCACCGGGATTAGCAGATGTGCGATCGGTGTTATGCTAAAGAGAATTAATGTACTTGTCTGCGGGATTAGCGGATGTGCGATCGATGCAGTACAATTGTTTTGACGTTATGAATGCAATCATTTCACGGGATTAGCAGATGTGCAGTCGGTATTGTGCAGTTAGTAACGTGCATGGTTTATTTATTAAATCAAGAAATTAATTAATGTTTTATAAATGGACCGAGTGATAGGTAAGTGGTCACGGTAAGACTCACTGAGACCAGTTGTCTCACCCTACAAATGTTGTTGTTTTTCAGAGAAACAGGGAAGGAAGATCCTTTATGGCACGAGTGGATGGCATGCTCGAGAAGGAAATGGAAGACGTAGTTCTTCTATTATTAGTTAGGGTTTTCCCTTGTATCTTTGTACTCGATTTATAACTTGAATTTGTATTTGAGTTAGATAATCGTTTCCGCTATTGTCTTGTTTTGTGATATTGAACTTTGGACTATTTTATGTTTACGACTCTTTGATTTGGAATCGAGAGTTTTTAGTCAAATCAATATCTGAGACAGGAATTTTTATACTCTCTGATGTATGCCATTAGGTACACTTTAGTATTTCTACTAGATAGAAATATGAGGGTGTTACAAACCATGTCTCTTTTTATCCTCTTTTTCCATGCCTAACCCATTGTATTTTAATTTATTCTCCTTTTATAACTGGCCACATATTCTTATCAGTTATTATAATGCACTAATCATATTAATGAAACGTATGCTTATTTCATTGCTAGCTTCTATCTTAAGACTTAAGCAATTAGGGGAAAAAAACCATTCACATTCCTTATCAAAATAACAATAGAAACAAATAAAACCCAAATAAAGTAGATAACTATTTTTTTTTACTGGTAAAGTAGAGAACTATTGAACTAAAACTTACACTAATAGAGACAAAAAAATTAACTTACACAATAACTAACTATTCGAATGATTTCCTGCACAAATAAACTTTGAGATTTCTTTTTTTCTTTCTAGAAATAAAAAACAAAAGTAAAGTATTCCTAAACAATATTAAAGTCTTCTAATAGTTTTAGTTAGTTTTATTGAATTTATTCATAAAATATATAAAAATAATGTATATATAGAATATAGTGCAATACAAATATTAGTTTAATATTTTATATCAAAATTATCTATTTTAGAATAGAGTTTTATTTAAATAAATCATTGCTAGTATTTGATAAATATTTTAATATATATTATTAATTGTTATGATCACTCTAATATAAAAATATCTATATAGTATTCCACTAAGTGCATCATTTAATAAATTAGTGGCAATTATGTTCTTTTATTAAAATTGAAGCCAAATTAAATTCCTCTTTATGTCTAAATTATAAATAAATTTAATAATAGTCAAAAATTATGAGAAGCATTGTGGAGGCTCCATTGGGGATTCATTTACATAGATAGATAGATAGATAGATAGATAGATAGATAGATAGATAGATAGATAGATAATATATATAGGTAATTCAAAGAAACATAGACATAACGTTTTATAAATATAAAAAGCTTATTTTACAAGAGATTTTTATTTATATTTACCAATTATAATAATTTAGATGAAATAAGAAATTATTAGTTGACCTTTAAAATTCTTTTTATTTGACAATTATGCATTTAAAGGGAGGAGTTTCACTTAAATAATAGTTAAATACTATTTTACTAAGAGTATCATTTAATAAGTTAGTGGTTATCATGAATTGAAGACTCATTTATGTGAAAATTATGAATAAATATTAATATAGTTAAACATGTAATTGAAAAACAAAGGAAAATGATGTGGAGCATCCTAGAGTTTGGAAAAAAGCTTCCTTTAGAGATTTACTAGGGGATAACCCCGTGCGATGCACGGGTTTATAAAAAAAATGCTTTTAATTTTTTTTAAAGATATAATTTAAATATGTATAATTTAAAATAAATGAATAAAAAAATTATATACTTTATTAAGATAATAAATTTTAAACATATATAGATAAAATCAAAATCCAATTTAATATAATGTAGTTTAGTAGTATATAATGTTAATAAATATTATAAGGACTATAAATATTGTAGTGATATTAGTAGAAGGAAATAAAAATTTAAGGATCTTATATTATTCACCATTTTCATATTAATGTTTTAATTAGGATGGATTATTAATCACTTCTCTCTTGCAATTGTCCAAATTAGGCAATACTTATATTATCTAATTTAGAGTAACTTGGATATAATCTTCGCATAGTTATCTAATTCGTCGTTTATTTATAATTATTCAAAAGTTTTACCCAACTTTAAAATTAGTACAACTATACATTTAAAAACAACATTTTTTTTTTATATTTTTAAAGGAGCACACATTCATTTAAATAAAGGATTCTAAAAAAAATAAAAAATAAGTAGAATGAAAATTAGTAGAAAATGATCAATGTAACCTTAATTTCTATCATTAGAAAATATAACACTCATTTTATTTCTCAATGTAATTGCCTCTTTGCCTTACTATTATTCAATGTAATTGCATCTTTGCCTTAAGGTTCACAATTAATTGCCTCTTTTGCAACATGAGCTTCACCTTCTTTTTGTATAGACTTTCATGGTTTCACTTATAGCTCGATATGAATAAATTCAAATGATGCGGCCAAATAATAGATCTCCATCTCAAACATTTTGTAACACCCTAGTATTTCTAAACAATAGAAATACCAAAACATACATATTAGCTTACATCAGAGTATAAATTTCCTTACTTAGATATGAATCTCTACAAGGAAATCGGAAACCAATAAATAACTTAAACAAATTTAAGTCATAAACTAATACAAAAGTAACAAGGAAAACATAAAGACGTATGGGAAGACTAAATATTCAATCTTACAATCCGAGCATGCCACCTACTCGTGCCATACAACCTTCTTCTTCTTCCTCGTTAATCAAAAGCAACAACATTTGTAGGGTGAGATAACAAATCTCGAAGTGAGTCTTACCGTGACCCTCACCTATCACTCGGTCTATTTATAAAACATTTGTTTACTTCGTGATTTAATTAGTAAACCACGCACAATACCGATCGCACACACACATTGCTAAATACAAATCGCACACACACAGTCTTTGATCGTCAAATGCACACACAAAGCATTCATAACGTCCCAACAATTGCACAATAGCGAAGTGAACCCTATCATCGAGAGCAAACTCGCTATGTACAATAATTCATCCGAGCATAACACCGATCGCACATCTGCTAATCCCGGTGAACCCTATCGCTGAAGGCCTAGGTTTAGGGGCTCATGACTTCCCGCCTAGTATCTTTGCGAGCTCTGGTCGTCACCCGCCTCGAATCCTAATTCCGATATTGATCATATACCGAAATATCCTCTAATCACAAGTACACACCCGCATTGGGCCGTCTCATATACGACGATATAATATATATATATACGGATTAAGTCTCACACCATAATATGTTGCAATAACATATTATTATCCACATAAATTCTTAAAAATCCGTTTAGTCAACATTTAAGTTGTAAGCCATTTGGTTCCCACACGTATTTATATTTTACGGTTTTTGAAATACTCATAACATTAATCGTTATTTCAAAACCACTTTGAATTTGTATAAAAATTTCCAACGAAAATTCGACGAGTTTCCTCACATAATACTGGACATCCCAAAATAATAATCACCAAAAACCACCTCCGGACATCAATTTGTTCAAAAATCATTAATTTTACACATATACAAAAATTTACGGTTTTTCCAATAGCTTTGAAAATTCAACGAATCACACCAAACGACTTTAAAACACATCCCAACAAACGATCCCCCATAAATGCTCGGGGTGGTTAGGAAAAGGATTTAGAAGAAGTTTGAAGCGAACTGAGCGTCGAAACGAAACATTGGATATTGGGAACATAGGAACTTCTCGACTTAATGCCCAATTCCGTTCCGTTTCGTTCTCCGATCGATCCCAAATCGTATTTCAATCCTAAACAACCACGTCTGACCATACACACAAATATTCCAGCCCGTGCAATACAATTCAACAATCAAAATCATATTGTTTCGTTCTATGTTTCAAAAACACATAATCTCGTAAAATACTTTTTTTTGACTCTAAAATTCTCGAAACTCCGAATTTTGAAAAATCATTCGAACATAACTCAAAAACGATATTTAAATTCCCTAGCGAGTAAAACTCACCTCGTGTGATGAAAATCACACAAAAACGAAGCTCTCCGAAGCTCACGATTTGAAACTTCACGTGCACGCTCCGATCCGCTCCAAACTCTAACCAAACCTCCAATACTCTCTCCCACCGACCCACGTCAAACCAACAAAGAACGGGGTTGAGTTTTCGTGCTTCAACTTCCATTTCTCTCCACTTTAAGCCATATGGTTCAACAATGGTGAAAAGAGATTGAGAAGAAATTAGGGAGTGAAATTGGTATCAATAGATAGAGGAAGAAAAATGGAAGAAAATGAGACGAAGATCACTTACAACCGCTGAGAATCCGCGGAGATCTTCCTTCCTTCTCCTTCTCTTCCTCACGCCCCTTTCTCCTTCTCTCTCTCTGTTCTCTGTTCCTTTCTCTTTTACTATTCCTCCCTTTCTCTTTCTTTCCCTTTTATTCTTTCTTTTCTATTTTCTATTCTTTCACTATTCCTTTCTTTCTTTATTTATCTCTTTGCCGTGTATCACTCCCTCTCTCATTACTTTTCTTTTCTTAATTTTATCACAAGTGTGGAATGAGAGAGTATTTTGGATACTTTTTGTGTACTAGAGATCATTTAACTTGAAATGGTATAAATCCTAAAATACCCTTAGAGTACTAATTTCCACTCGATTATGTATTTAAATTATTTACTCTAGCAATTATAAATTGCTTTAAGTAACATCCTCATATCAGTGACTTGATTTATTACCTATTCGAGTAATAAATCATTCGTTAAATTTCTTAATTTGAAATTAACGAAATTGGGGATGTTACAATCACTGAACTTGAAAAATTTTGTCCTCAAAATTTGACAAACATACTTCAAGAGAACATATACGAATATCTAATCCGCATATCGTTCTTCAATTCCCACATAACATCATCGGTCGAAAAACGATTACAAACAACTTAAATAATCGTAATTGTTCTCGTCCGAAGTGTCTACTCTCCATGATCTAAGATATTACTTGGATATGGCTTAAATGACGAATTAATCAAAGATCCATCCATTCTAACTCAACGGTTGACGAAATTCTTACAATACAGGATCATCAGATTCAACACTACTGGTTTATTCCTTTTTGCCGACTCAGAGCTATTTCCAATTCTCAAGGCATACACAATAGATCCCTATTTAAAATCATGAGTCGGAGAATCCTTCTCATGAGGCTTCTCTTACGTGAAAGCATAAGCTATCTCTTGTTGATTCAGCATCAAAACACCGCCTAAACTCTTCCCAAGGCGTCACTGAGCATTTGAAATCCCAGGGACAGATTCAGAAAGATAAAGATTGAAACAGAAATCAACCTGCCTTTCTACTCTAGAAACATTCTTCACCATCGAAATTTCATTCAAACGACTGACCTTTACGAGGTGACCGAATGAGTGAAATAACTCTTCGTGAGAGAATCTTCTGGATAACCTACTATACAAACCAATTAGTTTCCCATCCTTTTGTACCCAACCAACACTTTAACCATTGTACCACTTACTTACAGACGACGGTCACTCCAATTCCAATACAACTTTTTCTTTTACAGGGGCTCTCTTGCTACACGATTGGGACACCACATGTTTACGAACTTTCGGTCACGGACATCTAGAAATCACACTTGAAGGATTCGCCTATCATTTCTCCCCGGAGTACATTGAGTCATACTAAGATGTTGATCATGATCCACAAATGATCTTAGTGTACACCAAATTGTTATCGATGAACATTTCATCAACCGGTCTAGGTAATGCGGGTGGAAAACTCGGTTCATGTAATTCATGAATACCGTAGGAGCATTAGTTAGACCGAAGGGCATCACTACTCACTCGTAATGTCCATATCTAGTATGGAAAGCCGTCTTCTTGAATATCTAAAGCCCTAACCTTTAACTAAATATAACCCGATCTTAGACCGATCTTTGAAAACACAGCTGCACCTCAAAGCTGATTAAGCAAATCATCTATACTTGGCAAGGATACTTACTCCTAATAGTAACTTTGTCCATCTGAAGTAATCCATACACAATCTCTTACTCTCATCTTTCTTTTCAACAAATAACACTAAGCACCCCAACTTGTGGGAAAACTAGGTAACATTACCTTTACTGTTTCATTAGATACCTTATTAGCACTTTTGGGTTAAACTCGCCCTTACACTGATGTTCATAACTAACTCACCAATGGGTAAAGGTTTGTGGAAAAATTGTTTCTTGAAAACATTTGAATAAAAGAAATTTTCTTACTTACCCATAGGCGTTTGTTTCTGTGCTAACCCGACATACTAATAAGACATATCTTCACCCTGTGACTCATTCTTCGAAACTCAATTCCGAAATCCGGGAATTCTCACACAAAGGTATAACCTTTCAGAACCTACAAGTCCAACGACTCTTCCAACCAGCTATCTTCCATGCAAGCAACATTTCTTGACTGATTCATCAGAGAAATGAACAAAACAAAATAAAAGTATTCTTTCACGGAATCAAACGGGCACAAGATAATGCAACCGACGTTGATTCAGAGTACAATTCTCACTATTTTACGCATTCCTTCGATCCTACATCTTCTCGAACTTCGCAACCTCCAACATAACCATACTCCTAAAGTAACCATTTGGTAAGGTACATGCCTTGCCTAACAAGGTGTCAGGTGTTTATACTTACTTGTTTCGGTCTTTCTATAGGACAACAATCCTTCCAATACTTTAAGTACTTGGAAGTTTTACGCTTGTGGCATAATGGTGAAATGGTTCATAGTTATTGGCTTTCAAACTCTACTTCTTCAAGAGAGGCTATAGTCGCTATCCACCATTTCCGAGGAATAGGTCCATTGGGAAAACTTTAATGATTATCATCCTAAACCAGTGTCTAGGAATCTCCTCTTAACGGCTGGAAGATCTCTTTCCAATTCCCAAGCCTCTAATGGATTTATGTTCTACAACCGCTTCAAGATTTAACAACTTAGGGTAAGGCAAAAGTACACTTCAGAATACCATTGAACAATTAGTTCAAATTCTACTCGGATGTGTAGACATTTTCGTTAGCTTTCCACGCACCTTGGAACATAAAAATCTGAGTTCCGGATTAAAAATTATGAATAAAACAAGTCGGAGAACTGACGAAAATTTCTCACAGATCGAGACTGGCTTGTTCATACTATATATCAATCAGCTTGAATATATTTTCCCTCACATGTGACATCTCATCTACCTTACTGCAGTCATTTCTTAGAATCACATAACGGTCCATGAGTGTCATCCAGCTATCGCTTGCCACGCTCATTGCGTAACTTGATTGAAAACGAGTTTTCACGAATAAATAGAAAAGATGTTCCTCAAGTTCATCATCTGAAAGTTTAACAATAACATCCAATATAGGTGCAGGTCTTTCAATCCAATAATCACTCTTCCGAAATATTGCCATAACGGGGAATTGTTTGAAACCCAGCACATGTCGCCATCAAAGTCACCTCGATTTCATCTTGATTGAGACTTGGTTCGAAAACCGAAATCGGAACTAACTCCATCAGTATTTGGGTAGCCAATACTGAGATTGCACTACAACTTACAAGATCGGTTTCATAGCATTCCACAATGTGGCCTTGAGGAAATGGAACATAATCAAGATTCGCAGCTATCCTGAGAAAGCCTCAAACTGCGATCTAAGTTGGGGTTTACTCTAACCATAACGTAAAGTTAACTATGAAGCAATGTTTGATGAACGGATAAACCGACTAACCAACGATCGAGGATTTGGTGTTAGTTAATCTTAACGAGATCTTAGGATACCAAAGATTATCGCCGCTAAAGGCTTTTCTTAATTGTAGTTCCTGAAGGACCTACAATAACTTCCACCGCAATTCTATAATTGCACTTAGTTCAACGATTGAACATTCGCCCACGGTTTCTCGAACCAATTTGGCTGCCCACTACTTACTTGAACACAATCGTAGCCCTTTGCTTCCGCTGCGTGCTCACGATAAACCGAGAAGGCGAATTTCTATGGTGTAGGGTTTGAACATTGTCGAGTGAGAGGCAACTAAGCATCATAATTCTCAGTAACTCACATGAAACATTGAGTGGATCCTGACTCAATACTTCACATAATATACTAAAAGGTTCTGACATTTAATTGTCTAAGTCCCTAGCTGACACTATCTAACCTTTTGACCATAAGGTCTCTACGTCCGACGAGTCGAACCGCTCACGATACCAAAATGTAACACCTAGTATTTCTAAACAATAGAAATACCAAAACATACATATTAGCTTACATCAGAGTATAAATTTCCTTACTTAGATATGAATCTCTACAAGGAAATCGGAAACCAATAAATAACTTAAACAAATTGAAGTCATAAACTAATACAAAAGTAACAAGGAAAACATAAAGACAGAAGGAAGACTAAATATTCAATCTTACTCGTCCGAGCATGCCACCTACTCGTGCCATACAACCTTCTTCTTCCTCATTAATCAAAAAGCAACAACATTTGTAGGGTGAGATAACAAATCTCGATGAGTCTTACCGTGTGACCCTCACCTATCACTCGGTCTATTTATAAAACATTTGTTTACTTCGTGATTTAATTAGTAAACCACACACAATACCGATCGCACACACAAGCTAAATACAAAGCGCACACCAAAGTCTTTGATCGTCAAATGCACACACAAAGTGCATTCATAACGCGTCCAACAATTGCACAATAGCGGTGAACCCTATCATCGAGAGCAAACTCGCTATGTACAATAATTCATCTCGAGCATAACACCGATTGCACATCTGCTAATCCCGGTGAACCCTATCATTGAAGGCCTAGGTTTAGGGGCTCATGACTTCCCGCCTAGTATCTTTGCAAGCTCGGGTCGCCACCCGCCTCGAATCCTAATTCCGATATTGATCATATACCGAAATATCCTCTAATCACGGTACACCCGCATTGGGCGTCTCATATACACGATATAATATATATATACGGATTAAGTCTCACACCATAATATGTTGCAATAACATATTATTATCCACATAAATTCTTAAAAAATCCGTTTAGTCAACATTTAAGTGTAAGCCATTTGGTTCCCACACGTACTCTATATTTTACGGTTTTTCGAAATACTCATAACATTAATCGTTATTTCAAAACCACTTTGAATTTGTATAAAAATTTCCAACGAAAATTCGGCAGAGTTTCCTCTGTAATACGGACATCCCAAAAATAATAATCACCTGAAAAACCAGTCCAGACATCAATTTGTTCAAAAATCATTAATTTTACACATATACAAAAATTTACGGTTTTCCAATAGCTTTGAAAATTCAACCGAATCACACCAAACGACTTTAAAACACATCCCAACAAACAGTATCCCACATAAATGCTCAGGGTGGTTAGGAAAAGGATTTAGAAGAAGTTTGAAGCCGAAGGGGAGCGTCGAAACGAAACATTGGATATTGGGAACATAGGAACTTCTCGACTTAATGCCCAATTCCGTTCCGCTTTCGTTCTCCGATCGATCCCAAACCGTATTTCAATCCTAAACAACCACGTGCATGACCATACACACAAATATTCCAGCCCGAGCAATACAATTCAACAATCAAAATCATATTGTTTCGTTCTATGTTTCAAAAACACATAATCTCGTAAAATCTTGTTTTGACTCTAAAATTCTCGAAACTCGAATTTTGAAAAATCATTCGAACATAACTCAAAAACGATATTTAAATTCCCTAAGCGAGTAAAACTCACCTCGTGTGATGAAAATCACACAAAAACCGAAGCTCTCCGAAGCTCACGATTTCGAAACTTCACTTACACGCTCCGGATCCGCTCCAAACTCGGAACCAAACCTCCAATACTCTCTCCCACTGACCCACGTCAAACCAACAGCAACGGGGTTGAGTTTTCGTGCTTCAACTTCCATTTCTCTCCACTTTAAGCCATATGGTTCAACAATGGTGAAAAGAGATTGAGAAGAAATTAGGGAGTGAAATTGGTATCAATAGATAGAGGAAGAAAAATGGAAGAAAATGAGACGAAGATCACTTACAACCGTTGAGAATCCGCGGAGATCTTCCTTCCTTCTCCTTCTCTTCCTCACGCCCCTTTCTCCTTCTCTCTCTCGTGTTCTCTGTTCCTTTCTCTTTTACTATTCCTCCCTTTTCTCTTTCTTTCCCTTTTATTCTTTCTTTTCTATTTTCTATTCTTTCACTATTCCTTTCTTTCTTTATTTATCTCTTTGCCGTGTATCACTCCCTCTCTCATTACTTTTCTTTTCTTAATTTTATCACAAGTGTGGAATGAGAGAGTATTTTGGATACTTTTTGTGTACTAGAGATCATTTAACGGAAATGGTATAAATCCTAAAATACCCTTAGAGTACTAATTTCCACTCAGTTATGTATTTAAATTATTTACTCTAGCAATTATAAATTGCTTTCGTAACATCCTCATATCCGTGACTTGATTTATTACCTATTCGAGTAATAAATCATTCGTTAAATTTCTTAATTTGAAATTAACGAAATTGGGGATGTTACACATTTCACTTTTAGCCTCATCCTTTATCAAGATCACAACCTCTTATTGTGAGTTTTTTTTTTCATCCAAAATCCATGCGTTTATAGTACCACACCCTATCTCTTGAAGGTACCAGAGCAAAAGTGATTTCTGATAGTCAAGACAAAGAAGAAAAATTAATAAATTGGAAAAATAGTTTTTTAATAGTAAATTGTATATATAAAAAAGACCGTTTACATTCTTTTTAAAAGAACAATAATAATAATAATATTAATAATAATAATAATAATAAAATTCAAATAGATTAAGAGAGAACTATTAAAATGAAAATTATTAAATAAAATTGAACTAAATATTCTACAAACTATTTCACCGGTAACCAATTCTTAGAATAGGACGTTTTGAAACTATTTTTTTAAAAAAAAAAACCATTCACATTCCTGATTAGAAACATTATATAAAAAAATTAAAAAAAGTATAAGAAAACTATTAACATTAAATCTAAATTAATAGACCCAAAGTAACCCAAAAGTTTTTTTTGGACCAAAAGTAACCCAAAGATTAACCATCTCCTAGTATTCTTTTTGCTTTCTAAGAATAAATAGGAAAATACACTATTCTTACAACCAAAAATCCATGAAAATTATAAATAAATATAAATATAGAAGTGAACACAATTTTTCTTAAAAAGATATGAAGCTCAAGTCTAAGTTTTTTTATATTTCATGTGGTTTTTATTTTAATAAATAATAAAAGAATGCTCAATTCTCCTAGTCATCAAACTTGATGTCTTTTATATTTTTATTCAACTCATATTAATACACTTATTGTCTTTAATTATATAATAACTGAAAAGGGTTTTAATAATTTAGCCTTAATATGTAATCATTAATTTAAGTCTCCTTTTATGTGTAAATTATAAAAAGATATTAATATAATTGAAAATCTAATTCAAAAATAAATAAAGATGATGTGGAGCATCTTAGAGGCTTGAAAAAAAACTTCCTTTACAGATTTAATATTGATAACGTTTTTTTTCCTTTTACCACTTATTGGCATTAGTGAGATAATATATAACGCATTAATAATATTGGAAAATATAAATAAATATAGTAATGATTGGAAGAAAGTCGAAGGTTATATATTGGAAGAAATAACCGATGGAATTTGAAAGCTATGGGACTCTACTGTACTAATAATGTGAGTAGTGGGTTTTTGATTTTTTAATGTAAATAGGGAGAAACTGATTGTGTAGGCAGGCTTAAGTGGGTATGTAATATGGAAAGACTCTCTAATATAGGCATAATGACAATTTATGTATTGGAATATAAATGGTGTTAATAATTTAGTCTTAATATGTAATCATGAATTTAAGTCTCCTATATGTGTTAATTATAATTAAATATGAATATAGTTAAAAAATTAATTGAAAAATAAATCAAGATGATGTGGAGCATCCTAGAGCTTGGAAAAAAGCTTCCATCTTGTGCGTTGCACGGGTTTATCGCCATTATGACTATATTAGAATTGCGTAGAACATAAATCTCGAATCATTTGCTCTACTTTTTCTATTTCTTCTCTATCCTTCTTGTAGACTCCATTATTTATATTGATTTGAAACTCTAATATTTCAATGCAGTTCCAACAAAAAGGGTTTCAAAGGTTCAGTAATTTTTTTACTTTTAAGAATATTTGAATTAAATATGATTTAATGGTAATTAATTAGAGTTATTGGTAGGGATTGAAACAATTTTATGAAATACAAATATATTTAATTAAGATTAAATATTATACTAATATAATAGTCAAGTTTGTTTTATATTAACATTTAAACTTATGAAATATTGATTAGAGAAAGAAGACTTGGTCAAAACAAAGATTAGAGAGAAAAGATCTTTATTTATGAGAAACCTTACATCTTAGCATATTTCTTTTGATATATTTTCCCAAACCTCATTTGTTTCACCATTGTTTGTCTTTCTATTCAATAATTTTATGCACCTTCTATTATCTATTGAGGTAGAAAACTTGAGTCTATCGATTCTATTATATTCAGTAAGTGTGCATTTTATGATAAACTTACACACACAGTCTTATAAATTCGAAAAAATTTAAAGATAGTTTGTTATCATTATAATCTACCTCCTTCAATATTGTTTTAAAATTGAATCACAACGGTATGATTGTTGGCAACAATATACTTCTCAAAGAAGGCGCTCTAGAAGTGAAGAAAATATACATGATTGAATACTTATTTCTAGTGAGAAAAGCTAAGAAAAAAATGTGTCACTTAATATTTGTTAATTAAATGGAAATTTGATTAAGGATAATTATATATAATTTACAAATATATAGTTGTATGTATAATTTACAAATATATATATTTGTCTAGCATATAATTATGCTTTTATTTGTAAAAAAAACATATAATTGTGTATAGAAGCTTATCTCTTAAACAATTTTTTCCACCTTATCTATGAATACAATTAGTTGTTACATCTTCAGCTCAATGAAATTGTTTGCTAAATTTAAATATACAAAAAAAAGAAAATAAGACTACAATATTCTAAAGACACGCGCTTTTAGAAAAACTACCAACATTGTAAAGACAATAAAGGAGATTTTGTTAATACAATTTTTTCTATGGAGCCAATCACTGCTTTTGATGAAAGACACGCAAACAAACTGAAAAGAGCTTTTGAAGCTCACACAAACAACTAAGAAAATTATATGAATTTGATCACCAACAATTAAGTCTTTGAGAAGTGTTAGATAAAGAGCAATATACAAAAATCACAAATAGAAGAAAAATCCTCCAAGAATTTGATCACCTATTAAGTCTCCATGATCAAGCATCACATATAGATGAATAATTCTCCAATATGTAAAGAAATCGAAAAAGTCAAGTGAATCAAATTTAGAAACCAACAAATTAAACCAAACTCATTAGGGTAACAACACCAACTCTACGTGAAAAGAGAAGCAAGAAATAAACCAAATATATAGGGTAAGAAACCACATTTGCTTTAATTTGTAATGGACAGGGCAAATCAAAGAGACACCTATATGCATCACAATAACCAAAACAGAAAGCTAAATGCATTATTAAAACAATTAAAACCCCACTACAATTTAACACATAAAATATATAACCGAATTACACTCTAAAACCCAGTACAATATTTAAAGCAATTAAAAGATATTAAAATAATTGTTGTGGCTCGTATGTTTTTAATCCACCAACTATTATCAATTTCTAACATAGACAACTTAATAGGTAATCTTAAAAGGCTTGCAAATTGAAGCTTTAAAATATTTCAGTTCAAAAACTACTCTAACATAATTATAAGTCAACCATGAGTAAGAAAAAATTAAAAAAACCAAGGAATAATATTACTATTTTGGTTTTTTAAAAATACAAAATCAAGGCTATGTTATAATAATAAACATGATTATAAATCAAATGATTATAAGTTACTGTTTAACAGAAAATTTAACAAATTATGTTATACAATTAATATTTAGGATGTGATATAAAATATTCATATAAAATGTGTATACATTTGTGAGTAATACTTAACCACTAATAGTAACATGATTAAAAAAGTACTAATAACCACTACTAACTCATTTTATCTATCCTTTTTTTGACAGTAATTTTATCTATCTTAAACAGCTATAATAATAACAATATGTATAAAAAAAAAGTCTTACGCTTTATGGTAAAAAAACTGAAGGAATAGAGAAAGGATTTGGGTGAGTTAGAGTTTTTAAAGTTGATAATTGACATTTAAAGTTTTCACAAAAAAAAGGAGTGCAAGTCTCATTTACTATATAAAATATAGATATAGATTATAATTAAATATTAATGTAGTTAAAAATTTAATTGGAAAATAAACCAAGATGATGTGGAGCATCCTAGAGCTTGGAAAAAGCTTCCTTTAGAGATTTATATAGATATAGATATAGATATAGATAAATATAGATAATATTATTATAACCTATTGGTTTCTTAATATATGTAAATATCATTTTTGATCACGTAAATTTAGAAACCTTTGATATCCTTTTTTTTTCTTTTACAAAATATGGTATTCTATAAAGTATAACCATCGGATATAACTAAAGTAAAAACCAAATGCATTATTAAATTACCCACTACAATTAAACACTAATAACACACTAAGTTTTATTTAATGTAGCCATGTCTATTAATTGAATCAGTTATCACCCCCATCAGCCTAACGAAATCACTTGTTGAATACAAATAAACAAACCAAAAAAAAAAATACCATCATCAGAATTTGTAGCCTTATCTTTTTATCCTCCAAGCCTGATTATATATTGACAAAATAGATCTAGAAGTCGGTGTAAACATGATTACAAAAAGATCAATTTATAACCTACACAAACACACATGTATCTAAAATAGCTAGAATTGTAACACTCTAGTATTTCTAAACAATAGAAATACCAAAACATACATATTAGCTTACATCAGAGTATAAATTTCCTTACTTAGATATGAATCTCTACAAGGAAATCGGAAACCAATAAATAACTTAAACAAATTTAAGTCATAAACTAATACAAAAGTAACAAGGAAAACATAAAGACAGGAAGGAAGACTAAATATTCAATCTTACTGCATGCAGAGCATGCCACCTACTCGTGCCATACAACCTTCTTCTTCCCTGTTAATGAAAAGCAACAACATTTGTAGGGTGAGATAACAAATCTCGATGAGTCTTACCGTGACCCCTCACCTATCACTCGGTCTATTTATAAAACATTTGTTTACTTCGTGATTTAATTAGTAAACCACGCGACAATACCGATTGCACACACGATGCTAAATACAAAGCGCACACACACGGTCTTTGATCGTCAAATGCACACACGATTGCATTCATAACGTCCAACAATTGCACAATAGCGATGAACCCTATCACCGAGAGCAAATCGCTATGTACAATAATTCATCTCGAGCATAACACCGATTGCACATCTGCTAATCCCGGTGAACCCTATCATTTGAAGGCCTAGGTTTAGGGGCTCATGACTTCCCGCCTAGTATCTTTTGCAAGCTCGGGTCGCCACCCGCTCGAATCCTAATTCCGATATTGATCATATACCGAAATATCATCTAATCACAGTACACCCGCATTGGGCGTCTCATATACACGATATAATATATATATATACGGATTAAGTCTCACACCATAATATGTTGCAATAACATATTATTATCCACATAAATTCTTAAAAATCCGTTTAGTCAACATTTAAGTTGTAAGCCATTTGGTTCCCACACGCGTACTCTATATTTTACGGTTTTTGAAATACTCATAACATTAATCGTTATTTCAAAACCACTTTGAATTTGTATAAAAATTTCCAACGAAAATTCGGCGAGTTTCCTCTATACTCTGGACATCCCAAAAATAATAATCACACAAAAACCAGTTCGGACATCAATTTGTTCAAAAATCATTAATTTTACACATATACAAAAATTTACGGTTTTTCCAATAGCTTTGAAAATTCAAACCGAATCACACCAACGCGACTTTAAAACACATCCCAACAAACGAAGATCCCACATAAATGCTCGGGGTGGTTAGGAAAAGGATTTAGAAGAAGTTTGAAGCCGAGCGGAGCGTCGAAACGAAACATTGGATATTGGGAACATAGGAACTTCTCGACTTAATGCCCAATTCCGTTCTGCTTTGGTTCTCCGATCGATCCCAAACCGTATTTCAATCCTAAACAACCACGTCTGACCATACACACAAATATTCCAGCCAGAACAATACAATTCAACAATCAAAATCATATTGTTTCGTTCTATGTTTCAAAAACACATAATCTCGTAAAATCATCATTTTTGACTCTAAAATTCTCGAAACTCGAATTTTGAAAAATCATTCGAACATAACTCAAAAACGATATTTAAATTCCCTAAGCGAGTAAAACTCACCTCGTGTGATGAAAATCACACAAAACCAAAAACTCTCGAAGCTCACGATTTGAAACTTCACGTACACGCTCCGGATCCGCTCCAAACCCGGCAAGACACTCCACATCGCTTGTTGAGCTTCCAATCACCAATACCAAGCTTCAATTTTACTTAAATCTCCCTTTTTCTCCATTTGAGCTTCAAAACCCATTAATGGCGAATTGAAAGCGAGTAGAAATTAGGGTGTGAAAGTGGTATCAATAGATAGAGGACGAAAAATGGAAGAAAACGAGCTATAAAGCCCTTTACCTCGAGTCCAATTGAGAGAGATTTCTTCTCTCCTTCCTTTCTCCTCTTCGCCCTCCCTTTCTTCTCTCTTCGGTTCCGTTTTTTTTTCTTTGTTTCTCTCTCTCTGATTTTCTTTCTTTCATTCTTTCCTTCCTTTATTTCTTTCCTTTCTTTATCCTTTTAAACCGTGGCCCCCTTCTCTCTACTTTCTCAATTCTTTTCTTACTTTATTTCACCCAGTGAGGAATGAGAGAGTATTTGGATACTTTTTGTGTTCTAGCGCTCATTTAACGTGAGTGGTATAAATACTAAAATATCCTTAGAGTACTAATTTCCACTGAGTTATACATTTAAATTATTTCCTCTAGCAATTATAAATTGCTTTCGTAACAACATCTGATCCGTGACTTGATTTATTACCTATTCGAGTAATAAATCACTCGTTAATTCTTAATTTGAAATTAACGAAATTAGAGATGTTACAATCACTGAACTTGAAAAATTTTGTCCTCAAAATTTGACAAACATACTTCAAGAGAACATATACGAATATCTAGTCCGCATATCGTTCTTCAATTCCCACATAACATCATCGGTTGAAAAACGATTACAAACAACTTAAATAATCGTAATTGTTCTCGCCAAAGTGTCTACTCTCCATGATCTAAGATATTACTTGGATATGGCTTAAATGACGAATTAGTCAAAGATCAATCCTTCTAACTCAACGGTTGTGAAATTCTTACAATACAGATTATCCGATCCAACCCTAGTGGTCTACTTCCTTTGTCAACGTAACCCCTTTTTGTCGACTCGTAGCTATCTTGATTTTCACTATA
The DNA here is from genome assembly GCA_020916435.1 of Oxytropis ochrocephala. NCBI lineage: Eukaryota > Viridiplantae > Streptophyta > Magnoliopsida > Fabales > Fabaceae > Oxytropis > Oxytropis ochrocephala. Next base: position 91,844,891 of record CM037091.1, read on the forward strand.
TACACGGAATTTGCCCATTACTAATCATGAGTTAGATAATTCTCCTCATAAGGCTTCTCTTACATGGATGCACAACTACCTCTTGTTGATTCAAAGATCAAACACATACTAAACCTTTCCCAAGGCGTAATCAGAAATTTTAAAACTCGAGGACAGATTCGGAAGAATGAGAATTGAAACAGAAGTCAATCCTCTTACAACTCTAGAAATATTCTTCACAATCGAAATCCCATTCCAACGGCTGATCTTTACAAGTTAACCACGTGAGTGGAAGAACTACTGCGAAAATCCTCGAATAGTTCTACGATGATAACCAACTAGTCCCAATAAATTATTTACCTCGGTGGCCAAAGCAATGGTTGCTCCAAATCCAATACACTTCTACTTTATTGGGATCCACCGCCACTCTGATCGAAATGTCATCAATGCCTAAAACTTCACTACAGACATCCAGAAATCACACTTGAAAGGTTTAGCATACCACTTCTTCTCTCGGAGTACATTCAGAACAATGTGGAGATGCTGATCATGATCCGCAATGGTCTTAGTGTACACCAAGATGTTATCAGTGAAAATTTCAACTAGTCTAAGTACGGTGGAAAACGCGGTTCATGTAATCCATGAATACCATAAGAGCATTAGTTAGACTTAAAGGCATCACTACTCCCTCGTAATGTCCATATCTAGTATGGAAAGCTATCTTCGGAATAACTAAAGCCTTAACCTTTAATTAAAGATAACCCGACCTTAGACCAATCTTTGAAAACACTGCTGCACCTCGAAGATGATTAAGCGAATCATCTATACTTGGCAAGGATCCTTATTCATATTAGTAACTTTATCCATCTGAAGTAATTCATACCCGATCTCCTGCTTCCATCTTTCTTTTCAATAACTAACACTAAGCACCCCAACTTGGGGGAAAACTAGGTAACATTACCTTTCTGTTTTATTAGATACCTTATTAGCACTTTGGGTTAAACTCTATCACTACAGTGCTCATAACTGACTCACCAATGGGTAAAGGTTTTGTAAAATTTTCTTGGAAACATTTGAATATGAAATGAATTTGCTCACTTACCCATAGGTGTTTGTTTCTTCGTTAACCCGAAATACCAATAAGACGTAGCTTCACTTCGTGACTCCGTCTTTGAAACACAATTCAGAAATTCGGGAGGTATTTCAAAACCTATAAGTCAGATAACCATTTTAGAACCAACCATTCACTTGAACTAAATCTATTATTCATTCACTTGGATTCCATCAATAATAGTGATACAAGGATGTACCTATCACAGATATCAAAATATTCTTTAGATTAGGGACTGTTAATAATATTATACAAATGTTACTAACTCAGTAATCATTAATGGTAGTAACTAATAACGATAAGAGTTGAACCAAACTTCCTTCCATGCAAAGCAACATTTCTTGATTGATTTCTTTTGAATTGAGCCTATAATTCGATTACTTAAGCACAAGAGAACCTAACAACATAGATCTCTCGTCGATACATAACAGACTTTCCTAGCTAAGCAAAACTTACTAGAAAATTTGAGCTTCACAACATCCAAACATAACCATAACTCCCAGAGTATCCATTCGGTAGATAAGGTGTCTTGCCTAACGAGGTGTCACGTGTTTACACTTACTCGTTTCGGTCTTTCTATAGGACAACATTCCTTCCAATACTTTAAGTACTTGGAAGTTTTACTCTTAATGGCATAATGGTGAAACAGGTTCTTAGTTATTGGCTTTCAAACTCTACTTCTTCATTGAAAGGCTATAGTGCTATCCACCATTTAGAGGAATAGGTCCATTGGGAAACTTTAATGATTATCATCCTAAACCAGTGTCTAGGAATCTCATCTTAACGGCTGGAAGTTCTCTTTCCAATTCCCACGCCTCTAATGGGTTTATGTTCTACAACCGCTTCAAGATTTAACAACTTAGGGTAAGGCAGAAGTTCATTTCAGAATACCATTGAACAATTAGTTCAAATCCTACTCGGATGTGTAGACACTTTCGTTAGCTTTCCAACGCATCCCGGAACATAAAAATCGGAGTTCCGGATTAAAAGTTATGAATAAAATAAGTTGGAGAAGCGACGAAAATTTCTCACGAATCGAGGCCCAGCTTCTTGCTCATACTATCTACCAATCGGCTTGAATATATTTTCCCTCACATGTGACATCTCATTTTCCTTACTGCAGTCATTTCTTAGAAGCAAATAACGGTCCATGAGTGCCATCCAGCTATCGGCTGCCACGCCCATTGCATAACTCGATTGGAAACAAGTTTTCAGGAATAGATTGAAAAGATGTTCCTCATCTGAAAGTTTAACAATAAAATCCCCTATAGGTGCAGGTCTTTCAATAAATGATCACTCTTTCCGAAATATTGCCATAGCGGAAAAATGTTTGAATCCCAGTACATGTCACTATCAAAGTCACCTTCTGATCTCCTCTTGATGGAGACTTGGTTCTGAAACCGTGATCAGAACTAATTCTATCAACATTGGGTTACGTAGCCAATCTTGAGATTGCACTACTGACTTAATATATCGTCTTCATAGCATTTCATAAGGCGGCTTTGAGGAAAAGAACATGGTCAAGACTCGCAGCTATCCGGAGAATGTCTCTAACTGCGATCGAAGTTGGGGTTTATTCTAACCATAAGGTAATGTTAACTATGAAATAATGTTTCCATAAGCGCTAGGCCCGACTAATCAGCGGTCGGGATCTCGGGGTGCTGTTAATCTTAACAGATCTTACGATCTTGTCATTATTCTGACCTAAAGGCTTTTCTTAATTGTAGTTCCCTGCAGGACCTACGATAACTTCCACCGCAATTCCACAATTGCACTGGTTCATTGATTGAACATTCGTCCACAACTTTCTTGAACACCAATCGTAGCCCTTTGCTTCCGCGCGCTCTCGATAAACCGAGAAGCGCCGAATTCCTATGGTTTAGGGTTTGGACATTTTTGGTGCCGAGGCAACTAATCGTCATAATTCTCGAGAACTCACATGAAACATTGAGTGGATCGACTCAATACTTCACATAATATCTTGAAAGGTTCGACATTTAATTGTCTAAGTCCCTAGCCGACTCTATCTAACCTCTTGACCAAGCGGTCTCTACGTCCGACGAGATCGAACCGCTCACGATACCAAAATGTAACACCTAGTATTTCTAAACAATAGAAATACCAAAACATACATATTAGCTTACATCAGAGTATAAATTTCCTTACTTAGATATGAATCTCTACAAGGAAATCGAAACCAATAAATAACTTAAACAAATTTAAGTCATAAACTAATACAAAAGTAACAAGGAAAACATAAAGACGAAGGAAGACTAAATATTCAATCTTACATGCGAGCATGCCATCTACTCGTGCCATACAACCTTCTTCTTCCTGTTAATCTGAAAAGCAACAACATTTGTAGGGTGAGATAACAAATCTCGATGAGTCTTCCGTGACCCTCACCTATCACTCGGTCTATTTATAAAACATTTGTTTACTTCGTGATTTAATTAGTAAACCACGCACAATACCAACGCACACACACGGTGCTAAATACAAATCGCACACACACAGTCTTTGATCGTCAAATGCACACACGGTGCATTCATAACGCCCAACAATTGCACAATAGCGGTGAACCCTATCACCGAGAGCAAATCACTATGTACAATAATTCATCTGAGCATAACACCGATGCACATCTGCTAATCCTTGTGAACCCTATCGTGAAGGCCTAGGTTTAGGGGCTCATGACTTCCCCGCCTAGTATCTTCATGAGCTCAGGGTCGTCACCCGCCTCGAATCCTAATTCCGATATTGATCATATACCGAAATATCCTCTAATCACAAGACACACCGCATTGGGTCGTCTCATATACACGATATAATATATATATACCGATTAAGTCTCACACCATAATATGTTGCAATAACATATTATTATCCACATAAATTCTTAAAAATCCGTTTAGTCAACATTTAAGTTGTAAGCCATTTGGTTCCCACACGTATTCTATATTTTTCACGGTTTTTGAAATACTCATAACATTAATCGTTATTTCAAAACCACTTTGAATTTGTATAAAAATTTCCAACGAAAATTCGACGAGTTTCCTCTGTAATACTGGACATCCCAAAAATAATAATCACACGAAAAACCAGTCGGACATCAATTTGTTCAAAAATCATTAATTTTACACATATACAAAAATTTACGGTTTTTCCAATAGCTTTGAAAATTCAACCGAATCACACCAACGACTTTAAAACACATCCCAACAAACGAAGATCCCACATAAATGCTCGGGGTGGTTAGGAAAAGGATTTAGAAGAAGTTTGAAGCCGAACGGAGCGTCGAAACGAAACATTGGATATTGGGAACATAGGAACTTCTCGACTTAATGCCCAATTCCGTTCTGTTTCGTTCTCCGATCGATCCCAAACTGTATTTCAATCCTAAACAACCACGTCTGACCATACACACAAATATTCCAGCCCAGGCAATACAATTCAACAATCAAAATCATATTGTTTCGTTCTATGTTTCAAAAACACATAATCTCGTAAAATACTGTTTTTGACTCTAAAATTCTCGAAACTCCGAATTTTGAAAAATCATTCGAACATAACTCAAAAACGATATTTAAATTCCCTAAGCGAGTAAAACTCACCTCGTGTGATGAAAATCACACAAAACCGAAGCTCTCCGAAGCTCACGATTTCGAAACTTCACGTACACGCTCCGGATCCGCTCCAAACCCGGAACCGAACACTCCACATCAGTTGTTGAGCTTCCAATCACCAATACCAAGCTTCAATTTTACTTAAATCTCCCTTTTTCTCCATTTGAGCTTCAAAACCCATTAATGGCGAATTGAAAACGAGTAGAAATTAGGGTGTGAAAGTGGTATCAATAGATAGAGGACGAAAAATGGAAGAAAACGAGCTATAAAGCCCCTTACCTCGAGTCCAATTGAGAGAGATTTCTTCTCTCCTTCCTTTCTCCTCTTCGCCCTCCCTTTCTTCTCTCTTCGGTTCCGTTTTTTTTTCTTTGTTTCTCTCTCTCTGATTTTCTTTCTTTCATTCTTTCCTTCCTTTATTTCTTTCCTTTCTTTATCCTTTTAAACCGTGCCCCCCTTCTCTCCTACTTTCTCAATTCTTTTCTTACTTTATTTCACCCAAGTGAGGAATGAGAGAGTATTTGGATACTTTTTGTGTTCTAGCGCTCATTTAACGTGAGTGGTATAAATACTAAAATATCCTTAGAGTACTAATTTCCACTCAGTTATACATTTAAATTATTTCCTCTAGCAATTATAAATTGCTTTCGTAACAACATCTGATCCGTGACTTGATTTATTACCTATTCGAGTAATAAATCACTCGTTAATTTCTTAATTTGAAATTAACGAAATTAGGGATGTTACAAGAATCTTCTATAGACAGTCTGGGAAACTCTTATGAAAAGTTTTCTACGGATTCAATTACCGATTTTCAAACTGACACGACCCAAAAGGAACTTCCGAAACTCACACAAACAACCTAGAAAATTCTATAATTTTATCACCTACAATATAAATCTCCATGAGAAGCATTGGATAAAGAACAATATAACAATCACATATAGATTTAAAGTAATTTGATCGCCTACAATTAACTCTTCATGAGAAGCATCACACAAACAAAACAACAATATTCAACAATCACAAATTGAGAATAACTCTCCCAACTTGCAAGGAAATGAAAAAAAATGAAGTGACTCAAACTTAGAGAACATCAAAAACAAACTCACTACACTAATAAAACTAACTCAAAATAAAAGGGGAATGAAATTAAGAGGAGTAGGTAGGGTGTGTGAGTGTGTAGAGTTTATATAGTTAGTAGGAATGTGACTTTTAGAGTCCAATAGTTATAAGTGATTAATAATAGTAATATAATATTAATGTCATCAGTTTTTTTAGGCCGAGTGGAAATTAAAATAGTGGTTATATGTAACATCCCTAATTTCGTTAATTTCAAATTGAGAAATTAACGAGTGATTTATTACTCGAGTAGGTAATAAATCAAGTCACGAATATTAGGTTGTCACGAAAGCAATTTATTATTGCTAGAGTATATAATTTAAAATACATAATTGAGTGGAAATTAAAACACTAGGGGTATTTTAGTCTTTATACCACTCACACTAAATGAGATCCAAAGACCCAAAAATATCCAAACACTCTCTCATTCCTCACTTAAGTGAATAAAAAAAAAAGGAAATAAAAGAAAGAAAAAGAAAGAAAGGAAACAGAGAGAGAGTGAACCGAGAGAAAAGAGGGAGAAGGAAAGAAGAGAAGAATGGGTAAGGAGGAAGAAGAGGAAAAATGGGGGTTTTAAACTCATCAAAACACAATTCTTCCTTCACCAAAAATGATTTCCTCGTCATCCTCTTCGATTTGGTACCAAAATCATCATCATCAACTCACACTCTCTCACTTTGCCATTTTTGAAATTAAGTGGAAAATGGAGGTTTTGTTGTTCAAGCTCAAAGGAAAGCTTTGAATGGTATTTGGGAGCGAGTTTAAGGTGGATTGCGCAAATATTGAGGTCCAATTTGGGGTTTGTGAAGAATCAAAAGGTTAGGGTTCAAATTGGGATTATGTGTGAATAGTGAATTGAAGCTTGAAGACGATGAATAGTGATTTCATGGAGGTTTTGTGATTTATTGTAGGTTCAAAGGATTGGGAGCGGATTCGATTGTCGTCGGAGCGTAAAGTTTATGCGAGGAACGATCGTGCGGTTATGTAGATTAAGCTTATGGGTTTCGACTTCGGAGTTATTCGGTTTGAGTTCGAGGATCCGGAGCGGGTTCGTGTATTATGGATCAATCGAGCTTCGGAGAGTTTCGGTTATGTGTGATTTTCATCACACGAGGTGAGTTTTACTCGCTTAGGGAATTTAAATATCGTTTTGAGCTGTGTTTGAATGATTTTTCAAAATTCGGAGCTTCGAGAATTTTAGAGTCAAAAACGCTATTTTACGAAAATGACGCGTGTTTGAAAATTTAAAACGAAACCATAATGCTTTGATTTTTGAATTGTTATGTTTGGACTGAATATATGTGTGTTGTAGCTGTGCGTGGTTGAATCGGATTGAAATACAGTTTGGGATCGATCGGAGAACGAAACGGAATGGAATTGGGCATTTAGTTGAGAAGTTCCTATGTTCCCAATTCCCGATGTTTCGTTTCGACGCTCCGTTCGGCTTCAAACTTCTTTTAAATCCTTTTCCTAACCACCCATAGCGTATATGGATGATAATGTTTGTTTTGTCTGTGGTTTTAAAGTTGTTTGGTGTAATTCGGTTGAATTCTCAAATCTTTTGGAAAACCGTAAATTTTGTATATGTGCGGGAATTAATGATTTTTGAACAAATTGATGTCTGGACTGGTTTTACAGGTGAATATTGTATTTTGGGATGTCCATATTTCAGAGGAAACTCTGCCGAAATTTTGTTGGCAATTTTTATGCAAATTCAAAGTGGTTTTGAAATAACGGTTAATGATTTGAATATTTCAAAAAAAAAGGAAAATCTAGATTACGCGTGGGAACCAAAAGTTTTATAACTCAACTGTTTGCTGGACGGATTTTCATGAGCGTGTGCGTATAATAATATGTTATCGCAACATATTATGCATTGAGTTATGTTTCGGTATATGAGTTATATCGAGTATAGGAGCCCAATGCGGGTGTGATATATAAATTATATCTAGTATAGGAGCCCAATGCGGGTGTGATATATATATTATATCGAGTCGGGGTGACGACCCTGTTTTTGTTAGCATGCTAGGTGAGGGAAGTCATGAGCCCTTGATCTAGGCCCCGTTCATATATTTATGCTGCTTTTAGGATTTGCGCTCCTATTAGCTATGGGGGTTCACTCGAGCTTGCGGAGTTGGTGATGTGCTAAAACTTTTAAATGTGTATATTGTGATTTTGTCACTCGAGCTTCTTTAGGTTGTTGGTGACATGTCACAAGTGATTAATAAAGAGGATAGTGCATAGCCATCAAGAATTGGGCTATGAACTATAGATAAGTAATTTAAGTTGTACATAGTCATCCAGAATCGGACTATGAACTCGTATGTAATTCATTTATCGGATTACACATGATTGATCGTATATTGTAATTCTTTTTGAATTACTAATTATGGTTTTATAAATAGACCGAGTGATAGGTAAGGGTCACGGTAAGACTCACTGAGACAAGTTGTCTCACCCTATCATATGTTGTTGCTTTTCAGATTAACAGGGAAGAAGAAGATTGTATGGCACGAGTAGGTGGCATGCTCGGACAGAAGATTGAATATGTAGTCTTCCTTCTGTCTTTATGTTTTCCTTGTTACTTTTGTATCAGTTTATGACTTAAATTTGTTTAAGTTATTTATTGGTTTCCGATTTCCTTGTAGAGATTCATATCTAAGTAAGGAAATTTATACTCTGATGTAATCTAATATGTATGTTTTGGTATTTCTATTGTTTAGAAATACTAGGGTGTTACATTTTGGTATCAGAGCAGTTCGACCTCGTCGGACATAGAGACCTTATGGTCAAGAGGTTAGATAGAGTCAGCTAGGGACTTGGACAATTAAATGTCAGAACCTTTCAATATATTATGTGAAGTATTGAGTCAGGATCCACTCAATGTTTCATGTGAGTTACTGAGAACGATGACAGTTAGTTGCCTCAGCCCCGAAAATGTCCAAACCCTAAACTATAGGAATTCTGGCCTTCTCGGTTTATCAGAGCACGTAGCGAGCGAAGGCTACGGATGGTGTTCAAGCAAGCAATGGGCAGCCAAGTTGGTTCGAGGAAATTAAGGCGCATCGTTCACCCAATGAACTCGGTGCAATTATAGAATTGCGATGGAAGCTATTGTAGGTTCTACAGGAACTACAATTAAGCAAAGCCTTTGAGCGATAATAAAGCCATGATCGTAAGATCTGTAAGATTAATTGAAACCCAAATCGACCATTGATTAGTCGATCTCTATCGATTCTCGAAATACGGTTTTACGATAACCTTACCTTATGGTTAGAGTAAACCCCACTTATGTCGCGATTAGAGACATTCTTTCGAGATAATCGCAAGTATTGATCGAGTTCTTTTTCTCAAAGCCACATTTAGAAATGCCATGAATCGATCTAGTAAGTTTGTAGTGCAATTTCGGTGATAGCTCTGAGAACCAAATGTTGATGGAGTCGGTTCGACACGGTTTCAACCAAGTTCCATTCAAGATGAGATTAGTAGGTTAGGGTAACCGAAATAACCTTATTATTACCTTGGGATTATGAGCAAGCCAATCTTGGTCTGTGAGAAATTTTTGTCAGTTCTCCGACTTGTTTTATTTATAACTTTTGATTCGGAACTCCGATTTTCATGTTCCGAGATGCGTTGGAAAGCTAACGAAAATGTCTACATGTCTGAGTAGGTTGTGAACCCTGTTTCCATTTGAATTCTGAAATGTATTTCTACCTTACCATAAGTGGAAGTAGACCATTACTTCATTTGAGGTTTGGGAAGTTGAAAGAGGACTTCCAGTCAGAAAGATTAGATACCTAAACACCGGTTTAGAATGATGATCATTGTACTTTTCAAAAGGATCTATTTCATGGAAATGGTTAATAGTAGTCATAGCCTTTCAACAATCAGGAGAGTTTTCAAAAGCCAACAACAATGAGGCATTATACTAGTATACTACAAGGGTAGAACTTTCAATTACTTAAAGTAGTGAAAGTGTCGTTGTCCTATAGGAAGACCAAATCATCCAAGTGTTAAACACCTGACTTCTTGTTAGGCAAGACACATTCCTTACCAAATGGTAACTCTAGGAGTTATGGTTATGTTTGGAGAGTTGTGGAGTTTGGAGGGTTGTGGGACAAAGGAATGAGTAAAATAGTGAGAATTGTTCTCGGAATCAACGCTGGAAGCATTATCTTGTGCCCGTTTGATTCCGTGGAAGAATCCTTCTATTTTTGATTATTCCTTTGATGTTATAATAATTAGCTCAACTCCGTGATTAATCCAAATGTGCACGTTCCGCCTAGAGTAGTCAACAAAACAACATGATAGAACGAAGTTTAGAATTTTCTAGTAAGTCTTACTTAACTAGGAAAGCTGTTATGTATCAAGCGAGAGACTTTTATTGTTTAGATCTTCTCATACTTAAGTGAATGAATAGTAGACTCAGTTCAAGAGAATAGTCGGTGGACTTATAGGTTCTGAAAAGCCATACACCTGCGTGAGACTTTTCCGATTTAGGAATTGAATTCAAAGACTGAGTCGCGAGGTGAAGATACGTCTTATTAGTATTTCGGGTTAGAGAAGAAATAAACTCCTATGAGTAAGTATGAAAATTATTTCATATTCAAACTTTTTAAGAAACTTTTACATAACCTTTACCCATTTGTGAATCAGTTATGAACACTGTAGTGACAGAGTTTAACCCGAAGTTCTAATAGTACTGTATCCAATAAAACCGAAAGGTGATGTTCCCCAGTTTACTACAAGTTGGGGTGCTTCGGTGTTACTTGTTGAAAAGAAAGACGGGAGTAGGAGGTCGTGTATGTATTACCTCCAGTTGAACAAAGTTACTATTAGGAATAAGTATCCTTGCCAAGAATAAGTGATTTGCTTAATCAGCTTCGAGGTGCAGCAGTGTTTTCAATGATTGGTCTAAGGTCGGGTTATCTTTAAATTCAAGGTTAGGGCTTTAGTTATTTCGAAGATAGCTTTCCATACTAGATATGGACGTTACAAGGGAGTAGTGATGCCTTTCGGTCTAACTAATGCTCCAGAGTTATTCATGGATTATATGAACTGAGTTTTCCACCTGTACTTGGATTAGTTATTGAAATTTTCACTGATAACATCTTGGTGTACACTAAGACCATTGTGGATCATGATCAGCATCTCCACATTGTTCTGAATGTACTCCAAGAGAAGAAGTGGTATGCTAAACCTTTGAAGTGTGATTTCTGGATGTCTATAGTGAAGTTTCTGGCATTGATGACATTTCAGTCAGGAGTGGCAGTGGATCCCAATAAAGTAGAAAGTCGTATTGGATTTGGAGCAACCATTGCCGGTCACCGAGGTAAATAATTTATTGGGACTAGTTGGTTATCATCGTAGAACTATCCGAGGATTTTCACAGTAGTTCTTCCACTCACTTGGTTAACTTGTAAAGATCAGCCGTTGGAATGGGATTTCGATTGTGAAGAATGTTTTCTAGAGTTGGAAGAGAGGTTGATTTCATTTCTGAATCCTAATTCTTTCGGATCCGTCTCTGGATTTCAAATATACAGTGACGCCTCGGGACGGTTTAGGATGTGTTATGATGATGCATCAACAAGTAGTAGCTTATGCATCCATATAAGAGAAGCCTTCGTAAGAAGAATTATCCAACTTACGATTAAAAGTTGGCAACTTCTGTATATATAGCGAGAATTGAAGATAGCTCAAAGTTGCCAAAAAGGGTTATGTTGTCAAAATGAGTTGACCTCTAGATTTTGAATCCGGTGATCCTGTATTTAAATAGTTTCCGCAACCATTGGTACCGGTAGAGCATTGCGGACGAAGGAAACTCAGTTCTCGGTATATGGGATCTTTCCAAAATATCGAGCGGGTTGGGCAATGGCTTACCATATAGCTTTACCTTTTGTATTGTCCAATTTACATGAAGTGTTTCTTGTATCCTAATTGAGGAAGTACCTTTTCAATCCAAATCGACCGTTGAGTTTCGAATGATTGATCTTCGATCAGATTTGTCCTTTCAGTCTCATCCAAGTCATATCTTAGAACATAGAAAGAAGATGCCTCGGACGGGAACGATTCCAATTGTTAAAGTAGTTGGAATGGTGCTTCGGTCAAGGAAGCTATGCGGGAATGGGAGGACGATATGCGGATTAAATATTCGTATTTGATCTTTTGAAGTATGTTTGTTCAATTTTTAGGACAAAATTCCCAAGTTGGGGTGATTGTAACATCCCTAATTTCGTTAATTTCAAATTGAGAAATTAACGAGTGATTTATTACTCGAGTAGGTAATAAATCAAGTCACGAATATTAGGTTGTCACGAAAGCAATTTATTATTGCTAGAGTATATAATTTAAAATACATAATTGAGTGGAAATTAAAACACTAGGGGTATTTTAGTCTTTATACCACTCACACTAAATGAGATCCAAAGACCCAAAAATATCCAAACACTCTCTCATTCCTCACTTAAGTGAATAAAAAAAAAGGAAATAAAAGAAAGAAAAAGAAAGAAAGGAAACAGAGAGAGAGTGAGCAGAGAAAAGAGGAGAAGGAAAGAAGAGAAAGAATGGGTAAGGAGGAAGAAGAGAGGAAAAATGGGGTTTTAAACTCATCAAAACACAATTCTTCCTTCACCAAAAATGATTTCCTCGTCATCCTCTTCGATTTGGTACCAAAATCATCATCATCAACTCACACTCTCTCACTTTGCCATTTTTGAAATTAAGTGGAAAATGGAGGTTTTGTTGTTCAAGCTCAAAGGAAAGCTTTGAATGGTATTTGGGAGCGAGTTTAAGGTGGATTGCGCAAATATTGAGGTCCAATTTGGGGTTTGTGAAGAATCAAAAGGTTAGGGTTCAAATTGGGATTATGTGTGAATAGTGAATTGAAGCTTGAAGACGATGAATAGTGATTTCATGGAGGTTTTGTGATTTATTGTAGGTTCAAAGGATTGGGAGCGGATTCGATTGTCGTCGGAGCGTAAAGTTTATGCGAGGAACGATCGTGCGGTTATGTAGATTAAGCTTATGGGTTTCGACTTCGGAGTTATTCGGTTTGAGTTCGAGGATCCGGAGCGGGTTCGTGTATTATGGATCAATCGAGCTTGGAGAGTTTCTATGTGTGATTTTCATCACACGAGGTGAGTTTTACTCGCTTAGGGAATTTAAATATCGTTTTGAGTCGTGTGTTTGAATGATTTTTCAAAATTCGAGACTTGAGAATTTTAGAGTCAAAAACGCTATTTTACGAAAATGACGCGTGTTTGAAAATTTAAAACGAAACCATAATGCTTTGATTTTTGAATTGTTATGTTTGGACTGAATATATGTGTCTCAGTAGTCGTGTGCGTGGTTGAATCGGATTGAAATACGGTTTGGGATCGATCGGAGAACGAAACGGAATGGAATTGGGCATTTAGTTGAGAAGTTCCTAGGTTCCCAATTCCCGATGTTTCTTTTCGACGCTCCGTTCGGCTTCAAACTTCTTTTAAATCCTTTTCCTAACCACCCATAGCGTATATGGATGATAATGTTTGTTTTGTCTGTGGTTTTAAAGTTGTTTGGTGTAATTCATTGAATTCTCAAATCTTTTGGAAAACCGTAAATTTTGTATATGTGCGGGAATTAATGATTTTTGAACAAATTGATGTCCGGACTGGTTTCTGGTGAATATTGTATTTTGGGATGTCCATATTTCAGAGGAAACTCACTAAAATTTTGTTGGCAATTTTTACGCAAATTCAAAGTGGTTTTGAAATAACGGTTAATGATTTGAATATTTCAAAAAAAAAAGGAAAATCTAGATTACGTGTGGGAACCAAAAGTTTTATAACTCAACCGCTTCTTTGGACGGATTTTCATGAGCGTGTGCGTATAATAATATGTTATCGCAACATATTATGCATTGAGTTATGTTTCGTATATGAGTTATATCGAGTATAGGAGCCCAATGCGGGTGTGATATATAAATTATATCTAGTACAGAGCCCAATGCGGGTGTGATATATATATTATATCGAGTCGGGTGTGACGACCACGCTTTTGTTAGCATGCTAGGTGAGGAAGTCATGAGCCCTTGATCTAGGCCCCGTTCATATATTTATGCTGCTTTTAGGATTTGCGCTCCTATTAGCTATGGGGGTTCACTCGAGCTTGCGGAGTTGGTGATGTGCTAAAACTTTTAAATGTGTATATTGTGATTTTGTCACTCGAGCTTCTTTAGGTTGTTGGTGACATGTCACAAGTGATTAATAAAGAGGATAGTGCATAGCCATCAAGAATTGGGCTATGAACTATAGATAAGTAATTTAAGTTGTACATAGTCATCCAGAATCGGACTATGAACTCGTATGTAATTCATTTATCGGATTACACATGATTGATCGTATATTGTAATTCTTTTTGAATTACTAATTATGGTTTTATAAATAGACCGAGTGATAGGTAATGGGTCACGGTAAGACTCACTGAGACAAGTTGTCTCACCCTATCATATGTTGTTGCTTTTCAGATTAACAGGGAAGAAGAAGATTGTATGGCACGAGTAGGTGGCATGCTCGGACAGAAGATTGAATATGTAGTCTTCCTTACGTCTTTTATGTTTTCCTTGTTACTTTTGTATCGATTTATGACTTAAATTTGTTTAAGTTATTTATTGGTTTCCGATTTCCTTGTAGAGATTCATATCTAAGTAAGGAAATTTATACTCTGATGTAATCTAATATGTATGTTTTGGTATTTCTATTGTTTAGAAATACTAGGGTGTTACATTATAAATGCTTTTCAAATAGTGTATTTTTTTTAGGAATACTGTAACACCCTCATATTTCTATCTAGTAGAAATACTAAAGTGTACCTATTTAGCATACATCGAGATACATTTCTGCTTAGATTTACAATCTTTACAAGAATAGCGAAACGATACATAACTTAGAATAAATTCAAGTTATATAAATCGAATACAAAGATAACAGGGAAAAACATAACTAATAATAGAAAAACTACGTCTTCCATTTCCTTCTCGAGCACTCCATCCACTCGTGTCATAAAGGATCTTCTTTCCCTGTTACTCTGAAAAACAACAACATTTGTAGGGTGAGACAACTTGTCTCAAAGTGAGTCTTACCGTGACCCCCTTACCTATCACTCGGTCCCATTTATAAAACCATAATTAGTAATTCAAAAAGAATTACAATATATAATCAATTACTTGTTACTTGTCACCAACAACCTAAAGAAGCTCGAGTGACAAAATCACAATATACACATTTAAAAGTTTTATCAATTCTAGTACACCACCAACAACACAAGGAAGCATGGGTGAACCCCAACATAGCCAATAAGTGTACAACTCTTAAAGGCGGATAGCTTTAATTTTAACATGGGGGCCTAGGACCAGGGCGCATGACTTCCCTCTCCTAGTGTACTAACGCATGGAGGTCGTCACCTCAATTCGATATTTCTTATATATCGTGAAACGTGGGCCGGTTTAGATGAACATAATCATCCCGAGCCAATTATAAATTAAGAAATGGAACATTTTGTTCAATTCACTTTATACATATACAACCATAACTCATTCTATGATAGGTTATAATATCAATGAAATCAATCCAATCAACATTTAAGTTATAAAACATTGGGTTCCCACACGTACTCTAGGATTTACGAAATATTCGTAACATTAACCGTTTAATTCAAAACCACTTTGAACATGTATCAAAATTTCTAACGAAAATTCGCGAGTTTCCTCCGAAATATGGACATCCCAAAAAATACTTACTCAGATAACCAGTCCGGACAATTTACAACCACGTACATAAATCCCAATCCAAAGACAAGAATTCAACAATCAAAATAATATGGTTTCTTTTAAATTTCCAACACGCGTAATGTTTTTTGTAAAATACCGTTTTTGACTCGAAAATTTGCGAAACTCTGAATTTTGAAATCATTCAAACGTAACACAAAACAATATTTAAAATTCCCTAAACGTGAGTAAAACTCACCTCGTGTGATGAAAATCACACAAAACCGAAACTTCTTGAAGTTCAAACGATTACGAAAACCTCACGAACTCATCCCGAACTCGTTCAACCGCTTCTAAACCGAATGTATTCGGACAGCATCTCTGTGCGGTTTTTGAATGAGCATAACTTATTCAATTTCTAACCAAAACCATCCAAACCAGTGCCTAATGTGTAGATAATTTTGTCTATTTTCCAATGGTTAAGTCCCACACTGATATGACAAGTATTCAGATGCAAAATCGTTATTGTTACAAAAGTGAAACTTGTAACTAATTGTTCTCTCTCAATACACAGTCAAATCAAGTGATTCTTGTGCCTATTTCGAAGGACTTTTTGTCTACTTTTCAACGAAACAAGAATTATTTAAAACGGAGTTCAATTGAGAACTCAAGACCTGAAAAACTGAACCTATACACAGTTTGATTTCAGAAATTTGACATAACTTGAGACACTCATAACTTGAGCTACACAACTCCAAATTTAACGAAACCAGTGCCAAAACGACCGGCGTTAAGTCTATTTTCAAAAACAATCAGAAACATAATTTTTGGACTAACCGAACAGTCCCAGTTCTAAAGAAACCGAACCTGTGTCCAGAATTTCTTAATCGGTGAGTTCGTGACCAATTTGCGGTTTTCGCGACTCAAAATTTACTGAAACGCGAGTAATATCAACGATAACAACAATCAAACAGTCAACACAACATAAAACAAAAACCCTAAGCGAGTAAAACTCACCAATCGTGATGAAAATCACGAAATTCTCTGGCTCGAGCGACCAAAACACCCATCTAGCTCCGAACTCGTCCAAATGCTCCAAACCGAACCCAAACTCTTCCAAACTCAAACCCAGCCACTGAACCTCCTCAAACACTTTCTCAATCCACAATGTTTCTTGTTATTGAGCTTCTAAACTGAACCTTGAACCTCCAAGTATCTTATGCTAGCCTCAAAGGTTCCAAAACCCATTGTCTTCCCTTTTTGAGCTTGAAGCTTCATCCATGGCAAAGTGAGTTAGAGGTGAAGGTGAGTTCTAAAATTGGTATAGGTGAATAGAGGAAGAAAAATGGAATGGAATGGAAGAAAGAACACTTACATTCAATGAAGAGTTTGAAGATTCCTTCACCTTCTTCCTCCTCCTTCTCTCACGTTTCCCTCTCTTCTCCCTCTCTCTAGGTTTTCTCTTTTCTTTCTTTCCTTCATTTCTCTCGGTTCTCCCCTTTCTTCTATTCACTTTGCCAAATTTTTTTTTCTTTTGTTTTGGGTAAAAAGAGGGATTGGGCCTTGAAATTGATTTGGGCTTGGTGTAATTAGCAAATTCTGATTACTAAAATAAAACACCCCCCTTCTATTTACTTGCACCACATCTATCCACTCATACACTACCTAAATAAAATAAATAACTAGCAATCACATACAAGTAGTTATTTAATTAGGTAATTCTAATTTGAAATCATGTTTTCAAACATACCAATCACATAGTTCAAACAATAATGCAATTAAATTACATAGCTTAGCGATTATATATATTGCTTTCGCGACAATCACATATCCGTGACTTGATTTCTTACCTACTCGAGTAATAAATCACTCGTTAATTTCTTAATTCGAAATTAACGAAATTAGGGATGTTACAAATACAAATAGTGTTTATTTATAAATGTAAAGCACAATTTATTTAAAAACGTAAAAGACAAAAAATTTCTTTTGTGTGAAACCTTAAATCACAAAGTGATAATAATAATATAATAATATATAAAGACAATAGTAATTTGATTGAAATTATTATTATAATTATGTCAATATATTACATATAGTTAGTTTATTTTTGATAAAGTGGATGAAATATCTACCGTCAAAGAAAAAGTGGATGGAATATGTATGTGGTTGCAAGTCTTAATTAAATAATAAATAAAAACATTATTACAACTTAATATGGGATGTTACAAAACATAAAGTGTCTGAAATTAATATTATAATTATATACTTTATATACTTAAATATATTATAATTAGTTCTTTAGATAAGAGATTAAGTTGTTGGAAATGTTAAAGAAAAAGGGGATGAAATATGAGATTAAGTTAATAGATTAGAATATATGACGTTTTGAAACTATTTTTTTTAAAAACCATTCATATTCCTGATTAAAAATGTAATATAAAAAAAACTCAAATAAAGTATAAGAGAACTATTAAAACAAAATTTAAATTAATAAACCCAAAGTAACCAAAAGTTTTCTTTTTGACCAAAAGTAACCCAAAGATTAACCATCGCCCAGTATTTTTTTTTTCCTTTCTAAAAATAAAAGAGGAAAATACACTATTCTTACAACAAAAAATCCATGAAAATTATAAATAAATATAAATATAGAAGTGAACACAATTTTTCTTAAAAAGATATGAAGCTAAAGTCTACGTTATTTTATGTTTCATGTGGTTTTTATTTTTATAAATAATAAAATAATGCTCAATTCTCCTAGTCATCAAACTTTATGTCTTTTTATTTTTATTCAACTCATATCAATACACTTATTGTCTTTAATTATATAATAACTGAAAAAATATAAAGGGTCTTAATAATTTAGCCTTAATATGTAATCATTAATATAAGTCTCCTTATATGTATAAATTATAAAAATATATTAATATAATTGAAAATCTAATTGAAAAATTAATGAGGATGATGTGGAGCATCTTAGAGGCTTGGAAAAAAGCTTCCTTTAGATATTTATATAGATATAGATATAGATAAATATAGATAATATTATTATAACCTATTGGTTTCTTAATATATGTAAATATCATTTTTGATCACGTAAATTTAGAAACCTTTGATATCCTTTTTTTTTCTTTTACAAAATATGGTATTCTATAAAGTATAACCATCGGATGGATTAACGGTAAAACCATAAGATGTGAGCTATATGGAATATCATTAGTCATTAGTTCTCAATAAAGCATCATATTAGGGATAAAAAACTGAAATTCATGCATCTAACTAAGATTACAATTGGGTTCTAAAGACCACTAATATATTAAATAGTAAGTTGGTCCTATATTACAAAGGACTTAAAAACGATAAATTTTGTACATGTTGGGTCCTAAAGATATTTAATATATTAAACACAATTTTTTTCATTTTTTTATTTTATTTTTTCTTTACTTAACAAATTATTATTAAAAACCCTTTCATTTGCTTGGCTTTAAATGTAATGGTGGTTAAATTTCCTTCAAGAGTATTTAAAGGCATCATTCATTTTTTTTTAATTTTAATCAACAAAGGTATCATTCATAGTAACTTTTCATTACATCTAATATATATTATTTGACATTGTAACCATGATTAATGTTAATTTTTGTGAAAATTTTGAGAAGTCATAAGTTAGAGAAGTTGTTTAAAAAAGTATTTAAAATTAGAAACAAAATGCTATACTCACCACATTTGATCCATGCACTCTCTAAGTAGAGATAAAAGGAGCATAAGTGTAACATCCCTAATTTCGTTAATTTCAAATTAAGAAATTAACGAATGATTTATTACTCGAATAGGTGATAAATCCAGTCACGGATGTGAGGATGTTACGAAAGCAATTTATAATTGCTAGAGAAATAATTTAAATGCATAACTGAGTGGAAATTAGTATTCTAAGGGTATTTTAGTATTTATACCACTCACGTTAAATGAGCTCTAGGATATCAAAAATATCCAAATACTCTCTTTTCTCTTTTTATGTGAAATAAAAAGTAAAGAAAGAATAAAAAGTGAGAGAGGGGGGCCACGGTTTAAAAGAGAGAAAGGATTAAAGAATAGAAAAAAAAAAAAAGAAGAGAAACAGATGCGTGAGAGAGAGAGAAAAGAAAGGGAAGCCGCGAGAGGGAGAGAAGAGGAAGAAAGGGGAACTCTCCGCGAATACTCGTGATTTGTAAGTGATTCTCGTACCATACTTCTCCATTTTTCGAGATCTATCTATTGATACTAAAATCATCATCTGATTCTTGATATTTTTCATTTCACCATTAATGGGTTTTTGAAGCTCAAATGGAGAAAAATGGAGATTTGAGCGAAATGGAAGCTCGGTTTTGAGGAAGGGAAGCTCAAGCACAGAGTTGGAAGGTTGGGTTTCGGTTTGGGGGTGATTTTGGGGAGCTTCGGTTGATGGGGCTGTCCGAGAGTTTTTGGAACGGGCAAGAAGTGTGTTCGTGGTGTTCGAGCGGTGGGATTTCGCCAAGCTTCGGTTTTGTGTGATTTTCATCACACGAGGTGAGTTTTACTCGCTTAGGGAATTTAAATATCGTTTTTGAGTTATGTTCGAATGATTTTTCAAAATTCGGAGTTTCGAGAATTTTAGAGTCAAAAACAGTATTTTACGAGATTATGTGTTTTTGAAACATAGAACGAAACAATATGATTTTGATTGTTGAATTGTATTGCACAGGCTGGAATATTTGTGTGTATGGTCAGCGTGGTTGTTTAGGATTGAAATACAGTTTGGGATCGATCGGAGAACGAAACGGAACGGAATTGGGCATTAAGTCGAGAAGTTCCTATGTTCCCAATATCCAATGTTTCGTTTCGACGCTCCGTTCGGCTTCAAACTTCTTTTAAATCCTTTTCCTAACCACCCTGAGCATTTATGTGGGATACTGTTTGTTGGGATGTGTTTTAAAGTCGTTGGTGTGATTCGGTTGAATTTTCAAAGCTATTGGAAAAACGTAAATTTTTGTATATGTGTAAAATTAATGATTTTTGAACAAATTGATGTCTAGACTGGTTTTTCAGGTGATTATTATTTTTGGGATGTCCGTATTACAGAGGAAACTCTGTCGAATTTTCGTTGGAAATTTTTATACAAATTCAAAGTGGTTTTGAAATAACGATTAATGTTATGAGTATTTCAAAAACCGTAAAATATAAATACGTGTGTAGGAACCAAATGGCTTACAACTTAAATGTTGACTAAATGGATTTTCTAAGAATTTATGTGGATAATAATATGTTATTGCAACATATTATGGTGTGAGACTTAATCCGGTATATATATATATATTATATCGTGTATATGAGACGGCCCAATGCGGGTGTACTGTGATTAGAGGATATTTCGGTATATGATCAATATCGAAATTAGGATTCGAGGCGGGTGACGACCCGAGCTCGCAACATACTAGGCGGGAAGTCATGAGCCCCAAACCTAGGCCTTCAATGATAGGGTTCACCGGATTAGCGAGATGTGCGATCGGTGTTATGCTCGAGATGAATTATTGTACATAGCGATTTGCTCTCGATGATAGGGTTCACTGCTATTGTGCAATTGTTGGACGTTATGAATGCACTTTGTGTGTGCATTTGACGATCAACAACTGCGTGTGTGCGCGATTTGTATTTAGCACTCGTGTGCGATCGGTATTGTGCGTGGTTTACTAATTAAATCACGAAGTAAACAAATGTTTTATAAATAGACCGAGTGATAGGTGAGGGTCACGGTAAGACTCATGAGATTTGTTATCTCACCCTACAAATGTTGTTGCTTTTCGAGTTAACGAGGAAGCGAGAAGGTTGTATGGCACGAGTAGGTGGCATGCTCGAATGAAGATTGAATATTTAGTCTTCCTTCTGTCTTTATGTTTTCCTTGTTACTTTTGTATTAGTTTATGACTTAAATTTGTTTAAGTTATTTATTGGTTTCCGATTTCCTTGTAGAGATTCATATCTAAGTAAGGAAATTTATACTCTGATGTAAGCTAATATGTATGTTTTTGGTATTTCTATTGTTTAGAAATACTAGGGTGTTACATTTTGGTATCAGAGCGGTTCGACCTCGTCGGACGTAGAGACCTTATGGTCAAAAGGTTAGATAGTGTTAGCTAGGGACTTATACAATTAAATGTCAGAACCTTTCAGTATATTATGTGAAGTATTGAGTCAGGATCCACTCAATGTTTCATGTGAGTTACTGAGAATTATGACAGTTAGTTGCCTCAGCCCCGAAAATGTCCAAACCCTACACCATAGGAATTCTGGCCTTCTCAGTTTATCAGAGCACGCAGCGGAAGCAAAGGGCTACAGTTGGTGTTCTGAAGTAAGTAGTGGGCAGCCAAATTGGTTCGAGAAAATCGTGGGTGAATGTTCAATCAGTGAACTAAGTGCAATTATAGAATTGCAGTGGAAGTTATTGTAGGTCCTTCAGGAACTACAATTAAGAAAAAGCCTTTAGACAGCGATAATCTTTGGTATCCTAAGATCTGTTAAGATTAACTGGCACCCCGAGATCCTGACCGTGGATTAGTCAGTCTAGCAGCTATGGAAACACTGTTTCATAGTTGACCTTACCTTATGGTTACAATAAACCCCAACTTAGATCGCAGTTAGAATCATTCTCCAGATAACTGCGAGTCTTGATCAGATTCCTTTTTCCTTAAAACCATATTTCGAAATGCTATGAAGCCGATTTAGTTGGTTGTAGTGCAATCTCAGTATTGGCTACAGAACCAAATACTGATGGAGTTAGTTCCGATTTCGGTTTTCGAACCAAGTCTCAATCAAGATGAAATCAGTAGGTGACTTTGATGGCGACATGTGTTGGGTTTCAAACAATTCCCCGTTATGGCAATATTTCGGAAGAGTGATTATTGGATTGAAAGACCTGCACCTATATTGGATGTTATTGTTAAACTTTCAGATGATGAACTTGAGGAACATCTTTTCTATTTATTCGTGAAAACTCGTTTTCAATCAAGTTATGCAATGAGCGTGGCAAGCGATAGCTGGATGACACTCATGGACCGTTATGTGATTCTAAGAAATGACTGCAGTAAGGTAGATGAGATGTCACATGTGAGGGAAAATATATTCAAGCTGATTGATATATAGTATGAACAAGCCAGTCTCGATCTGTGAGAAATTTTCGTCAGTTCTCCGATTTGTTTTATTCATAATTTTTAATCCGGAACTCAGATTTTTATGTTCCAAGGTGCGTTGGAAAGCTAACGAAAATGTCTACACATCCGAGTAGGATTTGAACTAATTGTTCAATGGTATTCTGAAGTGTACTTTTGCCTTACCCTAAGTTGTTAAATCTTGAAGCGGTTGTAGAACATAAACCCATTAGAGGCTTGGGAATTGGAAAGAGATCTTCCAAATAGTTAAGAGGAGATTCCTAGACACTTTGGTTAGGATGATAATCATTAAAGTTTTCCCAATGGACCTATTCCTCGGAAATGGTGGATAGCGACTATAGCCTCTCAACATGAGAAGTAGAGTTTGAAAGCCAATAACTATGAACCATTTCACCATTATGCCACAAGCGTAAAACTTCCAAGTACTTAAAGTATTGGAAGGATTGTGGTCCTATAGAAAGACCGAAACAAGTAAGTATAAACACCTGACACCTCGTTAGGCAAGACACATTATCTACCGAATGGATATGCTAGGGGTTATGGTTATGTTTGGAGGTTTTGTGGAACCAAAGGAGTAAGTAAAATAGTGAGAATTGTTCTCGGAATCAACGCTGGAAGCATTATTTTGTGCCCGTTTGATTCCGTGGAATAATCCTTCTATTCTGATCATTTCTTTGATGTTAAAATAACTAGTTCAATTCCGTGATGAATCCAAACATAAACGTTCTGCTTAGGGTAGTCCACAAGGCAAAGGGGATAGAATGGATTTCAAAATTTTCTAGTAAGTCCTACTTAGCTAGGAAAGTTGTTATGTATCAAGTGAGGGATCTATGTTGTTAGATTCTCTTATGCCTACGTGGCTAAATCGTAGATCTTTGTATCACTATTGTTGATGGATTCTAAGTGAATGAATAGTAGATTCCAATTCAAGGGAATGGTTGGTTGGGATAGTCATCTGACTTATAGGTTCGGAAAGGCCATACCTTTGTGTGAGACTATCCGGATTTCGGAATTGAGTTTCGAAGAATGAGTAATGAGGTGAAAATATGTCTTATTGGTATTTCGGGTTAGCGAAGACACAAACACCTATGGGTAAGTGAGAAAATTATCTCATATTCAATCAAGCTTTCAAGAAACTTTTACAAAACCTTTACCCATTTGTGAGATAGTCATGAACTCAGTAGGGTCAGAGTTTAACCCGAAGTTCTAATAGTACAGTATCCCATAAAATCGGAACGTGATGTTCTCTAGTTAAATACAAGTTGGGGTGTTCCGGGTGACTTGTTGAAAGGAAGATGGGAGCAGGAGAGATCGGGTATGGATTACTTCAGAGTTCAGATGGACAAAGTTACTATTAGGAATAAGTATCCTTGCCAAGTATAGATGATTTGCATAATCAGCTTTGAGGTGCAGCTGTGTTTTCAAAGATCGATCTAAGATCGGGTTATATTTAGTTAAAGGTTAGGGCTTTAGATATTCAAAGACGACTTTCCATACTAGATATGGACATTACGAGTGAGTAGTGATGCCCTTCGGTCTAACTAATGCTCCTACGGTATTCATGAATTACATGAACCGAGTTTTCCACCCGCATTTCTAGACCAGTTGATGAAATGTTCATCGATAACAATTTGGTGTACACTAAGATCACTGTGGATCATGATCAACATCTCAGTATGACTCTGAATGTACTCCGAGGGGAGAAATGATAGGCGAATCCTTCGAAGTGTGATTTCTAGATGTCTGCACTGAAAGTTCAGAAACATGTGGTGTCCCAATCAGGTGTAGCAGTAGAGCCCTGTAAAAGAAAAAGTTGTATTGGAATTGGAGTGACCGCTAAATGCATGCGTAGTAAGTGGTACAATGGTTAAAGTGTTGGTTGGGTACAAAAGGATGGGAAACTAATTGGTTTGTATAGTAGGTTATCCGAAGATTCTCACAGTAGTTATTTCACTCATTTGGTCACCTCGTAAAGGTCAGTCGTTTGAATGAAATTTCGATGGTGAAGAATGTTTCTAGAGTAGAAAGCGGGTTGATTTGCTTCAATCTTTATCTTTCTGAATCTGTCCTCGGATTTCAAATGCTCGGTGGCGCCTTGGGAAGAGTTTAGGCGGTGTTTTGATGTCAATCAACAAGAGATAGCTTATGCTTTCACGTAAGAGAAGCCTCATGAGAAGGATTCTCCGACTCATGATTTTAAATAGGGATATATTGTGTATGCCTTGAGAATTGGAAATAGCTCAGTCGGCAAAAAGGAATAAACCAAAGAGTGTTGAATCGATGATCCCGTATTGTAAGAATTTCGTCGACCGTTGAGTTAGAATGGATGGATCTTTGATTAATTCGTCATTTAAGCCATATCCAAGTAATATCTTAGATCATGGAGAGTAGACACTTGGACGAGAACAATTACGATTATTTAAGTTGTTTGTAATCGTTTTTCACCGATGATGTTATGTAGGAATTGAAGAACGATATGCGGATTAGATATTCGTATATGTTCTCTTGAAGTATGTTTGTCAAATTTTGAGGACAAAATTTTTCAAGTTAGTGATTGTAACATCCTAATTGCGTTAATTTCAAATTAAGAAATTAACGAATGATTTATTACTCGAATAGGTGATAAATCCAATACGGATGTGAGGATGTTACTGAAAGCAATTTATAATTGCTAGAGAAATAATTTAAATGCATAACCGAGTGGAAATTAGTATTCTAAGGGTATTTTAGTATTTATACCACTCACGTTAAATGAGCTCTAGGATATCAAAATATCCAAATACTCTCTTTTCTCTTTTTATGTGAAATAAAAAGTAAAGAAAGAATAAAAAGTGAGAGAGGGGGCCACGGTTTAAAAGAGAGAAAGGAGTAAAGAATAGAAAAAAAAAGAAGAGAAACAGATGCGTGAGAGAGAGAGAAAAAGAAAGGGAAGCCATGAGAGGAGAGAAGAGGAAAGAAAGGGGAACTCTCCGCGAATACTCAGCGGATTGTAAGTGATTCTCGTACCATACTTCTCCATTTTTCGAGATCTATCTATTGATACTAAAATCATCATCCGATTCTTGATATTTTTCATTTCACCATTAATGGGTTTTGAAGCTCAAATGGAGAAAAATGGAGATTTGAGCGAAATGGAAGCTCGGTTTTGAGGAAGGAAGCTCAAGCCACGAGTTGGAAGGTTGGGTTTCGGTTTGGGGGTGATTTTGGGGAGCTTCGGTTGATGGGGCTGTCCGAGAGTTTTTGGAACGGAAACGAAGTGTGTTCGTGGTGTTCGAGCGGTGGGATTTCGCTAAGCTTTCGGTTTTGTGTGATTTTCATCACACGAGGTGAGTTTTACTCGCTTAGGGAATTTAAATATCGTTTTTGAGTTATGTTCGAATGATTTTTCAAAATTCGGAGTTTCGAGAATTTTAGAGTCAAAAATGATTTTACGAGATTATGTGTTTTTGAAACATAGAAACGAAACAATATGATTTTGATTGTTGAATTGTATTGCACAAATTTGGAATATTTGTGTGTATGGTCATGCGTGGTTGTTTAGGATTGAAATACAGATTTGGGATCGATCGGAGAACGAAACGGAACGGAATTGGGCATTAAGTCGAGAAGTTCCTATGTTCCCAATATCCAATGTTTCGCTTCGACGCTCCGTTCGCTTCAAACTTCTTTTAAATCCTTTTCCTAACCACCCTGAGCATTTATGTGGGATACTGTTTGTTGGGATGTGTTTTAAAGTCGTTGGTGTGATTCGGTTGAATTTTCAAAGCTATTGGAAAAACGTAAATTTTTGTATATGTGTAAAATTAATGATTTTTGAACAAATTGATGTCTAGACTGGTTTTTCGGTGATTATTATTTTGGGATGTCCAGATTACAGAGGAAACTCATCGAATTTTCGTTGGAAATTTTTATACAAATTCAAAGTGGTTTTGAAATAACGATTAATGTTATGAGTATTTCGAAAAACCGTAAAATATAGAGTACGTGTGGGAACCAAATGGCTTACAACTTAAATGTTGACTAAATGGATTTTCTAAGAATTTATGTGGATAATAATATGTTATTGCAACATATTATGGTGTGAGACTTAATCCGTATATATATATATATTATATCGTATATGAGAGACGGCCCAATGCGGGTGTCTTGTGATTAGAGGATATTTCGTATATGATCAATATCGAAATTAGGATTCGAGGCGGGTGACGACCCGAGCTCGCAAAGATACTAGGCGGGAAGTCATGAGCCCCTAAACCTAGGCCTTCACGATAGGGTTCACCGGATTAGCGAGATGTGCGATCGGTGTTATGCTCGATGAATTATTGTACATAGCGCATTTGCTCGATGATAGGGTTCACTTGCTATTGTGCAATTGTTGGGCGTTATGAATGCACCGTGTGTGCATTTGACGATCAAAGACTGTGTGTGCGCTTTGTATTTAGCAATTGTGTGTGCGATCGGTATTGTGCGTGGTTTACTAATTAAATCACGAAGTAAACAAATATTTTATAAATAGACCGAGTGATAGGTGAGGGGTCACGGTAAGACTCACTCGAGATTTGTTATCTCACCCTACAAATGTTGTTGCTTTTCGAGTTAACGAGGAAAGCGAGAAGGTTGTATGGCACGAGTAGGTGGCATGCTCGACATGTAAGATTGAATATTTAGTCTTCCTTCTGTCTTTATGTTTTCCTTGTTACTTTTGTATTAGTTTATGACTTAAATTTGTTTAAGTTATTTATTGGTTTCCGATTTCCTTGTAGAGATTCATATCTAAGTAAGGAAATTTATACTCTGATGTAAGCTAATATGTATGTTTTTGGTATTTCTATTGTTTAGAAATACTAGGGTGTTACAATAAGCAAATCATTTAGACCTAGCACATTATATAATTTCACATAAGCTATGAAAACTAAATATTTGCCTAAAGAACAATATCAAAATTAAACATGACTTCAGAATGCCCATGGCTTTACAAAACATCGTTACATCAATTGCACACTCTATCTACTTCAAAGCTGTCCAAACATGAAACCTTCTATTTTTTTTTCTGCATGGCTTTTCTTGTGAAACTCACTCATTTCTTATACTCATATGTACATCTTGTTTTTCACATCTATGTGCTCTCTAAGTAGAGATAAAAATCATGTAGACCTAGCACATTATATAATTTCACATAAGCTACTAAAACTAAATATTTTTCTAAAGAATATAATATCAAAATTAAACATGATTCCAGAATTCCCATAGCTTTACCAAACATTGTTGCATCAATTGCGTTGTTCACTAAGTGATCCAAACATGCGAAACCAATTTTTTTGCAGATTCTGTCTTTTCTCGTGAAACTCACTCATTTCTTCTACTCATATGTAAATATTGTTTTTGACTATAATTTTTTTTGCCAAGATCTCTCTACTCACCCTCCAAAATTGTTCACTATAAATAGTAATTTCTTATTATAACCGACTAAAACTCTACATCTTCCACTAATATTTTACTAACTCATGAATTTATTGTCAATTAAAGGAATAATTCATATTAATGTTATATACTTCCCTTTTAATATTGCATAAATGTTACATCATGAAGAATTTCAAAAGGTCTAATAATTATTTTCTGTTTCAAAAAGGAATTAGATTAAAGACAACTAAATTAGGTTTCTAGCAATTTTAATGATAATAATAATAATAATAATAATAATAATAATAATAAAATACAATTTTATTGTAAGCAAGTATATCTTAAAATAGTCTAATGAGATTTGTCATAATATATAGATGTCTTTGAAATCAAAAAGAAGAAATAAAAAAACCTTCATCTCATGAATTTAAAATAAGTAGTGATTATTTAAAAAAATAAAATGATGTCTAATATTAAATTGTATAAAAGATAAAATTAAAATATATTTTATATGAGAAATATTCAATTTTTATATACAAATTATATATATATATATATATATATATATATATATATATATATATGATGTACTATTTATATGAAAATTATTTCCAAATAGTAAAAAAAATTGAATTAACTTTATTCCATCGTAATGCTATT
Organism: Oxytropis ochrocephala; assembly: GCA_020916435.1. Classification (NCBI taxonomy): domain Eukaryota; kingdom Viridiplantae; phylum Streptophyta; class Magnoliopsida; order Fabales; family Fabaceae; genus Oxytropis; species Oxytropis ochrocephala. Next base: position 91,873,706 of record CM037091.1, read on the forward strand.
CCATAAAAAAATTATATAAATAGTAACACCTTGTTTTCTTGTGACTTAGTAAAGTTATGACATTAGTTTAGAATGAATAATAATTAAAACAAATATAAATTCGAAAAATCAATATATATATATATATATATATATATAAAAATATTTTTATTGATGGTATATATAGATAAAGATAAATAAATAAGCTAAATAAAGTATAAGAGAACTATTAAAAAAAAATTTAAATTAATAAACCCAAAGTAATCAAAAGTTTTCTTTTTGACCAAAAGTAACTCAACGATTAACCATCACCCAATATTCTTTTTTCCTTTCTAAAAATAAAAGAGGAAAATACACTATTCTTACAACAAAAAATCCATGAAAATTATAAATAAATATAAATATAGAAGTGAACACAATTTTTCTTAAAAAGATATGAAGCTAAAGTCTACGTTTTTTTTTTATGTTTCATGTGGTTTTTATTTTTATAAATAATAAAATAATGCTCAATTCTCCTAGTCATCAAACTTTATGTCTTTTTATTTTTATTCAACTCATATCAATACACTTATTGTCTTTAATTATATAATAACTGAAAAAATATAAAGGGTCTTAATAATTTAGCCTTAATATGTAATCATTAATATAAGTCTCCTTATATGTGTAAATTATAAAAATATATTAATAATAATTGAAAATCTAATTGAAAAATTAATGAGGATGATGTGGAGCATCTTAGAGGCTTGGAAAAAAGCTTCCTTTAGATATTTACTAGGGGAAATCCCCGTGCGATGCACGGGTTTATACAAATTTTTTTAAAAAAAAATATGTTAAGGATATAACTTAAATATGTATATTTAGAAAAAACAATAATACTTTTTATACAATCTTTTTTAAAAAATAATATGAAAATTAAACATAATACATACATGTCAATAGCTTGACAAAAAATTGTTCCGCAATTGGATGACTCACTAACTAATCAATTTTTTTTATTTTTGCCTTGTTGACTATATTAGAAATGTCTAGAACATGAAGCCCAAATCCTTTTCTTTGTCTTTTCAATTTCTTCTCTATGTAAATTCCATTTTTCCTCCCTTGACTAAAATTTGAAACCTATAACAAACTCAATAATTAATCAATGATCAATAAAATCTTATGAATAAAAGACAAATTTACACCAAAAATTTGGAACACTAACTACTATAATGGCTCCAAAAAAGCTTCCTTTAGATAGAGTTTTAATTAGTTCATCATATATTTAGTTTAACTTTGTAATTATCGCATATTTTGATATTTAAATTTATTATTTATTTATTTATTTAAATTATAAATAAAAAAAATAGTACATGCTTGATGAAAATTTTCTTTTCTAGTAAGATCTATTATACTCTATCAACCTTGAACATGTGATTTGAATGTTCAAGAAGCATATTAAAAAACTTTTAGATATATCACAACATCCAATTTCATGGAAGCTATTAAAATTAAAAAAAAATTAAATAACAATATTAAAATTAAACATAATCTGTACATGTCACAACTTGACAAAAAATTGTTCCTCAATTACACGACTCACTAACTAATCCAAATTTTTCTTTTTGTCCTTTTGACTACATGAAGCTCAAATCCTTTGCTTTGGCTTTTCAATTTTTACTCAGATCGATGTAAGCCACGTTTAACTCCTAATATATGTTTGAAAATATTGCATGTTTAGCTATTTAATTTTTTTATTTATTATATTTAGCATTCAAAAACTTAAAATTAATACATACTTGATAGCAATGCTTTTTTCTGTAAGGATTTTATATTTAGTATTATAGATATGTTAATAAATATTATAAGGATTATATATATATATATATATATATATATATATATATATATATATATATATTATTCAACTTCAAAATTAGTACAACTATACATTAAAGATTTATCTCTTTAATTTTCAATAAGCTCATGAGTTAGTACAATATGGGTTGAAGATGTAGAGTTTTAATTAACTCATAATATATTTAATTCATTTTTGAAAATATTGCATATTTTGCTATTTAAATTTTTTATTTATACTTAGCATTCAAAAACTTAAAATTAATACATGCTTGATAGCAACCTACTTTTCTGGTAAGCTCTATTATACTCTATCTATCTTGAATATGTGTTTGTGAATATTCAAGAAACATATTAAAAAAACTTTTAGATATAGCACATCATTCAATTTCATTGAAGCTATTAAAATTAGATATTTTTTAAAAAATAATATGAAAATTAAACATAATACATACATGTCAATAGCTTGACAAAAAATTGTTCCGCAATTGGATGACTCACTAACTAATCAATTTTTTTTATTTTTGCCTTGTTGACTATATTAGAAATGTCTAGAACATGAAGCCCAAATCCTTTTCTTTGTCTTTTCAATTTCTTCTCTATGTAAATTCCATTTTTCCTCCCTTGACTAAAATTTGAAACCTATAACAAACTCAATAATTAATCAATGATCAATAAAATCTTATGAATAAAAGACAAATTTACACCAAAAATTTGGAACACTAACTACTATAATGGCTCCAAAAAAAGCTTCCTTTAGATAGAGTTTTAATTAGTTCATCATATATTTAGTTTAACTTTGTAATTATCGCATATTTTGATATTTAAATTTATTATTTATTTATTTATTTAAATTATAAATAAAAAAAATAGTACATGCTTGATGAAAATGTTCTTTTCTAGTAAGATCTATTATACTCTATCAACCTTGAACATGTGATTTGAATGTTCAAGAAGCATATTAAAAAAACTTTTAGATATATCACAACATCCAATTTCATGGAAGCTATTAAAATTAAAAAAAAAATTAAATAACAATATTAAAATTAAACATAATCTGTACATGTCACAGCTTGACAAAAAAATTGTTCCTCAATTACACGACTCACTAACTAATCCAAATTTTTCTTTTTGTCCTTTTGACTACATGAAGCTCAAATCCTTTGCTTTGGCTTTTCAATTTTTCTCATCGATGTAAGCCACGTTTAACTCCTAATATATGTTTGAAAATATTGCATGTTTAGCTATTTAATTTTTTTATTTATTATATTTAGCATTCAAAAACTTAAAATTAATACATACTTGATAGCAATGCGCTTTTACGGTAAGGATTTTATATTTAGTATTATAGATATGTTAATAAATATTATAAGGATTATATATATATATATATATATATATATATATATATATATTATTCAACTTCAAAATTAGTACAACTATACATTAAAGATTTATCTCTTTAATTTTCAATAAGCTCATGAGTTAGTACAATATGGGTTGAAGATGTAGAGTTTTAATTAACTCATAATATATTTAATTCATTTTTTGAAAATATTGCATATTTTGCTATTTAAATTTTTATTTATACTTAGCATTCAAAACTTAAAATTAATACATGCTTGATAGCAACCTACTTTTCTGGTAAGCTCTATTATACTCTATCTATCTTGAATATGTGTTTGTGAATATTCAAGAAACATATTAAAAAAACTTTTAGATATAGCACATCATTCAATTTCATTGAAGCTATTAAAATTAGATATTTTTTAAAAAATAATATGAAAATTAAACATAATACATACATGTCAATAGCTTGACAAAAAATTGTTCCGCAATTGGATGACTCACTAACTAATCAATTTTTTTTATTTTTGCCTTGTTGACTATATTAGAAATGTCTAGAACATGAAGCCCAAATCCTTTTCTTTGTCTTTTCAATTTCTTCTCTATGTAAATTCCATTTTTCCTCCCTTGACTAAAATTTGAAACCTATAACAAACTCAATAATTAATCAATGATCAATAAAATCTTATGAATAAAAGACAAATTTACACCAAAAAATTTGGAACACTAACTACTATAATGGCTCCAAAAAAAGCTTCCTTTAGATAGAGTTTTAATTAGTTCATCATATATTTAGTTTAACTTTGTAATTATCGCATATTTTGATATTTAAATTTATTATTTATTTATTTATTTAAATTATAAATAAAAAAAATAGTACATGCTTGATGAAAATGTTCTTTTCTAGTAAGATCTATTATACTCTATCAACCTTGAACATGTGATTTGAATGTTCAAGAAGCATATTAAAAAAACTTTTAGATATATCACAACATCCAATTTCATGGAAGCTATTAAAATTAAAAAAAAAAATTAAATAACAATATTAAAATTAAACATAATCTGTACATGTCACAGCTTGACAAAAAAATTGTTCCTCAATTACACGACTCACTAACTAATCCAAATTTTTCTTTTTGTCCTTTTGACTACATGAAGCTCAAATCCTTTGCTTTGGCTTTTCAATTTTTTCTGTATCGATGTAAGGCACGTTTAACTCCTAATATATGTTTGAAAATATTGCATGTTTAGCTATTTAATTTTTTTATTTATTATATTTAGCATTCAAAAACTTAAAATTAATACATACTTGATAGCAATCTGCTTTTCTGGTAAGGATTTTATATTTAGTATTATAGATATGTTAATAAATATTATAAGGATTATATATATATATATATATATATATATATATATATATATATATATATATATTATTCAACTTCAAAATTAGTACAACTATACATTAAAGATTTATCTCTTTAATTTTCAATAAGCTCATGAGTTAGTACAATATGGGTTGAAGATGTAGAGTTTTAATTAACTCATAATATATTTAATTCATTTTTTGAAAATATTGCATATTTTGCTATTTAAATTTTTTATTTATACTTAGCATTCAAAAACTTAAAATTAATACATGCTTGATAGCAACCTACTTTTCTCGGTAAGCTCTATTATACTCTATCTATCTTGAATATGTGTTTGTGAATATTCAAGAAACATATTAAAAAACTTTTAGATATAGCACATCATTCAATTTCATTGAAGCTATTAAAATTAGATATTTTTAAAAAATAATATGAAAATTAAACATAATACATACATGTCAATAGCTTGACAAAAAATTGTTCCGCAATTGGATGACTCACTAACTAATCAATTTTTTTTATTTTTGCCTTGTTGACTATATTAGAAATGTCTAGAACATGAAGCCCAAATCCTTTTCTTTGTCTTTTCAATTTCTTCTCTATGTAAATTCTATTTTTCCTCCCTTGACTAAAATTTGAAACCTATAACAAACTCAATAATTAATCAATGATCAATAAAATCTTATGAATAAAAGACAAATTTACACCAAAAAATTTGGAACACTAACTACTATAATGGCTCCAAAAAAAGCTTCCTTTAGATAGAGTTTTAATTAGTTCATCATATATTTAGTTTAACTTTGTAATTATCGCATATTTTGATATTTAAATTTATTATTTATTTATTTATTTATTTAAATTATAAATAAAAAAAATAGTACATGCTTGATGAAAATTTTCTTTTCTAGTAAGATCTATTATACTCTATCAACCTTGAACATGTGATTTGAATGTTCAAGAAGCATATTAAAAAAACTTTTAGATATATCACAACATCCAATTTCATGGAAGCTATTAAAATTAAAAAAAAATTAAATAACAATATTAAAATTAAACATAATCTGTACATGTCACGACTTGACAAAAAAAAATTGTTCCTCAATTACACGACTCACTAACTAATCCAAATTTTTCTTTTTGTCCTTTTGACTACATGAAGCTCAAATCCTTTGCTTTGGCTTTTCAATTTTTTCTCAGTATCGATGTAAGGCACGTTTAACTCCTAATATATGTTTGAAAATATTGCATGTTTAGCTATTTAATTTTTTTATTTATTATATTTAGCATTCAAAAACTTAAAATTAATACATACTTGATAGCAATCGCTTTTCTCGTAAGGATTTTATATTTAGTATTATAGATATGTTAATAAATATTATAAGGATTATATATATATATATATATATATATATATATATATATATATATATATATATATATATTTTCAACTTCAAAATTAGTACAACTATACATTAAAGATTTATCTCTTTAATTTTCAATAAGCTCATGAGTTAGTACAATATGGGTTGAAGATGTAGAGTTTTAATTAACTCATAATATATTTAATTCATTTTTTGAAAATATTGCATATTGTAACATCCCTAATTTCGTTAATTTCAAATTAAGAAATTAACGAGTGATTTATTACTCGAATAGGTAATAAATCAAGTCACGGATATGAGGTTGTGACGAAAACAATTTATAATTGCCGGAGACAATAATTTAAATGCATAAACTGAGTGGAAATTAGTACTCTAAGGGTATTTTAGGATTTATACGACTTCCGTTAAATGATCTCCGAGACACAAAAAGTATCCAAAATACTCTCTCATTCCACACTTGTGATAAAGAATTGAAAGAAAAGGAAAGAGAGGAATAAAAGAAGAAAAAAAAAAATAAGAAGGGAACGTGAAACAGAGAGTGAACCGAGAGAAAGAGGAAGAATGGGTATGGAGGAAGAAGAGGAAAAATGGAAGCCTTACACTCATCAAAACACAATTCTTCCTTCACCAAAAATGATCTCCTCATCATCCTCTTCGATTTGGTACCAAAATCATCATCAACAACTCACACTCTCTCACTTTGCCATTTTCGAATTTGAAGCTCAAAATGGAGGTTTTGTTGTTCAAGCTCAAAGGAAAGCTTTGAATGGTGTTTGGGAGCGAGTTTAAGGTGGATTGTGCATATATTGAGGTCCAATTTGGGGTTTGTGAAGAATCAAAAGGTTAGGGTTCAAATTGGGATTATGGGTGAATAGTGAATTGAAGCTTGAAGACGATGAATAGTGATTTGGAGGAGTTGCAGCTTAGGGGTTTCGAATTGGAAGCTTGGATTGAGCTGAATTTCGGTTTGGGTAGCTTTGGCTTCGGTTTGGGAGTGTTGGAGGTGTCTGGATCGTGTTCGGTTGAGTTCGAGAATACGGGGATGGTTCGTGTGTTTCTCGTTCGTGAGCAAATTCCGACATTTCGGTATTTCGTGATTTTCATCACGATAGGTGAGTTTTACTCGCTTAGGGAATTTAAACATCGTTCTTGAACTATGTTTGAATGATTTTCAAATTTCGAAGTTTCGAGAATTTTAGAGTCAAAAACGCTATTTTACGAAAATGACGCGTGTTTGAAGATTTAAAACGAAACCATAATGCTTTGATTTTTGAATTGATATGCCTGGACTGGAATATTTGTGTGTATGGCTGTACGTGGTTGTTTAGGATTGAAATACAGTTTGGGATCGATCGGAGAACGAAACGGAAGGAATTGGGCGTAAGTCGAGAAGTTCCTATGTTCCCAATATCCAATGTTTCGTTTCGACGCTCCGTTCGGCTTCAAACTCCTTTTAAATCCTTTTCCTAACCACCTAGAGCATTTATGTGGAATATTGTTTGTTTGGATGTGTTTTAAAGTTGGGTGTGAATCGGTTGAATTTTCAAATCTATTGGAAAACCGTAAAATTTTGTATACGTGTGAGAATCAAACTTTTGAATACAAAGTGATGATTGGACCGTGATATAGGTTCTTGATTGTTCTAGTATGGTATAATAACATATCATAGATATAATTATGTTTTCGGTATATGAATTATATTGTGTATAGGAGACGGCCCAATGCGGGTATGATATTTAAATATATCGTTTATGGGTGACGACCCAAGAGGATAGTACACTAGGGAGAGGAAGTCATGAGCCCTCGAGCTAGGCCCATATGAGGTTGTTCATCAGTGAGTGGATTGGGTTCACCGCAAACCAAGAAAAGAAAAATGGTTTAAGGTGTTGTACTAGATTAATAAAGAGGATAGTGCATAGCCATCAAGAATTGGGCTATGAACTATAGATAAGTAATTTAAATTGTACATAGCCATCAAGAATTGGGTTATGAACTCTAATGTAATTTATTTAACGGATTACCATTGATTGATTGTGTATTGTAATTCATATTGAATTACTAATAAATGGGTGTACTTAGGTTGGAATGAACTTCTCAATGCTATTGACCAATTCGGCAAGGAATTGGAGTGCGCTCAGGCGTACTTAGGTTGAGAAGAAACTTCCAACGCTATTGACCAATTCGCGAGGATTGGGTGCATCATAAATAATCTATTTGAAAGGATAAGTGTTTTATAAATGGACCGAGTGATAGGTGAGGGGTCACGGTAAGACTCACTGAGATTTGTTATCTCACCCTACAAATGTTGTTGTTTTTACAGAGAAACAGGGAAAGAAGTTCCTTTACGGCACGAGTAGATGGCGTGCACGAGAAGAAATTGAAGACGTAGTTCTTCTAGTTCTATTTATGGTTTTTCCCTTGTATCTTTGTATCTGATTTGTAACTTAAATTTGTTTTAAGTTATGTATCGTTTCCGCTATTCTGGTAAGATGTAAATCTAAACAGGAAATATTATCTCTGATGTATGCTAAGTTGTACACTTTAGTATTTCTAATAGATAGAAATATGAGGGTGTTACATTTTGGTATCAGAGCGGTTCGACCTAGTCGGACGTAGAGACCTTATGGTCAAGAGATTAGATAGAGTCACTTAGGACTCGTGGATGTGCAATTGTTAGAACCTTCCAAAGATGTTATGTGAAGCTTTGAGCTTGATCAACTCAATTTTTCATGCAAGGTACTGGGAATGATAACGATTGGTTGCCTTAGCCCCGAAAATGTCCAAACCCTACACCATAGGAATTCTGGCCTTCTCAGTTTATCAGAGCACGCAGCGAAAGCAAAGGGCTACAGTTGGTGTTTTGAAGTAAGCAATGGGCAGCTAAATTGGTTCGAGGAAATTGTGGGCGAATGTTCAATCAGTGAACCAGGTGCAATTGTGGAATTGCAGTGGAAGTTATCGTAGGTCCTGCAGGGAACTACAATTAAGAAAAGCCTTCAGGCAGTAATAATGATAGTATCATAAGACCTGTTAAGGTTAACTGGCCCCCGATATCCTGACCGTTGATTAGTCAGTCTAGCAGTTATGGAAATATTATTCCATCTATAACCTTACTTTATGGTTAGAGTAAACCCCAGCTTAGATTGCAGTTAGAGGTTTCCTCCGGATAGTCATGCGCGAGTATTGATAAGGTTCCTTTTTCCTTAAAAGCCATACTTTGCGAAATGCTATGAAGTTCGATCTAGTAAGTTGTAGTGCAATCTCAGAATTGGCTACAGAACCCAATGCGGATCGAATTAGTTTTGGTTACGGTTTCTGAACCAAGTCCTAATCAAGATAAGATCAATAGGTGATTTTGATGGTAACATGTACGGGGTTTCAAACAATTCCCCGTTACGGTAATATTTCGGAAAGAGTGATTATTGGATTGAAAGACCTGCACCTATATTGGATGCTAATGTTAAACTTTCAGATGAGGAACTTGAGGAATATCTTTTCAATCTATTTCTGGAAACTCGTGTCCAATCAAGTTATGCAATGGACTGTTGCTTGATTTTGAGAAATGACGGCAGTAATGAAATGAGATGTCACATGTGAGGGAAAATATATTCAAGATGATTGATATATATATTATGAGGAAGCTAGTCTCAGTTTGTGAGAAATTTTCGATAGTTCACCAACTTGATTTATTTATAACTTCTAATCCGAACTCCGATTCTTATGTTCCGGATGCGTTGGAAAGCTAACGAAAATGTCTACACATCCGAGTAGTTTGTGAATCAGTTGTTCAGTGGTATTCTGAACTGTATCTCTGTATTATCCCAAGTTGTTTGGTACTAAAGCGGTTGTAGGACATAAACCTATTATAGGCTTGGGAATTGGAAAGAGAACTTCCAGTAGTTAAAATGAGATTCCTAAACACTGTTTTAGGATGATACTCATTATAGTTTTCCTATGGACCTATTCCCCGGAAAAGGTTGTTAGCGACTTTAGCTTTTCAACGATCGGTAGAGTTGCCAAAAGCTAACGATTATGAGGTATGTCACCGAAAGATATCCAAGGGTGGAATATTCAATTTCTTAAAGTGTTGTTGTGCTATAGTAAGACGTAATTAAGTGACGTGAGACACCTTACTTATTGTTAAGCAAGATATGTTCCATACCAAATGGATACGTTAAAGAGGTTATGATTATGTTTGAACGTTTGTGGTGCTGGAGAGTTGTGGGACCAAAGGAATGACTAAAGTGGTGAGAATTGTTCTCGGAATCAACGTTGGAAGCATCATCTTGTGCCCGTTTGATTCCGTAGAAGAATCCTTCTATTTTGATTATTTCTTTGATAATTATAATAACTGGTTTGATTTCGTGATGAATCCAAACATAAACGTTCCGCTTAGAGTAAGTCCTACTTAGCTAGGAAAGCGGTTATGTATCAAGCGAGGGATCTATGTGGTTAGATTCTTTTATGCTTGAATATTTGAGTATTAGGCTCCATTCAAGAGAATGGTTGGCTTTAGAAAAGTTGTTTGACGTATGATCCATACCTTAGTTAATGACCCTAAGGACCATGATGATGAGGCTGCTGAAGTATATAATAGTTATAACAGGAACTGTATGGTGCTGCAAATTTGAAGGAGAGTACGAGGAGTATTTGTGATACTTTTAACGAAGTTTTAACTACAGAAAATGTAACTTAAGACTAAGCTATTCCAAACAGATCAGTCAAGAAATGTTGTTTTGATTGGAAGGTAGTTAGTTCGGCAATCACTCGCCTATATTCAATGAAATAAAGTCAAAGGACTTTGATCTCAGAATCCATTTGTAATGCATGAAATTTTTGGTTCACAAGTTACATTAGCAACTACCGTGATTAGTTACTGAGTTAGTAACATTGGAATAATATTATTAATAGTCCCTAATCTAAAGAACATTTTGATATGTGGGATGGGTACATCCTTGTATCACTAGTGTTGATGGAATCCAAGTGAATGGATAATAGACTCAGTTCAATAAAATGGTTAGTTTTGGAATAGTCATCTGATTTCCAGGTTCTGAAAGGCCGTCCATGTGTGTGAAAATATCCGGATTTCGGAATCAAGTTTCGAAGATCGAGTAACGAGTTGAAAATACGTCTTATTAGTATTTCGGGTTAGCAAAGAAACAAACTCCTATGGGTAAGTGGGAAGATTATTTCACATTCAAATGTTTCTAAGAAAATTTTTACAAAACCGTTAACCATTTGTGAGATAGTCACGAATTCAGTAGTGAAAGAGTTTAACCTGAAGTTCTAATAGTATAGTATTCCCATGAAATCGGAACATGATATTACCTAGTTTTCCCACAAGTTGGGGTGCTCCTGTGTTACTTGTTGGAAAGAAAAGATGGGAGCAGGAGGTCGGGTATAAATTACCTCCAGTTGGATAAAGTTATGGTTAAGAATAAGTATCTATGTCGAGAATCTATGCTTAGGTTGTTTAGCTTCAAGGTGAAGCAGTGTTTTCAAAGATTGGTCTAAGGTCGGGTTATTCTAATTAAAAGTTAGGACTTAGGTATTCCGAAGATAGTTATCCATACTAGATATGGACATTACGAGTGAGTAATGCTCTTTGGTCTAACTAATGTTCCTACGGTATTCATGGACTACATGAACCGAGTTTTTTCACCCGTACTTAGACTAATTGTTGAAATTCTCATTGATAACATCTTGGTATACATTAAGACTATGGTGGATCGTGACTTACATCTCCGCATTGTCTGAATATACTTCGAGTAAAGAAGTTGTACACTAAACCTCTGAAGTGCGATTTCGGGAGGTTTGAAGTGAAATGTCAAGGATATGTGGTATCCAAATTGCTATGGCGATAGATTCTAGTAAGGATGAAGTCGTGATGAATTGGGAGTTACCGCATTATCGGTCCACGTATAAGGAGTTATGAGAATTAATTGATTTGTATAGTAGGTTTATCGGAAGATTCTCACAGTAGTTAATTCACTCATTCGGTTAACTTGTAAAGGTCAGTCGTTCGAATGAAATTTCGATGGTGAAGTATGTTCTAGAGTTGAAAGGCAGGTTGAGTTCTGCTTCAATCTTTACTCTTCGAATCAACTGTCCCCGAGTTCTAAAATTACAATGACGCCTTGGAAAGGGTTTAGTATGTGTTTGATGTTGAATCAACAAGAGGTAGTTGTGCACCCATGTAAGAGAAGCCTCATGAGGAGAATTATCTAACTCATGATTAGTAATGGGCAAATTCTGTGTATATAGTGAAAAACTGAAGATAGCTCTGAGTCGATAAAAAGGGTTATGTTGACAAAAGGAGTAGACTACTAGAGTTGGATCTGATGATTCTGAATTGTAAGAGTTACATCAACCATTGTTACCGGTAGAGCATTGCCGGCGAAGGAACTCAGTTCTCGAGTGTATTGTATAGTTTTATCTTGGGCATTGTTCAATTTAAATGAAGTATTTCTTGTATCCTAATTGAGGAAAGACATTCTAATCCCACTCAACTGTGGAGTTAGGAATGATTGATCTTTGACTAATTCGTCATTTCAGCCAAATCCAAGTTATATCTTAGGTCATGAAGAGAAAATGCTTCGGACGAGAACAATTACAATTGCTTAAGGAGTTTGTAATCGTTTTTCGGTTCAGGAAGCTATTTGGGAATTAGAGGACGATATGCGGATTAGATATCCGTATATATACTCTTGAGGTATGTTTGTCAAATTTTGAGGACAAAATTTTTCAAGTTGGTGATCAGAACATCCCTAATTTCGTTAATTTCAAATTAAGAAATTAACGAGTGATTTATTACTCGAATAGGTAATAAATCAAGTCACTGGATATGAGGTTGTGATTTAAAACAATTTATAATTGCCGGAGACAATAATTTAAATGCATAAACCGAGTGGAAATTAGTACTCTAAGGGTATTTTAGGATTTATACGACTTAGTTAAATGATCTCCGAGACACAAAAAGTATCCAAAATACTCTCTCATTCCACACTTGTGATAAAGAATTGAAAGAAAAGGAAAGAGAGGAATAAAAGAAGAAAAAAAAAAAAATAAGAAGGGAACGTGAAACAGAGAGTGAACCGAGAGAAAGAGGAAGAATGGGTATGGAGGAAGAAGAGGAAAAATGGAAGCCTTACACTCATCAAAACACAATTCTTCCTTCACCAAAAATGATCTCCTCATCATCCTCTTCGATTTGGTACCAAAATCATCATCAACAACTCACACTCTCTCACTTTGCCATTTTCGAATTTGAAGCTCAAAATGGAGGTTTTGTTGTTCAAGCTCAAAGGAAAGCTTTGAATGGTGTTTGGGAGCGAGTTTAAGGTGGATTGTGCATATATTGAGGTCCAATTTGGGGTTTGTGAAGAATCAAAAGGTTAGGGTTCAAATTGGGATTATGGGTGAATAGTGAATTGAAGCTTGAAGACGATGAATAGTGATTTGGAGGAGTTGCAGCTTAGGGGTTTCGAATTGGAAGCTTGGATTGAGCTGAATTTCGGTTTGGGTAGCTTTGGCTTCGGTTTGGGAGTGTTGGAGGTGTCTGGATCGTGTTCGGTTGAGTTCGAGAATACGGGGATGGTTCGTGTGTTTCTCGTTCGTGAGCAAATTCCGACATTTCGGTATTTCGTGATTTTCATCACGATAGGTGAGTTTTACTCGCTTAGGGAATTTAAACATCGTTCTTGAACTATGTTTGAATGATTTTCAAATTTCGAAGTTTCGAGAATTTTAGAGTCAAAAACGCTATTTTACGAAAATGACGCGTGTTTGAAGATTTAAAACGAAACCATAATGCTTTGATTTTTGAATTGATATGCCTGGACTGGAATATTTGTGTGTATGGCTGTACGTGGTTGTTTAGGATTGAAATACAGTTTGGGATCGATCGGAGAACGAAACGGAACGGAATTGGGCGTAAGTCGAGAAGTTCCTATGTTCCCAATATCCAATGTTTCGTTTCGACGCTCCGTTCGGCTTCAAACTCCTTTTAAATCCTTTTCCTAACCACCTAGAGCATTTATGTGGAATATTGTTTGTTTGGATGTGTTTTAAAGTTGGGTGTGAATCGGTTGAATTTTCAAATCTATTGGAAAACCGTAAAATTTTGTATACGTGTGAGAATCAAACTTTTGAATACAAAGTGATGATTGGACCGTGATATAGGTTCTTGATTGTTCTAGTATGGTATAATAACATATCATAGATATAATTATGTTTTCGGTATATGAATTATATTGTGTATAGGAGACGGCCCAATGCGGGTATGATATTTAAATATATCGTTTATGGGTGACGACCCAAGAGGATAGTACACTAGGGAGAGGGAAGTCATGAGCCCTCGAGCTAGGCCCATATGAGGTTGTTCACTGTGAGTGGATTGGGATCACCGCAAACCGAAGAAAAGAAAAATGGTTTAAGGTGTTGTACTAGATTAATAAAGAGGATAGTGCATAGCCATCAAGAATTGGGCTATGAACTATAGATAAGTAATTTAAATTGTACATAGCCATCAAGAATTGGGTTATGAACTCTAATGTAATTTATTTAACGGATTACCATTGATTGATTGTGTATTGTAATTCATATTGAATTACTAATAAATGGGTGTACTTAGGTTGGAATGAACTTCTCAATGCTATTGACCAATTCGGCAAGGAATTGGAGTGCGTCAGCGTGCACTTTAGGTTGAGAAGAAACTTCCAACGCTATTGACCAATTCGGCGAGGGATTGGGTGCATCATAAATAATCTATTTGAAAGGATAAGTGTTTTATAAATGGACCGAGTGATAGGTGAGGGGTCACGGTAAGACTCACTGAGATTTGTTATCTCACCCTACAAATGTTGTTGTTTTTACAGAGAAACAGGGAAAGAAGTTCCTTTACGGCACGAGTAGATGGCGTGCACGAGAAGAAATTGAAGACGTAGTTCTTCTAGTTCTATTTATGGTTTTTCCCTTGTATCTTTGTATCTGATTTGTAACTTAAATTTGTTTTAAGTTATGTATCGTTTCCGCTATTCTGGTAAGATGTAAATCTAAACAGGAAATATTATCTCTGATGTATGCTAAGTTGTACACTTTAGTATTTCTAATAGATAGAAATATGAGGGTGTTACACATATTTTGCTATTTAAATTTTTTATTTATACTTAGCATTCAAAAACTTAAAATTAATACATGCTTGATAGCAACCTACTTTTCTGGTAAGCTCTATTATACTCTATCTATCTTGAATATGTGTTTGTGAATATTCAAGAAACATATTAAAAAAACTTTTAGATATAGCACATCATTCAATTTCATTGAAGCTATTAAAATTAGGTATTTTTTAAAAAATAATATGAAAATTAAACATAATACATACATGTCAATAGCTTGACAAAAAATTGTTCCGCAATTGGATGACTCACTAACTAATCAATTTTTTTTATTTTTGCCTTGTTGACTATATTAGAAATGTCTAGAACATGAAGCCCAAATTCTTTTCTTTGTCTTTTCAATTTCTTCTCTATGTAAATTCCATTTTTCCTCCCTTGACTAAAATTTGAAACCTATAACAAACTCAATAATTAATCAATGATCAATAAAATCTTATGAATAAAAGACAAATTTACACCAAAAAATTTGGAACACTAACTACTATAATGGCTCCAAAAAAAGATTCCTTTAGATAGAGTTTTAATTAGTTCATCATATATTTAGTTTAACTTTGTAATTATCGCATATTTTGATATTTAAATTTATTATTTATTTATTTATTTATTTAAATTATAAATAAAAAAAATAGTACATGCTTGATGAAAATTTTCTTTTCTAGTAAGATCTATTATACTCTATCAACCTTGAACATGTGATTTGAATGTTCAAGAAGCATATTAAAAAACTTTTAGATATATCACAACATCCAATTTCATGGAAGCTATTAAAATTAAAAAAAAATTAAATAACAATATTAAAATTAAACATAATCTGTACATGTCACAGCTTGACAAAAAAATTGTTCCTCAATTACACGACTCACTAACTAATCCAAATTTTTCTTTTTGTCCTTTTGACTACATGAAGCTCAAATCCTTTGCTTTGGCTTTTCAATTTTTTCTCAGATCGATGTAAGCCACGTTTTTCCTCCATTGACTGCAAATTGAAACCTATAACATGCTCAATACTTAATCACCAATCAACAAAATCTTACGAATAAAAGACAAAATTACACAAAAATTATTTGGAACTCCAACTACTTACAATGCCTTTCTTCAAGCCTAAATATTGGTGATGTAAAAAGATAAGTGATGTAACAACCAAACAAAAGTGTTGTTAAAATTGAGAAGATGAGTGGTGACCTCTCTTCTTAGGTATTTATAGTGTTTATCAAATAAGACTTAAAGTGAAGGAAAATAGAAAGGTTGTAACTAATCTCTAATAAAACCAACTATAATAATTAAGACTAATAAAAATAGTATAAGAATAAAGACCTAACAAAAGAAACAAATTATAGTGGGTAGAAAGGAAAAGAGACATAATAAGGTAGAGGTCAATACATACTTTTCATGAAAGAAGGCGTCTTTTGTTTTGGAAAGAATTGTGAAGAAGAATAAGAATGGTATGCACGTATATCTTGAGAAGCTATATATATCTCCCCAAGTCTAAACTGAAATGTAAATTAATGGGGGATATGAAGTGGTTTATAAAAGCTATTATTATTGTCATGTAATTTTTGACAATATAAGTGTCATGCAATGATATGGGGTATTTAAATGGACTACCAAAGGTTGGTAAAACGGCTGGGTTCCAAAGGGAGAGGACGTAAACCATCTATATATTTGATCTTGTAACTATCAGATGGGTTTGAAAGTCATATTAATACATTGAAGTGGATACACACAAAAAGTAAAAGATTGTGCACATTCTCTAAATAATTGCCATCGGCAATCATCATCATAACCATACGCTTTATTTCCTAAAGAAAACTAAGAGGTGTGATATTTTTAAGTTATTTAACATCACAACAATGATAAATGTTGAATGGAGATTTAATGATAAAAGTAGATTGTTGAGATTTTATTTTAAAAATAAATGAAAATATGGAGGAGCATCCTAGAGCTTGGAAAAAGCTTCTTTGATATATTGATATATTGATGATTGATTGATTGATATATATATATATATATATATATATATATATATATATATATATATATAGTTAAATATAAAATATTATTTAATTTTGTAGAATTTTGAGTTTTTAAATTCAGAATAATTACTTATTGAAATAACTTACGTTTTGAAACTAAACCAATTCCTAAAAAACCATTCACATTCCTCTCTTTAAAAGTAATATAAATCAAATAAAACTGAAATAAAATATAAGAGAAATATTAAAAGAAAACTTAAACTAATAGACCCAAACTTATTAATCCCCACGGTTACTAAATAAATTATTGAGTAAGTTTTCCAAGCTTAATATTCCATATTCAACTAAATCATCATTTAATAAGTTAGTGTATATGTGTTTTTAATATACCTAATTAATAGTTAAAATTAAAGTCTTTTTTATGTCTAAATTATGAATAAATATTTTAATACACAAAAATCATGAGAAAAATTGCGGAGCTTTCTTTGGGGATTCCTTTACATAGATGTATAGATAGATAGATAGATATATAGATAGAGATAATATATAGCTAATTCAAGAAACATAGACATACTTTTATCTAAATATTAAAAGCTTATTTTACATGAGATTTTTATTTATATTTACCAATTATAATAATTTAGATGAAATAAAAATTATTAGTTA
The DNA here is from genome assembly GCA_020916435.1 of Oxytropis ochrocephala. Lineage (NCBI taxonomy): Eukaryota > Viridiplantae > Streptophyta > Magnoliopsida > Fabales > Fabaceae > Oxytropis > Oxytropis ochrocephala. The sequence continues at coordinate 91,891,432 of CM037091.1, forward strand.
ACCTTTAAAATTCTTTTTATGTTACAATTATGCATTTAAAGGGAGGGTTTCACTTAAATAATAGTTAAACACTATTCTACTAAGAGTAGTGGTTATCATGAATTGAAGTCTCATTTATGTTAAAATTATGAATAAATATTAATATAGTTAAAAATCTAATTGAGAAACAATGGAAAATGATGTGGAGCATCTTAGAGGCTTGGAAAAAAGCTTCCTTTAGATATTTATTTATAAAAAGATATTAATAATAATTGAAAATCTAATTGAAAAATTAATGAGGATGATGTGGAGCATCTTAGAGGCTTGGAAAAAAGCTTCCTTTAGATATTTACTAGGGGAATGCCCGTGCGTTGCACGGATTGTTGTAATATTTTTATTTAGTTTTATTGAGCTTAAATATTTATATCAAAATTATGTATATTAAATAATATTGTTATATATAGTATGTGTTTTAAACATTTATAATTGTTAATACTTTTTCAAGTTAATTGTTTTGAAATACTATAATTTAACAATAGTGAAATGAAGTTTAATGTGTATCAATTCAAGTTAAGTTGTAAATCAACTCAAGTTAAGAACAACTCTATATTTGTGTATCAATTTTTTTTTTGAGAAACACTTGTGTATCAATTCTATTCACATTTTTTCTGTTACATTGAAGTTATACACAATGTACTTATCAAAAAAAAAAAGTCATAGACAATGTAAGAACAACTTTTGAATAACTGATAGGCTTTAAAATGTCATTTAACTAATATAATAGAAATTAAATAACACGGTGTTTTCTAATTAAGGTTTGAAAGACTCGTGTTTTATAGTAATTATTATACTTCTCACCTAAAATGTAGGAGGGTGGTAACGATAATGAGAAGACATGAAAAGAAAATATAAATATTAGTTATCATATTTTTTAACTAATGATGTTTTATTATATTTCTAATTTAATATTATCCTCTTTGATAATACTGTTATGGACAAATCTATGTTACTCATAAAGTAGATGAGTATGACAAACTTTTTGTAGTCTATTTAGTAAAAAATTACATGAATGAATTGATATTATGTTATGATTCTAAATTGACTTGAATCGTATTTTGAATTGTTTGGCATTATAATTTTGTTTGATGGTAATTAATTTTAGTGTCAGGTTTTGGAAGTAACAAAATTAAAGCAATTTCAGAAAATTATATTTAGAAAATTAGGAACAAAAATGCAACATTCATAGTCTATGATTCATGCACTCAATTTAGGTGTAGCATATCATCTAATTTCATGGAAGCAATTAAAAATAATATTTTATAAATAACAATATTAAAATTAAAGATAATACATACATTTCTATATCTTTACAAAAACATTGTGCCTCAATTGCATGACTCACTATCATTATCAAATCCAATTTTTTCCTATATTGTCATGTTGACTACATTAGAATTGTCAAGAATATAAACCTCAAATATTTTGTTTTGTCTTATCTATTTCTTCTCTCATCGATGTAAACTTCATTTTTCCTCCTTGACCGCAAGCTCTAATATTTCCCTCTTCTCATGCTACCACTTTTTTCTAATACTCACTTGAACATTATATTTTCTGCTCTAATTTTTTTTGCCAAGATCACTTCCATCACCATCTAAAATTTTCTCCTATAAATATTGGTGTCATATCATAACTGATTAAAACTATTCATGATCTTCCACTTATATTTTGTTAACTCATGAATTTATTGGCAACTAAGGAATGATTTATAATAATAATATGAAACTCCACTTTCAATGCATAGTAGTTACAAAAAAAGAATTTAAAAGGACCACTTATTATTTCTTTGTTCAAAGTATTTATACAACAAATTAGAATATGACTATTAATTTGCAGTTGAAAGGAAGCCGTGAAATTGTTCCAAAATGAATTAAAATCACAACTTTACTATACCTGACCCTTGAGTTATTAAAAGTTGAAATCTTTAAAAAGCAACCCTGGATGTAGCTCAAGCACACATATATTTGCATACAAAATTTTAGTTTGTAACCGAAAACAAAGGGGGATATAGGAATGAAATAAAATCAAAATTGGCCAAATTTAATTGAATAGTGCAGTGGGTTTGTAACAGTATATGAATAGGAATACATATCACTTAAATAAATATTGCAACCGACTAAACTTTAAGAAAAGTTTCATGAACACATCATTCCTATTTCCTTTTTGTTGGTAATATAAAAACTGATAGGGTATCCAAATATCTGCAGAAATAATAATTATACAAATTGTAAATAATAACTCGCTTTTAAAATAAATTAGTAAAAGAATAATATTTTAAAATAATCAACCTTTGTTAAACTGAAAATTTAACAAATATGATATACATTAACCATTACACATTATTGTAAAAAAACTGAAAGAATAAGAAAGGTTTTGGGTGAGGTAGAGTTTAATTAGTTAGCATTAAAACAATGATTCATGTCTCACAATAGTATAGTATAATTAATTTGTGATAACCAATTGGATTATTAATTTAACTAATTAATTTAACTAATTAGTACAATTGAAAACTAATTTAACTAACTTTCTAATAAGATTAGGTAAATCTAGCTCATATTGTTTTGTTTGCAAAAATCCTAGTGAATCAAAAGATTGTTGTTGGGTTGGCCACAAAGCTAGAAATTAACAAAAATTAAAAGGAAAGTGTTATAAAATACAAAAATAAAAGCAAAAATTCAAGGATTATTGTGGAGGCTCCATTGGGGATTCCTTTACTTATATGTATAGATATATAGATAGATATAGATATAGATATAGATCCTAGAGCTTGGGAAAAAGGTTAGTATTTCTTTTTTAATAATTTATTGAATTTTTAGTTGAAATTATTAAATTTGTATACACATAATTATAATTATTAGTTTTTTCAAAATAATTGTAATGATATTTAAACTGAAAATATTTGTTAAAAGTTTGAGTAAAGCATGTGTTAATATTGTAGTGTAAATCATGTGTATACTAATGTTATAGTTGAGCTGTTTTTTTTTTTTGTATAAATAAAATAATAGTGTTAGTCATTAAATTTGAAGTTTTTTTTTATTTTTCTTCAAGTGATATTATTTGTCTTTATTAATTTTTTAATTACTGAAAGAAGTTAAAAGGTCTTAATAATGTAGTCTTAATATGTAATCATGAATGTAAGTCTCCTTTTATGTGAGAATTATAAAAAATATATTAATATAATTGAAAATCTAATTGGAAAATAAATGAAGATGATGTGGAGCATCCTAGAGCTTAGAAAAAAGCTTCCTTTAGAGATTTACTAGGGGAATACCCGTGCGATGCACGGGTTGTTATACTATTTTTATTTAAATTTTTGAAATAATCTTATATAAAAATATATTAGTTGTTAATATCAATCAAGTATATTAAAAATATTTTATTAACTAATTTTGATTCATTTTCTATTAAAAAACTATTAAAAAAATTTCTCACAATTTATGGAGCTTTTATTTACATAAAAATATATAAGTTTCTAATATAAAGTATATCGAGTTTGTCTGTAACACCCTCATATTTCTATCTAGTAGAAATACTAAAGTGTACCTATTTAGCATACATCAGAGATACAATTCCTGCTTAGATTTACAATCTTTACAAGAATAGCGGAAACGATACATAACTTAGAATAAATTCAAGTTATATAAATCGAATACAAAGATAACAGGGAAAAACATAACTAATAATAGAAGAACTACGTCTTCCATTTCCTTCTCGAGCACTCCATCCACTCGTGTCATAAATGATCTTCTTTCCTCAAGTTACTCTGAAAAACAACAACATTTGTAGGGTGAGACAACTTGTCTCAGTGAGTCTTACCGTGACCCCTTACCTATCACTCGGTCCATTTATAAAACCATAATTAGTAATTCAAAAAGAATTACAATATATAATCAATTACTTGTGACTTGTCACCAACAACCTAAAGAAGCTCGAGTGACAAAATCACAATATACACATTTAAAAGTTTTATCAATTCTAGTACATCACCAACAACACAAGGAAGCATGGGTGAACCCCAACATAGCCAATAAGTGTACAACTCTTAAAGGCGGATAGCTTTAATTTTAACATGGGGGCCTAGGACCAGGGCGCATGACTTCCCTCTCCTAGTGTACTAACGCATGGAGGTCGTCACCTCAATTCGATATTTCTTATATATCGTGAAACGTGGGCCGGTTTAGATGAACATAATCATCCCGAGCCAATTATAAATTAAGAAATTGAACATTTTGTTCAATTCACTTTCCAAAACATGTCCTCACACGTATACTAATTACGGTTTTTCGAAATAAATATAATATTATTCGTTATTTCAAAACCACTTTGGATTTGTATCAAAATTTCCAACGAAAATTCGGCAGAGTTTCCTCTGTAATACGGACATCCCAAAAAATAATAATCTCACCAAAAACCAGTCCAGACATCAATTTGTTCAAAAATCATTAATTTTACACATATACAAAAATTTACGGTTTTTCCAATAGCTTTGAAAATTCAACCGAATCACACCAACGACTTTAAAACACATCCCAACAAACAGTATCCCACATAAATGTTCAGGGTGGTTAGGAAAAGGATTTAGAAGAAGTTTGAAGCCGAACGGAGTGTCGAAACGAAACATTGGATATTGGGAACATAGGAATTTCTCGACTTAATGCCCAATTCCGCTCCGCTTCGCTTCTCCGATCGATCCCAAATCAGTATTTCAATCCTAAACAACCACGCATGACCATACACACAAATATTCCAGCCTGTGCAATACAATTCAACAATCAAAATCATATTGTTTCGTTCTATGTTTCAAAAACACATAATCTCGTAAAATAATGTTTTTGACTCTAAAATTCTCGAAACTCCGAATTTTGAAAACCATTAAAACATAACACACAACAATCATTAAAATTCCCTAACGTGAGTAAAACTCACCTCGTGTGATGAAAATCACACAATACCGGCTTTAGCGAAATCCCACCGCTTTCGAACACCACGATCACACTTCGGTTCCGCTCCAAAACTCTCTGACAACCCCATCAACCGAAGCTCCCAAAATCACCCCCAAACCGAAACCCAACCTTCCACTCAGGCTTGAGCTTCCTTCCTCAAAACCGAGCTTCCATTTCGCTCAAATCTCCATTTTTCTTCATTGGAACTTCAAAACCCATTAATGGTGAAATGAAAATATCAAGAATCGGATGATGATTTTAGTATCAATAGATAGATCTCAAAAATGGAGAAGAATGGTACGAGAATCACTTACAACCGCTGAGTATTCGCGAGAGTTCCCTTTCTTCCTCTTCTCTCCTCTCTCGCGGCTCTGCTTCTTTTTCTTCTTTCTTTCTTTCTTTTTTTTCTTTTCTTCTTTTTATTCTTTTTGCCGTGATATCTCTCTCTCTCTATTTATCTTTTCTTTTATTTTCACACAAGTGAGAGATAAGTGAGTATTTGGATATTTTTGGTATCCTAGAGCTCATTTAACGTGAGTGGTATAAATCCTAAAATATCCTTAGAGTACTAATTTCCACTCAGTTATGCATTTAAATTATTTTCTCTAGCAATTATAAATTGCTTTCGTAACAACATCTGATCCGTGACTTGATTTATTACCTATTCGAGTAATAAATCACTCGTTAATTTCTTAATTTGAAATTAACGAAATTAGGGATGTTACAATCACCCCAACTTGAAAAATTTTGTCCTCAAAATTTGACAAACATACTTCAAGAGAACATATACGAATATCTAGTCCGCATATCGTCCTCCAATCCCCACAAAGCTTCCTAGGGCGAAAACCATCGCAACCACTTTGACAAGTGGAATTTTTTCTTCTCCGAAGCATCTTCTCTCTCTACGTGCTAAGATATGACTTGAGTTTGGGTAAAGTGACAAATTAATCAAAGATCCATCCATTCTAACTCAACGGTTGATGAAATTCTTACAATACCGGATCGTCAGATCTAACTCTAGCGATCTACTCCTTTTGTCAACATACCCCTTTTTGTCGACTCAGAGTTACCTTCAATTCTCCCTACGTAACCAATAGTTTTCCATTTCGAATCATGAGTCGGAGAATCCTTCTCATGCGGCTTCTCTTTCGTGAATGCATAAGCTATCTCTTGTTGATTCAGTATCAAAACACTGCCTAAACTCTTTCCAAGGCGTCATTGTGCATTTAGAAACCCAGGGACGGATTCAGGAGAATGAGGATTGAAACAGAAGTCAATCCCTCTTACCACTCTAGAAATATTCCTCACAATCGAAATCTCATTCAAACGGCCGACCTTTACAAGTTAATCAGTATGAGTGAAACAACTATCGTGAGAATCTTCCGATAACCTACTATACAAACCAATTAGTTCACATAAACTCCTTTCTTCTGATCGATAACGGCAACTCCCAAAATCATCACAAATTTTCGACCTTACTAGAATCCATTGACACACCGCACCTAATACCACATGTTTCCAAAATTTCACTACAACCACTCATAATTCATACTTCTAGGGTTTAGCCTATCACTTCTCCTCTCAGAGTATATTCAGAACAACACAGAGATGTAAATCATAGTCTATAGTGGTCTTAATGTATACTAAGGTGTTATCAGTGAAAATTCAACAACTAGTCTAAGTACGGTGAAAAACTTGGTTCATGTAATCCATGTATACCGTAGGAGCATTAGTTTGACCGAAGAGCATCACTACTCACTCGCAATGTCCATATCTAGTATGGAAAGTCATCCTCTGGTACCTAAAGCCCTAACCTTTAAATAAATAAAACCCGACCTTAGACCAAACTTTGAAATCACTGCTTCACCTTGAAGCTAAACAACCTAAGCATAGATTCTTGGCATAGATACTTATTCTTAACCATAACTTTATCCAACTGGAGGTAATCCATACACGATCTCTTACTTCCATCTTTCTTCTCAACAAGTCACCCGGAACACCCCAACTTGTATTAAACTAGAGGGCATCACGTTCCGAGTTTATGAGATACCGTACTATTAGAACTTCGGGTTAAACGCTGTCACTACTGAGTTAATGACCATCTCACAAATGGGTAAAGGTTTTGTAAAAGTTTCTTGAAAACATTTGAATATGAAATGAATTTGCTCACTTACCCATAGGTGTTTGTTTCTTCGTTAACCCGACATACTAATAGGATATATCTTCACCTCGCGACTCATTCTTCGAAACTCAATTCCGAGATCCGGATGATCTCACACAAATGTATGGCCTTTCAAAACCTATAAGTCAGATGACTATTCCAACCAATCATTCCCTTGAACTGAAATCTACTATTCATTCACTTAGAATCCATCAACAATAGTGTTACAAAGATGTATCCATCCCAAATATCAAAATGTTCTTTAGATTAGGGACTATTAATAATATTATACCAATGTTACTAACTCAGTAATCCGTAATGGTAGTAACTAATAATGATCAGAGTTGCTAATGTAACTTGTGAACCAAAAATTTCATGCATTACAAATGGATTACAGATCAAAGTCCTTTGACTTTATTTCATTGAATATAGATGAGTGATTGCCGAACTAGCTACCTTCCAATCAAAACAACATTTCTTGACTGATTTGTTTGGAATACCATAGTCTTAAGTTACATTTTCTATAGCTAAAGCGTCGTTAAAAGTATCACAAATACTCCTCGTACTCTCCTTCAAATTTGCAGCACCATACCGTTCCTGTTATAACTATTATATACTTCAAAGACCTTCATCATCATGGTCCTTGTGGTCATTAACTAAGGTATGGATCATATGTCAAACAACTTTTCTAAAGCCAACCATTCTCTTGAATGGAGTCTAATACTCAAGTACTCAAGCATGAAAGAATCTAACCACATAGATCCCTCGCTTGATACATAACCGCTTTCCTAGCTAAGTAGGACTTACTCTGGCGAACGCGTTTATGTTTGGATTCATCACGAGTCAAACTAGTTATTATAATCATCAAAGAAATAATCAAAATAGAAGGATTCTTCCACGGAATCAAACGGGCACAAGATAATGCTTCCAACGTTGATTCCGAGAACAATTCTCACCACTTTAGTCATTTCTTTGGTCCCACAACTCTCCAAATCTCCACAACCGCTCAAACATAACCATAACCTCTTTAACGTATCCATTTGGTATGGAACATGTCTTGCTTAACAATAAGTAAGGTGTCTCACGCTCACTTGATTCCGCCTTACTATAGAACAACATCACTTTAAGAGATTGAAAATTCCACCCTTGGATATACTTGGTGGCATACCTCATAATCGTTAGCTTTTGGAAACTCTACCGATCGTTGAAAAGCTAAAGCTACTTACAACCTTTTCCGGGAATAGGTCCATTGGAAAAACTATAATGAGTATCATCCTAAAACAAAGTGTTTAGAATCTCATCTTAACGATCGGAAGTTCTCTTTCCACTTCCCAAGCCTTTAATGGGTTTATGTCCTACAACCGCTTCAAAATTTAAACAAATTGGGTAAAGTAGAAGTACATTTCAGAATACCATTGAACAATTAGTTCAAATCCTACTCGGATGTGCGGACATTTCCGTTAGCCTTCCAACGCATCATGGAATATAAAAATCAATTCGTATTAATAATTATGAATAAAACAAGTCGAGAGAACTATCAAAATTTTCTCACATACCGAGATCGGCTTGTTCATACTATATACCAATAAGCTTGAATATATTTTCCCTCACATGTGACACCTCATTTTCATTATCGCCGCCATTTCTCAAAATCAAGTAACGGTCCATTGCATAACTTGATTGGAAACGGGTTTTCGTGAATAAATTGAAAAGATGTTCCTCAAGTCCTCATCCGAAAGTTTAACAAGATAATCCAATATGGGTACACGCTCTTTCAATCCATGAATCACTCTTTCCAAATATTGCCATAACGGAAATTGTTTGAAACCAAAGACATGTCACCATCAAAATCACCTACTGATTTCATCTTAATTGGGACTTGGTTCAAAACCGTGTCGGAAACTAACTCCATCGTATTTGGTTCTCAGAACCAATACGAAGATTCCATTACAACTTAATGTATCGGCCGTAGCATTTCAAATATGGTCTTGAGGAAAAGAAATCGGTCAAGACTTGCGCTTATCCGAGAATGATTCTAATCTGCGATCTAAGTTGGGGTTTACTCTAACCATAAGGTAAGATTAACTATGAAACAATGTTTCAGTAATTGATAAAATACTATCCAACAATCGAGATTTCAGTGTCGATTACTCTTAATGAGATCTTACGGTACTATCATTCTTATTGCCTAAAGGCTTTTCTGAATTGTAGTTCCCTGTAGGACCTACAATAGCTTTCACCGCAATTATACAATTGCACTTGGTTCACTGACTGAACATTCGCCCACAGATTCCTCGAACCAATTTGGCTGCCCATTGCTTACTTCAGAACACCAACTGTAACCCTTTGCTTCCGCTGCGTGCTCTGATAAACTGAGAAGACCGAAATTCCTATGGTGTAGGGTTTGGACATTTTCGGCCGAGGCAACTAGTCATCATAATTCTCGTGAACTCACATGAAACATTGAGTGGATCCGACTCAATACTTCACATAATATACTGAAAGGTTCTGACATTTAATTGTCTAAGTCCCTAGCTGACTCTATCTAACCTCTTGACCAAACGGTCTCTACGTCCGACTAGGTCGAACTGCTCTGATACCAAAATGTAACACCCTCATATTTCTATCTAGTAGAAATACTAAAGTGTACCTATTTAGCATACATCAGAGATACAATTCTGCTAGATTTACAATCTTTACAAGAATAGCGGAAACGATACATAACTTAGAATAAATTCAAGTTATATAAATCGAATACAAAGATAACAGGGAAAAACATAACTAATAATAGAAGAACTACGTCTTCCATTTCCTTCTCGAGCACTCCATCCACTCGTGTCATAAATGATCTTCTTTCCCTGTTACTCTGAAAAACAACAACATTTGTAGGGTGAGACAACTTGTCTCAAAGAGTCTTACCGTGACCCTTTACCTATCACTCGGTCCATTTATAAAACCATAATTAGTAATTCAAAAAGAATTACAATATATAATCAATTACTTGTGACTTGTCACCAACAACCTAAAAAGCTCGAGTGACAAAATCACAATATACACATTTAAAAGTTTTATCAATTCTAGTACATCACCAACAACACAAGGAAGCATGGGTGAACCCCAACATAGCCAATAAGTGTACAACTCTTAAAGGCGGATAGCTTTAATTTTAACATGGGGGCCTAGGACCAGGGGCGCATGACTTCCTCTCCTAGTGTACTAACGCATGGAGGTCGCCACCTCAATTCGATATTTCTTATATATCGTGAAACGTGGGCGGTTTAGATGAACATAATCATCCCGAGCCAATTATAAATTAAGAAATTGAACATTTTGTTCAATTCACTTTCCAAAACATGTACTCACACGTATACTAATTACGGTTTTTCAAATAAATATAATATTATTCGTTATTTCAAAACCACTTTGGATTTGTATCAAAATTTCCAACGAAAATTCGCAAAGTTTCCTCTGTAATACTGGACATCCCAAAATAATAATCACCGAAAAAACAGTCCGGACATCAATTTGTTCAAAAATCATTAATTTTACACATATACAAAAATTTACGGTTTTTCCAATAGCTTTGAAAATTCAACCGAATCACACCAACGACTTTAAAACACATCCCAACAAACAAAAATCCCACATAAATGCTCGGGGTGGTTAGGAAAAGGATTTAGAAGAAGTTTGAAGCCGAACGGAGCGTCGAACGAAACATTGGATATTGGGAACATAGGAATTTCTCGACTTAATGCCCAATTCCGCTCCGCTTTCGTTTCTCCGATCGATCCCAAACTGTATTTCAATCCTAAACAACCACGTGCATGCCATACACACAAATATTCCAGCCTGTGCAATACAATTCAACAATCAAAATCATATTGTTTCGTTCTATGTTTCAAAAACACATAATCTCGTAAAATAATGTTTTTGACTCTAAAATTCTCGAAACTCCGAATTTTGAAAACCATTAAAACATAACACACAACAATCATTAAAATTCCCTAACGTGAGTAAAACTCACCTCGTGTGATGAAAATCACACAATACCGAAGCTTAGCGAAATCCACCGCTCGAACACCACGATCACACTTCTGTTCTGCTCCAAAAACTCTCGGACAGCCCCATCAACCGAAGCTCCCAAAATCACCCCCAAACCGAACCCAACCTTCCAGCTCACGTGGCTTGAGCTTCCTTCCTCAAAACCGAGCTTCCATTTCGCTCAAATCTCCATTTTTCTTCATTGGAACTTCAAAAACCCATTAATGGTGAAATGAAAAATATCAAGAATCAGATGATGATTTTAGTATCAATAGATAGATCTCGAAAAATGGAGAAGAATGGTACGAGAATCACTTACAACCGCCGAGTATTCATGAGAGTTCCCCTTTCTTCCTCTTCTCTCCTCTCTCTCGCGGCTCCGCTCTGCTTTCTTCTTCTTTCTTTCTTTTTTTTTCTTTTCTTCTTTTTATTCTTTTTGCCGTGATATCTCTCTCTCTCTCTCTATTTATCTTTTCTTTTATTTTCACACAAGTGAGAGATAAGTGAGTATTTGGATATTTTTGGTATCCTAGAGCTCATTTAACGTGAGTGGTATAAATCCTAAAATATCCTTAGAGTACTAATTTCCACTCAGTTATGCATTTAAATTATTTTCTCTAGCAATTATAAATTGCTTTCGTAACAACATCTGATCCGTGACTTGATTTATTACCTATTCGAGTAATAAATCACTCGTTAATTTCTTAATTTGAAATTAACGAAATTAGGGATGTTACATTGTCAATAAAACAATATAACTTATGGATATTGAAAAGTAAACATTATATAAATATGTTAATTCATTTGTATAACTAAAAATTACTTATTTTAAAAAATATTCTTATATAGTGTATGCGTTTTTTAACTGTCAACATTTTTTATGAGTTGAAAATATTGTTTTACTAATAATTTGTAACACTAAACTATTTTTTATTGTAACACCCTCATATTTCTATCTAGTAGAAATACTAAAGTGTACCTATTTAGCATACATCAGAGATACAATTCCTGCTTAGATTTACAATCTTTACAAGAATAGCGGAAACGATACATAACTTAGAATAAATTCAAGTTATATAAATCGAATACAAAGATAACAGGGAAAAACATAACTAATAATAGAAGAACTACGTCTTCCATTTCCTTCTCGAGCACTCCATCCACTCGTGTCATAAATGATCTTCTTTCCTGTTACTCTGAAAAAACAACAACATTTGTAGGGTGAGACAACTTGTCTCAGTGAGTCTTACCGTGACCCTTTACCTATCACTCACCCATTTATAAAACCATAATTAGTAATTCAAAAGAATTACAATATATAATCAATTACTTGTGACTTGTCACTAACAACCTAAAGAATCTCGAGTGACAAAATCACAATATACACATTTAAAAGTTTTATCAATTCTAGTACATCACCAACAACACAAGGAAGCATGGGTGAACCCCAACATAGCCAATAAGTGTACAACTCTTAAAGGCGGATAGCTTTAATTTTAACATGGGGGCTCTAGACCAGGGCGCATGACTTCCCTCTCCTAGTGTACTAACGCATGGAGGTCGTCACCTCAATTCGATATTTCTTATATATCGTGAAACGTGGGCGGTTTAGATGAACATAATCATCCCGAGCCAATTATAAATTAAGAAATGGAACATTTTGTTCAATTCACTTTCCAAAACATGTCCTCACACGTATACTAATTACGGTTTTTCGTAATAAATATAATATTATTCGTTATTTCAAAACCACTTTGGATTTGTATCAAAATTTCCAACGAAAATTCGTGAGAGTTTCCTCCGTAATACTGGACATCCCAAAATACTTTTACCTGTATATCCAGTCCAGACATCATTTTGTTCAAAAATCATTAATTTCGCACATATACAAATATTCACGGTTTTCCAATAGATTTGAAAATTCAACCGATTCACACCAAACAACTTTATTCCACATAAATGCTCTAGGTGGTTAGGAAAAGGATTTAAAAGAAGTTTGAAGCGAAGCGGAGCGTCGAAACGAAACATGGGATATTGGGGACATAGGAACTTCTCGACTTAATGCCCAATTCCGTTCCGTTTCGTTCTCCGATCGATCCCAAACGGTATTTCAGTCCTAAACAACCACGTACAGCCATGCACACATATATTCCAGTCCAAATGATACAATTCGACAATCAAAGAATATGGTTTCTATTTAAATTTCAAACACGCGTACTTTCGTAAAATACCGTTTTGACTCTAAAATTCGCGAAACGCCGAATTTTGAAAACCATTAAAACATAACACACAAACAATCATTAAAATTCCCTAAGCGAGTAAAACTCACCTCGTGTGATGAAAATCACACCAAACCGAAGCTCTCAAAAGCTCCCGATTTCAAACTTCACGAACGCGCCCGATCCGCTCCAAACCCGGAACCGAACACTCCACATCAGTTGTTGAGCTTCCAATCACCAATACCAAGCTTCAATTTTACTTAAATCTCCCTTTTTCTCCATTTGAGCTTCAAAACCCATTAATGGCGAATTGAAAACGAGTAGAAATTAGGGTGTGAAAGTGGTATCAATAGATAGAGGACGAAAAATGGAAGAAAACGAGCTATAAAGCCCCTTACCTCGAGTCCAATTGAGAGAGATCTTGCCCAAATTCTTTCTCCCTCCATCGCCACCTTCCTTCTTTCTTCTCTCTCGGTTCACGTTCTCACTCTCTCTGTTGCTTTCTTTTTTTTTTTCTTTCCTTTTATTTCCTTTTATCTTTTCTCTTATTCCTTTTCTTTTCTTCCCTTTTTATTTTATTTTACTTTGACTTTTCTTCTTTCTTTTTTATTTCTTTTATTCACACAAGTGTGGAATGAGAGAGTATTTGGATATTTTTGGTGTCTCAGAGATCATTTTGGGTGAGTGGTATAAATACAAAAATACCCTTAGAGTACTAATTTCCACTCAGTTATGCATTTAAATTATTTTCTCTAGCAATTATAAATTGCTTTCGTAACAACCTCATATCCGTGACTTGATTTATTACCTATTCGAGTAATAAATAATTCGTTAATTTCCTAATTTGAAATTAACGAAATTAGGGATGTTACAATCACCCCAACTTGAAAAATTTTGTCCTCAAAATTTGACAAACATACTTCAAGAGAATATATACGGATATCTAATCCGCATATCGTCCTCCAATTCCCACATAGTTTCTGAACCAAAAAAATGATTACAAACTCCTTAAACAATTGTAATTGTTCTCGTCCGAAGCATTTTCTCTCCATAACCTAAGATATGACTTGGATATGGCTAAATGACGAATTAGTCAAAGATCAATCCCTTCTAACTCAACGGTTGACGAAATTCTTACAATACAGGATTATCCGATCCAACCCTAGTGGTCTACTTCCTTTGTCAACATAACCCCTTTTTGTCGACTCAGAGCTATCTTCGCCACTATATACACGGAATTTGCCCATTACTAATCATGAGTTAGATAATTCTCCTCATAAGGCTTCTCTTACATGGATGCACAACTACCTCTTGTTGATTCAACATCAAACACATACTAAACCTTTCCCCAGCGTAGCGAATCAGAAATTTTAAAACTCAAGGACAGATTCGGAAGAATGAGAATTGAAACAGTCAATCCTCTTACAACTCTAGAAATATTCCTCACAATCGAAATCCCATTCAAATGGCCGACCTTTACAAGTTAACCGAATGAGTGGAAGAACTATTGTGAGGATCTTCCGACAACCTACCATACAAATCAATCAGTTCACATAAACTCCTTTCTTCGGTGATCGATAACGGCAACTCCCAAATCATCACAGCTTCGACCTTACTAGAATCCATTGACACACCAGACCGGAATACCACATGTTTCCAAAATTTCACTACAACCACTCATAATTCATACTTCTAGGGTTTAGCCTATCTCTTTCTCCTCTGAGAGTACATTCGGAACAATGCAGAGATGTAAATCATATTCTATAGTGGTCTTAATGTATACTAAGATGTTATCAGTGAAAATTCAACAACTAGTCTAAGTACGGGTGTAAAACCTCGGCTCATGCAATCCATGAATACCGTAGGAGAATTAGTTAGACCGAAGGGCATCACTACTCACTCGCAATGTCCATATCTAGTATGGAAAGCTGTCCTCGGGGTAACTAAAGCCCTAACCTTTAAATAAATAAAACCCGACCTTAGACCAAACTTTGAAATCACTGCTTCACCTTGAAGCTAAACAACCTAAGCATAGATTCTTGGCATAGATACTTATTCTTAACCATAACTTTATCCAACTGGAGGTAATCCATACACGATCTCTTACTTCCATCTTTCTTTTCAATAACTAACACGGAAGCACCCCAACTTGTGGGAAAACTAGGTAACATTACCTTTCTGTTTTATTAGATACCTTATTAGCACTTTGGGTTAAACTCTATCACTACAGTGCTCATAACTGACTCACCAATGGGTAAAGGTTTTGTAAAATTTTCTTGGAAACATTTGAATATGAAATGAATTTGCTCACTTACCCATAGGTGTTTGTTTCTTCGTTAACCCGAAATACCAATAAGACGTAGCTTCACTTCGTGACTCCGTCTTTGAAACACAATTCCGAAATTCGGGAGGTATTTCAAAACCTATAAGTCAGATGACCATTTTAGAACCAACCATTCACTTGAACTAAATCTATTATTCATTCACTTAGAATCCATCAACAATAGTGTTACAAAGATGTATCCATCCCAAATATCAAAATGTTCTTTAGATTAGGGACTATTAATAATGTTATACCAATGTTACTAACTCAGTAATCCGTAATGGTAGTAACTAATAATGATCAGAGTTGCTAATGTAACTTGTGAACCAAAAATTTCATGCATTACAAATGGATTACAGATCGAAGTCCTTTGACTTTATTTCATTGAATATAGACGAGTGATTGCCGAACTAGCTACCTTCCAATCAAAACAACATTTCTTGACTGACCTGTTTGGAATAGCATAGCCATAAGTCACATTATCTCTAGCTAAAGCTTCGTTAGAATATCACAAATATTCCTCGTACTCTTCTTCAAATTTGGAGCACCATACAGTTTCTGTTATAACTATTATATACTTCGGTAGCCTCATCATCATGGTCCTTATGATCATTAGCTAAGATATGGATCATGTCAAACGACTTTTCTAAAGCCAACCATTCTCTTGAATGGAGTCTAAAACTCAATTACTCAAGCCTACGAGAATCTAACAACATAGATTCCTTGCTTGAAGCATAACCGCTTTCCTAGCTAAGTAGGACTTACTAGAAGATTTTGAACTTCATTCGATCACACTGCCTTGTGGACTACTCTAAGCGAAACGTTTATGTTTGGATTCATCACTGAGTCAAACTAGTTATTATAATCATCAAAGAAATAGTCAAAATAGAAGGATTCTTCCACGGAATCAAACGGGCACAAGATAATGCTTCCAACGTTGATTCCAAGAACAATTCTCACCACTTTAGTCATTCCTTTGGTCCCATAACTCTCCAGCTCCACAACCGTTCAAACATAACCATAACCTCTTTAACGTATCCATTTGGTATGGAACATGTCTTGCTTAACAATAAGTAAGGTGTCTCACGCTCACTTGATTCCGTCTTACTATAGAACAACATCACTTTAAGAGATTGAAAATTCCACCCTTGGATATACTGGTGGCATACCTCATAATCGTTCGCTTTTGGAAACTCTACCGACTGTTGAAAAGCTAAAGCTACTAACAACCTTTTCCGGGGAATAGGTCCATTGGAAAAACTATAATGAGTATCATCCTAAAACAGTGTTTAGGAATCTCATCTTAACGACTGGAAGTTCTCTTTCCACTTCCCAAGCCTTTAATGGGTTTATGTTCTACAACCGCTTCAAGATTTAACAACTTAGGGTAAGGCTGGAGTACATTTCAGAATACCATTGAACAATTAGTTCAAATCCTACTCGGATGTGTAGACATTTTCGTTAGCTTTCCAACGCATCCCGGAACATAAAAATCGGAGTTCCGGATTAAAAGTTATGAATAAAATAAGTTGGAGATCGACGAAAATTTCTCACAGACGAGAGGCGCTTCTTTTCATACTATCTACCAATCAGCTTGAATATATTTTCCCTCACATGTGACATCTCATTTTCCTTACTGCAGTCATTTCTTAAAATCAAGTAGCAGTCCATTGCATAGCTTGATTGGACACGAGTTTCCAGGAATAGATTAAAAAATATGCTCCTCAAAATTCCTCATCTGAAAGTTTAACAATATAATCCAATATAGGTGCAGGTCCTTCAATCTAAGGATCACTCTTCCGAAATTTTGTCGTAACGGGAAAATGTTTGGATCCCAGTACATGTCACCTGCTGATCTCCTCTTGAGTGAGACCTGGTTCAGAAACTGTGATCAGAACTAATTCGATCCGCATTTGGTTCTGTAGCCAATTCTGAGATTGCACTACAACTTACAAGATTGGCTCATAGCATTTCGCAGTGTGGCTTTAAAGAAAAAGGAACCCTATCAAGACTCGCAGCTACCCGGAGAATATCTCTAACTGCGATCTTAGTTGGGGTTTACTCTAACCATAAGGTAAGATTAACTATGAAACAATGTTTCAAGACTGATAAACCGACTATCCAACGATCGATTTCAGTGTCGATTACTCTTAACGCATCTTACGGTACTATCATTCTTATTGCCTAAAGGCTTTTCTTACTTGTAATTCCCTGCAGGACCTACAATAGCTTCCACTGCAATTCTACAATTGCACCTGGTTCACTGATTGAACATTCGTCCACAGCTTTCTCGAACCAATTTGGTTGTCCACTGCTTACTTCAGAACACCAACTGTAGCCCTTTGCTTTCGCTGCGTGCTCTGATCAACTGAGAAGGCCAGAATTCCTATGGTTTAGGGTTTGGACATTTTCGGGGCTGAGGCAACTAACTGTCATAATTCTCAGTAACTCACATGAAACATTGAGTGGATCCTGACTCAATACTTCACATAATATACTGAAAGGTTCTGACATTTAATTGTCTAAGTCCCTAGCTGACTCTATCTAACCTCTTGACCAAACGGTCACTACGTCCGACTAGGTCGAACTGCTCTGATACCAAAATGTAACACCCTCATATTTCTATCTAGTAGAAATACTAAAGTGTACCTATTTAGCATACATCAGAGATACAATTCCTGCTTAGATTTACAATCTTTACAAGAATAGCGGAAACGATACATAACTTAGAATAAATTCAAGTTATATAAATCGAATACAAAGATAACAGGGAAAAACATAACTAATAATAGAAGAACTACGTCTTCCATTTCCTTCTCGAGCACTCCATCCACTCGTGTCATAAATGATCTTCTTTCCCTGTTACTCTGAAAAACAACAACATTTGTAGGGTGAGACAACTTGTCTCGGTGAGTCTTACCGTGACCCCTTACCTATCACTCGGTCCATTTATAAAACCATAATTAGTAATTCAAAAAGAATTACAATATATAATCAATTACTTGTGACTTGTCACTAACAACCTAAAGAAGCTCGAGTGACAAAATCACAATATACACATTTAAAAGTTTTATCAATTCTAGTACATCACCAACAACACAAGGAAGCATGGGTGAACCCCAACATAGCCAATAAGTGTACAACTCTTAAAGGCGGATAGCTTTAATTTTAACATGGGGGCCTAGGACCAGGGCGCATGACTTCCCTCTCCTAGTGTACTAACGCATGGAGGTCGTCACCTCAATTCGATATTTCTTATATATCGTGAAACGTGGGCCGGTTTAGATGAACATAATCATCCCGAGCCAATTATAAATTAAGAAATGGAACATTTTGTTCAATTCACTTTCCAAAACATGTCCTCACACGTATACTAATTACGGTTTTTCGTAATAAATATAATATTATTCGTTATTTCAAAACCACTTTGGATTTGTATCAAAATTTCCAACGAAAATTCGGCAGAGTTTCCTCTGTAATACGGACATCCCAAAAATACTTTTACCTGTATATCCAGTCCAGACATCATTTTGTTCAAAAATCATTAATTTCGCACATATACAAATATTCACGGTTTTCCAATAGATTTGAAAATTCAACCGATTCACACCAAACAACTTTATTCCACATAAATGCTCTAGGTGGTTAGGAAAAGGATTTAAAAGAAGTTTGAAGCCGAGCGGAGCGTCGAAACGAAACATGGGATATTGGGGACATAGGAACTTCTCGACTTAATGCCCAATTCCGTTCCGTTTCGTTCTCCGATCGATCCCAAACGGTATTTCAGTCCTAAACAACCACGTCTAGCCATGCACACATATATTCCACCAAAATGATACAATTCGACAATCAAAGAATATGGTTTCTATTTAAATTTCAAACACGCGTACTTTCGTAAAATACCGTTTTGACTCTAAAATTCGCGAAACGCCGAATTTTGAAAACCATTAAAACATAACACACAAACAATCATTAAAATTCCCTAAGCGAGTAAAACTCACCTCGTGTGATGAAAATCACACCAAACCGAAGCTCTCCGAAGCTCCCGATTTCGAAACTTCACGAACGCGCTCCGGATCCGCTCCAAACCCGGAACCGAACACTCCACATCAGTTGTTGAGCTTCCAATCACCAATACCAAGCTTCAATTTTACTTAAATCTCCCTTTTTCTCCATTTGAGCTTCAAAACCCATTAATGGCGAATTGAAAACGAGTAGAAATTAGGGTGTGAAAGTGGTATCAATAGATAGAGGACGAAAAATGGAAGAAAACGAGCTATAAAGCCCCTTACCTCGAGTCCAATTGAGAGAGATCTTGCCCAAATTCTTTCTCCCTCCATCGCCACCTTCCTTCTTTCTTCTCTCTCGGTTCACGTTCTCACTCTCTCTGTTGCTTTCTTTTTTTTTTCTTTCCTTTTATTTCCTTTTATCTTTTCTCTTATTCCTTTTCTTTTCTTCCCTTTTTATTTTACTTTGACTTTTCTTCTCTTCTTTTTATTTCTTTTATTCACACAAGTGTGGAATGAGAGAGTATTTGGATATTTTGGTGTCTCCAGAGATCATTTTGGGTGAGTGGTATAAATACAAAAATACCCTTAGAGTACTAATTTCCACTCAGTTATGCATTTAAATTAGTTTCTCTAGCAATTATAAATTGCTTTCGTAACAACCTCATATCCGTGACTTGATTTATTACCTATTCGAGTAATAAATAATTCGTTAATTTCCTAATTTGAAATTAACGAAATTAGGGATGTTACATTTATTATATTTATTAATAAGAAATGTAAGACTATATAATTTGTTTAGCTTTTGGGAATGATTTTTAATAATAAAGACAAAACAATGTGTATGGCAAAACACATACCATAAAAAAATTAAATTAAATAATTCATAAATTGAAACTAAAAGTAAAATTATTGTTGAATAAAATGATGTTTTTCTATTTTTTTTTTCCTTTGAGATATAGAGAAGAGATATCTAATGTAATTTCCTTCTTAGAATTGACACCAAAGGTTATGAAGGCTCAAGGAACATATGCAACTTATTTAGATCTAGCACATCATACTATTTTACTAAACTATAAAAGTAAACATTTTTCTAAAGAACAATATTAAAATACACATCATTTCTCAATGCCAATAACGTTACAAAAAATCGTCGCCCATTTGCCAACTTCAAACCACAAGAACATAAAATTATTTACCCTTTTTGTGAATTCTACATCCTCTTGTGAAACTTGCTCCTTTCTTCTACTTCTTGTTTGTTATATGATTCTTTCACCTAATGTAATTTCCTTCTTAGAAGTGACACCAAATGTTATATGAAGTCTCAAGGAACATATGTAACTCATTTAGATCTAGCACATCATACAATTCTACAAAAATTAAAGATTTTTCTAAAGAACAATATTAAAATATACATAACTTCTCGATGTCTATAACTTTACAAAAAATTGTTGTCTATTTGTCAACTTCAAACTGTCAAGAACATAAAATTCTTTACCCTTTTTGTGCATTCTACATATTCTTGTGAAACTTGCTCCTTTCTTCTACTTCTTGTTTTTTATATGATTCTTTTTGTCAAAACCTCTATCCTCACCATCCAAAGATCTCTCCTTTAAATAGTCATTTTTGTTATAATTAGCTTAAACTCTACCTCTTCCACTCATATTCCACTAACTCTGAGTTTATTGTAAATTAAAGCAATAATTCATGTGAATGTGAAACCCCTCCATTCAATGCATAATTGTTACATAAAAAAGAATTTTATAGGTCAACTTATAAATTTTACCAAGTCATCCAATTCAGTTGCAATTTTATAATTATAAATCAAGTAAAAATATTATCTTGTTTCAATTGAAAAAATGTTATATAATGATGAGCGATTATTATACTTTTGATTTACTGGATATTTACTGAATATTGCTTTCTCAATTTCTCTAACTTCATGCACCACTATTATTTTCCGTTTAATATTCCAATTCAGTTTTTTACTAAATTCATATCCATTTTTTTCCCTAGCATTTTCCATTTCTCTAAATTGTAACGTTTATGCTAACACATACGTTTCAAACCTTAACTTTACACATTAATTAATTTCATTGGAAAAGTAATTTCTTTTGACAAAATAAAAAAAAGATAATAAGTATTCAGACAATTTTTTTGATCAACTTGTTCCATTGGTAGTTACAATATGAATAAAAAATTGCAATCTTTATAATGGAATGTCGATTGAATATAAAATAAAAGTAACAAGTGAGTATGAGAACTTTCAAATTCCAAATAACACTTTTTAGTTGCAAAAAAAAATTATATATAGAAATTTACTTTATAAAAATAAGAGAGAATCGATCTAGATTAAAGCATCCTTTACTTTTTTTGGACCAATGAACTATGTTTTCAAATGTATATTCTAATATATATGTATATATATATATATAATTTAAATAATTTTACATGATTTTAAGATAAGTAAATTAAAAATTATGACATTAAATTAGAATGAATAATAATTAATTGGTTTATACTTAATAGTTAGTAGTGTATTGGACACAAAATGAATAATAGAAGAATTTCATTTCATATTTAATACAAATATAAAAACAAAAACTCAAGGAATATTGTGGAGGCTTCATTGGAATATATAATATTTAAATTATTAGTATAAATCATGTATATTTAGAGCATGGTATATAGTATAATATTAGATTGTAATCAAAAAAGACTATGTTATAGTATGATTATGAATTTAATTTTTATATAAAACTTATATTTTTAGATGATATTTTTATATAGTGTATGTTTTTTTTAATATAAATAATTGTTAATAACCTTTATGAGATTTATTGATTCAAAATATACTTTTATAAAAGTGAAATGAATATAGAACCTTCATTCAATACTTTATGGTTAAAAATTTGTAAATATTTTTTCATGTTAATTTTTAGAGTAGTACACTATTTTTCATTATATTGAGAATAACCTCATTTAACATGATGAATTTAGGGGAGGACATAAAATAATAGGGACATCTCGAGTATGTACGGTGAATTCAAACACAAATATTACAAAACAAAAACTTAGTACTATTTATTATTTCATCACCATTTAATAATTCATGAATTGAATTAAAAGTAAAAATGAAATAAAAAATTAAATTGAAGTTATTGATATTTAATTTAATATTTAACTTAAAAAAATTATATAAAAAATACATTATTTATGTTTTTTTATAATAATATAAATAAGATTTTAAAAAATATTTAAAATTATATTATTTCAGGTAAATAATATTCAATTTCATTTAGTTAATTTTTAAGATAAATAGTATTATATTATTGCATGATTTTAATTATATTTATCTTATAAATATAAGGCTAAATTACTGTTTTGGTCCTTTATCTTTGGTCTTAATTTCATTTTGGTCCTTTATCTTTTTTTTTTCTCGTTTTGGTCCCTCATGTTTCATTTTTGTGTCAATTTGGTCCTTTTTGTAATTTTTGTGTCAAAGAAGATGGATGGAAAATTACAAAAAAGGACCAAATTGACACAAATTGACACAAAAATGAAACATGAGGGACCAAAACGAGAAAAAAAAAGATAAAGGACCAAAATGAAATTAAGGCTAAAGATAAAGGACCAAAACAGTAATTTAGCCTAAATATAATATGATATCAAACTTTCTTCAATATATCATATTATAGGTTTCCTTCAGTATATAAAATAATAAAATATTATATTTTTAAATTGTACTATTCATGCATGGAAATATGAAAAGTCATTCAAATATTAAATTAAGTAATGACTATTTATTTTCAATAATAATTTACTTTAAAGTTATAATTGACACTTAAAGTTTTTACTAAAAATGAGGTCTTCTTTAAGTTTAAAATAAATGAATAATAAATATAAATATAGAAGTGAACACAATCTATATAAATATCTAAAGGAAGCTTTTTTCCAAGCTCTAGGAAGCTCCACATCATCTTCATTTATTTTCCAATTAGATTTTTAACTATATTAACATTTATTCATAATTTTCACTTAAATGACTTCAATTCATGATAACCACTAACTTACAAAATGATACTCTTAGTGGAATAGTATTTAACTATTATTTTAGTGAAACTCCTCCCTTTAAATACATAATTGTAACATAAAAAAATTTAATGGTCAACTAATAATTCCTTATTGCATCTAAACTGAAAAAAGCTTTTTATATTTAGATCAAATTATGTGTATGTTTCTTACGATTTCAACACTTTTTTTTGACAAGAACACATTTTTTAAATTAGTCATTAACAAACAAATCTTAAATAAGTTAGATTATATATATATATATATCATTTGGAAATGAAACTTTTTAAAAATCTTACAATACTTCACACACACAATAATAATAATAATAATAATAATAATAATAATAATAATAATAATAATAATAATAATAAAACTAAAACCACCTTGACTCTTGAAGATTGTGAGTTTTCCTCCCTTTTTATTTTTATTTTAACAAACTTTCTCCCTTATTGATTGCCACTAATTCATTACTTTATGTTTCAATTTTGATGGCCTTTTAGTTTCTCTAAATTATTATGATGATTAATATAGATAGTTTTATTTTAGTGAAACTCCTCCGTTTAAATACATAATTGTAACATAAAAAAATTTAATGGTCAACTAATAATTCCTTATTGCATCTAAACTGAAAAAAGCTTTTTATATTTAGATCAAATTATGTGTATGTTTCTTACGATTTCAACACTTTTTTTTGACAAGAACACATTTTTTAAATTAGTTATTAACAAACAAATCTTAAATAAGTTAGATTATATATATATCATTTGGAAATGAAACTTTTTAAAAATCTTACAATAATTCACACACACAATAATAATAATAATAATAATAATCTATATAAATATCTAAAGGAAGCTTTTTCCAAGCCTCTAAGATGCTCCACATCATCCTCATTAATTTTTCAATTAGATTTTCAATTTTTATTAATATCTTTTTATAATTTACACATATAATGAGACTTTTATTAATGATTACATATTAAGGCTAAATTATTAAGACCCTTTATATTTTTTCAGTTATTATATAATTAAAGACAATAAGTGTATTGATATGAGTTGAATAAAAATAAAAAGACATAAAGTTTGATGACTAGGAGAATTGAGCATTATTTTATTATTTATAAAAATAAAAACCACATGAAACATAAAAAAAGCGTAGACTTTAGCTTCATATCTTTTTAAGAAAAATTGTGTTCACTTCTATATTTATATTTATTTATAATTTTCATGGATTTTTTGTTGTAAGAATAATGTATTTTCCTCTTTTATTTTTAGAAAGGAAAAAAAATATTGGGCGATGGTTAATCTTTGGGTTACTTTTGGTCAAAAAAAAACTTTTGGTTACTTTGGGTTTATTAATTTAAATTTTGTTTTAATAGTTCTCTTATACTTTATTTAGCTTATTTATTTATCTTTATCTATATATACCATCAACAAAAATATTTTTATATATATATATATATATATATATTGATTTTTCGAATTTATATTTGTTTTAATTATTATTCATTCTAAACTAATGTCATAACTTTACTAAGTCACAAGAAAACAAGGTGTTACTATTTATATAATTTTTTATGGAATAGCATTATGATGGAATAAAGTTAATTCAATTTTTTTTACTATTTGGAAATAATTTTCATATAAATAGTACATCATGTATATATATATGTATATAAAAATTGAATATTTCTCATATAAAATATATTTTAATTTTATCTTTTATACAATTTAATATTAGACATCATTTTTATTTTTTTAAATAATCACTACTTATTTTAAATTCATGAGATGAAGGTTTTTTTATTTCTTCTTTTTGATTTCAAAGACATCTATATATTATGACAAATCTCATTAGACTATTTTAAGATACTTGCTTACAATGAAATTGTATTTTATTATTATTATTATTATTATTATTATTATTATTATTATTATTATTATTATTATCATTAAAATTGCTAGAAACCTAATTTAGTTGTCTTTAATCTAATTCCTTTTTGAAACAGAAAATAATTAGACCTTTTGAAATTCTTCATGATGTAACATTTATGCAATATTAAAAGGGAAGTATATAACATTAATATGAATTATTCCTTTAATTGACAATAAATTCATGAGTTAGTAAAATATTAGTGGAAGATGTAGAGTTTTAGTCGGTTATAATAAGAAATTACTATTTAAAGTGAACAATTTTGGAGGGTGAGTAGAGAGATCTTGGCAAAAAAATTATAGTCAAAAACAATATTTACATATGAGTAGAAGAAATGAGTGAGTTTCACAAGCAAAAGACAGAATCTGCAAAAAAATTGGTTTCGCATGTTTGGATCACTTAGTGAACAACGCAATTGATGCAACAATGTTTGGTAAAGCTATGGGAATTCTGGAATCATGTTTAATTTTGATATTATTCTCTAGAAAAATATTTAGTTTTAGTAGCTTATGTGAAATTATATAATGTGCTAGGTCTACATGATCTTTATCTCTACTTAGAGAGCACATAGATGTGAAAAACAAGATGTACATATGAGTATAAGAAATGAGTGAGTTTCACAAGAAAAGACATGCGAGAAAAAAAATAGAAGGTTTCATGTTTGAAACAAACTTTGAAGTAGATAGAGTGTGCAATTGATGTAACGATGTTTTGTAAAGCCATGGGCATTCTGAAGTCATGTTTAATTTTGATATTGTTCTTTAGGAAAATATTTAGTTTTCATAGCTTATGTGAAATTATATAATGTGCTAGGTCTAAATGATTTGCTTATGCTCCTTTTATCTCTACTTAGAGAGTGCATGGATCAAATGTGGTGAGTATAGCATTTTGTTTCTAATTTTAAATACTTTTTAAACAACTTCTCTAACTTATGACTTCTCAAAATTTTCACAAAAATTAACATTAATCATGGTTACAATGTCAAATAATATATATTAGATGTAATGAAAGGTTACTATGAATGATACCTTTGTTGATTAAAATTAATAAAAAAATGAATGATGCCTTTAAATACTCTTGAAGGAAATTTAACCACCATTACATTTAAAGCCAAGCAAATGAAAGGGTTTTTAATAATAATTTGTTAAGTAAAGAAAAAATAAAATAAAATAAAATGAAAATAAATAAAAATTGTGTTTAATATATTAAATATCTTTAGGACCCAACATGTACAAATTTATCGGTTTTAAGTCCTTTGTAATATAGGACCAACTTACTATTTAATATATTAGTGGTCTTTAGAACCCAATTGTAATCTTAGTTAGATGCATGAATTTCAGTTTTTTATCCCTAATATGATGCTTCTTAACAAACATTTTCACTTTAAATATCCTTACAATTATTTTGATATATTTAGGATTAGGATTAATTTTAAGTATATGTGAACAAATGTTATAATTTCAGTAAAAATATACATAAATTATTAAAAAAATAAAGAACAATATATATTCCATGTAGTAGAAAGAATATAGGAAGTTATTATTTTATATCAATTTTTTGAACAAACGTTACCTTTATTTTTTGAACAAACGTTACCTTTATTGGTTTGTTAATATTGTGTAATGTAACACCCAAGTATTTCTTAACTATAGAAATACTAAAAATGCACCATTAGCATACATCAGAGTAAACATGCCCTGTTTCAGATATTGAATAATACAAAAACTCTCACACTTAGAGTACTTTAGAATACACTAACATAAGTACTTAAGTGTCCCTTAAGTATTACAACAAAATACTCAATATCCAACGGCACAGGTACAATAGATTAGTTTTACAACTTAACAATCAAGTCATAAACTAAGTTCCAAAATAAACAGAGGGAAACTAAATAACATAGTCTAAGCTACTATGTCTACAAATCTCCAAGCCACGACATCCAATCATGCCTGTTTGCTTTACGCTTCCCCTGCATATCTGAAAAACAACAACATTTGTAGGGTGAGACAACTTGTCTCAGTGAGTCTTACCGTGACCCCTTACCATCACTCGGTCCATTTATAAAACATTTTTCCTTTCATAAAAAAAATTATTTATGACGCACCCAATCCCTTGCCGAATTGGTCAATAGCGTTGGAAGTTTCCTCTCAACCTAAGTACACCTTGGCGCACCCAATTCCTTTCCGAATTGGTCAATAGCATTGAGAGGTTCCTTCCAACCTAAGTACGCCCATTTATTAGTAATTCAATATGAATTACAATACACAATCAATCACTGGTAATCCGATAAATAATTTACATTAGAGTTCATAATCCAATTCTTGATGACTATGTACAATTTAAATTAGAAAATATAGTTCATAACCCAATTCTTGATGGTTATGACTATCCTCTTACATAATCTAGTACAACACCTTAAACCATTTTTCTTTTCTTCGGTTTGCGGTGAACCCAATCCACTCACAGTGAACAACCTCATATGGGCCTAGCTCGAGGGCTCATGACTTCCTCTCCCTAGTATACTATCCTCTTGGGTCGTCACCCATAATCGATATAATTAAATACCGTACCCGCATTGGGCCGTCAACTATGTTCAATATACTTTACATATATATACAATCATAACTCATTCTATGATAGGTTATAATATCAATGAATTCATGAAATCAATCCAATCAACATTTAAGTCATAAAACATTTGGTTCCCACACGTATTCTAAGTTTACGGTTTTTCGAAATGTTTATAACTTCACACATTTTATTAAATGTGGTTCAATCACACACAAAGTCATGGTATAACAGACCTAAATACTTGGGAAATGGTTGAGGAAGGAATTAGGAGAGGTTTGGAATCGAACGGAACCACGAAAACGAGATTTGGCTTAAAACGAGACTTTGTCAACCCGAGAAAAACACTGGCACCCGTGTTTTGAAACACGGCCGTGTTTTCCCCCTGCACACAAAAATACCAATTTTGCTCGTTTTCTCGTTTCCGTTAATCCGTTTGCGTCCAATCCATTATCCAATTCAATCCCCAACATATAAACCGTCATCACACATAATATTTCAGTCCAAACAATCCACATATCAATATATACATCAATATATAGTTCAACGAATAAGTCGTAAAAAGTATAATTTTTGAAATCGGTTTTCGACTCGTAAAATTTTCAAAACCCAACGGAACGAAATGAAATGAACGACACAGTCAATCATTCAGAACACAAACCCCTAAACGTGAGTAAAACTCACCTCTCGTGATGAAAATCACGAAATACCGAAATGTCGGAATGTGCTCACGAACGAGAAAACACACGAACAATCCCCGTATCCTCGAACTCAAACCGAATAACTCCAAGTCGAAACCCATAAGCTTAATCTACATAACCGCACGATCGTTCCTCGCATAAACTTTACGCTCCGACGACAATCAAATCCGCTCCCAATCCTTTGAACCTACAATAAATCACAAAACCTCCATGAAATTACTATTCATCATCTTCAAGCTTCAATTCACTATTCACACATAATCCCAATTTGAACCCTAACCTTTTGATTCTTCACAAACCCCAAATTGGACCTCAATATTGGCGCAATCCACCTTAAACTCGCTCCCAAATACCATTCAAAGCTTTCCTTTGAGCTTGAACAACAAAACCTCCATTTTCCACTTCAATTCAAAAATGGCAAAGTGAGAGAGTGTGAGTTGATGATGATGATTTTGGTACCAAATCGAAGAGGATGACGAGGAGATCATTTTTGGTGAAGGAAGAATTGTGTTTTGATGAGTTTAAAGCTTCCATTTTTCCTCTTCTTCCTCTTTACCCATTTCTTCTCTTCTTTCCTTCTCCCTCTTTTCTCTCTTTCTCTCGGCTCACTCTCTCTCTGTTTCCTTTCTTCTTTTTTTTTTTTTTTCTTTCTTTTATTTCCTTTTCTTTATTCACTTAAGTGAGGAATGAGAGAGTGTTTGGATATTTTTGGGTCTTTGGATCTCATTTAGTGTGAGTGGTATAAAGACTAAAATACCCCTAGTGTTCTAATTTCCACTCAATTATGTATTTAAATTATACTTTAGCAATTTATAAATTGCTTCCGCGACAACCTCATATCCGGGACCTGATTTATTACCTATTCGAGTAATAGATCACTCGTTAATTTCTTAATTTGAAATTAACGAAATTAGGGATGTTACATGTAATATTTTGCATTCATATTATGCTTGCTTTTTAATTTTTTTATAATTTTAAATGAAATCATATATCCTCCTTTGAAAATATAAAATAGTTGTTTTTAATATATATTTGTACTAATTTCCCTCAAAAAAAAGTTGGGTAATTTTTTTGAATAATATAAATAAACAATTAATTAGATTATATAACTATGCCAAAATTATACCCATGTTGCTCTAAATTAGTTAACGTAAGTATTTCCCAATTTGGTATATTGCATGAGAGAAGCGGTTAATAATTCATTGTAATTCTAAAACCTTAGTATGAAAATGATGAATAATCTGAGACCTGATTTATTACCTATTCGAGTAATAGATCACTCGTTAATTTCTTAATTTGAAATTAACGAAATTAGGGATGTTACAGTCACCCCAACTTGGGAATTTTGTCCTCAAAATTGAACAAACATACCTACCAGAAACCAAATACGGATACTCCGTCCGCATATCATCATCCAATCCGCATGAAACTTTCTCGGCCGACAAACCATTCCCAATCTACTTTAGCAATTGAAATTGTTCGCGTCCCAGTCAAAGATCAATCATTCCAACTCAACGGTTGAGAGGGATTGGAAAGGTACTTCCTCGATTGGAATACATAAAACATATCACGTAGATTGGACAATACAAAGGTAAAACTATACGTCACACCACTTAGCACCATACACTCGAGGATTGAGGTTCTTCGCCATAATGCTCTACTGGTACTAATGGTCGCTGAAACTCTTAAAATACAAGATCACCGATTCACATCCTAATGATCTTCTCCTTAGGCCAAATAATCCTCACGACCCTAAGCTATCACCAAGTCTCACTATATACACAATAGTTGTTAATTCCTAATCATGAGTTGGATAATTCTCCTCATGAGGCTTTTCTTACATGGATGTATCGGCTACCACTCGTTAATGCAACATCATACCACATCCTAAACCCTACCGAGGTGTCACTGTATATTTGAAATCCCAGAGACGGTTCCGGAAGAATTTGGATAAGAACAAAAGTCAATCTCTTTTACAACTCTAGAGGAAATATTCTTCTTAATTGAAATCTCTTCCAAACAGTAGTCCTTTACAAGTTAACTGAATGAGTGAAAGAACTACTGCCACTCCTGACTAGATTGTCACAATTCCCAGATACTCCACTACAGACATCCCAAATATTACACTTCAAAGGTTTAACATACAACTTCTTCCCAGTTCCACACTGGTATATCCAGTGGTTGCAACAGTCCAGCAGTCTTTGATGCTAAGAGAATTCCATTTGAAATTTACATGGTTACCAAATAAAGAAAATTCTAGGAGAACAATTTCGTCCACTTGGATTCCATCAACCATAGCGATACAAGGATCTACCGATCTTAAATATCAAAATATTCATTAAATTAGGGACTAACTCATTAATCATTAATGGTAGTAACGATAAGAGTTACTAATGCAGCTTATGAACCAACAATCTCACGCATTACAGGTAGACTACAGGTCAAAACCCTTTGACGTTGTTTTATTTAATAGAAACGACATAGAAATTTGACCGCTTACCTTCCATGCAAAACAACACTTCTTGACCGATTCCTTTTGAATACCATAGATATCGCCATACAATATATATAGCCAAAGCCTCATTACAATATCGCGAGATATTTCTCGTATTCTCCTCTATATTTACACCTCGTCATGCTTTACGCTTATCAATATTATATACTTCACAGACCTTTCATCATCATTGTCCTCGAATCATCATTTAAGGCATTGACCTTAATCTTCCTGTACTTTTCCTACAATGGTTTCCACTTCCCATACAAACTTATAGGAACTT
Source organism: Oxytropis ochrocephala (assembly GCA_020916435.1). Classification (NCBI taxonomy): domain Eukaryota; kingdom Viridiplantae; phylum Streptophyta; class Magnoliopsida; order Fabales; family Fabaceae; genus Oxytropis; species Oxytropis ochrocephala. The sequence continues at coordinate 91,923,214 of CM037091.1, forward strand.
GATTAACACCTTTTATTCCATTCCCGAAACTCGTTTCCCATCAAGCTATGTAATGGACATGGTCGCGATAATCGGATGGCACTCATGACCCGTTATTTGATTCTAAGAAATGACCGCAGTAAGGAAAAATAAAATATCACATGTGAGGGAAAATATACTCAAGCTGATTTATATATATTATGAGGCACTCGACGCACCTAAGAAATCACAATTCAAAGGTTTAGCATTCAACCTCTCCCCTCAGTGTACATTCAGAACAATGCGGAGATGCTGATCATGATCCACAATGGACTTAGTGTACACCAAGATGTTATCAGTGAAAATTTCAACAAATAGTCTAAGTACGGGGGAAAAACTCGGTTCATGTAATCCATGAATACCGCATGAGCATTAGCTAGACTGAAGAGCATCACTATTCACTCGTAATGTCCATATCTAGTATGGAAAGTCATCTTCTAATAACTAAAGCTCTAACCTTGAATTTAAAGGTAACCCGACCTTAGACCAATCTTTGAAAACACCTGCTTTGCACCTCGGCCGATTAAGCAAATCACTTATTCTTGGCAAGGATACTTATTCCTAATAGTAACTTTGTTCAACCTGAGGTAATCCATACACGACCTCCTGCTCCCGTCTTTCTTTTCAACAAGTAACACCGAGCACCCCAACTTATAATAAATCGGGGAACATCACCTTTCGGTTTTATATGGTACAAGATTACTATTAGAACTTGGGCTAAACTCTCACACTACGATTGTTCATACCGACTCACAAGTGGGTAAAGGTTATGTAAAAGTTTCTTAAAATGTTTGAATATAAAATAATTTTCTCACTTACCCATAGGAGTTTGTTTCTTCGCTAACCCGAAATACTAATAAGACGTATCTTCACATCGCGACTCGATCTTTTGAAACTCAATTCCTAAATCGGGATAGTTTCACACACATGTATGGATTTTCCAAACCTATAAGTCAACCGACTATTCCAAAACCAACCATTCTCTTGAATTGAGTCTACTATTCATTCACTTAAGTATAAGAAGATCTAAACAATGAAGATCTCTCGCTTGTTACATAACAGCTTTCCTAGTTAAGTAAGACTTACTAGAAAATTTTTGAACTTTGTTCCATCATGTTGTATTGTTGACTACTCTAGGCGGAACATGCATATTTGGATTAATCACGGAGTTGAGCTAATTATTATAACCTCAAAGAAATAATCAAAATAGAAGGATTCTTCCACGGAATCAAACGGGCACAAGATAATGCTTCCAGCGTTGATTCCGAGAACAATTCTCACTATTTTACTCATTCCTTTGGTCCCACAACCCTCCAAACTCCACAAATCTCCAAACATAACCATAACTCCTAGAGTTACCATTTGGTAAGGAATGTGTCTCGCCTAACAAGAAGTCAGGTGTTTAACACTTGGATGATTCGGTCTTCTTATAGGAAAACACCACTTCCAATACTTTAAGTAATTGGAAGCTCTACCCTTATAGTATACTAGTGAAATACCTCATTGTCGTTGGCTTTTGAAAACTCTCCTGATTGTTGAAAGGCTATGACTACTATTAACCATTTCCATGAAATAGATCCTTTTGAAAAGTACAATGATTATCATTCTAAACCGGTGTTTAGGTATCTAATCTTACTGACTGGAAGTCCTCTTTCAACTTCCCAAACCTCTAATGAAGGTATGTTCTACAACCACTTAGGTATGGTAGAAGTAAATTTCAGAATACCATTGAATAATTAGTTCAAATCCTACTCAGATGTGTAGACATTTTCGTTAGCTTTCCAACGCATCCCGGAACATAAAAATCGGAGTTCCGGATTAAAAGTTATAAATAAAACAAGTCAGAAAACTGACAAAAATTTCTCACAGACCAAGATTGGCTTGCTCATAATCCCAAGGTAATAATAAGGTTATTTCGGTTACCATAACCTACTGATCTCATCTTGAATGGAATTTGGTTCAGAAACCGTAATAGGGAACTAACTCCATCAACATTTGGTTCTGTAGCCAATACTGAAATTGCACTATAGCTTACTAGATCGGATTCATGACATTTCGAAATGTGGCTTTGAGGAAAAGAACCTGATCAATACTTGCAGTTATCTGAAAGAATGTCTCTAACTGCGACATAAGCTGGGGTTTACTCTAACCATAAGGTAAGGTTATTGTGAAACCGTGTTTCGATAACTGATAGACTGACTAATCAATGGTCAGGATTTCGGGGTTTCAATTAATCTTAACAGATCTTACTATACTGGCTTTATTACGGCCCAAAGGCTTTGCTTAATTGTAGCTCTCTGAACAACCCACCACGACTTAAGCTGCAACACAACAGTAGCTCCAATTCCAAGAACTAAACAGTTGCCCGCAGATTCCTCGAATCAATCTGGCTGCCCATTGCTTACTTCAGAACACCATCTGTAGCCCTTCGCTTCCATGCGTGCTCGATAAACCGAGAAGGCGAATTCCTATGGTTTAGGGTTTGGACATTTTTGGCCGAGGCAAATAATTGTCATCATTCTCAGAACTCACATGAAACATTGAGTGGATCCCGACTCAATACTTCACATAATATCTTTGAAAGGTTCTGACATTTAATTGTCTAAGTCCCTAGTGACTTTATCTAACCTTTTGACCATAAGGTCTCTACGTCCGACGGAGGTCGAACCGCTCTGATACCAAAATGTAACACCCAAGTATTTCTTAACAATAGAAATACTAAAAATGCACCATTAGCATACATCGAGTAAACATGCCCTGTTTGAGATATTGAATAATACAAAAACTCTCACACTTAGAGTACTTTAGAATACACTAACATAAGTACTTAGGTGTCCCTTAAGTATTACAACAAAATACTCAATATCCAACGGCACAGGTACAATAGATTAGTTTTACAACTTAACAATCAAGTCATAAACTAAGTTCCAAAATAAACAGAGGGAAACTAAATAACATAGTCTAAGCTACTATGTCTACAAATCTCCAAGCCACGACATCCAATCATGCCTGTTTGCTTTACGCTTCCCCTGCATATCTGAAAAACAACAACATTTGTAGGGTGAGACAACTTGTCTCAGTGAGTCTTACCGTGACCCCTTACCATCACTCGGCCCATTTATAAAACATTTTTCCTTTCATAAAAAAATTATTTATGACGCACCCAATCCCTTGCCGAATTGGTCAATAGCGTTGGAAGTTTCCTCTCAACCTAAGTACACCTTGGCGCACCCAATTCCTTTCCGAATTGGTCAATAGCATTGAGAGGTTCCTTCCAACCTAAGTACGCCCATTTATTAGTAATTCAATATGAATTACAATACACAATCAATCACTGTAATCCGATAAATAATTTACATTAGAGTTCATAATCCAATTCTTGATGACTATGTACAATTTAAATTAGAAAATATAGTTCATAACCCAATTCTTGATGGTTATGACTATCCTCTTACATAATCTAGTACAACACCTTAAACCATTTTTCTTTTCTTCGGTTTGCGGTGAACCCAATCCACTCACGAAGAAACAACCTCATATGGGCCTAGCTCGAGGGCTCATGACTTCCTCTCCCTAGTATACTATCCTCTTGGGTCGCCACCCATAATCGATATAATTAAATACCGTACCCGCATTGGGCCGTCAACTATGTTCAATATACTTTACATATATATACAATCATAACTCATTCTATGATAGGTTATAATATCAATGAATTCATGAAATCAATCCAATCAACATTTAAGTCATAAAACATTTGGTTCCTACACGTATTCTAAGTTTACGGTTTTTGAAATGTTTATAACTTCACACATTTTATTAAATGTGGTTCAATCACACACAAAGTCATGGTATAACAGACCTAAATACTTGGGAAATGGTTGAGGAAGGAATTAGGAGAGGTTTGGAATCGAACGGAACCACGAAAACGAGATTTGGCTTAAAACGAGACTTTGTCAACCCGAAAAAACGGCACCGTGTTTTGAAACACGGCCGTGTTTTCCCGCACACAAAAATACCAATTTTGCTCGTTTTCGCTTTCCGTTAATCCGCTTGCGTCCAATCCATTATCCAATTCAATCCCCAACATATAAACCGTCATCACACATAATATTTCAGTCCAAACAATCCACATATCAATATATACATCAATATATAGTTCAACGAATAAGTCGTAAAAAGTATAATTTTTGAAATCGGTTTTCGACTCGTAAAATTTTCAAAACCCAACGGAACGAAATGAAATGAACGACACAGTCAATCATTCAGAACACAAACCCCTAAACGTGAGTAAAACTCACCTCTCGTGATGAAAATCACGAAATACCGAAATGTCGGAATGTGCTCACGAACGAGAAAACACACGAACAATCCCCGTATCCTCGAACTCAAACCGAATAACTCCGAAGTCGAAACCCATAAGCTTAATCTACATAACCGCACGATCGTTCCTCGCATAAACTTTACGCTCCGACGACAATCAAATCCGCTCCCAATCCTTTGAACCTACAATAAATCACAAAACCTCCATGAAATTACTATTCATCATCTTCAAGCTTCAATTCACTATTCACACATAATCCCAATTTGAACCCTAACCTTTTGATTCTTCACAAACCCCAAATTGGACCTCAATATTGGCGCAATCCACCTTAAACTCGCTCCCAAATACCATTCAAAGCTTTCCTTTGAGCTTGAACAACAAAACCTCCATTTTCCACTTCAATTCAAAAATGGCAAAGTGAGAGAGTGTGAGTTGATGATGATGATTTTGGTACCAAATCGAAGAGGATGACGAGGAGATCATTTTTGGTGAAGGAAGAATTGTGTTTTGATGAGTTTAAAGCTTCCATTTTTCCTCTTCCTCCTCCTTACCCATTTCTTCTCTTCTTTCCTTCTCCTCTTTTCTCTCTTTCTCTCGCTCACTCTCTCTCTCTGTTTCCTTTCTTCTTTTTTTTTCTTCTTTCTTTTATTTCCTTTTCTTTATTCACTTAAGTGAGGAATGAGAGAGTGTTTGGATATTTTTGGGTCTTTGGATCTCATTTAGTGTGAGTGGTATAAAGACTAAAATACCCCTAGTGTTCTAATTTCCACTCAATTATGTATTTAAATTATACTTTAGCAATTTATAAATTGCTTCCGCGACAACCTCATATCCGGGACCTGATTTATTACCTATTCGAGTAATAGATCACTCGTTAATTTCTTAATTTGAAATTAACGAAATTAGGGATGTTACATGTAATATTTTGCATTCATATTATGCTTGCTTTTTAATTTTTTTATAATTTTAAATGAAATCATATATCCTCCTTTGAAAATATAAAATAGTTGTTTTTAATATATATTTGTACTAATTTCCCTCAAAAAAAAGTTGGGTAATTTTTTTGAATAATATAAATAAACAATTAATTAGATTATATAACTATGCCAAAATTATACCCATGTTGCTCTAAATTAGTTAACGTAAGTATTTCCCAATTTGGTATATTGCATGAGAGAAGCGGTTAATAATTCATTGTAATTCTAAAACCTTAGTATGAAAATGATGAATAATCTGAGTTTCTTAAATTTCTATTTGCTTCTACTAATATCATTACAATAGTTATAGACTTTAGTCCTTATAATAGTTCTTAACATCGTGTAGTACTAAACTAAATTATATTAAATTAAATTTTTATTTTTATATATGTAGTTTAATTTGTAAATTGCTATCTTAATAAATTATGTTGAAAATTGTTAATCTTTTCTTTCTAATTATATATATATATATATATATATATATATATATATAAAATAATTACATCTTTACATTCCTCTAAAAAGGTATTTGAATAAACCCGTGCATCGCACGGGGTTATCCCCTAGTTTTTCTTAAAAAGATATGAAGCTAAATTCTACGTTTTTTTTATGTTTCATGTGGTTTTTATTTTTATAAATAATAAAATAATGCTCAATTCTCCTAGTCATCAAACTTTATGTATTTTTATTTTTATTCAACTCATATCAATACACTTATTTTCTTTAATTATATAATAACTGAAAAAATATAAAGGGTCTTAATAATTTAGCCTTAATATGTAATCATTAATATACGTCTTTATATGTGTAAATTATAAAAAAATATTAATAATAATTGAAAATCTAAAAATTAATGAGGATGATGTGGAGCATCTTAGAGGCTTGGAAAAAAGCTTCCTTTAGATATTTATATAGATTTATATAGATATCGATATAGATAGATAGATAGATAGATAGATAGATAGATAGATAGATAGATAGATAGATAGATAAATAGATAATAATATTTAGTGGGTCAGAAAAAGGAATTGAAAAAATATTGTCATATTTTTGGTAAAGTGAGTTTTCATTTTAAATATTGGATTGGATGTCATGATAGGTTTAGTGGATATTTAATTAAGGAAAAAGGAATGTTGAGATATAAGTTGAAAATTAAATGAAGATGATGTGTGTAACACCCTAAAAATTTTCGCGTCTTAAACGCTAATTATACATATCATTACATATCAGAGTAGCGGAAATATAACTTACAACTTGTATCAAGTCAAGTTATACAATACATTACAAAGAAACAAAACAGAATAACATAAGCATAAATGCTCCGTATCCATTTCCACACAAGCATCAACTACCCGTGCTTCTTCCCTTTTCTTTTATCCTGTTTCTCCAGAAAATAACCACATATGATAGGGTGAGACAACTTGCCTCGATGAGCTTTACCGTGACCCCTAGCCACACTCATGAGCCAATTATAAACATAAACACAGTAAGTTAGTACTTACTGAATATTTTGGCAATTCAGTTTATATGAATTATGGAATCACATGGTAATCCAAGAATGAATTACAATAAAGTTTTATTAATTCTAGTACATCACCAACAACCTAAAGAAGCATGGGTGAACCCCAACATAGCCAATAAGTGTACAACTCTTAAAGGCGGATAGCTTTAATTTTTAAAATGGGGGCCTAGGACCAGGGCGCATGACTGCCCTCCCCTAGTATACTAAACACATGGAGGTCGTCACCTCAATTCGATATTTCTTATCTATCATGAAATGTGGGCCGGTTTAGATGAACATAATCATCCCGAGCCAATTATAAATTAAGAAATGGAACATTTTGTTCAATGTGGGCCGGTTTAGATGAACATAATCATCCCGAGCCAATTATAAATTAAGAAATGGAACATTTTGTTCAATTCACTTTCCAAAACATATGTCCTCACACGTATACTAATTACGGTTTTTCGAAATAATCATAATATTAATCGTTATTTCAAAACCACTTTGGATTTGTATCAAAATTTCTAACCAAAAATTCGGCAGAGTTTCCTCTGTAATACGGACATCCCAAAATAGTGTAATTTCCTGTACAACCAGTCCAGACATCAATTTGTTCAAAATCATTAATTTCGCACATATACAAAAATTTACGGTTTTCCAATAGATTTGAAAATTCAACCGAATCACACCAAATAACTTTAAAACACATTCAAACAAACGATATCCCACATAAATGCTCTAGGTGGTTAGGAAAAGGATTTAAAAGAAGTTTGGAGCCGAACGGAGCGTCAAACGAAACATTGGATATTGGGGATATAGGAACTTCTCAACTTAATGCCCAATTCCGCCCGCTTCGTTTCTCCGATCGATCCCAAACTGTATTTCAATCCTAAACAACCACATACAGCCACAGCACACATATATTCAGTCAAACATAACAATCCAAAAATCAAATCATTATGGTTTCGTGTTAAATTTTCAAACACGCGTCATTTTCGCAAAATAGCGTTTTTGACTCTAAAATTCTCGAAACTCCGAAATTTGAAAATCATTCAAACATAGTTCAAAAACGATATTTAAATTCCCTAAGCGAGTAAAACTCACCTCGTGTGATGAAAATCACACCAAACCGAAGCTCTCCGAAGCTCGATCGACACATAACACACGAACACGCTCCGGATCCGCTCCAAACCCGAACCTAACACTCCACATCGCTTGTTGAGCTTCCATTCATCAATACCAAGCTTCAATTTCACAAAAATCTCCATATTTTTCAAATTGGAGCTTCAAACCCATTAATGGTAACTTGAGTTAGAGAAGAAATTAGGGTGTGAAAGTGGTACCAATAGATAGAGGAAGAAAAATGGAAGAAAACGAGCTATAAAGCCCCTTACCCGGTGTTAAATGGAGGGAGATCTTGCCATTCTTTCCTCTCCTCCTTCGTTTCCCCTTTCTCTTCACTCTCTCTCTCTGTCCGTTTCTTGCTTCTCTTTCTTTTTCTTTTATTTATTCCTTTCTTTCTTTATTCCTTCCCATTCCTTTGACTTTTCTTTCTTCTTTAATCCGTTCATTCTCTCTCTCTCTCTTACTTTCCATTTCTTTTATTCACACAAGTGTGGAATGAGAGAGTATTTGGATATTTTTGGTGTCTCGGAGATCATTTTGGGTGAGTGGTATAAATACTAAAATACCCTTAGAGTACTAATTTCCACTCAGTTATGCATTTAAATTATTTTCTCTAGCAATTATAAATTGCTTTCGTAACAACCTCATATCTGTGACTTGATTTATTACCTATTCGAGTAATAAATAATTAGTTAATTTCCTAATTTGAAATTAACGAAATTAGAGATGTTACAATCACCCCAACTTGAAAAATTTTGTCCTCAAAATTTGACAAACATACTTCAAGAGAATATATACGGATATCTAATCCGCATATCGTCCTCCAATTCCCACATAGCTTCCTGAACCGAAAAAAATGATTACAAACTCCTTAAACAATTGTAATTGTTCTCGTCTGAAGCATTTTCTCTCCATAACATAAGATATGACTTGGATATGGCTAAATGACGAATTAGTCAAAGATCAATCCCTTCTAACTCAACGGTTGACGAAATTCTTACAATACAGGATTATCCGATCCAACCCTAGTGGTCTACTTCCTTTGTCAACGCAACCCCTTTTTGTCGACTCGTAGCTATCTTCGCCACTATATACACGGAATTTGCCCATTACTAATCATGAGTTAGATAATTCTCCTCATAAGGCTTCTCTTACATGGATGCACAACTACCTCTTGTTGATTCAAATCAAACACATACTAAACCCTTCCCAAGCGTAGCGAATCAGAATTTTAAAACTCAAGGACGGATTCGGAAGAATGAGAATTGAAACAGAAGTCAATCCCTCTTACAACTCTAGAAATATTCCTCACAATCGAAATCCCATTCAAATGGCCGACCTTTACAAGTTAACCGAATGAGTGGAAGAACTATTGTGAGGATCTTCCGACAACCTACCATACAAATCAATCAGTTCTCAAAACTCCTTACTTTTGTAGCTGAAGACGACAACTTCCCAATTCACTACAGCTTCACCATTACTAGAATTTACTGCCATACCAGTCTGGAATACCACATGGTTCCAAAATTTCACTACAGTTGTCTAGGAATCACACTTCGATGGCTTAGCCCATCACCCCTTCACTCTGAGTACATTCCGAACAATGCGGAGATGTAGATTATGATCCCCAATAGTCCTAGTGTACACCCAGAGATTATCAGTGAAAATTTCAACAACTAGTCTAAGTACGGTGAAAAACTTGGTTCATGTAATCCATGTATACCGTAGGAGCATTAGTTAGACCGAAGAGCATCACTACTCACTCGCAATGTCCATATCTAGTATGGAAAGTCATCCTCTGGTAACTAAAGCCCTAACCTTTAAATAAATAAAAACCCGACCTTAGACCAAACTTTGAAATCACTGCTTCACCTTGAAGCTAAACAACCTAAGCATAGATTCTTGGCATAGATACTTATTCTTAACCATAACTTTATCCAACTGGAGGTAATCCATACACGATCTCTTACTTCCATCTTTCTTCTCAACAAGTCACCCGGAACACCCCAACTTGTATTAAACTAGAGGGCATCACGTTCCGAGTTTATGAGATACCGTACTATTAGAACTTCGGGTTAAACGCTGTCACTACTGAGTTCATGACCATCTCACAAATGGGTAAAGGTTTTGTAAAAGTTTCTTGAAAACATTTGAATATGAAATGAATTTGCTCACTTACCCATAGGTGTTTGTTTCTTCGTTAACCCGACATACTAATAGGATATATCTTCACCTCGTGACTCATTCTTCGAAACTCAATTCCAAGATCCGGATGATCTCACACAAATGTATGGCCTTTCAAAACCTATAAGTCAGATGACTATTCCAACCAACCATTCCCTTGAACTGAAATCTACTATTCATTCACTTAGAATCCATCAACAATAGTGACACAAGGATGTACCCATCTCAAATATCGAAATATTCTTTAGATTAGGGACTATTAATAATATTATACAAACGTTACTAACTCAGTAATCATTAATGGTAGTAACTAATAATGATCGAGTTGCTAATGTAACTTGTGAACCAAAAATTTCATGCATTACAAATGGATTACTGGATCAAAGTCCTTTGACTTTATTTCATTGAATATAGATGAGTGATTGCCGAACTAGCTACCTTCCAATCAAAACAACATTTCTTGACCGATTTGTTTGGAATAGCATAGTCTTAAGTTACATTTTCTCGAGCTAAAGCTTCGTTAAAAGTATCACAAATACTCCTCGTACTCTCCTTCAAATTTGCAAAGACCATACCGCTCTCTGTTATAACTATTATATACTTCAAAGACCTTTCATCATCATGGTCCTTGGGTCATTAACTAAGGTATGGATCATATGTCAAACAACTTTTCTAAAGCCAACCATTCTCTTGAATGGAGTCTAATACTCAAGTACTCAAGCATGAAAGAATCTAACCACATAGATCCTCGCTTGATACATAACCGCTTTCCTAGCTAAGTAGGACTTACTCTAAGCGGAACGCTTATGTTTGGATTCATCACGAGTCAAACTAGTTATTATAATCATCAAAGAAATAATCAAAATAGAAGGATTCTTCCACGGAATCAAACGGGCACAAGATAATGCTTCCAACGTTGATTCCGAGAACAATTCTCACCACTTTAGTCATTTCTTTGGTCCCACAACTCTCCAGCTCCACAACCGTTCAAACATAACCATAACCTCTTTAACGTATCCATTTGGTATGGAACATGTCTTGCTTAACAATAAGTAAGGTGTTTCACGCTCACTTGATTACGTCTTACTATAGAACAACAACACTTTAAGAGATTGAAAGTTCCACCCTTGGATATACTGGTGGCATACCTCATAATCGTTCGCTTTTGGAAACTCTACCGACTGTTGAAAAGCTATAGCTACTAACAAACTTTTCCGGGGAATAGGTCCATTGAAAAACTATAATGAGTATCATCCTAAAACAGTGTTTAGGAATCTCATCTTAACGGCTGGAAGTTCTCTTTCCAATTCCCAAGCCTCTAATGGGTTTATGTCCTACAACCGCTTTAGTACCAAACAACTTGGGGTAATACAAAGGTACAGTTCAGAATACCATTGAACAACTGATTCACAACTACTCAGATGTGTAGACATTTTCGTTAGCTTTCCAATGCACCTTGGCACATAAATATCAGAGTTTCGGATTAAAAATTATAAATAAAACAAGTCGGAGAACTGACGAAAATTTTCTCACATACCGAGATGGGCTTGTTCATACTATATATCAATAAGCTTGAATATATTTTCCCTCACATGTGACATCTCATTTTCATTACTGCCGTCATTTCTCAAAATCAAGTAACGGTCCATTGCATAACTTGATTGGAAACGGGTTTTCAGGAATAGATTGAAAAGATGTTCCTCAAAATTCCTCATCTGAAAGTTTAACAATATAATCCAATATAGGTGCAGGTCCTTCAATCTAAGGATCACTCTTTCTGAAATTTTGTCGTAATAGCGGAAAATGTTTGAATCCCAAGACATGTCACCTGCCGATCTCCTCTTGAGTGAGACCTGGTTCAGAAACTGTGATCAGAACTAATTCGATCCGCATTTGGTTCTGTAGCCAATTCTGAGATTGCACTACAACTTACAAGATTGGCTCATAGCATTTCGCAGTGTGGCTTTAAGGAAAAAGGAACCCTATCAAGACTCAGCACTACCCTGAGAATATCTCTAATCGCGATCTTAGTTGGGGTTTACTCTAACCATAAGGTAAGATTAACTATGAAACAATGTTTCAAGACTGATAAACCGACTATCCAACAATCGATTTCAGTGTCGATTACTTCCAATGATCTTACGGTACTATCATTCTTATTGCCTAAAGGCTTTTCTTACTTGTAATTCCTGCAGACCTACAATAGCTTCCACCGCAATTCTACAATTGCACTGGTTCACCGATTGAACATTCGTCCCACGCCTTTCTCGAACCAATTTGGCTGTCCACTGCTTACTTCAGAACACCAACTGTAGCCCTTTGCTTTCGCTGCGTGCTCTGATCAACTGAGAAGGCCAGAATTCCTATGGTTTAGGGTTTGGACATTTTCGGGACTGAGGCGACTAACTGTCATAATTCTCAGTAACTCACATGAAACATTGAGTGGATCCTGACTCAATACTTCACATAATATACTGAAAGGTTCTGACATTTAATTGTCTAAGTCCCTAGCTGACACAATCTAACCTCTTGACCATAAGGTCTCTACGTCCGACTAGGTCGAACTGCTCTGATACCAAAATGTAACACCCTAAAAATTTTCGCGTCTTAAACGCTAATTATACATATCATTACATATCAGAGTAGCGGAAATATAACTTACAACTTGTATCAAGTCAAGTTATACAATACATTACAAAGAAACAAAACAGAATAACATAAGCATAAATGCTCCGTATCCATTTCCACACAAGCATCAACTACCCGTGCTTCTTCCCTTTTCTTTTATCCTGCTTCTCCAGTAAAATAACCACATATGATAGGGTGAGACAACTTGCCTCGAGTGAGCTTTACCGTGACCCCTAGCCACACTCATGAGCCAATTATAAACATAAACACAAGTAAGTTAGTACTTACCGAATATTTTGGCAATTCAGCTTATATGAATTGCGAATCACATGGTAATCCAAGAATGAATTACAATAAAGTTTTATTAATTCTAGTACATCACCAACAACCTAAAGAAGCATGGGTGAACCCCAACATAGCCAATAAGTGTACAACTCTTAAAGGCGGATAGCTTTAATTTTTAAAATGGGGGCCTAGGACTGGGCGCATGACCGCCTCTCCCTAGTATACTAAACACATGGAGGTCGCCACCTCAATTCGATATTTCTTATCTATCATGAAATGTGGGCGGTTTAGATGAACATAATCATCCTGAGCCAATTATAAATTAAGAAATGGAACATTTTGTTCAATGTGGGCGGTTTAGATGAACATAATCATCCTTGAGCCAATTATAAATTAAGAAATGGAACATTTTGTTCAATTCACTTTCCAAAACATATGTCCTCACAGTATACTAATTACGGTTTTTCAAATAATCATAATATTAATCGTTATTTCAAAACCACTTTGGATTTGTATCAAAATTTCTAACCAAAAATTCGGCAGAGTTTCCTCTCAGAATACTGGACATCCCAAAATAGTGTAATTTCTGCATAACCAGTCCGACATCAATTTGTTCAAAATCATTAATTTCGCACATATACAAAAATTTACTGTTTTCAATAGATTTGAAAATTCAACCGAATCACACCAAATAACTTTAAAACACATTCAAACAAACGATATCCCACATAAATGCTCTAGGTGGTTAGGAAAAGGATTTAAAAGAAGTTTGGAGCCGAACGGAGCGTCAAACGAAACATTGGATATTGGGGATATAGGAACTTCTCAACTTAATGCCCAATTCCGCTTCGCTTTCGCTTCTCCGATCGATCCCAAACCGTATTTCAATCCTAAACAACCACATACAACCACAAAGACACATATATTCATCCAAACATAACAATCCAAAAATCAAATCATTATGGTTTCGTGTTAAATTTTCAAACACGCGTCATTTTCGCAAAATAGCGTTTTTGACTCTAAAATTCTCGAAACTCCGAAATTTGAAAATCATTCAAACATAGTTCAAAAACGATATTTAAATTCCCTAAGCGAGTAAAACTCACCTCGTGTGATGAAAATCACACCAAACCGGCTCTCTCGGCTCGATCGACACATAACACACGAACACGCTCCGATCCGCTCCAAACCCGAACCGAACACTCCACATCGGTTGTTGAGCTTCCATTCATCAATACCAAGCTTCAATTTCACAAAAATCTCCATATTTTTCAAATTGGAGCTTCAAACCCATTAATGGTAACTTGAGTTAGAGAAGAAATTAGGGTGTGAAAGTGGTACCAATAGATAGAGGAAGAAAATGGAAGAAAACGAGCTATAAAGCCCCTTACCCAGGTGTTAAATGGAGGGAGATCTTGCCATTCTTTCCTCTCTCTCCTTCGTTTCCCTTTCTCTTCACTCTCTCTCTCTCTCTGTCCGCTTTCTTGCTTCTCTTTCTTTTTCTTTTATTTATTCCTTTCTTTCTTTATTCCTTCCCATTCCTTTGACTTTTCTTTCTTCTTTAATCCGCTCATTCTCTCTCTCTCTCTTACTTTCCATTTCTTTTATTCACACAAGTGTGGAATGAGAGAGTATTTGGATATTTTTGGTGTCTCTGAGATCATTTTGGGTGAGTGGTATAAATACTAAAATACCCTTAGAGTACTAATTTCCACTCGCTTATGCATTTAAATTATTTTCTCTAGCAATTATAAATTGCTTTCAGAATAACCTCATATCCGTGACTTGATTTATTACCTATTCGAGTAATAAATAATTAGTTAATTTCCTAATTTGAAATTAACGAAATTAGAGATGTTACAATCACTTCTAACTTGAAAAATTTTGTCCTCAAAATTTGACAAACATACTTCAAGAGAATATATACGGATATCTAATCCGCATATCGTCCTCCAATTCCCACATAGCTTCCTGAACCGAAAAAAAATGATTACAAACTCCTTAAACAATTGTAATTGTTCTCGTCTGAAGCATTTTCTCTCCATAACATAAGATATGACTTGGATATGGCTAAATGACGAATTAGTCAAAGATCAATCCCTTCTAACTCAACGGTTGACGAAATTCTTACAATACAGGATTATCCGATCCAACCCTAGTGGTCTACTTCCTTTGTCAACGCAACCCCTTTTTGTCGACTCAGAGCTATCTTCAGTTTTCACTATATACACGGAATTTGCCCATTACTAATCATGAGTTAGATAATTCTCCTCATAAGGCTTCTCTTACATGGATGCACAACTACCTCTTGTTGATTCAAAGATCAAACACATACTAAACCCTTCCTAAGCGTAATCAGAAATTTTAAAACTCAAGGACGGATTCGTAAGAATGAGAATTGAAACAAGTCAATCCTCTTACAACTCTAGAAATATTCCTCACAATCGAAATCCCATTCAAATGGCCGACCTTTACAAGTTAACCGAATGAGTGGAAGAACTATTGTGAGGATCTTCCGACAACCTACCATACAAATCAATCAGTTCTCAAAACTCCTTACTTTTGTAGTGAAGACGACAACTTCCCAATTCACTACAAGCTTCACCATTACTAGAATTTATCGCCATACCATCCGAATACCACATGGTTCCAAAATTTCACTACAGTTGTCTAGGAATCACACTTCGATGGCTTAGCCCATCACCCCTTCACTCTGAGTACATTCCGAACAATGCGGAGATGTAGATTATGATCCCCAATAGTCCTAGTGTACACCCAGAGATTATCAGTGAAAATTTCAACAACTAGTCTAAGTACGGTGAAAAACTTGGTTCATGTAATCCATGTATACCGTAGGAGCATTAGTTAGACCGAAGAGCATCACTACTCACTCGCAATGTCCATATCTAGTATGGAAAGTCATTCCTCGGGGTAACTAAAGCCCTAACCTTTAAATAAATAAAAACCCGACCTTAGACCAAACTTTGAAATCACTGCTTCACCTTGAAGCTAAACAACCTAAGCATAGATTCTTGGCATAGATACTTATTCTTAACCATAACTTTATCCAACTGGAGGTAATCCATACACGATCTCTTACTTCCATCTTTCTTCTCAACAAGTCACCCGGAACACCCCAACTTGTATTAAACTAGAGGGCATCACGTTCCGAGTTTATGAGATACCGTACTATTAGAACTTCGGGTTAAACGCTGTCACTACTGAGTTCATGACCATCTCACAAATGGGTAAAGGTTTTGTAAAAGTTTCTTGAAAACATTTGAATATGAAATGAATTTGCTCACTTACCCATAGGTGTTTGTTTCTTCGTTAACCCGACATACTAATAGGATATATCTTCACCTCGTGACTCATTCTTCGAAACTCAATTCCAAGATCCGGATGATCTCACACAAATGTATGGCCTTTCAAAACCTATAAGTCAGATGACTATTCCAACCAACCATTCCTTGAACTGAAATCTACTATTCATTCACTTAGAATCCATCAACAATAGTGACACAAGGATGTACCCATCTCAAATATCGAAATATTCTTTAGATTAGGGACTATTAATAATATTATACAAACGTTACTAACTCAGTAATCATTAATGGTAGTAACTAATAATGATCAGAGTTGCTAATGTAACTTGTGAACCAAAAATTTCATGCATTACAAATGGATTACAGATCAAAGTCCTTTGACTTTATTTCATTGAATATAGATGAGTGATTGCCGAACTAGCTACCTTCCAATCAAAACAACATTTCTTGACTGATTTGTTTGGAATAGCATAGTCTTAAGTTACATTTTCTGTAGCTAAAGCTTCGTTAAAAGTATCACAAATACTCCTCGTACTCTCCTTCAAATTTGCAGCACCATACCGTTCCTGTTATAACTATTATATACTTCAGCAGCCTCATCATCATGGTCCTTAGGGTCATTAACTAAGGTATGGATCATATGTCAAACAACTTTTCTAAAGCCAACCATTCTCTTGAATGGAGTCTAATACTCAAGTACTCAAGCATGAAAGAATCTAACCACATAGATCCCTCGCTTGATACATAACCGCTTTCCTAGCTAAGTAGGACTTACTCTAAGCGGAACGTTTATGTTTGGATTCATCACGGAGTCAAACTAGTTATTATAATCATCAAAGAAATAATCAAAATAGAAGGATTCTTCCACGGAATCAAACGGGCACAAGATAATGCTTCCAACGTTGATTCCGAGAACAATTCTCACCACTTTAGTCATTTCTTTGGTCCCACAACCGTTCAAACATAACCATAACCTCTTTAACGTATCCATTTGGTATGGAACATGTCTTGCTTAACAATAAGTAAGGTGTTTCACGCTCACTTGATTACGTCTTACTATAGAACAACAACACTTTAAGAGATTGAAAGTTCCACCCTTGGATATACTGGTGGCATACCTCATAATCGTTCGCTTTTGGAAACTCTACCGACTGTTGAAAAGCTATAGCTACTAACAACCTTTTCCGGGGAATAGGTCCATTGAAAAACTATAATGAGTATCATCCTAAAACAAAGTTTTTAGGAATCTCATCTTAACTACTGGAAGTTCTCTTTCCAATTCCCAAGCCTCTAATGGGTTTATGTCCTACAACCGCTTTAGTACCAAACAACTTGGGGTAATACAAAGGTACAGTTCGAATACCATTGAACAACCGATTCACAACTACTCGGATGTGTAGACATTTTCGTTAGCTTTCCAATGCACCTTGGCACATAAATATCAGAGTTTCGGATTAAAAATTATAAATAAAACAAGTCGGAGAACTGACGAAAATTTCTCACATACCGAGACTGGCTTGTTCATACTATATATCAATAAGCTTGAATATATTTTCCCTCACATGTGACATCTCATTTTCATTACTGCCGTCATTTCTCAAAATCAAGTAACGGTCCATTGCATAACTTGATTGGAAACGGGTTTTCAGGAATAGATTGAAAAGATGTTCCTCAAAATTCCTCATCTGAAAGTTTAACAATATAATCCAATATAGGTGCAGGTCCTTCAATCTAAGGATCACTCTTTCTGAAATTTTGTCGTAACGGGAAAATGTTTGAATCCCAGTACATGTCACCTGCTGATCTCCTCTTGAGTGAGACCTGGTTCAGAAACTGTGATCAGAACTAATTCGATCCGCATTTGGTTCTGTAGCCAATTCTGAGATTGCACTACAACTTACAAGATTGGCTCATAGCATTTCGCAGTGTGGCTTTAAGGAAAAAGGAACCCTATCAAGACTCGCAGCTACCCGGAGAATATCTCTAACTGCGATCTTAGTTGGGGTTTACTCTAACCATAAGGTAAGATTAACTATGAAACAATGTTTCAAGACTGATAAACCGACTATCCAACGATCGAGATTTCAGTGTCGCTTACTCTCCAATGATCTTACGGTACTATCATTCTTATTGCCTAAAGGCTTTTCTTACTTGTAATTCCCTGCAGGACCTACAATAGCTTCCACTGCAATTCTACAATTGCACCTGGTTCACTGATTGAACATTCGTCCACAGCTTTCTCGAACCAATTTGGCTGTCCACTGCTTACTTCAGAACACCAACTGTAGCCCTTTGCTTTCGCTGCGTGCTCTGATCAACTGAGAAGGCCAGAATTCCTATGGTTTAGGGTTTGGACATTTTCGGGACTGAGGCGACTAATCGTCATAATTCTCAGTAACTCACATGAAACATTGAGTGGATCCTGACTCAATACTTCACATAATATACTGAAAGGTTCTGACATTTAATTGTCTAAGTCCCTAGCTGACACAATCTAACCTCTTGACCATAAGGTCTCTACGTCCGACTAGGTCGAACTGCTCTGATACCAAAATGTAACACCCTAAAAATTTTCGCGTCTTAAACGCTAATTATACATATCATTACATATCAGAGTAGCGGAAATATAACTTACAACTTGTATCAAGTCAAGTTATACAATACATTACAAAGAAACAAAACAGAATAACATAAGCATAAATGCTCCGTATCCATTTCCACACAAGCATCAACTACCCGTGCTTCTTCCCTTTTCTTTTATCCTGTTTCTCTGTAAAATAACCACATATGATAGGGTGAGACAACTTGCCTCAGTGAGCTTTACCGTGACCCCTAGCCACACTCATGAGCCAATTATAAACATAAACACAGTAAGTTAGTACTTACCGAATATTTTGGCAATTCAGTTATATGAATTGCGGAATCACATGGTAATCCAAGAATGAATTACAATAAAGTTTTATTAATTCTAGTACATCACCAACAACCTAAAGAAGCATGGGTGAACCCCAACATAGCCAATAAGTGTACAACTCTTAAAGGCGGATAGCTTTAATTTTTAAAATGGGGGCCTAGGACCAGGGCGCATGACTGCCCTCCCCTAGTATACTAAACACATGGAGGTCGCCACCTCAATTCGATATTTCTTATCTATCATGAAATGTGGGCGGTTTAGATGAACATAATCATCCTTGAGCCAATTATAAATTAAGAAATGGAACATTTTGTTCAATTCACTTTCCAAAACATATGTCCTCACACGTATACTAATTACGGTTTTTCGAAATAATCATAATATTAATCGTTATTTCAAAACCACTTTGGATTTGTATCAAAATTTCTAACCAAAAATTCGTGAGTTTCCTCCGTAATACTCTGGACATCCCAAAATAGTGTAATTTCTGCACAACCACCCAGACATCAATTTGTTCAAAATCATTAATTTCGCACATATACAAAAATTTACGGTTTTCCAATAGATTTGAAAATTCAACCGAATCACACCAAATAACTTTAAAACACATTCAAACAAACGATATCCCACATAAATGCTCTAGGTGGTTAGGAAAAGGATTTAAAAGAAGTTTGGAGCGAACGGAGCGTCGAACGAAACATTGGATATTGGGGATATAGGAACTTCTCAACTTAATGCCCAATTCCGCTCCGCTTCGTTCTCCGATCGATCCCAAACTACATTTCAATCCTAAACAACCACGCATGACCACAAAGACACATATATTCAACCAAACATAACAATCCAAAAATCAAATCATTATGGTTTCGTGTTAAATTTTCAAACACGCGTCATTTTCGCAAAAATAAGCGTTTTTGACTCTAAAATTCTCGAAACTCCGAAATTTGAAAATCATTCAAACATAGTTCAAAAACGATATTTAAATTCCCTAAGCGAGTAAAACTCACCTCGTGTGATGAAAATCACACCAAACCGAAGCTCTCCGAAGCTCGATCGACACATAACACACGAACACGCTCCGGATCCGCTCCAAACCCGAACCAACACTCCACATCGCTTGTTGAGCTTCCATTCATCAATACCAAGCTTCAATTTCACAAAAATCTCCATATTTTTCAAATTGGAGCTTCAAACCCATTAATGGTAACTTGAGTTAGAGAAGAAATTAGGGTGTGAAAGTGGTACCAATAGATAGAGGAAGAAAAATGGAAGAAAACGAGCTATAAAGCCCCTTACCCGGTGTTAAATGGAGGGAGATCTTGCCATTCTTTCCTCTCCTCCTTCGTTTCCCCTTTCTCTTCACTCTCTCTCTCTGTCCGTTTCTTGCTTCTCTTTCTTTTTCTTTTATTTATTCCTTTCTTTCTTTATTCCTTCCCATTCCTTTGACTTTTCTTTCTTCTTTAATCCGTTCATTCTCTCTCTCTCTTACTTTCCATTTCTTTTATTCACACAAGTGTGGAATGAGAGAGTATTTGGATATTTTTGGTGTCTTGGAGATCATTTTGGGTGAGTGGTATAAATACTAAAATACCCTTAGAGTACTAATTTCCACTCAGTTATGCATTTAAATTATTTTCTCTAGCAATTATAAATTGCTTTCGTAACAACCTCATATCCGTGACTTGATTTATTACCTATTCGAGTAATAAATAATTAGTTAATTTCCTAATTTGAAATTAACGAAATTAGAGATGTTACAATGTGGAGCATCCTAGAGCTTGGAAAAAAGCTTCCTTTAGATATTTATATAGATATAGATATAGACTAGGGGAATACCCGTGCGTTGCACGGGTTGCTAAAATATTCTTAATTTAATTTTTTTTTAAATTTTTTGTATAAAATATATTAAACAAAATACAAATAATGTTTAGTTATAGTGTGTATATATATATATATATATATATATATAAATTAAATATGGTTTAAATTTTTTATATCAAATATGAATTTTAGATGTTTCTTATATATTGTATGTGTTTTGTAATATAAATATATTGTAATAATTTTATAAGATTAACTATTTTTAAATATTATTTTATTAAAGTAAATGATTATAAATGAATAATTTTTAAGAATATCATTTTATGTAGTGTAACACCCTAGTATTTCTAAACAATAGAAATACCAAAATATACAAATTTTCTTACATCAGAGTATAAATTTCCTTGCTTAGATTTACAATCCTTACAAGAATAGCGGAAAACCAATAAATAACTTAAACAAATTTTAAGTCATAACTGATACAAAAATAACAAGGAAAACCTAAAGACGTAAGGAAGACTAAATCTTCAATCTTCTATTCGAGCATGCCACCTACTCGTGCCATACGGACCTTCTTCTTTCCCCTCGTTGTTTGAAAATAACAACATATGATAGGGTGAGATAACATATCTCGTTGAGTCTTACCGCGACCCCTCACCCATCACTCGGTCTATTTATAAAACATTTGTTTACTTCGTGATTTAATTAGTAAACCACGCACAATACCGACTGCACACACAGTGCTAAATACAAATCGCACACACAAAGTCGATCGTCAAATGCACACACAAGTGCATTCATAACGCCCAACAATTGCACAATAGCGGTGAACCCTATCATCGAGAGCAAACTCGCTATGTACAATAATTCATCTCGAGCATAACACCGATCGCACATCTGCTAATCCCGGTGAACTCTATCATCGAGCCTAGGTTTGGGGCTCATGACTTCCCCGCCTAGTATCTTTGCGAGCTCTGGGTCGTCACCCGCTCGAATCCTAATTCCGATATTGATCATATACCAAATATCCTCTAATCACAAAGACACCCGCATTGGGCCGTCTCATATACACGATATAATATATATATACCGGATTATGTCTCACACCATAATATGTTGCAATAACATATTATTATCCACATAAATTCTTAAAAAATCCGTTTAGTCAACATTTAAGTTGTAAGCCATTTGGTTCCCACACGTACTTTATATTTTTTACGGTTTTTCAAATACTCATAACATTAATCGTTATTTCAAAACCACTTTGAATTTGTATAAAAATTTCCAACGAAAATTCGCAGAGTTTCCTCATACTCTGGACATCCCGAAATAGTATATTTACTCGTCCGGACATCAATTTTGTTCCAAAATCGTTAATTTCCACGTATATACAAAATTTACGGTTTCCCAAAAGATTTGTAAATTCAATTAAATCAACCAAACAACTTTAAAACACATCCAGGCAAACAATAACAATTCAAAAATCAAAGCATTATGGTTTCGTTTTGAATTTTCAAACACGCGTCATTTTCGGAAAATAGCGTTTTTGACTCTAAAATTCTCAAAACTCCGAATTTTGCAAACCGTTCAAGTATAACACATAACACCATTTTAAAAGTCCCTAAACGTGAGTAAAACTCACCTCGTGTGATGAAAATCACACCAAACCGAAGCTCTCCGAAGCTCGATCGACACATAACACACGAACACGCTCCGGATCCGCTCCAAACCCGGAACCGAACACTCCACATCAGTTGTTGAGCTTCCATTCATCAATACCAAGCTTCAATTTCACAAAAATCTCCATATTTTTCAAATTGGAGCTTCAAACCCATTAATGGTAACTTGAGTTAGAGAAGAAATTAGGGTGTGAAAGTGGTACCAATAGATAGAGGAAGAAAAATGGAAGAAAACGAGCTATAAAGCCCCTTACCCGGTGTTAAATGGAGTGAGATCTCCCCTCTCCTTTTCTTCTCACCTTCGCCCTCTTTCCTTCTTCTCTCGCGGTCTCGTTCTGTCTCTCTCTGTTTCTCGACTTCTTTCTTTCTCTTTCTCTTATTTCTTTCTTTTATTCCTTCCTTTATCTTATTCCTTTCTTTTCTTTATTCTTTCTTTCTTTCTTTATTCTTTCTTTTTCCGTGCTCTCACTCTCTCTCTCATTTCTTCTCTCTTACTTTACTCACACAAGTGTGGTATGAGAGTGTATTTGGATATTTTTGGTGTCTTGGAGATCATTTAGGGTAAGTGGTATAAATACTAAAATACCCTTAGTGTTCCAATTTCCACTCAATTATGTATTTAAATTATTTTCTCTAGCAACTTTAAATTGATTTCGTGACAACCTCCTATCCATGATTTGATTTATTACCTATTCGAGTAATAAATCACTCGTTAATTTCTTAATTTGAAATTAACGAAATTAGGGATGTTACAATCACCCAAACTTGAAAAATTTTGTCCTCAAAATTTGACAAACATACTTCAAGAGAACATATACGAATATCTAATCCGCATATCGTTCTTCAATTCCCACATAACATCATCGGTCGAAAAACGATTACAAACAACTTAAATAATCGTAATTGTTCTCGTCCGAAGTGTCTATTCTCCATGATCTAAGATATTACTTGGATATGGCTTAAATGACGAATTAATCAAAGATCCATCCATTCTAACTCAACGGTTGACGAAATTCTTACAATACAGATCATCGATTCAACACTAATGGTTTATTCCTTTTGCCGACTCGAGCTATTTCCAATTCTCAAGGCATACACAATAGATCCTATTTAAAATCATGAGTCGGAGAATCCTTCTCATGAGGCTTCTCTTACGTGAAAGCATAAGCTATCTCTTGTTGATTCAAAGATCAAAACACCGCCTAAACTCTTCCCCAAGTCGCCACCGAGCATTTGAAATCCTGGACAGATTCGTAAAGATAAAGATTGAAACAGAAAATCAACTCGCTTTTCTACTCTAGAAACATTCTTCACCATCGAAATTTCATTCAAACGATCGACCTTTACAAGTTAATCAGTATGAGTGAAATAACTCATGTGAGAATCTTCCGATAAACCTACTATACAAATCAATTAGTTCCAAATAACTCCTTACCTCTATGACCGATAACGGTAACTCCCAATTCATCACGGCTTCAACCCTTCTAGAATCCATTGCCACGCCCGCACCGGAATACCACACGTTTCCGATTTTCACTACCGCCATCTTGAAATCACACTTTGATGGCTTAGCCCATCACCCCTTCACTCTGAGTACATTCCGAACAATGCAGAAATGTACACCATGATCCACATGGGTTTTAAATATATACCAAGATGTTATCCGTAAAAATTTCAACAACTAGTCTAAGTACGGTTATAGAACCTCGACCCATGTAATCCATGAATACCGTAGGAGCATTAGGTAGACCGAAGAGCATCACTACTCACTCGTAGTGTCCATATCTAGTATGGAAAGCTGTCTTCGGAGTAACTAAAGCCCTAACATTTAATTAAAGGTAACCCGACCTTAGACTAACCCTTGAGAACACTGCTGCTTCTCGAAGTTAAACAACTTAAGCATAGATTCTTAATAATAACTTTATTCAACTGGCGTAATCCATACACGGTCTCTTGCTCCCATCTTTCTTTCAACAAGAAACACGGAAACACCCCAACTGATATTAAACTAGAGGACATCACGTTCGATTTTATGGGGATACTTGTACTATTAGAACTTGGGTTAAACTCATCACTCTCGAGTTCATGACTATCTCACAAATGGGTAAAGGTTTTGTAAAAGTTTTCTTGAAAACGTTTGAATATAAAATAATTTTCTCACTTACCCATAGGTGTTGTTTCTTCGCTAACCCGTAATTCTAATAAGATATATCTTCACCTCGTGACTCATTCTTCGAAACTCAATTCCGAGATCCGGATGATCTCACACAAATGTATGGCCTTCCAAAACCTATAAGTCAGATGACTATTCCAACCAAACATCGCTTGAACTGAAATCTACTATCCATTCACTTGGATTCCATCAACAATAGTGATACAAGGATGTACCCATCTCAAATATCAAAATATTATTTGGATTAGGGACGATTAATAATATTATACAAATGTTACTAACTCAGTAATCATTAACGGTAGTAACTGATAACGATAAGAGTTGCTAATGTAGCTTATGAACCGAAAATCTCATGCATTGCGTTTGGATTACGGGTCAAAGCCCTTTGACTTTGTTTCATTGAATAGAGACGAGTGAGAGCTGAACCAACTATCTTCCATGCAAAGCAACATTTCTTGACTGATCTGTTTGGAATAGCATCGTCATAAGTTACATTATCTATAGCTAAAGCTTCGTTAAAGTATCACAAACATTCCTCGTACTCTCCTTCTAATTTGCCGCACTATACGCTTTTACATTATAACTTATTACATACTTCAGCAGCCTCATTATCATGGTCCTTAGGATCATTAGCTAAGGTATGGATCATATGTCAAACGACTTTTCTAAAGTCAACCATTCTCTTGAATGGAGTCTAATACTCAATTACTCAAGCATAAGAGAATCTAACAACATAGATCCCTCGCTTGATACATACCCGCTTTACTAGCTAAGTAGGACTTACTCTTAGCGGAATGTTTATGTTTGGATTCATCACGGAGTTGAGTTAGTTATTATAACATCAAAGAAATAATCAAAATAGAAGGATTCTTCCACGGAGTCAAACGGGCACAAAATAATGCTTCCAACGTTGATTCCGAGAACAATTCTCACTATGTTACTTATTCCTTTGGTCCCACAACCCTCCAAACTCTACAAACCTCCAAACATAACTATAGCCCTAAAGTATCCATTTGGTAAGGAATGTGTCTTGCCTAACGAGAAGCAAGGCGTTTAACACTCCGTTGATTCAACCTTCCTGTAGGACAACAACACTTTCAATACTTTAAGTAATTGAAAGTTCTACTCTTGTAGTACACTAGTGAAATGCCTCAACCGGCATCTAGGAATCCATTCTTAACGACTGGAAATCCTCTTTCAACTTCCCAAGCCTCAATTGAAGTTTATGGCCTACAACCACTTAGGGTAAGGTAGAAGTATACTTCAGAATACAACGGAACAATTAGTTCACAATCTACTCAGATGTGTAGACATTTTCGTTAGCTTTCCAACGCATCCCGGAACATAAAATTCGGAGTTCCGGATTAGAAGTTATGAATCAATTAAGTTGGTGAACTATCGAAAATTTCTCACAAACTGAGACTAGCTTCCACATAATATACATCAATCACTCGAATATATTTTCCTCACATGTGACATCTCATGTTCCTTCTGCAATCATTTCTTAGAAGCAAATAGCGGTCCATGAGTGCCATCCAACTATCGGGTGCCGCCACGCCCATTGCATAACTTGATTGGAAACAAGTTTTCGAGAATAGATTGAAAAGATGATCCTCAAGTTCCTCATCTAAAAGTTTAACAATATAATCCAATATAGGTGCAGGTCTTTCAATAAATAATCACTCTTTCCGAAATATTGCCATAACGGGAAAATGTTTGAATCCCAGTACATGTCACCATCAAAATCACCTACTGATCTCCTCTTGATGGAGACTTGGTTCTGAAACCGTGATCAGAACTAATTCTATCAGCATTGGGTTACAGTGTAGCCAATACCGAGATTGCACTCTGACAATATATCGTCTTCATAGCATTTCATAAGGCGGCTTTGAGGAAAAGAACATGGTCAAGACTCGCAGCTATCCGGAGAATGCCTCTAACTGCGATCTAAGTTGGGGTTTATTCTAACCATAACGTAATGTTAACTATGAAATAATGTTTCCATAACTGCTAGACTGACTAATCAGCGGTCGATCTCGGGTGCCGATTAACCTTAACCGGTCTTACAATACGGTCATTATTACGCTTTGCCTAAAGGCTTCTCTTAATTGTAGTTCCTGTAGGACCTACAGTAACTTCCACTGCAATTCTACAATTGCACCTGGTTCACCGATTGAACATTCGCCCACCGTTTCCTCGAACCAACTTGGCTGCCCATTACTTGCTTCAGAACACCAACTGTAGCCCTTTGCTTCCGCTGCGTGCTCTGATAAACTAAGAAGGCCAGAATTCCTATGGTGTAGGGTTTGGACATTTTCGGGGCCGAGGCAACTAATCGTCATAATTCTCAGTAACTCACATGAAACATTGAGTGGATCCTGACTCAATACTTCACATAATATCTTGAAAGGTTCGACATTTAATTGTCTAAGTCCCTAGTGACTCTATCTAACCTCTTGACCAAACGGTCTCTACGTCCGACTAGGTTCGAATCGCTCACGATACCAAAATGTAACACCCTAGTATTTCTAAACAATAGAAATACCAAAATATACAAATTTTCTTACATCAGAGTATAAATTTCCTTGCTTAGATTTACAATCCTTACAAGAATAGCGGAAAACCAATAAATAACTTAAACAAATTTTAAGTCATAAGCGATACAAAAATAACAAGGAAAACCTAAAGACGTAAGGAAGACTAAATCTTCAATCTTCTATTCGAGCATGCCACCTACTCGTGCCATACGGACCTTCTTCTTTCCCCTGTTAAGTCGAAAATAACAACATATGATAGGGTGAGATAACATATCTCGGTGAGTCTTACCACGACCCTCACCCATCACTCGGTCTATTTATAAAACATTTGTTTACTTCATGATTTAATTAGTAAACCACGCACAATACCGATCGCACACACAAGCTAAATACAAATCGCACACACACAGTCTTTGATCGTCAAATGCACACACGGTTGCATTCATAACGTCCCAACAATTGCACAATAGCGGTGAACCCTATCATCGAGCAGCAACTCGCTATGTACAATAATTCATCTCGAGCATAACACCGATCGCACATCTCGCTAATCCGGTGAACTCTATCATCGAGCCTAGGTTTAGGGGCTCATGACTTCCCGCCTAGTATCTTCATGAGCTCGGGTCGTCACCCGCCTCGAATCCTAATTACGATATTGATCATATACCGAAATATCCTCTAATCACAAAGACACCCGCATTGGGCCGTCTCATATACACGATATAATATATATATATACGGATTATGTCTCACACCATAATATGTTGCAATAACATATTATTATCCACATAAATTCTTAAAAATCCGTTTAGTCAACATTTAAGTTGTAAGCCATTTGGTTCCTACACGTATTTATATATTTTTTTTTTCAAATACTCATAACATTAATCGTTATTTCAAAACCACTTTGAATTTGTATAAAAATTTCCAACGAAAATTCGGCAGAGTTTCCTCTGTAATACGGACATCCCGAAATAGTATATTTACCTGTCCAGACATCAATTTTGTTCCAAAATCGTTAATTTCCACGTATATACAAAATTTACGGTTTCCCAAAAGATTTGTAAATTCAATTAAATCAACCAAACAACTTTAAAACACATCCAGGCAAACAATAACAATTCAAAAATCAAAGCATTATGGTTTCGTTTTGAATTTTCAAACACGCGTCATTTTCGGAAAATAGCGTTTTTGACTCTAAAATTCTCGAAACTCCGAATTTTGCAAACCGTTCAAGTATAACACATAACACCATTTTAAAAGTCCCTAAACGTGAGTAAAACTCACCTCGTGTGATGAAAATCACACCAAACCGAAGCTCTCCGAAGCTCGATCGACACATAACACACGAACACGCTCCGGATCCGCTCCAAACCCGGCAAACACTCCACATCAGTTGTTGAGCTTCCATTCATCAATACCAAGCTTCAATTTCACAAAAATCTCCATATTTTTCAAATTGGAGCTTCAAACCCATTAATGGTAACTTGAGTTAGAGAAGAAATTAGGGTGTGAAAGTGGTACCAATAGATTGAGGAAGAAAAATGGAAGAAAACGAGCTATAAAGCCCCTTACCCGGTGTTAAATGGAGTGAGATCTCCCCTCTCCTTTTCTTCTCACCTTCGCCCTCTTTCCTTCTTCTCTCGCGGTCTCGTTCTGTCTCTCTCTGTTTCTCGACTTCTTTCTTTCTCTTTCTCTTATTTCTTTCTTTTATTCCTTCCTTTATCTTATTCCTTTCTTTTCTTTATTCTTTCTTTCTTTCTTTATTCTTTCTTTCTCCGTGCTCTCAGTCTCTCTCTCATTTCTTCTCTCTTACTTTACTCACACAAGTGTGGTATGAGAGTGTATTTGGATATTTTTGGTGTCTTGGAGATCATTTAGGGTAAGTGGTATAAATACTAAAATACCCTTAGTGTTCCAATTTCCACTCAATTATGTATTTAAATTATTTTCTCTAGCAACTTTAAATTGATTTCGTGACAACCTCCTCTCCATGACTTGATTTATTACCTATTCGAGTAATAAATCACTCGTTAATTTCTTAATTTGAAATTAACGAAATTAGGGATGTTACATGTAGTGTAATAAATTAATAATTATAAATTTTCTTAATATTGTCCCTTTAAATATGAAAATACTTAAAACATTACCTGCTATATTTTTATAGCTAATAGAAAAAGTAAAAAGTTAGTCGTGATATAAATAGAAATAATAATTTCTATAAATTAATATTATCAATTACGGTTAAATTGAAAATTTTCAATTATGATATACCATTAATATGGTGTATATGCAATACAAATAAATTAATACCTAATAAAACTAAACACTAATAATAACCTGATAAAAAAACACTAATATACCACTACTAATTCACTATATGTATTTCAAATGCTTAAAGCAAATAATAGAAATAACAACATGTGCAAGGTATGTTAAACGTAATCTTAGAAGGATAAAAAAAGAAAAATTAAAACATTTCAATTTAAAAACTATTGCAGCTTGATTATAAAATGGCATTTTAATTTTCTTGAGGGATCATTTGATAATTATGGTGAGTTTCAAAATCCTATTAATAACAATGAGTAAAAAAAACATAATGTCTAGTAATTAATAAGAAAGAAAAAACATATTCAAAATTTAACTATAGATAAAAAGCTCATATTAAATTTTCTTTACTTGAAATTCATAAAAAAAATATAAATCTCTAAACAAAAACTTGGCTGCATCCTAGATGCTATATTAGAGTCTCCTTTAATATGAAACTCCACTTTCAATACATAACAGTTACACCAAAAAGAATTTAAAAGGTCCACTCATTATTTTCTTACTTAAAAATATTAATACAATAAATTGGAATATGACTATTCATTTGCATTCTTACACCAAATAAAACAATTTTTTCAATTAATTATAAAATAATTAAACTATCCAAATTTTTCCAATATTTCGTTATAACGTAGGGAAGGGTATTCAACTTTTTTGTTTACCACTTAATTATATAATAAAAATTTGATTATATACATACATATATATATATATATATATATATATATATATATATATATATATAAAAGGTTATTCTTAGTTTTTCTATTAAACATACATTTTCTAATTATTCTGACTTTTATTTAAAAATAGTTATAACTATATATATATATATATATATATATATATATATATATAAATTCTTAGTTATATATATATATATATATATATAAATATATATAATTTGTAATAACTAATAGTAATATAATTTATTTGTAAAATAATTTCATAAGTCTCAGGTCAATTAAGGTTTAAATAAATGTCATTTAAACAATGTTTGGTTTTCTTAAACAATAATTCCATACCAGTGACTAATTTTAACCACATAAGTTGTAAGTTGAAATTTATTATTCACTTATTTTTTCTAATTTATTTGTTGTGTTGTTGAGTGTGAATATATTTCGTAGACAATAAATATTATTTCAGGGTAGCAATTTGAATTTTTCATGTGTAGAATTTCTTAATTGACTATATTTATTTGTTTTATTTTTATAAGTGATTTTGGGAAATTTTGGGCATGATGAAGTGTATCTTAATGTCTATGTTTAAAAACTATCAATTTTATATAAAATAAATGTTGGATTGAAATGCAGTTGATATTCCATTACATAGATGACCCAACATCTTTTTCTATCCTCTATAACTATTAATTTTTTAAAACAAAGATTGAATGAAACTCCACAATGTTTATAAATTTTAATCTAATACTAATGTTTATTTTCAATTTCCACATATTTATGCTCTTTAT
Organism: Oxytropis ochrocephala; assembly: GCA_020916435.1. Classification (NCBI taxonomy): domain Eukaryota; kingdom Viridiplantae; phylum Streptophyta; class Magnoliopsida; order Fabales; family Fabaceae; genus Oxytropis; species Oxytropis ochrocephala. The sequence goes on from CM037091.1 coordinate 91,954,505, forward strand.
TTAGTTTTGCTATTTTTATCCTACTCAATTTTCCATTCTTTAATTATTTCATTGTTCTTTTCTTTTTTGGGTGAATGTATTACATGTGTTTTAAATTTAAAAGTATTTCATCGAGTAAGATATGATTTTTTTTTTCAAGATTGACTAAAACTGTAACACCCTAGTATTTCTAAACAATAGAAATACCAAAATATACAAATTAGCTTACATCAGAGTATAAATTTCCTTGCTTAGATTTACAATCCTTACAAGAATAGCGGAAAACCAATAAATAACTTAAACAAATTTTAAGTCATAACTGATACAAAAATAACAAGGAAAACCTAAAGACAGAAGGAAGACTAAATCTTCAATCTTCTATTCGAGCATGCCACCTACTCGTGCCATACAGACCTTCTTCTTTCCCTGTTAAGCTGAAAATAACAACATATGATAGGGTGAGATAACATATCTCAGTGAGTCTTACCGCGACCCCTCACCCATCACTCGGTCTATTTATAAAACATTTGTTTACTTCGTGATTTAATTAGTAAACCACGCACAATACCGACTGCACACACAGTGCTAAATACAAACTGCACACACAGTGCTGATCGTCAAATGCACACACAGTGCATTCATAACGTCCAACAATTGCACAATAGCAGTGAACCCTATCATCGAGAGCAAACCTGCTATGTACAATAATTCATCTGAGCATAACACCGACTGCACATCTGCTAATCCCGGTGAACTCTATCATCGAGAGCCTAGGTTTAGGGGCTCATGACTTCCCCGCCTAGTATCTTTGCGAGCTCGGGTCGTCACCGCCTCGAATCCTAATTCCGATATTGATCATATACCAAATATCCTCTAATCACAAAGACACCCGCATTGGGCCGTCTCATATACGATATATATATATATATACGGATTATGTCTCACACCATAATATGTTGCAATAACATATTATTATCCACATAAATTCTTAAAAATCCGTTTAGTCAACATTTAAGTTGTAAGCCATTTGGTTCCCACACGTACTCTATATTTTACGGTTTTTCGAAATACTCATAACATTAATCGTTATTTCAAAACCACTTTGAATTTGTATAAAAATTTCCAACGAAAATTCGGCAGAGTTTCCTCTGTAATACGGACATCCCGAAATAGTATATTTACCTGTCCAGACATCAATTTGTTCAAAAATCATTAATTTCGCACATATACAAAAATTTATGGTTTCTCCAATAGCTTTAAAAATTCAACCGAATCACACCAAACAAACAATATCCCACATAAATGCTCAGAGTGATTAGGAAAAGGATTTAAAAGAAGTTTGAAGCCGAACGGAGCGTCGAAACGAAACATTGGATATTGGGAACATAGGAACTTCTCGACTTAATGCCCAATTCCGTTCCGTTTCGTTCTCCGATCGATCCCAAACTGTATTTCAATCCTAAACAACCACGTACAGCCATACACAAATATTCCAGTCCAGGCAATACAATTCAACAATGAAAATCATATTGTTTCGTTCTATGTTTCAAAAACACATAATCTTGTAAAATACCGTTTTTGACTCTAAAATTCTCGAAACTCCGAATTTTGAAATTATTCAAACATAACACAAATACAAAATTGGAAATTCCCTAAACGTGAGTAAAACTCACCTCGTGTGATGAAAATCATACAATACCGAAGCTTGGCGAAATCCCACCGCTCGAACACCACGAACACACTTCGGTTCCGTTCCAAAAACTCTCGGACAGCCCCCATCAACCGAAGCTCCCCAAAATCACCCCCAAACCGAAACCCAACCTTCCAACTCTGTGCTTGAGCTTCCCTTCCTCAAAACCGAGCTTCCATTTCGCTCAAATCTCCATTTTTCTCCATTTGAGCTTCAAAAACCCATTAATGGTGAAATGAAAAATATCAAGAATCAGATGATGATTTTAGTATCAATAGATAGATCTCGAAAAATGGAGAAGAATGGTACGAGAATCACTTACAACCGCTGAGTATTCGCGGAGAGTTCCCCTTTCTTCCTCTTCTCTCCCTCTCGCGGCTTCCCTTTCTTTTCTCTCTCTCTCACACATCTGTTTCTCTTCTTTTTTTTTTTTTCTATTCTTTACTCCTTTCTCTCTTTTAAACCGTGGCCCCCCTCTCTCACTTTTTATTCTTTCTTTACTTTTTATTTCACATAAAAAGAGAAAAGAGAGTATTTGGATATTTTTGATATCCTAGAGCTCATTTAACGTGAGTGGTATAAATACTAAAATACCCTTAGAATACTAATTTCCACTCAGTTATGCATTTAAATTATTTCTCTAGCAATTATAAATTGCTTTCGTAACATCCTCACATCCGTGACTGGATTTATTACCTATTCGAGTAATAAATCATTCGTTAATTTCTTAATTTGAAATTAACGAAATTGGGGATGTTACAATCACTGAACTTGAAAAATTTTGTCCTCAAAATTTGACAAACATACTTCAAGAGAACATATACGAATATCTAATCCATATATCGTTCTTCAATTCCCACATAACATCATCGGTTAAAAAACGATTACAAACAACTTAAATAATCGTAATTGTTCTCGTCCGAAGTGTCTACTCTCCATGATCTAAGATATTACTTGGATATGGCTTAAATGACGAATTAATCAAAGATCCATCCATTCTAACTCAACGGTTGACGAAATTCTTACAATATAGGATCATCAGTTCCAACTCTCGTGGTCTACTCCTTTTGTCAACATAACCCTTTTTGTCGACTCAGAGTTACCTTCACTTCTCTCTACATAACCGGTATTTTTCCATTTCAAATCATGAGTCGGAGAATCCTTCTCATGAGGCTTCTCTTGCATAAATACATAAACTCCTACTTGTTGATTCCGCCTCAAGACACATTCTAAACCCTTCCCAAGGCGTCACTGTGAATTTAGAACCCAGGGACGGATTCAGAAGAATAAAGATTGAAGCAGAAATCAACCTGTCTTTCAACTCTAGAAACATTCTTCACCATCAAAATTTCTTTCAAACGACTGGCCTTTATCTGAATGAGTGGAAGAACTACTGTGAGAATCCTCGGATAAACCTACTATACAAACCAATTAGTTCTCCTAACTCCTTACTTAGAATCCCACGCGATATTGCTCTCCAAATCCGATATAGCTTCTACTTTACTAGAATCCACAGTCACACTAGATTGGGATACCACATGTTTCTCCTTTATTGAAATCTATTGACACTCCTAATTCATACTTCTAGGGTTTAGCCTATCCCTTGTCCTCTGAGAGTATATTCAGAACAACGCAGAGATGTAAATCACGATTCATAGTGATCTTAGTGTACACCAAAATGTTATCAGTAAGAATTTCAACAACTAGTCTAAGTACGGGTGAAAAACTCGGTTCATGTAATCCATGAATACCATAGGAGAATTAGTTAGGCCGAAGGCATCACTACTCACTCGTAATGTCCATATCTAGTATGGAAAGCTGTCTTCGGAGCAACTAAAACCCTAACTTTTAATTAAAGATAACCCGACCTTAGACTAATCTTTGAAAACACTGTTGCACCTCGAAGCTGATTACGCAAATCATCTATACTTGGCAAAGATACTTATTCCTAATAGTAACGTTGTCCATCTGAAGTAATCCATACCCGATCTCCTGCTCCCATCTTTCCTTTCAACAAGTCACCCGGAACACCCCAACTTGTATTAAACTAGAGGGCATCACGTTCCGATTTTATGGGATACTTTACTATTAGAACTTCGGGTTAAACTCTGTCACTACTGAGTTCATGACTATCTCACAAATGGGTAAAGGTTTTGTAAAAGTTTCTTGAAAACAGTTGAATATGAGATAATTTTCTCACTTACCCATAGGTGTTTGTGTCTTCGCTAACCCGAAATACCAATAAGACATATCTTCACCTCATTACTCATTCTTCGAAACTCAATTCCGAAATCTGGATAGTCTCACACAAAGGTATGGCCTTTCCGAACCTATAAGTCAGATGACTATCCCAACCAACCATTCCCTTGAATTGGAATCTACTATTCATTCACTTAGAATCCATCAACAATAGTGATACAAAGATCTACGATTTAGCCACGTAGGCATAAGGGAATCTAACAACATAGATCCCTCACTTGATACAAAACAACTTTCCTAGCTAAGTAGGACTTACTAGAAAATTTTGAAATCCATTCTATCCCACCGCTTTGTGGACTACCCTAGCGTAACGCGTTTATGTTTGGATTCATCACGGAATTGAACTAGTTATTTTAACATCAAAGAAATGATCAGAATAGAAGGATTATTCCACCGAATCAAACGGGCACAAAATAATGCTTCCAGCGTTGATTCCGAGAACAATTCTCACTATTTTACTTACTCCTTTGGTTCCACAAAACCTCCAAACATAACCATAACCCCTAGCATATCCATTCGGTAGATAATGTGTCTTGCCTAACGAGGTGTCGTGTGTTTATACTTACTTGTTTCTGGTCTTTCTATAGGACCACAATCCTTCCAATACTTTAAGTACTTGGAAGTTTTACGCTTGTGGCATAATGGTGAAATGGTTCATAGTTATTGGCTTTCAAACTCTACATACTGTTGAGAGGCTATAGCTGCTATCCACCATTTCCGAGGAATAGGTCCATTGGGAAAACTTTAATGATTATCATCCTAACCCAGTGTCTAGGAATCTCCTCTTAACGGCTGGAAGATCTCTTTCCAATTCCCAAGCCTCTAATGGGTTTATGTTCTACAACCGCTTCAAGATTTAACAACTTAGGGTAAGGCAAAAGTACACTTCAGAATACCATTGAACAATTAGTTCAAATCCTACTCGGATGTGTAGACATTTTCGTTAGCTTTCCAACGCATCCCGGAACATAAAATTCGGAGTTCCGGATTAGAAGTTATGAATAAAACAAGTCGGAGAACTGACGAAAATTTCTCACATACCGAGACTGGCTTGTTCATACTATATATCAATAAGCTTGAATATATTTTCCCTCACATGTGACACCTCATGTTCCTTACTGCAATCATTTCTTAGAAGCAAATAACGGTCCATGAGTGCCATCCAGCTATCGGCTGCCACGCCCATTGCATAACTTGATTGGAAACAAGTTTTCAGGAATAAATTGAAAAGATGATCCTCAAGTTCCTCATCTAAAAGTTTAACAATATAATCCAATATAGGTGCAGGTCTTTCAATAAATAATCACTCTTTCCGAAATATTGCCATAGCGGGAAAATGTTTGAATCCCAGTACATGTCACCATCAAAGTCACCTACTGATCTCCTCTTGATGGAGACTTGGTTCTGAAACCGTGATCAGAACTAATTCGATCCGCATTGGGTTCTGTAGCCAATTCTGAGATTGCACTACAACTTACAAGATTGGCTCATAGCATTTCGCAGTGTGGCTTTAAGGAAAAAGGAACCCTATCAAGACTCGCAGCTACCCGGAGAATATCTCTAATCACGATCTTAGTTGGGGTTTACTCTAACCATAAGGTAAGATTAACTATGAAACAATGTTTCATGAATTGATAAAATACTATCCAACGATCGAGGATTTGGTGTCGATTACTCTTAACGAGATCTTACTGTACTATCATTCTTATTGCCTAAAGGCTTTTCTTACTTGTAATTCCTGCAGGACTACAATAGCTTCCACTACAATTCTACAATTGCACTGGTTCACCGATTGAACATTCGTCCACGACTTTCTCGAACCAACTTGGCTGCCCATTACTTGCTTGAACACCAAGCGTAGCCCTTTGCTTCCGCTATGCGTGCTCTCGATAGACCGAAAGGCCGAAATTCCTATGGTGTAGGGTTTGGACATTTTCGGCCGAGGCAACTAATCGTCATAATTCTCGTTAACTCATGAAACATTGAGTGGATCCCGACTCAATACTTCACATAATATACCGAAAGGTTCTGACATTTAATTGTCTAAGTCCCTAGTGACTTATCTAACCTCTTGACCAAATCGGTCTCTACGTCCGACTAGGTCGAATCGCTCACGATACCAAAATGTAACACCCTAGTATTTCTAAACAATAGAAATACCAAAATATACAAATTTTCTTACATCAGAGTATAAATTTTCTTGTTTAGATTTACAATCCTTACAAGAATAGCGGAAAACCAATAAATAACTTAAACAAATTTTAAGTCATAACTGATACAAAAATAACAACGAAAACCTAAAGACGTAAGGAAGACTAAATCTTCAATCTTCTATTCGAGCATGCCACCTACTCGTGCCATACGGACCTTCTTCTTTCCCCTGTTAAGTTTGAAAATAACAACATATGATAGGGTGAGATAACATATCTCAGTGAGTCTTACCGCGACCCCTCACCCATCACTCGGTCTATTTATAAAACATTTGTTTACTTCATGATTTAATTAGTAAACCACGCACAATACCGATCGCACACACGATTAAGCAAATACAAATCGCACACACAGTCTTTGATCGTCAAATGCACACACAGTGCATTCATAACGCCCAACAATTGCACAATAGCGAGTGAACCCTATCATCGAGCAAACTCGCTATGTACAATAATTCATCCGAGCATAACACCGACTGCACATCTGCTAATCCCGGTGAACTCTATCATCGAGAGCCTAGGTTTAGGGGCTCATGACTTCCCGCCTAGTATCTTTGCGAGCTCTGGGTCGCCACCCGCTCGAATCCTAATTCCGATATTGATCATATACGAAATATCCTCTAATCACAAGACACACCGCATTGGGCCGTCTCATATACACGATATAATATATATATACCGGATTATGTCTCACACCATAATATGTTGCAATAACATATTATTATCCACATAAATTCTTAAAAATCCGTTTAGTCAACATTTAAGTTGTAAGCCATTTGGTTCCCACACGTATTTATATTTTACGGTTTTTGAAATACTCATAACATTAATCGTTATTTCAAAACCACTTTGAATTTGTATAAAAATTTCCAACGAAAATTCGCAAAGTTTCCTCTGTAATACGGACATCCCGAAATAGTATATTTACCTGTCCAGACATCAATTTGTTCAAAAATCATTAATTTCGCACATATACAAAAATTTATGGTTTCTCCAATAGCTTTGAAAATTCAACCGAATCACACCAAACAAACAATATCCCACATAAATGCTCGTAGTGATTAGGAAAAGGATTTAAAAGAAGTTTGAAGCCGAACGGAGCGTCGAAACGAAACATTGGATATTGGGAACATAGGAACTTCTCGACTTAATGCCCAATTCCGTTCCGCTTTCGTTCTCCGATCGATCCCAAATCGTATTTCAATCCTAAACAACCACGTCATGACCATACACAAATATTCCAATCCGTGCAATACAATTCAACAATGAAAATCATATTGTTTCGTTCTATGTTTCAAAAACACATAATCTTGTAAAATACCGCTTTTGACTCTAAAATTCTCGAAACTCCGAATTTTGAAATTATTCAAACATAACACAAATACAAAATTGGAAATTCCTAAACGTGAGTAAAACTCACCTCGTGTGATGAAAATCATACAATACCGAAGCTTAGCGAAATCCCACCGCTCGAACACCACGAACACACTTCTGCCTCCGTTCAAAAACTCTCGGACAGCCCCCATCAACCGAAGCTCCCAAAATCACCCCCAAACCGAAACCCAACCTTCCAACTCGTGCTTGAGCTTCCTTTCTCAAAACCGAGCTTCCATTTCGCTCAAATCTCCATTTTCTCCATTTGAGCTTCAAAACCCATTAATGGTGAAATGAAAAATATCAAGAATCGGATGATGATTTTAGTATCAATAGATAGATCTCGAAAAATGGAGAAGAATGGTACGAGAATCACTTACAAATCACTGAGTATTCGCGGAGAGTTCCCTTTCTTCCTCTTCTCTCCCTCTCTCGCGCTTCCCTTTCTTTTCTCTCTCTCTCACACATCTGTTTCTCTTCTTTTTTTCTTTCTATTCTTTACTCCTTTCTCTCTTTTAAACCGTGGCCCCCTCTCTCACTTTTTATTCTTTCTTTACTTTTTATTTCACATAAAAGAGAAAAGAGAGTATTTGGATATTTTGATATCCTAGAGCTCATTTAACGTGAGTGGTATAAATACTAAAATACCCTTAGAATACTAATTTCCACTCAGCTTATGCATTTAAATTATTTCTCTAGCAATTATAAATTGCTTTCGTAACATCCTCACATCCGTGACTGGATTTATTACCTATTCGAGTAATAAATCATTCGTTAATTTCTTAATTTGAAATTAACGAAATTGGGGATGTTACAAAAACTCTACCTAAATTAAAGGAATAAATTATATTAATGTGAACCCCCCTCCTTTCAATGCATAATTATTATATAAAAATAATTTTAAAGGTCAAAAATTTATTTCTTATTTGAAAAATATATTAGTTTTTATTAAAAAGGGAAATACATGTGTATTGTAATAATTTGAATTCATCTAAACTATTAAAATTGGTAAATATATTTGTTTAAATAATAGATAATTTTAGATATTCAAAAAATAATATAATTCCTTTTTAAATAAACATATAATTTCAATAAATATGTTGAGAAAAAGTAGTAATTAATATAAAAAATAAAAAAACAATTATTAATATAAAAATAAATTGATTTTAGATTGAATAGATAATTTATCTCATAAGTCTCATAAATTTTAAATGAATAGTAATTAACATTTAAAAGAAAATTTTGGTTTTAATATTTAATTGTATATTTAAAAATAAGATCAATGTATCATTAATGTAAAATTATAATTAAATAGAAATATAGACAAAGATAATGAGAAGCTAAAATTAAGCTTTGTGTGTGTCTCTCTGTGTGTGTGTGTCTATATATATATATATATATATATATATATATATATATATATATATATATATATATAGAGAGAGAGAGAGAGAGAGAGAGAGAGAGAGAGAGAGTAGCATCCTAGAGGCTCCATTAGAACTTCCTTTAGAGATAGATAAAATTCACATCAACTTCTCAATTACAGTTCCACGTATAAGATTATGAATAATATAGTTGAAGACATCCAAGAAGAGATAGTTGCTTCTATTTACATGTAACACCCTCATATTTCTATCAAGTAGAAATACTAAAGCTTACTTAATGGCATACATCAGAGTATAAAAATTTCTGTCTCAGATATTGATTTGAGCAAAAACTCTCGAATCCAAATCGAAGAGTCGTAAACATAATATAGTCCAAAGTTCAATATCCCAAAACAAGACAACAGCGGAAACGATTACATAACTCAAATACAAATTCAAGTTATAAATCGAAAACAAAAATACAAGGGAAAACCATAATCTAATAATAGAAGACTACGTCTTCCATTTCCTTCTCGAGCACGCCATCCACCCGTGCAATAAAGGATCTTCTTTCCCTGTTTCTCTGAAAACAACAACATTTGTAGGGTGAGACAACTTGTCTCAGTGAGTCTTACCGTGACCCCTTACCTATCACTCGGTCCATTTATAAAACCATAATTAGTAATTCAAAAAGAATTACAATATATAATCAATTACTTGTGACTTGTCACCTACAACCTAAAGAAGCTCGAGTGACAAAATCACAATATACACATTTAAAAGTTTTATCAATTCTAGTACATCACCAACAACACATAAGGAAGCATGGGTGAACCCCAACATAGCCAATAAGTGTACAACTCTTAAAGGCGGATAGCTATAATTTTAACATGGGGGCCTAGGACCAGGGCGCATGACTTCCCTCTCCTAGTGTACTAACGCATGGAGGTCGTCACCTCAATTCGATATTTCTTATATATCGTGAAACGTGGACCGGTTTAGATGAACATAATCATCCCGAGTCAATTATAAATTAAGAAATGGAACATTTTGTTCAATTCACTTTCTATATATATACAACCATAACTCATTCTATGATGGGTTATAATATCAATGAATTCATGAAATCAATCCAATCAACATTTAAGTTATAAAACATTTGGTTCCCACACGTACTCTAGGTTTTACGGTTTTTCGAAATATTCATAACATTAACCGCTTAATTCAAAACCACTTTGGATATGTATCAAAAGTTCTAACCGAAATTCGGCAGAGCTTCCTCTGAAATATGGACATCCCAAAATAATACATTTACCTGTATAACCAGTCCAGACATCTTTTTGTTCAAAAATCATTAATTTCCGCACATATACAAAATTTATGGTTTTATAGAATATGAATCGTTTCCGAACTTTCCATCAAAATTCAAGTTTGATATGTCAAACAAAACTCCAATCAAATTACTTATTTGAATAGTACATTTCATAAGCTTCGCAACGCATTTTAAAGCACTTAAATCGGACTTCTGGATCAAAAGTTATGAGCAAAACAATTTTTCGAAAATTTTTGGAAACACAGGCTGCGCGGGAGCCAGTTCCGCGCCAGTTTCCGCACCACAAGTCAGTGGCACCGTAGCACTTGCGCGAAACGCTACTGGCAGCATTTCCGCGCCGCTTCAAGCGCCATCGGGGCAACCAAAGTGATTTTTCGCGTCAAATTAAAACCGTTTTCGCATCTAAGTCAATCTGATTCATTCCAAGATCACAAACAACCATTTGTCATACAGAAACATTAAATTTAATAGTCCAATACCAAACAAAGATCAACAATAGTAAACAAAAGTCAATAATTTAAAACTTAGTTATCGAATCCTCAAATTTCGGTATTGTTTTCGACTCTAGATTTTATTACGAAAATCAAGGAACCACACATGACAAAGATCCAAAGAATCAAAATTAAATTGAAAACCCTAAACGTGAGTAAAACTCACCTATCGTGATGAAAATCACGAAAACCGAAACTCCAAGCTCGATCGACCAGTAACACACGAACACGCTCGAATTCGTTCCAAAAGCTCTGTGAGCCGAACCCATCAACCGAAACTCCTCAAAATCACTCCCAATCCGCAACCCAAGCCTTCCAAAGCCTTAATCTTGCTTTCCTTAGGTTCAAAGCTTCATCTTCTCCATTTTGAGCTCCAATGGTCAACAATGGTGATTGGAGAAAGATGGAGAAATAGGGTATGAAATTAGTATCAATGGAAAGAGAATTGAAAATGGAGTGGAATGGTGGAGAGATTACTTACTAGCATGGAGGATCCATGGAGATCCCTTCACCTCTTCTTCTTCTTCCTTCCTCTTCTCTCTCACGTCTTCTGTAACACCCTCATATTTCTATCTAGTAGAAATACTAAAGTGTACCTAATGGCATACATCAGAGTATAAAAATTCCTGTCTCAGATATTGATTTGAACAAAAACTCTTGAATCCAAATCAAAGAGTCGTAAACATAAGATAGTCCAAAGTTCAATATCCTAAAACAAGACAACAGCGAAAACGATTACCTAACTCAAATACAAATTTAAGTTATAAATCGAAAACAAAGATACAAGGGAAAACCATAACTAATAATAGAAGAACTACGTCTTCCATTTTCTTCTCGAGCACGCTATCCACTCGTGCCATAAAGGATCTCCTTTCCCTGTTTCTCTGAAAAACAACAACATTTGTAAGGTGAGATAACAAATCTCAGTGAGTCTTACCGTGACCCCTTACCTATCACTCGGTCCATTTATAAAACATTAATTAATTTCTTGATTTAATAAATAAACCATGCACGTTACTAATTGCACAATACCGACTGCACACCTGCTAATCCCGGTAAATAGTGCATTCATAACGTCAAAACAATTGTACCATACCGACTGCACATCCGCTAATCCCAAGACAAGACATTAATTCTCTTTAGCATAACACCGATCGCACATCTCATAATCCCGGTGAACCCTATCGTGAAGGCCTAGGTTTAGGGCCCATGACCTCCCCTCCTAGTATGCTAACCCTAGGTGGTCGTCACCTGACTATACATAATATATATATATATATATATATATATATATATATATATATATATATATATATCAGACATAATTTTACTCTATGATATAAATCCATATCATACGGTTCTTCTTATGAACTCGCATAACCAAATCCGAAACCAATTTTTGTTCTTAAAACAATTGTTCCCACACGATACTCTAAGTTTTACGAAATATTCGTAACATTAACCGCTTTAATTCAAAACCACTTTGAACATGTATCAAAATTTCTAACGAAAATTCGGCAGAGTTTCCTCTGAAATATGGACATCCCAAAAAAAATACTTACCTGTAAAACCAGTCCAGACATCAATTTGTTCAAAAATCATTAATTCCCGCACATATACAAAATTTACGGTTTTCCAAAAGATTTGAGAATTCAACCGAATTACACCAAACAACTTTAAAACCACGAGACAAAACAAACATTATCATTCATATACGCTACGGATGGTTAGAAAAAGGATTTAAAAGAAGTTTGAAGTTTAACGGAGCGTCGAAGCGAAACATCGGGAATTGGGAACATAGGAACTTTTCAACTTAGTGCCCAATTCCGTTCCGTTTCGTTCTCCGATCGATCCCGAACTGTATTTCAATCCAATTCAACCACGCACAGCTACAACACACATATATTCAGTTTAAACATAACAATTCAATAATCAAAATAATATGATTTCTTTTAAATCTCCACTACGCATAATTTCCGTAAAATATCGTTTTGACTCGAAAATTTACTGAAATTCCAAATTTCAAAACCGCTTTAAACATAACACATAAACACATTTTAAAATTCCCTAACGTGAGTAAAACTCACCTCGTGTGATGAAAATCACACATAACCGAAACTCTCCAAGCTCAATCGATCCAGTAACACACGAACCCGCTCCAAAACCGCTCCCCAAAAGCTCCAAAACCGAATTTATTCTTGACAGCATCTGTGAGCAGTTTTGTAATGAGCATAACTTATTCAATTTCTAACCAAAACTATCCAAACCAGTGCCTAATGTGTAGATAATTTTGTCTATTTTCCTATGGTTCAAGTCCCACACTGATATGACGAGTATTAAGGGAGTTACAGCTAAAATACCGAGACTGGTTCCAAATGTTTCTGCAGTAAAAATGAAACTTGTTATTAACTTTTCTCCCCAATACTCAGTCAAATCAAGTGGTTCTTGTGCCTATCTTGAAGGATTTTGTGTATAGTTTCTAAATAAACAAGAAATAACTTCAAATGTGTTCTGTGGAAAGAGTTATGAAGGAAATACCGAATGTAGTCAAAACAGTTTTTATCTGCAGAAACTGTTGTGAATGGCCATCCTCAACTCTCATCACCAACAACACCTCCGCTTAGACTCCAATGCTACCCAATATTCTACTACCCTTTCCATGGCTCTTGAAATCGAATTGTGGCTCCCCTAATAACCTAGTTCAGTTCCCAAAACTTCATGCAGCAACAATAGAAGTTCACACTAGCTTCCTAGCTCACTTGAAGTTTCCAAAATGGAAGGAAGTAAGGGTAATGCTCATACAAAACCTTAATCTCGCAATGTGACGCTCAAAACCCTCCTTTTCTGTTCCTAGCTTCACAACAGCTCTCCTAATACTCAATCCAACCCTCCAATCAAACATGCCAAGATTTTCAAAGCTTAAACTCATCTCCTAATGTAAGATCTACATAAAACTAGACATGTATGGTGTTTGAGGATTGATTTGGGTACTTCTTGAATTCTGGGTTTTTGAGAAAAAGTGATGAAATGAATATCTAAAACTGAAATGGAGATGAGAAAAATGAACAACAACGGTCGTCGAGAGTTGAGTTGTGTAGAAAGATTTGGATTTGAAGAGCAAGAACCCTAACCTCTCCTTCCTCCTTTCATTCTTGACCCACTCTCTTTCTCTTGACTTTCTCTCTCTCAGTTTTGAAAGAGAGGAGATTGTGTTCTTTGTGGGGTTTTGGGCTGAAGGTCTTAATGGTTAGGATAAGACAATACTACCCTTGGTCTACTAATTCCTACTAAAACTCATTTTTACCCCAAAACAACACATTCAATTCAAACAATATTGCAAATAAGTCCTATAATTTAACAATTACTCATTGTTTTCGAGACCAACTCGTTTCCGAGACGTGACTTATTATTTACTCAAATAATAACTCACTCATTAATTTCTTAATTCGAAATTAACGAAATTAGAGATGTTACAATCACCCCAACTTGGAAATTTTGTCCTCAAAATTGAACAAACATACCTCAATAAACTGAATACGGATTCCCAATCCGCATACAACTTTATCGGCCGACAAACCATTCCCAACCTACTTTAGCAATTGGAATTGTTCGCGTCCGAAGTGTCTTCTCTCTATGTTCTATGATATGACTTGGATAAGACTGAAATGACGCATCAGTCAAAGATCAATCATTCCAACTCAACGATTGACAGGGATTGGAAAGGTACTTCCTCGATTGGAATACGTGAAGCATATCACGTAGATTGGTCAATACAAAAAGTAAAGCTATACAGCACACCGCTAGCACAATACACTCGAGGACTGAGTTTCTTCACCGGCCATGCTCTACTGGTATTAATGGTTGATGAAACTCTTACCATATAGGATCACCATATTCAAACTCCACAAATCTCCAAACATAACATATCCATTCGGTAGGAAACATGTCTTATCTATCGAGAAGTAAGGTGTTTAACACTTAGTTGATTCAATCTTCCTAGAGGACAACACCGCTTCCAATACTTTAAGTCATTGAAAGTTCCATCCTTGTAGTATACCTAGTATACTAGTAAAATACCTCATTGTTGTTGGCTTTTAAAAACTCCATTGACGGCTGAGGTACATAGCTACTAATGACCATTTCCAAGAAACAAACTTCTTGGAAACTACAATGGTTATCATTCTAAACCGGTGTCTAGTTATCTAATCTTAACGACTGGAAGTTCTCCTTCTACTTCCCAGGCCTCAATTGAAGTTATGGCCTACATCCACTTAGGGTAAGGTAGAAGTACATTTCATCATACAACTGGAAACAAGGTTCACAAACTACTTAAAAGTGTAGACATTTTCGTTAGCTTTCCAACGCATCTCGGAACATACAAATCGGAGTTCCGAATTAAAAGTTATAAATAAAACAAGTCGGAGAACTGACGAAAATTTCTCACAGACCAAGACTGGCTTGCTCATAATCCCAAGGGTAATATTAAGGTTATTTTAGTTACCATAACCTACTGATCTCATCTTGAATGGGAATTGGTTCACGACCCGCAATCGAAACTAATTTGATCAACATTAGGTGATTCTGCTTGCCGATACTGAGATTGCACTACAATTTACTAGGTCGGCTTCATGGCATTTTGAAATATGGCTTTGAGGAAAAGAACTCGATCAATACTTGCAGTTATTTGAAATAATGTCTCTAACTGCGACATAAGCTGGGGTTTACTCTAACCATAAGGTAAGGTTATTGTGAAACCGTGTTTCGATAACTGATAAGCTGACTAATCAACGGTCAGGATTTCGGGGTTTCAATTAATCTTAACAGATCTTACGATCATCGGCTTTATTATCGCCCAGGCTTTGCTTAATTGTAGTTCCCTATAGAACCTACAATAGTTTCCACTCGCAATTCTACAATTGCACCGAGTTCGTTGGATGACCAACAAATTTTTAATTTCTCGAACAAACTTGGTTGTCCATTGCTTGCTTGAACACCATCCGTAGCCCTCTCTTCCCACTACGTGCTCGATAAACCGAGAAGGCCAGAATTCCTATGGTTTAGGGTTTGGACATTTTCGGGGCTGAGGCAAATAATTGTCATCATTCTCAGTAACTCACATGAAACATTGAGTGGATCCTGACTCAATACTTCACATAATATACTGAAAGGTTCTGACATTTAATTGTCTAAGTCCCTAAGCTGACTCGATCTAACCTTTTGACCATAAGGTCTCTATGTCCGACTAGGCCGAACTGCTCTGATACCAAAATGTAACACCCTCATATTTCTATCTAGTAGAAATGCTAAAGTGTACCTAATGGCATACATCAGAGTATAAAAATTCCTGTCTCAGATATTGATTTGAACAAAAACTCTTGAATCCAAATCAAAGAGTCGTAAACATAAGATAGTCCAAAGTTCAATATCCTAAAACAAGACAACAGCGAAAACGATTACCTAACTCAAATACAAATTCAAGTTATAAATCGAAAACAAAGATACAAGGGAAAACCATAACTAATAATAGAAGAACTACGTCTTCCATTTTCTTCTCGAGCACGCTATCCACTCGTGCCATAAAGGATCTCCTTTCCCCTGTTTCTCAAAAACAACAACATTTGTAGGGTGAGATAACAAATCTCAGTGAGTCTTACCGTGACCCCTTACCTATCACTCGGTCCATTTATAAAACATTAATTAATTTCTTGATTTAATAAATAAACCATGCACGTTACTAATTGCACAATACCGATCGCACACCGCTAATCCCAGTAAATAGTGCATTCATAACGCCAAAACAATTGTACCATACCGATCGCACATCCGCTAATCCCGAGACAAGACATTAATTCTCTTTAGCATAACACCGATCGCACATCTGCTAATCCCTGGTGAACCCTATCATTGAAGGCCTAGGTTTAGGGGCCCATGACCTCCCCTCCTAGTATGCTAACCTGGTGGGTCGTCACCCAGACTATACATAATATATATATATATATATATATATATATATATATATATATATATATATATCAGACATAATTTTACTCTATGATATAAATCCATATCATACTATTCTTCTTATGAACTCATATAACCATCCGTAGAAACCAATTTTTGTTCTTAAAACAATTGTTCCCACACGATACTCTAAGTTTTACGAAATATTCGTAACATTAACCGTTTAATTCAAAACCACTTTGAACATGTATCAAAATTTCTAACGAAAATTCGGCAGAGTTTCCTCTGAAATATGGACATCCCAAAAAAAATACTTACCTGTAAAACCAGTCCAGACATCAATTTGTTCAAAAATCATTAATTCCCGCACATATACAAAATTTACGGTTTTCCAAAAGATTTGAGAATTCAACCGAATTACACCAAACAACTTTAAAACCACAGACAAAACAAACATTATCATTCATATACGCTACGGATGGTTAGAAAAAGGATTTAAAAGAAGTTTGAAGCCGAACGGAGCGTCGAAACGAAACATCGGGAATTGGGAACATAGGAACTTTTCAACTTAGTGCCCAATTCCGCCTCCGCTTCGTTCTCCGATCGATCCCGAACTGTATTTCAATCCAATTCAACCACGCACAGCTACAACACACATATATTCAGTTTAAACATAACAATTCAATAATCAAAATAATATGATTTCTTTTTAAATCTCCACTACGCATAATTTCCGTAAAATATCGTTTTGACTCGAAAATTTACGAAATTCCAAATTTCGAAAACCGTTTAAACATAACACATAAACACATTTTAAAATTCCCTAACGTGAGTAAAACTCACCTCGTGTGATGAAAATCACACATAACCGAAACTCTCCGAAGCTCAATCGATCCGTAACACACGAACCCGCTCCGAAACCGTTCCCAAAAGCTCCAAAACCGAATTTATTCTTGACAGCATCTGTGAGCAGTTTTGTAATGAGCATAACTTATTCAATTTCTAACCAAAACTATCCAAACCAGTGCCTAATGTGTAGATAATTTTGTCTATTTTCCTATGGTTCAAGTCCCACACTGATATGACGAGTATTAAGGGAGTTACAGCTAAAATACCGAGACTGGTTCCGAAATGTTTCTGCAGTAAAAATGAAACTTGTTATTAACTTTTCTCCCCCAATACTCAGTCAAATCAAGTGGTTCTTGTGCCTATCTTGAAGGATTTTGTGTATAGTTTCTAAATAAACAAGAAATAACTTCAAATGTGTTCTGTGGAAAGAGTTATGAAGGAAATACCGAATGTAGTCAAAACAGTTTTTACTGCAGAAACTGTTGTGAATGGCCATCCTCAACTCTCATCACCAACAACAGCTCCGCTAGACTCCAATGCTACCCAATATTCTACTACCCTTTCCATGGCTCTTGAAATCGAATTGTGGCTCCCCTAATAACCTAGTTCAGTTCCCAAAACTTCATGCAGCAACAATAGAAGTTCACACTAGCTTCCTAGCTCACTTGAAGTTTCCAAAATGGAAGGAAGTAAGGGTAATGCTCATACAAAACCTTAATCTCAGAATGTGACGCTCAAAACCCCTCCTTTTCTGTTCCTAGCTTCACAACAGCTCTCCTAATACTCAATCCAACCCTCCAATCAAACATGCCAGTACTTCAAAGCTTAAACTCATCTCCTAATGTAAGATCTACATAAAACTAGACATGTATGGTGTTTGAGGATTGATTTGGGTACTTCTTGAATTCTGGGTTTTTGAGAAAAAGTGATGAAATGAATATCTAAAACTGAAATGGAGATGAGAAAAATGAACAACGAAGGTCAGAGTTGAGTTGTGTAGAAAGATTTGGATTTGAAGAGCAAGAACCCTAACCTCTCCTTCCTCCTTTCATTCTCGACCCACTCTCTTTCTCTTGACTTTCTCTCTCTCTCAGTTTTGAAAGAGAGGAGATTGTGTTCTTTTGTGGGTTTTTGGGCTGAAGGTCTTAATGGTTAGGATAAGACAATACTACCCTTGGTCTACTAATTCCTACTAAAACTCATTTTTACCCCAAAACAACACATTCAATTCAAACAATATTGCAAATAAGTCCTATAATTTAACAATTACTCATTGTTTTCGAGACCAACTCGTTTCCGAGACGTGACTTATTATTTACTCAAATAATAACTCACTCGTTAATTTCTTAATTCGAAATTAACGAAATTAGAGATGTTACATCTTCCTCTCTCTCTCTCTCTAACTTTCCCCTTTTTATTTTTTTTCTTTCTTTCTCCTTTCTCATCCGTGTTATCTCTCTCTCTCTCTCTATATCTCTCTTTTTATTTCTTCACACAAGTGTGGAATGAGAGAGCATTTGGATATTTTTGGTGTCTTAGAGCTCATTTAATGTGAGTGGTATAAAGACTAAAATACCCCTAGTGTTCTAATTTCCACTCAATTATGTATTTAAATTATATACTCAAGCAATTATAAATTGCTTCCGCGACAACTTCACATCCGTGACTTGATTTATTACCTACTCGAGTAATAAATCACTCGTTAATTTCTTAATTCGAAACTAACGAAATTAGGGATGTTACATTACACACCATAAAATTATGATGAATGCATGAAACTTGAAACCTATAACAATTTCAATACCTAATCAACAATCAATGAAAGCTTATAAATAAAAGACAAATTTACATTCAAAAGTTTAGGAACTCCAATGACTTTCTTCAAGCTTGAATATTTAGTGATGTAAAAACCAGAGAAATTACATAATGATGTAACAACCAAACAAAAGTTATGTAAAAAAGGAAAAAGATAAGTTGGGACCCCTCTTCTTTATTTTTTAGGTATTTATAGTATATGAGAAAGAAGACCTAAAGTGGTGGAAAATAAAAAGATTGTAACCACTCTCTATTAAAAATCAATTATAATTATGAGTACTAATCATGATAATAACTTAGAGACACCAAAAGGCAACCAAAATCTAAACATCAAATTATGAATTAAGAGTAATCAATCATAAATTGATAAATAGTTTTTAAATTTTTTGTTGGTGGAATATGAATATGTTTTTACGCACCATTAGTTTGTTAAGGAATATAATAATATTTGTGGAGCTAAGGTTTTACGGGATACTAAGATCTTTGGTTATTTAGAAGATAGATAGATAGATATATTTGGTAAAAAAAGAAGAATATAGATAGAGAGATTTATATTGATTATTAACTCTATACATTTAAAAGTGAAGTTGAAGAGGTTGGTGTATTTTTTATTTTTCTTCAAGTGATATTTTTTTCTTTATTAATTATATAATAACTCAAAGAATATAAAGGGTGTTAATAATTTTGTCTTAATATATAATCATCAATTTAAGTTTCCTTTATGTGTAAATTATAATTAAATATTAATATAGTTAAAAATATAATTGGAAAATAAATAAAGATGATGTGGAGCATCCTAGAACTTGGAAAAAAGCTTCCTTTAGAGATTTACTAGGGGGAATACCCGTGCGTTGCACAGGTTGTTATAATATTTTTTATTTTCTCTTTTGTAAAGTTTATATATAAAAATAAGAAAATTGTTAATATATATTATATATAATAAAAATAAAATATTATCTTGTCAAAAAAATATATTATATAAATATGTTGTTGTACTTTTTATATATAAATATTAATTGTTTTAGGTATTGTTCTTATAGAATGTATACGTTTTTAAATACAAATGATTGTAAATAATTTTTATTAGATTAGTCGTTGAAAATATAACCTTATAAAAGTGAAACGAATTTTAGAAACTTTATTGAATACTTTTTCTTTTTAAATATGAAAAATATGTTTTCATATTATTTTATTTGATTAGTACAATATTTTCCATTATATTTAGTAATACAAAAAAAATACTATTTAGTATGTTGAAGTTATTGGCATGTATATATGTAAGACATTTAAGTTTTTTAAATTAGAATAAGATTTAGGTAAAAAGAGATAAAAATAGTAACTAAAATCTATTATTCATTTCGTTGGGTAATAATATGAAGGAAAAAAAAAAGAACTCAAAAGAGATAAAAATAGTAGTGTTTTTTTTTTTAAATTCTCCCTCTATATTTAACAAAATTAACGATTCTTCATCCATATTGAGTTTTTTTTTTTTTACAAAACTCTCAATGAATTTTACGATGTATATAATTGTTCTCTCAATTTCAATGTCATTTAAGTATTTTATCATTAACTATATTTATATAAAATAAGATTTTTAATATATTAATTAAAGGACTGATCTATTATACATTTATAATTTGAGAGTAGTATTTTGAAGTTGTATTTTTTGATATTTTTCTTTATAAGATAGTAAAATTTAAGTTTTTTTCTTCTTATAGTTGGTAAGTTTATAAGTGTCTTTAGTTACAATTATATATATATATATATATATATATATATATATATATATATATATATATATATATATATATATATATAATTGCAACTAAAGACACTAATTTTTCTTTATAGAAAGAAGTATAATGTTGTATTTCCTTTTGATATATAGATTTAATAAATTTTATGAACATCATTTGAGTTTTTTTTAAAGATAGTAAACGAATAAGAAAAATTTACGACTAAAAGAGAGGTATGAGGTAGAAGGAAAAAATTGGCAAACACAATAGTGATAATTTTAAGTGTAACATGTAACACCCTAGTATTTCTAAACAATAGAAATACCAAAACATACAAATTAGCTTACATCAGAGTATAAATTTCCTTGCTTAGATTTACAATCCTTACAAGAATAGCGGAAAACCAATAAATAACTTAAACAAATTTTAAGTCATAATGATACAAAAATAACAAGGAAAACCTAAAGACAGAAGGAAGACTAAATCTTCAATCTTCTATTCGAGCATGCCACCTACTCGTGCCATACGCACCTTCTTCTTTCCCTCGTTAATCAAAAAGCAACAACATTTGTAGGGTGAGATAACAAATCTCAAAGAGTCTTACCGTGACCCTCACCTATCACTCGGTCTATTTATAAAACATTTGTTTACTTCGTGATTTAATTAGTAAACCACGCACAATACCGATCGCACACACAAGCTTAAATACAAATCGCACACACACGGTCTTGATCGTCAAATGCACACACGAAGCATTCATAACGCCCAACAATTGCACAATAGCGGTGAACCCTATCATCGAGAGCAAATCGCTATGTACAATAATTCATCCGAGCATAACACCGATCGCACATCTCGCTAATCCTGTGAACCCTATCGCGCTGAAGGCCTAGGTTTAGGGGCTCATGACTTCCCCGCCTAGTATGTCATGAGCTCGGGTCGCCACCGCCTCGAATCCTAATTTCGATATTGATCATATACCAAAATATCCTCTAATCACAAGACACCCGCATTGGGTCGTCTCATATACACGATATAATATATATATACCGGATTAAGTCTCACACCATAATATGTTGCAATAACATATTATTATCCACATAAATTCTTAAAAATCCGTTTAGTCAACATTTAAGTTGTAAGCCATTTGGTTCCCACACGTATTTATATTTTACGGTTTTTCAAATACTCATAACATTAATCGTTATTTCAAAACCACTTTGAATTTGTATAAAAATTTCCAACGAAAATTCGACGAGTTTCCTCTCAGAATACTGACATCCCAAAATAATAATCACCAAAACCACCAGTCCAGGACATCAATTTGTTCAAAAATCATTAATTTTACACATATACAAAAATTTACGGTTTTTCCAATAGCTTTGAAAATTCAACCGAATCACACCAACGACTTTAAAACACATCCCAACAAACAAGATCCCACATAAATGCTCAGTGGTGGTTAGGAAAAGGATTTAGAAGAAGTTTGAAGCCGAACGGAGCGTCGAAACGAAACATTGGATATTGGGAACATAGGAACTTCTCGACTTAATGCCCAATTCCGCCCGCTTTCGCTTCTCCGATCGATCCCAAATCAGATTTCAATCCTAAACAACCACGCATGTGACCATACACACAAATATTCCAGCCCGTGCAATACAATTCAACAATCAAAATCATATTGTTTCGTTCTATGTTTCAAAAACACATAATCTCGTAAAATACTCGCTTTTGACTCTAAAATTCTCGAAACTCAAATTTTGAAAAATCATTCAACATAACTCAAAAACGATATTTAAATTCCCTAAGCGAGTAAAACTCACCTCGTGTGATGAAAATCACACAAAACCGAAGCTCTCCAAGCTCACGATTTCGAAACTTCACGTGCACGCTCCGGATCCGCTCCAAACCCGAACCAAACCTCCAATACTCTCTCCCACCGACCCCACGCAAACCAACAAAGAACGGGGTTGAGTTTTCGTGCTTCAACTTCCATTTCTCTCCACTTTAAGCCATATGGTTCAACAATGGTGAAAAGAGATTGAGAAGAAATTAGGGAGTGAAATTGGTATCAATAGATAGAGGAAGAAAAATGGAAGAAAATGAGACGAAGATCACTTACAACCGTTGAGAATCCACTGAGATCTTCCTTCCTTCTCCTTCTCTTCCTCACGCCTTTTCTCCTTCTCTCTCTCTCGTGTTCTCTGCTCCTTTCTCTTTTACTATTCCTCCCTTTTCTCTTTCTTTCCCTTTTATTCTTTCTTTTCTATTTTCTATTCTTTCACTATTCCCTTCTTTCTTTATTTATCTCTTTGCTGTATCACTCCCTCTCTCATTACTTTTCTTTTCTTAATTTTATCACAAGTGTGGAATGAGAGAGTATTTTGGATACTTTTTGTGTACTAGAGATCATTTAACTGGAAATGGTATAAATCCTAAAATACCCTTAGAGTACTAATTTCCACTCGCTTATGTATTTAAATTATTTTCTAGCAATTATAAATTGCTTTCAGAATCTAATTCTCATATCAGTGACTTGATTTATTACCTATTCAAGTAATAAATCATTCGTTAAATTTCTTAATTTGAAATTAACGAAATTAGGGATGTTACAATCACCCCAACTTGAAAAATTTTGTCCTCAAAATTTGACAAACATACTTCAAGAGAACATATACGGATATCTAATCCGCATATCGTCCTCCAATTCCCACATAACCTCCTCGGCCGAAAACGATTACAAACAACTTAAATAATCGTAATTGTTCTCGTCCGAGGTGTCTACTCTCCATGATCTAAGATATGACTTGGATATGGCTAAAATGACGAATTAATCAAAGATCCATCCATTCTAACTCAACGGTTGATGAAATTCTTACAATACATGATCGTTAGATCCAACTCTAGTGGTTTATTCCTTTTGTCATTATAACCCCTTTTTGTCGACTCAGAGTTACCCTCAATTCTCCCTACATAACCAATAGTTTTCCATTTCAAATCATGAGTCGGAAAAATCATTCTCATGAGACTTCTCTTGCATGAATACATAAACTACTAGTTGATTCCGCATAAAAACACATTCTAAACCCTTCCCAAGCGTCATCAGAAATTTAGAACCTGTGGGGCTGATTCGTAAGAATAAAGATTGAAGCGAAATCAACTTGCCTTTCAACTCTAGAAACATTCTTCACCATCGAAATTTCTTTCAAACGACTGGCCTTTATAAATTATCCGAATGAGTGGAAGAACTACTGTGAGAATCTTCCGATAAACCTACTATACAAATCAATTAGCTCCAAATAACTCCTTACCTCTATGACCGATAACGGTAACTCCCAATTCATCACACTTCAACCCTTCTAGAATCCATTGCCACGCCTGCACCTAATACCACACGTTTCCGAATTTCACTACCGCCATCTTGAAATCACACTTCGATGGCTTAGCCCATTACCTCTTTACTCAGAGTACATTCCGAACAATGCAGAAATGTACACCATGATCCACATGGGTTTTAAATATATACCAAGATGTTATCCGTAAAAATTTCAACAACTAGTCTAAGTACGGTTATAGAACCTCGACCCATGTAATCCATGAATACCATAGGAGAATTAGTTAGGCCGAAGGCATCACTACTCACTCGTAATGTCCATATCTAGTATGGAAAGCTGTCTTCGGAGCAACTAAAACCCTAACTTTTAATTAAAGATAACCCGACCTTAGACTAATCTTTGAAAACACTGCTGCACCTCGAAGCTGATTACGCAAATCATCTATACTTGGCAAGGATACTTATTCCTAATAGTAACTTTGTCCATCTGAAGTAATCCATACCCGATCTCCTGCTCCCATCTTTCCTTTCAACAAGTCACCCGGAACACCCCAACTTGTATTAAACTAGAGGGCATCACGTTCCGATTTTATGGGATACTGTACTATTAGAACTTCTGTTAAACTCATTACTACATCGAGTTCATGATTATCTCACAAATGGGTAAAGGTTTTTGTAAAAATTTCTTGAAAACATTTGAATATGAAATAATTTCTTCACTTACCCATAGGTGTTGGTTTCTTCGCTAACCCGAAATACTAATAAGACATATTGACCTCGTGCCTCAGCTTTTGAAGCTCAAATCTGAAATCCGGATGCTCTCGCACAAATGTATGACCTTTCAAAACCTATAAGTCGATGACTATTCCAACCAACCATTCCTTGAACTGAAATCTACTATTCATTCACTTGGATTCCATCAACAATAGTGATACAAGGATGTACCCATCTCAAATATCAAAATATTATTTGGATTAGGGACGATTAATAATATTATACAAATGTTACTAACTCAAGAATCATTAACGGTAGTAATCGATAACGATAAGAGTTGCTAATGTAGCTTATGAACCGAAAATCTCATGCATTGCGGATGGATTACGTCAAAGCCCTTTGACTTTGTTTCATTGAATAGAGACGAGTGAGAGCTGAACCAACTATCTTCCATGCAAAGCAACATTTCTTGGTGATCTGCTTGGAATAGCATCGCCATAAGTTACATTATCTATAGCTAAAGCTTCGTTAAAGTATCACAAACATTCCTCGTACTCTCCTTCAAATTTGCCGCACCATACGCTTTACGTTATAACTTATTACATACTTCAAAGAAATTTCATTATCATGGTCCTTAGGATCATTAGCTAAGGTATGGATCATATGTCAAACGACTTTTCTAAAGTCAACCATTCTCTTGAATGGAGTCTAATACTCAATTACTCAAGCATAAGAGAATCTAACAACATAGATCCTCGCTTGATACATACCCGCTTTACTAGCTAAGTAGGACTTACTCTTAGCGGAATGTTTATGTTTGGATTCATCACGAGTTGAGTTAGCTATTATAACATCAAAGAAATAATCAAAATAGAAGGATTCTTCCACGAGTCAAACGGGCACAAAATAATGCTTCCAACGTTGATTCCGAGAACAATTCTCACTATGTTACTTATTCCTTTGGTCCCACAACCCTCAAACTCTACAAACCTCCAAACATAACTATAGCCCTAAAGTATCCATTTGGTAAGGAACGTGTCTTGCCTAACGAGAAGTAAGGCATTTAACACTCCGCTGATTCAACCTTCCTGTAGACAACAACACTTTCAATACTCTAAGTAATTGAAAGTTCTACTCTTGTAGTACACTAGTGAAATGCCTCAACCGGCATCTAGGAATCCATTCTTAACGATCGAAATCCTATTTCAACTTCCCAAGCCTCAATTGAAGTTTATGGCCTACAACCACTTAGGGTAAGGTAGAAGTATACTTCAGAATACAACGGAACAATTAGTTCACAATCTACTCAGATGTGTAGACATTTTCGTTAGCTTTCCAACGCATCCCGGAACATAAAATTCGGAGTTCCGGGATTAGAAGTTATGAATCAAATAAGTTGGTGAACTATCGAAAATTTCTCACAAACGGGACTAGCTTCCAACATAATATACATCAATCACTCGAATATATTTTCCTCACATGTGACATCTCATGTTCCTTATCGCAATCATTTCTTAGAAGCAAATAACGGTCCATGAGTGCCATCCAAATATCGGTTTTGCCACGCCCATTGCATAACTTGATTGGAAACAAGTTTTCGTGAATAGATTGAAAAGATGATCCTCAAGTTCCTCATCTAAAAGTTTAACAATATAATCCAATATAGGTGCAGGTCTTTCAATAAATATCACTCTTTCCGAAATATTGCCATAGCGGGAAAATGTTTGAATCCCAGTACATGTCACCATCAAAGTCACCTACTGATCTCCTCTTGATGGAGACTTGGTTCTGAAACCGTGATCAGAACTAATTCTATCAGCATTGGGTTCTGTAGCCAATACTGAGATTGCACTACAGCTTAATATATCGTCTTCATAGCATTTCATAAGGCGGCTTTGAGGAAAAGAACATGGTCAAGACTCGCAGCTATCCGGAGAATGTCTCTAACTGCGATCTAAGTTGGGGTTTACTCTAACCATAACGTAAAGTTAACTATGAAGCAATGTTTCGGTAACGGATAAACTGACTAACCAACAGTCAGGATTTCGGGTGTTAGTTAATCTTAACAGATCTTAGGATACCAAGCATTATCACTGCCTTAAGGCTTTTCTTAATTGTAGTTCCCTGAAGGACCTACAATAACTTCCACTGCAATTCTATAATTGCACTTAGTTCACCGATTGAACATTCGCCTACGGTTTTCTCGAACCAATTTGGCTGCCCACTACTTACTTCGAACACCAATCGTAGCCCTTTGCTTCATTGCGTGCTCGATAAACCGAGAAGGCCGAATTCCTATGGTGTAGGGTTTGGACATTTTGGGCCGAGGCAACTAATCGTCATAATTCTCAGTAACTCACATGAAACATTGAGTGGATCCTGACTCAATACTTCACATAATATACTGAAAGGTTCTGACATTTAATTGTCTAAGTCCCTAGCTGACTCTATCTAACCTCTTGACCAAACGGTCTCTACGTCCGACTAGGTCGAATCGCTCGATACCAAAATGTAACACCCTAGTATTTCTAAACAATAGAAATACCAAAACATACAAATTAGCTTACATCAGAGTATAAATTTCCTTGCTTAGATTTACAATCCTTACAAGAATAGCGGAAAACCAATAAATAACTTAAACAAATTTTAAGTCATAACTGATACAAAAATAACAAGGAAAACCTAAAGACAGAAGGAAGACTAAATCTTCAATCTTCTATTCGAGCATGCCACCTACTCGTGCCATACAGACCTTCTTTCCCTGTTAATCTGAAAAGCAACAACATTTGTAGGGTGAGATAACAAATCTCAGTGAGTCTTACCGTGACCCCTCACCTATCACTCGGTCTATTTATAAAACATTTGTTTACTTCGTGATTTAATTAGTAAACCACGCACAATACCGATCGCACACACAAGTACTAAATACAAATCGCACACACACATCTTTGATCGTCAAATGCACACACAGTGCATTCATAACGTCCAACAATTGCACAATAGCAGTGAACCCTATCATCGAGAGCAAATCTGCTATGTACAATAATTCATCTGAGCATAACACCGATCGCACATCTCGCTAATCCCGGTGAACCCTATCGCTGAAGGCCTAGGTTTGTGGGGCTCATGACTTCCCGCCTAGTATGCTTCGCGAGCTCGGGTCGCCACCGCCTCGAATCCTAATTTCGATATTGATCATATACCAAAATATCCTCTAATCACAAGACACCCGCATTGGGTTGTCTCATATACACGATATAATATATATATACCGATTAAGTCTCACACCATAATATGTTGCAATAACATATTATTATCCACATAAATTCTTAAAAATCCGTTTAGTCAACATTTAAGTTGTAAGCCATTTGGTTCCCACACGCATTTATATTTTACGGTTTTTCAAATACTCATAACATTAATCGTTATTTCAAAACCACTTTGAATTTGTATAAAAATTTCCAACGAAAATTCGGCGAGTTTCCTCTGTAATACTGGACATCCCAAAATAATAATCACCAAAAACCAGTCCAGGACATCAATTTGTTCAAAAATCATTAATTTTACACATATACAAAAATTTACGGTTTTTCCAATAGCTTTGAAAATTCAACCGAATCACACCAACGACTTTAAAACACATCCCAACAAACGATTATCCCACATAAATGCTCGGGGTGGTTAGGAAAAGGATTTAGAAGAAGTTTGAAGCCGAACGGAGCGTCGAAACGAAACATTGGATATTGGGAACATAGGAACTTCTCGACTTAATGCCCAATTCCGCCTCCGCTTCGTTCTCCGATCGATCCCAAACCGTATTTCAATCCTAAACAACCACGCATGCGACCATACACACAAATATTCCAGCCCAGTGCAATACAATTCAACAATCAAAATCATATTGTTTCGTTCTATGTTTCAAAAACACATAATCTCGTAAAATATCATTTTGACTCTAAAATTCTCGAAACTCCGAATTTTGAAAAATCATTCGAACATAACTCAAAAACGATATTTAAATTCCCTAAGCGAGTAAAACTCACCTCGTGTGATGAAAATCACACAAAACCGAAGCTCTCCAAGCTCACGATTTGAAACTTCACGCACACGCTCGGATCCGCTCCAAACCCGGAACCAAACCTCCAATACTCTCTCCCACCGACCCACGTCAAACCAACAAAGAACGGGGTTGAGTTTTCGTGCTTCAACTTCCATTTCTCTCCACTTTAAGCCATATGGTTCAACAATGGTGAAAAGAGATTGAGAAGAAATTAGGGAGTGAAATTGGTATCAATAGATAGAGGAAGAAAAATGGAAGAAAATGAGACGAAGATCACTTACAACCGTTGAGAATCCGCGGAGATCTTCCTTCCTTCTCCTTCTCTTCCTCACGCCCCTTTTCTCCTTCTCTCTCTCGTGTTCTCTGTTCCTTTCTCTTTTACTATTCCTCCCTTTTCTCTTTCTTTCCCTTTTATTCTTTCTTTTCTATTTTCTATTCTTTCACTATTCCCTTCTTTCTTTATTTATCTCTTTGCCGTGTATCACTCCCTCTCTCATTACTTTTCTTTTCTTAATTTTATCACAAGTGTGGAATGAGAGAGTATTTTGGATACTTTTTGTGTACTAGAGATCATTTAACGGAAATGGTATAAATCCTAAAATACCCTTAGAGTACTAATTTCCACTCAGTTATGTATTTAAATTATTTTCTCTAGCAATTATAAATTGCTTTCAGAATCTAATTTCATATCAGTGACTTGATTTATTACCTATTCAAGTAATAAATCATTCGTTAAATTTCTTAATTTGAAATTAACGAAATTAGGGATGTTACATAACATAAAGTAAAATCATTTTTTGTGTACACAATTTTTTAAAAAAATGTTCATTTACACAATTTTAAAAGGAAAATTCTTCTTTTTAGAAGATGCAAGTATACAATAACATACAAAGACATGAAACAAATGATTTAAGAATGTGAATTTTTTCTTATGTTTCGTTCTAAAAAGGCTTCATAATAATCGCACTTATAATATTAAAATCTATGTATACATCCCACAAAATAGTAAAATTGATGTTGTAGAAGATTTTGCAAAATGTTATTCTA
The DNA here is from genome assembly GCA_020916435.1 of Oxytropis ochrocephala. NCBI lineage: Eukaryota > Viridiplantae > Streptophyta > Magnoliopsida > Fabales > Fabaceae > Oxytropis > Oxytropis ochrocephala. The sequence continues at coordinate 91,984,721 of CM037091.1, forward strand.
TATGACAATAACTTTGAAACAATTGAATTTTTCACATCCAATCCTCGACAAATGCGAAACTATATTCCTTTCGGATTATTGTTCCTACGCTATAGCATTGTTTTATTGGAGGAGATCTCAGATGAATTAAAACGTGTTTTGGAAAAGCATGATCTACCTCATTCCCGTATACACTTTAATGATTTGACTAATAAATTGATAGGCAAATTTTTTAAAATGATACCACTAAAACTAATGGATTTTCTTCTCAAATATCTAACCTTTAGTGAAAGAAAAAAAAAATCTCCCACCTTTAGCATCCTTCTTTTGTTTAGATCTCAACCTCTTTGCGTGTGCCTCCTTCCATAAAAAATGCATGTTTTTTCATTAGGCTTGGCCTCTATTTGGTATAAACATCTCTTGCATGCCTCAAATACAAAGTGATTTTTGATGCCTTTAACAAAGAAGGAACACACATTGAAGTGTTAATAAGTATATATCAAATGATGAATTATAAAGCTAATAGAAATCTACCATATAGAACATATAGTGATGAATAAAGCCAAGAAATATAGAGCCATGCACACTTAAAATTCTTAAGGGAGAAAAAACAGTGATGTGATCATAAAAATTAAAAAGAAATTATGGAAGAATGTTGGTGGTTAACAAAAATGGTAGGAATTCAGATGTATAAATATATGAATAGAAATTAAAGTGTCGATTTTATTTTCTTGAGTTAAAGCTTCTGTTATGTAATCGAAAAGTCCTGTCATTTAAATCTACAACTACAAAAGTATAAAAAGTTAACTAATAAGACATTCACCCAATAGTAAATAAATAACTAAAATAATTTTGATATAGTTCCATAAAATTATGAGATGAGTTACTTATTTTCAGATATATTAATAAGATAGTATTAAATAACAATAGGAGATGATAGTTAACATAAAATCAATTTTTTCTTTGTCAAAAAAATTTTAAAATTATTTTTATTTTTATTTAACATCACAAAATTATACAAAATAATTAATAAGATTGGAAAAACACTCACTCACTAATAAATAAATAAAATTAACGTAAATATAGGTCGTTTCAAACTTGATTTAAAGTGTAATTAAAAAAAATTAGATTTTAAGATGCATGTTAAAAATTTTGATTTATATATTTGAAAGCACATTTAACTATTTATTTTAAAACATAAATATCTGTTAACACACTTAAAAATACTTAGAATAAATAAAACTTTTTTTAATAGACAATAAATAAAACTATAAGATACACGTTACAATTCCCTAATAGTTAAACATAAGTTTTTTTGGATGAAAGTTAAACATAAATTTAGAATAAGTAATAATAATAATAATCATATGGAAGGCCAACCATCTCCTAATAATGTAACAATTCCCTACTCGATCATAAATTTTTCATTTAAATTTAACAAATTATCATAAAAGTAGTTTAAGTCTATTTTACATATAAAATATAAATAAATATAATTATAGATCAAAATGATTTGTTTTTAAGTTATTATAATATTGTTTATTTATATATAAATAGAAATAGAAATATAGATAAAAATGAGGAGCATTATGGATGCATCATCTAAGTTGTATTTTTTTTTGTTTAAATATTTAAAAACACCTAAATCCTATACAAACTACCATCTATTTGCTGTCATATTTTAATAGCTAATAAAAAATGTAAAAAGTTAGTAGTGAGTGAGTCTCTTTTTAATTTATAAACTAAAGCTAAAATTTATACTATAAATTTAATAATATGCAAAATTTGCAATTACAAATATTAAAGGTTTGTCCTTTCGCATCCAAAACATTTGAATTGCTACTAACAAATGTGACCTTTAGACTATTTTGAACTGAAAATATTATTTTAGTTTTTTTGTGAAGAGTAGAACTATTTTAATATACACTATATTACTTTTTTCATGTATTCATTATTCTAGAAATAAAAATAATAATTATCTTTATATCAATAGAAATATTATATAATGAGCACTTTAAACAATTTTTCAAAAATATAATTTTGAATGAATATTTCTTTTTGTTAGTTACCATTTGAATATATACAATATCACTATTTTTTTAATATATTCATTATTTTTTATAAATAAACAATTAAAAGTGTGTTTCTATATTTTAATTTCTAATAGAAAAACGTAAAAAATTAGTAGTAAGTGAGTCCATTATTAATTTGTAAAGTAAAACAAAAATTATTATGAAAATTTTAATTCTAAAATGAAATTATTACTAAGAAGTTTAAATATTCTACCCCAAAAAAAGAATTTTAAATATTCAACCTTTCATTATGATAATTTTTTTAATGAGTCAAAATATTTTAAGTTACACTATATTACTATTTTAGTATATCCATTGTTTTAGAATTAAATATAATAATTAGTGATATAACAAAAAAATAGTACATTAAGAGTTAAGCAACTGATTTTTAAGAATATCATTTTGACAAACTAAACTAAAAAATTGACAACAAAAAAACTTTAAAAATATTTTTCATTAAACCCATTATTTTTACAATTCTATACAAAATTAGAAATATGCTCGGACATAAAAAGTGGATAAAAGGTGAGGAAATAATAGGACCACACTTTTCGAAGTTGCACATGAATAATAGGTTTCTCATGATCTATGAAAAGAACAATTTCTAAAAATAATACTAAAATTAAACATGATTCCTGGAATTGGATGGCTATGGCTTTACAAAGCATCGTTGACTCAATTGCATCGTCTACTAAGTGATCCAATTTTTCTCTCCGCCTCTTTGACTACCTCAAAACTGTCAAGAGCATGATACTTTTTATTTCTTCTCCGCATTTTTTTCCTCGTGAATCTCACTCCTTTCTTCTATTCATATGTATATCTTGTTTTCTTTCTAAATGTTTCACCAAAGCTCTCCACTCACCATCCAAAATTGTCTTCTTTAAATAATGCTCAGTGTTATAACCAACTAAAACTCTACCTCTTCCACTTATTTTCTCTTAACTCATGAGTTTATTGTAAATTAAAGAAAAAATTAATATTAATGTGAAATTTTAATGCACAACAGTTACTTCAAAAAGAATTTCAATGGTCCACTAAATATATGTTGTTTAAAAAAAACTTAGATTAACTGTGATTAAAAAGGCAAATGCATGTGTATTGTAATTTTTTTAAATTTATATAAACTATTATCATTATTAAAAAGATAAAGCTTTCTATCATGAGAGTCTTTTCAGCTTATGATCAGTTGGTTTTTACAATCAAGAAAATGAAACGAAATAATACCTATTATCTATTTAGTTGTTACAAACATTGAGGAGTATTTAAGATATGAAGAATAAAAATATTATTATCTATTTGAATTGACGATATTGAAGAATATTGCTAATTGAAAAAATACAAATCTATGTGTCTTGAACTATTCTAAATTCATTTTAATAATTAATATTTGTACGTAATTATTTTTACCCAAATAATTTAGATTCTAAAATTGTTAATCATAATATAATTTACAAAGTTTATTGTCTCATTGATGAGGACCAAGATTGGAGAATAGGAAGAAAAGCAAGAGCATTTTCAAGTAATTGATTATAGGAAAATATTAGTTGTTATTTTCATTTATCATTAAAATTGTAATAATTGTACTTTGATATATTTCCTTTTTTTTTTTACCGAAATATATATTTCCTTTTAGAAGCCTAGTTTTTACTCTAAGACATATAGGATATGATTATGAATTTAGGTTGATGTATTAGCATTGTAATAATAGTATTTTGATGTATTTTCCTTTTAGAAGCCTAGTAGTTGTTCTAAGGCATATAGGATGTGATTAGCAATTTAGAGTGGTGTAGCTAGTAAAGTGTCAAAAGTATAAATTGGCCAAATGCTTTGTAAAATTCAGATTTTGATGAAATTGGCCAAATTCATATTTTTTGCTAATCAATAATAAATTGAGTTGTACATTTTTTTAATGTTTATAAATTTTTTGATTAATGAATAAGTATATCATTTTTAATACTAATATATTAATTTGTTGTTTTAAAAAATTAATTAATTTTTTTACTGTGATATTAAATAATTACTAATAAAGTGGGATTTTATATTAAAAATTGGATGCCATAAAGGTTGAGTAGACATTAATTAAGGAAAAAAGAATGTTGAGATTTAAATAGAAAAGTAAATGAAGATGATGTGGAGCTTCCTAGAGCTTGGAAAAAAGCTTCCTTTAGATATTTACTAGGGGATAACCCCGTGCGATGCACGGGTTTATTCAAATACTTTTTTAGAGGAATGTAAAGATGTATTATTATATATATATATATATATATATATATATATAATTAGAAAGAAAAGATTAACAATTTACAACATAATTTATTAAGATAGCAATTTACAAATTAACCTACATATATAAAAGTAAAAATTTAATTTAATATAATTTAGTTTAGTACTACACGATGTTAAGAACTATTATAAGGACTAAAGTCTATAACTATTGTAATGATATTAGTAGAAGCAAATAGAAATTTAGGGAACTCAGATTATTCATCATTTTTATACTAAGGTTTTAGAATTACAATGAATTATTAACCGCTTCTCTCATGCAATATACCAAATTGGGAAATACTTACGTTAACTAATTTAGAGCAACATGGGTATAATTTTGGCATAGTTATATAATCTAATTAATTGTTTATTTATATTATTCAAAAAAATTACCCAACTTTTTTTTGGGGGAAATTAGTACAAATATATATTTAAAACAACCATTTTATATTTTCAAATGAGGATATATGCTTTCATTTAAATAAAGGTTTATAAAAAAATTAAAAAGCAAGCATAATATGAATGCAAAATATTACACAATATTAACAAACTAATAGAACTTCACTTAACGGAATATAAACACAAATGATTCAATTTCTTAAAGAAAATATTACTTTATTTAAATGAGACTATGGAGACTATCTTTCATAAAATTAACTTCAATGCATAAAATATCTTAGGACAAAATATTCAGTTTTTTTAGTTACACACAAAAAAAACCTTAAAAAAAGTTTTATATTTTCTATTGACAACTCATTAAAGATCTTCATAAAAAAGTTGTTGAAAAAACTAAGCTTAGTTTAAAACTCAATAAACTATTCAATACAGTACATCTTTTAAAACCAAGTTTTTAGTTTTAGGGCCTAAACATGATAAGCTGTTTTTTTTATATTTAATTTGCAGTTTACAACCCATTTTAAAAAGCTTCATCGATAGTTGTATAAAAAAACTAAACATAGTTTTATTCTCAATAAACTACTCTGGAACAACATAGTTTTACTCTCAATAAACTACTCTCAAACGGAACAAAAATAATAATTTATTGTCAGTAGTTATGTAATTTCAATGGACAAACTCACTATTTCTAGTTTATTAATTGATTACACTTGTGTCAATAATTTAAATTACCCCACACTATCATAAGTTTAATTAAGACCGATACTATCAAAAATAAAAAGAATATATTTTTACTCATTGAGACTAATAACTTGGAATTAAAATTTTATTAGAAGAGGTATTAGTAAAAGTTGATGAATTAGAATTTGTTTTCCATAATTAAAAATTGACACAAAATTGTAACTTATTTATTAAATAAATTTACTTAATTTTATGTTAAAAAAATTAAAAATCAATTGAATCTTATTTATGCCGTCACTATTTAAAGCAGAACACTCTAACCTTTTAACACATGGTAAAATAGTAGGTTGAATCTTAAATTAACCCAAATGAACAAAGTTCTAGGCTAAATAAAAGATAGGAAGAGAGCCAATGAAATGGTTAAACATCCAATAAACTAAGTTACATCAATATCCTTCTTACAATTACAACAACCAAATTACATGAGTGACAACCTCAAAATTATAGTCTAAATTTTTCACCTATTTTCTATCATTTCCTAGCATCCAAATATCTATTAAACAACATATATGACATTTATAAATGAGATACCTTTTTATTCACGGATTCATCATACTGCTTTCCTTTTAATGAAATATCCAACAACTTCATTCCCCCAATTACTAATGAAGCTTCAAACTACTACATGTAATGACTCTAATCTCCAATTTCATAGATACCCCTATGTTTTCCAAAACCTCTAACTCTCTCTTGTCGACAATCAATGCACCAATTTCTTGCCATGCATCATTTTCTTATCAATTCTACGCATGCATGTAGACCACCCTTTGTGACACTTGTTGCCTTTGGAAAGACATACCACAATGCATGTGCTAATGATTCCAATTGACAACAATGTTCAAGATTTTATTTGTTTATATAGTAATTCCTTAATTAAATGATAAATGTAACCTTCATTTTTACCATTAAAATATTGTAACGTTCCTTTTATTTCTCTATATGTGTTTGCCTTTTTGTCTTACTATTATTCACTTTAGCTACTTTAAGGTTCAAAAATAAATGGAGATGAAAAGATGCAAGGGTAGAGAATAATAAGTCTTAGCTTATTTTAATTTTATAGTTTTATTGACACCTATAAAGGTAACTTTTGTTCAAAAAATTGATATAAAATAATAACTTCATATATTCTTTCTACTACATGAAATATATATTGTTCTTTATTTTTTTAATAATTTATGTATATTTTTACTGAAATTATAACATTTGTTCACATATACTTAAAATTAATCCTAATCCTAAATATATCAAAATAATTGTAAGGATATTTAAAGTGAAAATGTTTAAAATTTTGATTAACGTATGAGATAATATTGTAACGTTATTTAAATAATGAATGGTTTTTTTTAGACAGTAAATAATGAATGTTTGGATACAATGGTTTTATTTCCCACTATTAGTTAAACAATTATCATTATTTATATTTTCAAAAGTAACTATAAAAGCTACAACTAAAAAGAAAACTCATGGATGATTGTACGTTAAAAAAATTCACAACTGAATAATTTTATACCAATTATTCACAACTCAAAGAAATTATATTATTGTTAGAATTGGTCAAAAATTAAAATTAATTGAATAAATATATTTACCAATTATAATAGTTTTGATGAAATAATAAATAATTAAGGACTTTCAAAATTCTTTTTTATGTAACAATCATGCATTGGAAGGGAGAGAGGTATTAGTATAAATTATTCCTTTAAATGACAATAAACTCATGAGTTAAATAATAAAGAAATAGTAATATAGTGAAAAGCAAATTGAAAAATAAATGAAGATGATGTGGAGCATCCTGTAAACTTGGAAAAAGCTTCTTTTAGATATTTATATAGACTAGAGGAATGCTCATATGCGTTATGTTAGTTGTTATATTTTTTCAAATTTAATTTATTAACTTTTTTTCATAAAATATATAATTAAAAGTATAAATCATGTTTTCTAAAATTTAGTATAATATATAATATAAATATGAGTTAAATTTTTTAGATAAATTATAAATTTTAGACGTTCCTTATATAGTGTATTTGGTTTGTAATATAAATAATTGTTAATAATTTTTATAAGATTATCTGTTTCGAAATATTATTTTATTATTAAAGTGAAATGAATAGAGAAAGTTCTTCCAAAACTGTTGAGAAAAATTGTGGAGCTTCCTTTGGAGATTCCTTTTCATAGATAGATAGATAGATAGATATGGTATAAATATTTTAAATACATTTTCATGTTAATTAATTTTTAACTTAATACAATATTTTTCATTATATTTAGTAAGAAGATTATAATACTATTTAATATGTGGAATTTAGTGGCGTAAATTTAAAATATAGATAGATAAATATCTATGGTGAAAGATAAATCATAGAAAACAAAAAGTTACTACTCTTTCTTATTTTTATCACCAATTAATAATTCATAAATTGAAATTTAAAATAAAATGAAATTCAACATAATAGTGAAGTTAAAGAATTTTGATTTAAAATTGAATTTAGAAAACAATAATAATAAACAAATACATTCTCTATTATTTATTTTTACAATAATATGAAGAAGATTTAAAAGAAATATATGGTATTTAGTATTTACAATATTAAATAGAATTATTATTTTAAAAAATAATGATAATAATTTTTTCTACAATGTATAATCTAAAAGGTTAAACATATTTTTGGTCTTTAAAAATTTTACAAATTGTGCTTTTAGTCCCTATAAAATGTTTTACTCATTTTATTCCCATTTTTTCATCCAAACGCTTTTAGTCTTATAACTTTTATTTGGGGCCTTTTAGAGCATCTCTAAGCGCTATTATAAGTCATAAGGACTAAAAGCATTGACAAGTGCATATGTGACTAAAAATGAGTGAATTTTTATATAGGACTAAAATCAAAAATTGTAATTTTTAGGAACTAAAAACATATTTAACTTCCTTCAAAAAAACATATTTAACTCTAATATTAATAAGCAATAGGTTATCAATACACAATCTTGTATAAAAATTATATTAGAGAAAACATCTCATTCAAAATAATAATCAATATTTTATTTAGTTTATTTTACACTCATTTATTTTATCATTTATGTAATTATATGTACTTAACTTAATGTTGCAAATAAAAAAAGTAAAATGCACGTGTATCATAATCTTTTAAATTTATCTAAACTATTTAATTAATAATATTCAGTTTCATCTAATTATTTTAAAGAAAATTATTAAAATAATAAATTTTGGTAAATATTATAATATGTATTTTAATTATTCTTTAAGATTTTTTTTTTAAAATATAATTGATAAGTATTAGTGTAGAATTCTGATTAGCAATCAAGAAGACACCAAGGAGCAAGAAATAACTAAAGTAAAAACCAAATGAATTATTAAATTATCCACTACAATTTAACACTAATAACACACTAAATTTTATTTAATGTAGCCATGTCTATTAATTGAATCAGTTATCACCCCCATCAGCCTAACGAAATCACTTGTTGAATACAAATAAACAAACCAAAAAAAAAATACCATTGTAACACCCTAGTATTTCTAAACAATAGAAATACCAAAACATACATATTAGCTTACATCAGAGTATAAATTTCCTTACTTAGATATGAATCTCTACAAGGAAATCGGAAACCAATAAATAACTTAAACAAATTTAAGTCATAAACTAATACAAAAGTAACAAGGAAAAACATAAAGACGTAAGGAAGACTAAATATTCAATCCTGCATGCGAGCATGCCACCTACTCGTGCCATACAACCTTCTTTCTTCCCCTCGTTAATCTGAAAGCAACAACATTTGTAGGGTGAGATATCAAATCTCAAATGAGTCTTACCGTGACCCCTCACCTATCACTCGGTCTATTTATAAAACATTTGTTTACTTCGTGATTTAATTAGTAAACCACGCACAATACCGACTGCACACACAGTGCTAAATACAAACTGCACACACAGTGCTAAATACAAACTGCACACACAGTGCTGATCGTCAAATGCACACACAGTGCATTCATAACGTCCAACAATTGCACAATAGCAGTGAACCCTATCATCGAGAGCAAATCTGCTATGTACAATAATTCATCTGAGCATAACACCGACTGCACATCTGCTAATCCCGGTGAACCCTATCGCCAAGGCCTAGGTTTGGGGGCTCATGACTTCCCGCCTAGTATGTCGCGAGCTGCGGGTCGCCACCCGCCTCGAAACCTAATTTCGATATTGATCATATACCAAATATCCTCTAATCATAGTATACCCGCATTGGGCCGCCTCATATACACGATATAACATATATATACTCTGATTATAACTCAATGCATAATATGTTGCAATAACATATTATTATCCGCACACGCTCATGAAAATCCGACCACCAACATTTAAGTTAGAAAACATTTGGTTCCCACACGCATTTCTAAATTTTCCTGGTTTTTGAAATAATCATCACATTAATCGTTATTTCAAAACCACTTTGGATTTGCATAAAAATTGCTAACAAAATTTCTAACGAAAATTCTACAGCAGAGTTTCCTCCGTAATAATACTGGACATCCCAAAATAATGTATTTACTGTATAACCACCCGTACATCAATTGTTCAAAAATCATTAATTCCCGCACATATACAAAATTTACGGTTTTCAAGAGATTTGAAAATTCAACCGAATTACACCAAACAACTTTAAAACCACGCATAAAGCACACATTATCATCCACATATGCTATGGGTGGTTAGGAAAAGGATTTAAAAGAAGTTTGAAGCCGAACGAGCGTCGAAACGAAACATTGGATATTGGGAACATAGGAACTTCTCGACTTAATGCCCAATTCCGCTTCGCTTTCGTTCTCCTGGCCGATCCCAATCAGATTTCAATCCTAAACAACCACGTCATGACCATACACATATTCCGGTTCACACATAACAATCCAAAAATCAAATCATTATGGTTTCGTGTTAAATTTTCAAACACGCGTCATTTTCGCAAAAATAGCGTTTTGACTCTAAAATTCGCGAAACTCGAAATTTGAAAATCATTCAAACATAGTTCAAAAACGATATTTAAATTCCTAAGCGAGTAAAACTCACCTATCGTGATGAAAATCACGGCAGCACCGAGACTTCCGCGAGAACGCTTTTACGACATAACCACACCTAACGCTCCCGAATCAACTCCACGTTAAGCGACATCCGAATTCGCTCCTAAAGCTTTCCACTCGATCACGAGACCTCTTTTTGACCAAAATACCGAATTGCTCGAAATCCTCCATGACCACTATTCATCATCCCTAACCTCCAAAAGCTACTATTCACAAAACCCCCAAATTGGATTTTACAAACCCTAACTCACTCAAGCTTGAATTCTTCACTCTTAGATGACAATCCAACCTCTCTATGGTATTTTCCTAGGCTTCCAAGACAAGAGGTGAAACAAGAAACCCAACATCTCTCATTTTCTTCACAATTTCAAAATGGTGGATTTGAGGATAGTGAATGGATGATGATGATTTTCGTGTCAAAATGAAGAGGAAGAAACGCTCGAACGTTTTTCGTGTTGGAAGGAAGTCGTTTTGATGAACCAAAGCATCCCCTTTTTCCTCTTCTTCTTCCACGCCATTTCTCCTTCTCTCTCTCGAGACTCTCTCTGCTTTCTCTCTTTCTATTCCTCTTCTTTCTTTTAATTTTTTATTCCTTTCTATTCCTCTTTTTAATACTTTCACCTTTTCTTATCTCTTTCATTTCTTATCTCTCTCTCTGCTCCACGCATCTCTTTCTATTTCTTTCTTAATTATATCACAAGTGTGGAATGAGAGAATATTTTGATACTTTTCGTGTCTCTGAGATCATTTAACTAAGTCGTATAAATCCTAAAATACCCTTAGAGTACTAATTTCCACTCAATTGTGCATTTAAATTATTTTCTCTAGCAATTATAAATTGCTTTCAGAATAACCTCATATCGTGACTTGATTTATTATCTATTCGAGTAATAAATCACTCGTTAATTTCTTAATTTGAAATTAACGAAAATTAGATGTATTCAAATACTCCCAACTTGAAAAATTTTGTCCTCAAAATTTGACAAACATACTTCAAGAGTATATATATGGATATCTAATCCGCATATCGTCCTCTAATTCCCAAATAGCTTCCCAACCAAAAAGCGATTACAAACTCCTTAAGCAATTGTAATTGTTCTCGTCCAAGCATTTTCTCTTCATGACCTAAGATATGACTTGGATTTGGCCGAAATGACGAATTAGTCAAAGATCGATCGCTTCTAACTCCACAGCTTGATCGGGATTAGAAGGTCTTTCCTCAATTAGGATACAAGAAATACTTTATTTAAATTGAACAATGCCCAAGATAAAACTATACAACACTCCACTAGCACAATACACTCGAACCGAGTTCTTCACGGCAATGCTCTACCCAGAATAATGGTTGATGTAACTCTTACAATACAGATCATCGATCCAACTCTCGTGGTCTACTCCTTTTGTCAACATAACCCTTTTTGTCGACTCGAGTTACCTTCAATTCTCCCTACATAACCATTAGTTTTCCATTTCAAATCATGAGTCTGAGAATCCTTCTCATGCGCTTCTCTTGCATAAATACATAAACTCCTATCAGAATCAGACGATAGTTGCTCCAAATCCGATACGACTTTCTACTTTACTAGAATCCACAAATACACTAGATCGGGATACCACATGTTTCTCCTTTATTGAAATCTATTGACACTCTCGACCGGGATCTCACAAGTTCCCAAAATTTTACTACAGACACTCATAATTCATACTTCTAGTGGTTTAGCCTATCCCTTTTCCTCTCGAGAGTATATTCGAATCAACGTAGAGATGTAAATCACGATTCACAAAGGATCTTAGTGTACACCAAAATGTTATCGGTGAGAATTTCAACAACTAGTCTAAGTGCGGGTGAAAAACTCGGTTCATGTAATCCATGAATACCATAGGAGAATTAGTTAGGCCGAAGGCATCACTACTCACTCGTAATGTCCATATCTAGTATGGAAAGTCGTCTTCTGAGCAACTAAAACCCTAACTTTTAATTAAAGATAACCCGACCTTAAACTAATCTTTGAAAACACCTGCGCACTTCTCTCGAACTCGATTCACGCAAATCATCTATACTTGGCAAGGATACTTATTCCTAATAGTAACTTTGTCCAAATGGAGGTAATCCATACACGATCTCCTACTCCCATCTTTCTTTTCAACAAGTAACACTGAGCACCCCAACTTGTAGTAAACTGGGAATATCACCTTTCGATTTCGTTACATACCCTATTGGCACTTTGGGTTAACTCACACACCACAGTTGTTCATAATCGACTCACAAATGGGTAAAGGTTGTGTAAAAGTTTCTTGAAAACATTTGGATATGAAATAATTTTCTCACTTACCCATAGGTGTTGGTTTCTTTGCTAACCCGACATACTAATAAGACATTTCTTCACTTCGTGGCTCCGCTTTTCAAAACTAAATTCAAATCCGGAAAGTCTCACGCAAATGTATGGCCTTGCAGATTCTATAAGTCAAACGACTATTCTCAACAAATCATTCTCTTAAACTCGAATCTACTATCCAGCCACTTAAGCATAAGAGAATCTAACAACATAGATCCCTAACTTGATGCATAAACCGCTTTTCTAGCTAAGTAAGACTTACTAGAAAATTTTAGAATTCACTTAATCACACCGCTCAGGACTACTCTAAGCGGAACATTTATGTTTGGATTAGTCACGAGTTGAACTAGTTATTATAACATCAAAGAAATAATCAAAATAGAAGGATTCTTCCACGGAATCAAACGGCACAAAGGTAATGCTTCCAAATGTTGATTCCGAGAACAATTCTCACTATTTACTTATTCCTCGGTCCCACAACCCTCCAAACTCTACAAATCTCCAAACGTAACCATAACCCTAAAGTATCCATTAGGTAAGGAATGAGTTGCCTAACGGTGAGTAAGGCAATTAACACTCAATCGATTCATCTTTCCCATAAAGCCAACAACCACTTGGGTAAGGTAGAAATATGCTTCGAATACAATCAATAATTGGTTCACAACCTACTCGGATGTGTAGACATTTTCGTTAGCTTTCCAACGCATCCCTAACATAAAAATCGGAGTTCCGGATTAAAAGTTATAAATAAAACAAGTCTGAGAACTATCGAAAATTTCTCACAGATCGAGACTAGCTTCTCATAATATGTATCAATCGGCTTGAATATATTTTCCTCACATGTGACATCTCCTTTTCCTTACTGCGGTCATTCCTTAGAATCAAGTAATGATCCATGAGTGCCATCCAAATGCATCGGCTACCACGCCTTTGCATAACTTAATTGGAAACGAGTTTTTCGTGAATAGATTGAAAAGATGATCCTCAAGTTCCTCATCTAAAAGTTTAACAATATAATCCAATATAGGTGCGGTCTTTCAATAAATAATCACTCTTTCCAAATATTGCCATAAGCGGAAAATGTTTGAATCCCAAAGACATGTCACCATCAAAGTCACCTATCGATCTCCTCTTGATGGAGACTTGGTTCTCAAACCGTGATCGAAACTAATTCTATCAAGATTGGGTTACGTGAGCCAATCTTGAGATTGCACTACGACAATATATCGTCTTCATAGCATTTCATAAGGCGGCCTTGAGGAAAAGAACATGGTCAAGACTCGCAGCTATCCGGAGAATGTCTCTAATCGCGATCTAAGTTGGGGTTTATTCTAACCATAAGGTAATGTCAACTATGAAATAATGTTTCCATAATCGCTAGATCGACTAATCAACGGTCGGGATCTCGGGTGCCGCTTAACCTTAACCTGGTCTTACAATACGGTCATTATTATCGCCTAAAGGCCTTCTCTTAATTGTAGTTCCTGTAGGACCTACAATAACTTCCACCGCAATTCTACAATTGCACTGTTCACCGATTGAACATTCGCCACCGCTTTCTCGAACCAATTTGGTCGCCTACTACTTACTTCGAACACCAATCGTAGCCCTTTGCTTCCGCCGCGCTCTCGATAAAAACCGAGAAGGCGAATTCCTATGGTGTAGGGTTTGGACATTTTCGGGCGTGAGCAACTAATCGTCATAATTCTTAGTAACTCACATGAAACATTGAGTGGATCTCGACTCAATACTTCACATAATATACCGAAAGGTTCGACATTTAATTGTCTAAAGTCCCTAGCCGACACTATCTAACCTTTTGACCATAAGGTCTCTACGTCCGACGCAGTCGAACCGCCTCGATACCAAAATGTAACACCCTAGTATTTCTAAACAATAGAAATACCAAAACATACATATTAGCTTACATCAGAGTATAAATTTCCTTACTTAGATATGAATCTCTACAAGGAAATCGGAAACCAATAAATAACTTAAACAAATTTAAGTCATAAACTAATACAAAAGTAACAAGGAAAACATAAAGACGTAAGGAAGACTAAATATTCAATCCTCATGCGAGCATGCCACCTACTCGTGCCATACAACCTTCTTTTCTTCCTCGTTAATCAAAAGCAACAACATTTGTAGGGTGAGATATCAAATCTCGATGAGTCTTACCGTGACCTCACCTATCACTCGATCTATTTATAAAACATTTGTTTACTTCGTGATTTAATTAGTAAACCACGCACAATACCGATCGCACACACAATAAAGCTAAATACAAATCGCGCACACACGATTGCTAAATACAAATCGCACACACAAGCAGCCGATCGTCAAATGCACACACGTGCATTCATAACGCCCAACAATTGCACAATAGCGGTGAACCCTATCATCGAGAGCAATCACTATGTACAATAATTCATCCGAGCATAACACCGATCGCACATCCGCTAATCCCGGTGAACCCTATCGCCGAAGGCCTAGGTTTAGGGGCTCATGACTTCCCCTTTAGTATGCGCGAGCTCGGGTCGCCACCCGCCTCGAAACCTAATTTCGATATTGATCATATACCAAATATCCTCTAATCATAGTATACCCGCATTGGGCCGCCTCATATACACGATATAACATATATATACTGGATTATAACTCAATGCATAATATGTTGCAATAACATATTATTATCCGCACACGCTCATGAAAATCCGACTACCAACATTTAAGTTAGAAAACATTTGGTTCCCACACGTATTCTAAATTTTCCTGTTTTGAAATAATCATCACATTAATCGTTATTTCAAAACCACTTTGGATTTGCATAAAATTGCTAACAAAATTTCTAACGAAAATTCGTGAGTTTCCTCTGTAATACTGGACATCCCAAAATAATGTATTTACTCGTATAACCAGTCCGGACATCAATTGTTCAAAAATCATTAATTCCCGCACATATACAAAATTTACGGTTTTCCAAGAGATTTGAAAATTCAACCGAATTACACCAAACAACTTTAAAACCACGCATAAAAAGCACACATTATCATCCACATATGCTATGGGTGGTTAGGAAAAGGATTTAAAAGAAGTTTGAAGCCGAACTGAAGCGGAGCGTCGAAACGAAACATTGGATATTGGGAACATAGGAACTTCTCGACTTAATGCCCAATTCCGTTTCGCTTCGCTTCTCCTAATTCGATCCCAATCAGTATTTCAATCCTAAACAACCACGCATGACCATACACATATTCCAGTTCACACATAACAATCCAAAAATCAAATCATTATGGTTTCGTGTTAAATTTTCAAACACGCGTCATTTTCGCAAAATAGCGTTTTTGACTCTAAAATTCGCGAAACTCCGAAAATTTGAAAATCATTCAAACATAGTTCAAAAACGATATTTAAATTCCTGGCGAGTAAAACTCACCTATCGTGATGAAAATCACGAAGCACCGAGACTTCGCGAGAACGCTTTTCGACATAACCACACCTAACGCTCCCGAATCAACTCCACGCCCGCGACATCCGACCGCTCCTAAAGCTTTCCACTCGATCACGAGACCTCTTTTGACCAAAATACCGAATTGCTCGAAATCCTCCATGACCACTATTCATCATCCCTAACCTCCAAAAGCTACTATTCACAAAACCCCCAAATTGGATTTTACAAACCCTAACTCACTCAAGCTTGAATTCTTCACTCTTAGATGACAATCCAACCTCTCTATGGTATTTTCCTAGGCTTCCAAGACAAGAGGTGAAACAAGAAACCCAACATCTCTCATTTTCTTCACAATTTCGAAAATGGTGGATTTGAGGATAGTGAATGGATGATGATGATTTTCGTGTCAAAATGAAGAGGAAGAAACGCTGAACGTTTTTCGTGTTGGAAGGAAGTCGTTTTGATGAACCGAAGCATCCCCTTTTTCCTCTTCTTCTTCCACGCCATTTCTCCTTCTCTCTCTCGAGACTCTCTCTGTTTCTCTCTTTCTATTCCTCTTCTTTCTTTTAATTTTTTATTCCTTTCTATTCCCTCTTTTTTAATACTTTCACCTTTTCTTATCTCTTTCATTTCTTATCTCTCTCTCTGTTCCACGCATCTCTTTCTATTTCTTTCTTAATTATATCACAAGTGTGGAATGAGAGAATATTTTGATACTTTTAGCTATGGAGAGATCATTTAACTAAGTCGTATAAATCCTAAAATACCCTTGTAGTCTTAATTTCCACTCAATTGTGCATTTAAATTATTTTCTAGCAATTATAAATTCTTTCAGAATAACCTCATATCTCGCGACTTGATTTATTATCTATTCGAGTAATAAATCACTCGTTAATTTTTAATTTGAAATTAACGAAATTAGAGATGTTACAACCATCATCGAATTTGTAGTCTTATCTTTTTATCCTCCAAGCCTTATTATATATTGACAAAATAGATCTGAAGTTTCTGTAAACACGATTACAAAAATATCAATTTATAACCTACACAAACACACATGTATCTAAAATAGCTATAATCTTTTATGTATAAACGATGCAGGAACTCTTATTAAAAGTTTTCTACGGATTCAATTATCGATTTTCAAACCGACACGACGAAAAGGAACTTCCAAAACTCACACAAACAACCTAGAAAAGTCTATAATTTTATCACCTACAATATAAATCTCCATGAGAAGCATTGGATAAAGAACAATATATACAACAATCACATATAGATTTAAAGTAATTTGATCGTCTTCAATTAACTCTTCTTGAGAAGCATCACACAAACAAAACAACAATATTCAACAATCACAAATTGAGAATAACTCTCCCAACTTGCAAGGAAATGAAAAAAAATGAAGTGACTCAAACTTAGAGAACATCAAAAACAAACTCACTACACTAATGACACTAACTCAACATAAAAGGGGAATGAAATTAAGAGGAGAGTAGGTAGGGTGTGTGAGTGTGTAGAGTTTATATAGTTAGTAAGAATGTGACTTTTAGAGTCCAATAGTTATAAGTGATTAATAATAGTAATATAATATTAATGGCATCAGTTTTTTTAGGCCTAGTGGAAATTAAAATAGTGGTTATAAATGCTTTTCAAATAGTGTATTTTTTTTAGGAATACAAATAGTGTTTATTTATAAATGTAAAGCACAATTTATTTAAAAACGTAAAAGACAAAAAAATTTCTTTTGTGTGTGAACCTTAAATCACAAAGTGATAATAATAATAATAATAATATAATAATAATAATATATAAAGACAATAGTAATTTGATTGAAATTATTATTATAATTATGTCAATATATTACATATAGTTAGTTTATTTTTGATAAAGTGGATGGAATATGTATGTGGTTGCAAGTCTTAATTAAATAATAAATAAAAACATTATTACAACTTAATATGGGATGTTACAAAACATAAAGTGTCCAAAATTAATATTATAATTATATACTTTAATATATTATAATTAGTTCTTTAGATAAGAGATTAAGTTGTTGGAAATGTCAAAGAAAAAGGGGATGAAATATGAGATTAAGTTAATAGATTAGAATATATGACGCGTTTTGAAACTATTGTTTTTTTAAAACCATTCATATTCCCGATTAAAAATGTAATATAAAAAAACTCAAATAAAGTATAAGAGAACTATTAAAACAAAATTTAAATTAATAAACTCAAAGTAACTAAAAGTTTTCTTTTTGACCAAAAGAACTCCAAAAAGATTAACCATCGTCCAATATTCTTTTTCCTTTCTAAAAATAAAAGAGGAAAATACACTATTCTTACAACAAAAATCCATGAAAATTATAAATAAATATAAATATAGAAGTGAACACAATTTTTCTTAAAAAGATATGAAAATTTAAAGTCTCACGTTTTTATACGTTTAATGTGGTTTTATTTTTAGAAATAATAAAATAATGCTCAATTCTCCTAGTCATCAAACTTTATGTCTTTTTATTTTTATTCAACTTGTAATATCTCTAATTTCGTTAATTTCAAATTAAGAATTAACGAATTATTTATTACTCGAATAGGTAATAAATCAAGTCACTGATAGAGGTTATTACTGAAAGCAATTTATAATTCTTTAGAAAATAATTTAAATCATAACCGAGTGGAAATTAGTCTTCCAAGGGTATTTTAGGATTTATACTACACTTAGTTAAATTAGGCTCTAAGACACAAAAAGTATCCAATTACTCTCTCATTCCACACTTGTGTGAATAAAGAAAGAAAATTAAAAGGGAAAGTTAGAGAGAGAGAGAGAGAACCGTGGAAGAAAGGAATAAAGAAAAGAATTAAGAGAGAAAGAATAAAAGGAAACAGAGAGAGTGAGGATGAAAGAACGAGAGAGAGAAAACGAAAGAGGGAGACCGAGAGAAAGGTGAGAGAGAGAGCGAAGAAGGAGAAAAGAAAAGAGGGAAGATCTCCTTCGATTTAGCACCAGGTAAGGGGCTTCTTATACCGTTCTCTTCCATTTTTCATCCTCTATCTATTGGTACCACTTTCACACCCTAATTTCTTTCCGTTTTCGTTTTGCCATTAATGAGTTTTAAGCTCCAATTTGGAGAAACTGGAGATTTAAGCGAAATTGAAGCTTGGTATGGATGATTGGAAGCTCAACAACTGACGTGGAGTGTTCGGTTCCGGTTTTGGAGCGGGTTCGGAGCGAGTTCGTGAAGTTTCGGAATCGGGAGCTTCGGAACGTCTCGGTGGTTCGTGATTTTCATCACGAGGAGGTGAGTTTTACTCACGTTAGGGAATTTCAAATATTGTTTTCGTGTTATGTTTGAATAATTTCGAAATTCGAGTCTCGTAAATTTTCAAGTCAAAACGGTATTTTACGAAAATTACACGTAGTGGAAATTGAAAAAGAAACCATATGATTTTGAAGGTTCGGTTCGAAGAGTTTGCGAAAAAGTCGGGTTTCGTTAATTTTTGAGTCAAAAAAATCGTTTTTCGGAAAGGTTACGTTTCTCGGTTAAATTGTCATTACATATGTTGATATGTGGACTGAATTGACTGGAATAAATGTTGAACTGGAATATATGTCCGACTCGGTTTCTGAGTAAATTATATTATTTCGGAATGTCCGTATTACAGAGGAAACTCTGCCGAATTTTCGTTAGAAATTCTGATACAAATCTAGAATGGTTTTGAAATAACGATTAATATTATGATTATTTCGAAAACCGGAAAATGTAGAGTACGTGTGGGAACCAAATGTTTTCTAACTTGAATGTTAACTGGATGGCTTTTCATGAGCGTGTGTGTGTAATAATATGTTATTGCAACATATTATGTATTGAGTTATGTTGGTATATGAGTTATATCGTGTATGTGTAAATGGCCCTATGTGGGTGTGATATAAAAATTATATCGAGTCGGGGTGACGACCCTGTTGTATTAGCATACTAGGCGGGGAGGTCATATGCCCCTAACCTAGGCCCCATAAAATAATTTCCATGTGTTGGAAAGGGGTTCACCGGGTTAGCATTGTGTATGCAGTCGGTGTTATGCTATGAATTCACCGATTTGCATTGTGTATGCAATCGGTGATTAGCACCGTGTGTGCGATTGATGGTTAGCTTGTGTGTGCAATTGATTATGTGCGTGGTTTATTAGTTAAACCACGAAGTAAATAAATGTTTTTATAAATGGACCGAGTGATAGTAAGAAGGGGTCGCGGTAAGACTCATCGAGATATGTTATCTCACCCTACAAATGTTGTTGCTTTTAGACAACGAGGAAGAAGAAGGTTGTATGGCACGAGTAGTGGCATGCTCTTATTGAAAGATTGAATATTTAGTCATCCTTACGTCTTTAGGTTTTCCTTGTTATTTTTGTATCGGTTTATAACTTAAATTTGTTTAAGTTATTTATTGGTTTTCTCTTTATTCTTGTAAGGATTGTAAATCTAAGCAAGGAAATTTATACTCGATGTAAGCTAATTTGTATGTTTTGGTATTTCTATTGTTTAGAAATACTAGGGTGTTACATTTTGGTATCGTGAGCGGTTCGACCTAGTCGGACCTAGAGACCGTATGGTCAAGAGGTTAGATTAAGTCACTAGGGACTTAGACAATTAAATGTCGAAACCTTTCAAGATATTATGTGAAGTATTGAGTCAGGATCCACTCAATGTTTCATGTGAGTTACTGAGAATGATGACAGTTAGTTGCCTCGGCCCCGAAATTGTCCAAACCCTACACCATAGGAATTCTCGCCTTCTCGCTTATCGAGCACGCAATGAAAGCAAATGGCTATAGTTGGTGTTCAAGCAAGTAAGCGATGGACGGCCTAGTTGGTTCGAGGAAACGGTGGCGAATGTTCAATCGATGAACTGTGTGCAATTGCAAAAATTGCCGTGGAAGCTATCGTGAGGTTCCGCAGGAACTACAATTAAGAAAAGCCTTCAGGCAGTAATAATGACAGTATCGCAAGACCTGTTAAGATTAATTGATGCACCCGAGGTCCTGACCGTTGATTAGTCAGTCTAGCAGTTATGGAAATATTATCCTATATATAACCTTACTTTATGGATAGAATAAACCCCACTTAGATTGCGCTTAGAGGTTCCTCCGGATAGTGCGAGTATTGATAAGGTTCCTTTTCCTTAAAGCCATATCGCGAAATGCTATGAAGTCGATCTAGTAAGTTGTAGTGCAATCTCGAAATTGACTACGAGAAAATGTAATTTAAGACTATGCTATTCCAAACGGATCGACCAAGAAATGTTGTTTTGATTGGAAGGTAGTTAGTTCAGCAATCACTGTCTATATTCAATGAAATAAAGTCAAAGGACTTTGATCCGTAATCCATTTGTAATGCATGAAATTTTTGGTTCACAAGTTACATTAGCAACTCACCGTGATTAGTTCTTGAGTTAGTAACATTGGTATAATATTATTAATGGTCCCTAATCTAAAAACATTTTGATATTTGGGATGGGTACATCCTTGTATCACTAGTGTTGATGGAATCCAAGTGAATGGATAATAGACTCGATTCAATAAAATGGTTAGTTTGGAATAGTCATCCGATTTCCGGGTTCGAAAGGCCATCCATGTGTGTGAAAATATCCGGATTTGGAATCAAGTTTCAAGATCGAGTCACGAGGTGAAAATACGTCTCATTAGTATGTCGGGTTAACAAAGAAACAAACTCCTATGGGTAAGTGGGAAGATTATTTCATATTCAAATGTTTCCAAGAAAATTTTTACAAAACCGTACCCATTTGTGAGATAGTCATGAACTCATTAGTGATGAGAGTTTAACCCAAGTTCTAATAGTCCGGTATCCCATAAAATCTAACATGATATTACCTAGTTTTCCCACAAGTTGGGGTGCTCTGTGTTACTTGTTGGAAAGAAAAGATGGGAGCAGGAGGTCGGGTATAAATTACCTCCAGCTTGGATAAAGTTATGGTTAAGAATAAGAATCTATGCTTAGGTTGTTTAGCTTCAAGGTGAAGCAGTTGATTTCAAATTGTGGTCTAAAGTCGGGTTATTTTTAATTAAAAGTTAGGACTTAGATATTCAAGATAGTTATCCATACTAGATATGGACATTACGAGTGAGTGATGCTCTTTGGTCTAACTAATGTTCCTACTTTATTCATGGATTACATGAACCGAGTTTTTCACCCGTATTTAGACTAGTTGTTGAAATTTTCACCGATAACATCTTAGTATACATTAAGACCACTATAGAATATGAGTGGCGTCTCAAGTTGTTCAATATACTCGCAGAGGAGGAGAAGCGATAGGCTAAACCTTAGAAGTATGAATTATGAGTTTCGTAGAGTGAAATTTTGGGAACATGTGGTCTCCATCATTGTGACAATAAATTCTAGTAAAGGTGAAGTCAGAACGAATTGGGAATTGTCGCTTTCGATTACCAAAGTAAGGAGTTATGAGGACTGATTGATTTGTATGGTAAGTTTATCTAAGAATTCTCACAATAGTTCTTCCACTCGTTCGGTTAACTTGAAAAGGTCGGCCGTTTGAATGAAATTTCGATGGTGAAGAATGTTTCTAGACTGAAAGGCAGGTTGATTTCTGCTTCAATCTTTATTCTTCTGAATCCGTCCCTGGGTTCTAAATTTACAGTGACGCCTTGGGAAGGGTTAGAATGTGTTTTGTTGCGGAATCAACAAGTAGTAGTTTATGTATTTATGCAAGAGAAGCTTCATGAGAAGGATTTTCCGACTCATGAATCGAAATGGAAAACTATTGGTTATGTAGGGAGAATCAAGGTAACTCGAGTCGACAAAAAGGGTTATGTTGACAAAAGGAGTAGACCGCGAGAGTTGGATCTGACGATCCTGTATTGTAAGAATTTCTTCAACCGTTGAGTTAGAATGGATGGATTTTTGATTAATTCGTTATTTTAGCTATATCCGAGTCATATCTTAGATCTTGGAGAATAGACACTTCGGACGAGAACAATTACAATTAGTTAAGTTGTTTGAAATCGTTTTTCGGCCGAGAATGTTATTTGGGATTTGGAGGACGATATGTGGATTAGATATCCGTATATGTTCTCTTTAGGTTGTTGTCCAATTTTGAGGACAAAATTTTTTCAAGTTGGGGTGATTGTAACATCCCTAATTTCGTTAATTTCAAATTAAGAAATTAACGAATTATTTATTACTCGAATAGGTAATAAATCAAGTCACGGATAGGAGGTTGTTACGAAAGCAATTTATAATTGCTAGAGAAAATAATTTAAATGCATAACTGAGTGGAAATTAGTACTCTAAGGGTATTTTAGGATTTATACCACTTCCGTTAAATTAGCTCTAAGACACAAAAAGTATCCAATTACTCTCTCATTCCACACTTGTGTGAATAAAGAAAGAAAATTAAAAGGGAAAGTTAGAGAGAGAGAGAGAGAACCGTGGAAGAAAGGAATAAAGAAAAGAATTAAGAGAGAAAGAATAAAAGGAAACAGAGAGAGTGAGGATGAAAGAACGAGAGAGAAAAACGAGGGGAGACCGAGAGAAAGGTGAGAGAGAGAGAAATGCGAAGAAGGAGAAAAGAAAAGAGGAAGATCTCCTTGATTTAGCACTGTGTAAGTGGGCTTCTTATACCGCTTCTCTTCCATTTTTCATCCTCTATCTATTGGTACCACTTTCACACCCTAATTTCTTTCCGCTTCGCTTTGCCATTAATGAGTTTTAAGCTCCAATTTGGAGAAACCGGAGATTTAAGCGAAATTGAAGCTTGGTATGGATGATTGGAAGCTCAACAACCGACGTGGAGTGTTCTTGTTCCGCTTTGGAGCGGGTTCGAGCGAGTTCGTGAAGTTTCTAATCGGGAGCTTCGGAACGTCTCGGTGGTTCGTGATTTTCATCACGAGGAGGTGAGTTTTACTCACGTTAGGGAATTTCAAATATTATTTTCGTGTTATGTTTGAATAATTTCGAAATTCGAGTCTCGTAAATTTTCAAGTCAAAACGGTATTTTACTTAAAATTACACGTAGTGGAAATTGAAAAAGAAACCATATGATTTTGAAGGTTCGGTTCGAAGAGTTTGCGAAAAAGTCGGGTTTCGTTAATTTTTGAGTCAAAAAAAATCGCTTTTCTGAAAAGGTTACGTTTCTCGGTTAAATTGTCATTACATATGTTGATATGTGGACCGAATTGACTGGAATAAATGTTGAATCGGAATATATGTCTGGACGGGTTTTACGAGTAAAATTATATTATTTCGAATGTCCGTATTACGGAGGAAACTCTGCTAGAATTTTCGTTAGAAATTACGATACAAATCTAGAATGGTTTTGAAATAACGATTAATATTATGATTATTTCAAAACCGGAAAATGTAGAATACGTGTAGGGAACCAAATGTTTTCTAACTTGAATGTTAACTGGATGGCTTTTCATGAGCGTGTGTGTGTAATAATATGTTATTGCAACATATTATGTATTGAGTTATGTTGGTATATGAGTTATATCGTGTATGTGTAAATGGCCCTATGTGGGTGT
Organism: Oxytropis ochrocephala; assembly: GCA_020916435.1. Lineage (NCBI taxonomy): Eukaryota > Viridiplantae > Streptophyta > Magnoliopsida > Fabales > Fabaceae > Oxytropis > Oxytropis ochrocephala. Next base: position 92,009,622 of record CM037091.1, read on the forward strand.
GATATAAAAATTATATCGAAGTCTGGGTGACGACCTCTGTTGTATTAGCATACTAGGCGGGAGGTCATATGCCCACAACCTAGGCCCCATAAAATAATTTCCATGTGTTGGAAAGGGGTTCACCGGTTAGCATTGTGTATGCAGTCGGTGTTATGCTATGAATTCACCGGATTTGCATTGTGTATGCGATCGGTGATTAGCACTTGTGTGTGCGATTGATGGTTAGCACTGCTGTGTGCAATTGATTATGTGCGTGGTTTATTAGTTAAACCACGAAGTAAATAAATGTTTTTATAAATGGACCGAGTGATAGGTAAGGGGTCGCGGTAAGACTCACTGAGATATGTTATCTCACCCTACAAATGTTGTTGCTTTTCAGATTAACAGGGAAGAAGAAGGTTGTATGGCACGAGTAGGTGGCATGCTCGGACAGAAGATTGAATATTTAGTCATCCTTCAGTCTTTAGGTTTTCCTTGTTATTTTTGTATCAGTTTATAACTTAAATTTGTTTAAGTTATTTATTGGTTTTCTGCTATTCTTGTAAGGATTGTAAATCTAAGCAAGGAAATTTATACTCTGATGTAAGCTAATTTGTATGTTTTGGTATTTCTATTGTTTAGAAATACTAGGGTGTTACACAACTCATATCAATACACTCATTGTCTTTAATTATATAATAACTGAAAAAATATAAAGGGTCTTAATAATTTAGCCTTAATATGTAATCATTAATATAAGTCTCCTTATATGTGTAAATTATAAAAAGATATTAATATAATTGAAAATCTAATTGAAAAATTAATGAGGATGATGTGGAGCATCTTAGAGGCTTGTGTTGCGCCCGAAAAAGTCCCCGATGGGTTTTTCTTCGTTTACAACGTTTTAAAACAATGAAGTCGCCACCAATATTTTTTATAAGGAAAATATTGAAGAAAAACCTTTTTGGAAGGCGGATGGTCTTTTTGGAAAACCTAAGATTTGGTTCGGGGCCTACGGTTAGGCATGGGGAAGGTATTAGCGCCCACACCTCCTTTCTACCGAAGGAAACCTTTAATTAAACGCGTGATTTTAAGTGTTTATTTGAAAAATACTTAAATTTGCCTCTTGATTGAAAAGACTTAATGCAATTTTTATTTGCGGCGTTTGACGAGCTAGCGCTTTGGTTTTTATTTGAAAGGAAAAATGTTTTTAGTTTGTTGTGCTTGACGGAGGGATCCGCTCCTACGTATCTCCGCGTGCGATGGAGAATTCAAAGCTACGTAGTTCTAGGTTTTTGGTTTTTATTTTGTTTAATTGTGAAAAAAGCGAGCTTTCATGATGATCAATCGAGCGAAGGCTCCAAGTGACCACCATTAACACTCCATTGTTAATAATCATGCAAGAAAGGCTTCACGGGACCAATAACAAAGTTTTTGATTTAATGAAAAGTTTTTAGGAAAATTAGGCGTTCATGATAATCACTTGAGCAAAGGCTTCAGTGATCACCACTAGTTTCCCATTGTTAATGATTATGCAAGCGGAGGCTTCGCAAAACCATTAACAAAGTTTTTTGATTTATTGAAAGTATTTAGAAAAATTAGGCATTCATGATAATCAATTGAAGCGAAGGCTCCAGTGATCACCACTAGTTCCCATTGTTAATGATTTAATGAAAGTCTTTAGAAAAATTAGGCGTTCATGATGATAAATTGAGCAAAGGCTCCAAGTGATCACCACTAGTTCCTCATTGTTAATGATTCATGCAAGAAAGCGCTTGGGACCACTAACAAAGTTTTTGGATTTGTTGAAAGTTTTTAGAAAAAATTAGGCATTCGTGATGATCAATTGAAAGAAAGCGCCCAGTGATCACCACTAGTTCCTCATTGTTAGTGATCATGCAAGCAAAGCTTCATGAGACCATTAACAAAGTTTTTGATTTAATGAAAAGTATTTGAGTTAGAAAGAATTAAAAAAAATGAGAAAAAGATGAAAATTGCAAAAATGGGGGTGTTACTAGTTACGGGGGTTGTGCAACTAAGTAGGGGGTGTAGGAATAGGCCCAGCCCCGTTTTTTTTTGAAGTTGGGGCACTGGCCAAAAAAAAAAAACATAAATGTGGGCTTGTGGGGGATGGTCACGTGAACAGGGGTGTGGCATAATTGAATCTGATGCTTTTGTTTTTTTTTTAAAAAATAATAAGTAAACAATTGGGAGTATAAAAGGAAACAAACACTCATGCTAACCCTAATCCTTCATTCCTCTCCTCCAGCAGCCGCCAGCAATATCAAGAGAGAGAGAGAAAATCTTGGGGGAGAGAGAGAGAGGAAGAGGGAGAGAAAGAAGAAAGAAGAAGGAAAGAGAGAGAAGGCCGGCGGGGGGGAGAGAGTTGTTTCGGCGGCGGTTCACGCTAGTATGGGAGGCCGACGGCGGTGTCAGGCCGGCCGGCCACCGTCCGTGGTGGTCGGAATCCGATGGAGAGCCTTATTTCTAAAAAACATTTTTTTTTCTTCTTCATCTCTACTCTTCTACTTCTAAATCTGATTTCTCTTCCCTTTTTGAAAACACTAAACTCCAATTTTTAACAAATTTATTACATTAACTAGTCACTGATCTCATTCTTATTTTCGTTTTCTTTCGGAGCCTATTATAAACCACTCCATTTGTTCTACATCTCAGATCTGCTATATTTGCATCAAATCATAATTTTTCTGAGATCATGAAAACAAAAAAAAAAGCGTAAGGCGAGAAAAAGGAAAAGACCCAACCTAACTCTCCACTTCAAAATGCTTCTTCTAGTGCTATCGTTATCGCTTGCTTATGCTATCAAGCATTCTTCTTTGAAAAATTGATCTTTGATCGCTTCTCGGATCTAACTCAAAAAAAGATCTGGATCTGCTTTTAATGCTAATGACCGGTCTGTGTTTTTTTGTTGCTTGCTTTCACGATCTTGGTTTCCGAATAATTGTTTCTTTCTTGAAATCTGTCCTTCTCTTTTATTTGCTCGGATCTCAAAAAGCAAGTGTTTGTGTGATTAGGGTTTTAGTGTAAAACCCTAATCTTTTTTTTTTTGATTTTTATCTCGAAATCAGTGTCTTTGATCGACCGACAGTGATTTTTATATTAAAAATTAGGTCGGACATTTAATTACATTTGAATGGGCTTTGATTGTTTTGACTCTTTCTTTTTGCGAATCTGCGGCCCAAATCAAGATTGGAGAGCAAATTCTTTGAACCCCAGATCTCTTCTTTGCTATCTTTTATTATTTTTTGTATTTTCTGGATTTATTTATTTTTGTATATTTTGTATTATTATTTTTGTATTTTTTTGGACATTTGGACACTTGAACACTTCTAATCTGTTATAAAAATTAAATAGACTCCTTTTTTTGACATTTTTGGATTATTTAACACTTTTAAATTGTAAACAACACTAAATAGAATTTTTTGGCATTTTTCGACTATACATACATACTCAAAATAAATTAATCATACAAGACAAGACTAATAATAAGAAAAAGAGTCGCCAAACACAAAGACGAGAACGGGCCCGATCAAACAAAGACGCTAAAACGAGACCCAAAATAGAAGTAATGAGCTCATTAACTAAAAACACTAAAATTGACTCAGAATTGCATTCTTAAGCCTGAACTGAAAAGACGAGCTAAATTTCTAAAAACAAACGACTTTTGGTGGACCTACTTATGTACGACTAAACCCAAATACGAAGATTAAATTGAAGAACGCGCGAAAATATCGATCATTCGCGTGCCTGCCTAATTTAAACAACGGTATTTCGATTTAGTTGAGTTAGATAACTGAAGTTAAAAAGGACGGACAAAATTGGGGTATTACAGCTGCCCCTCTTTATTTCACATTTCGCCAAAAAAATATGAATTGGCCTTTTCATATTTGTTGGTGAATTGGAAATAAAGATATAGAGATAATACTAATTTTGTCCGCTCAAATCTTTTTGTTATTTTTCTTTTGAAAGAGGAAGTTAACATTTGTCGCATTAACGGGAAAGCAATAAATTGGGAAAAGCGGTAAATTGGGAATTCGGAGGTTGCCTAAAAACCTTTTAACGGACTCTTGTCGAGTCCGAGCTCGGGTTGGCCTCTTGAGCGGCCGATCAACATCGTGTCCGAATCGATTTGATCAATGGATTTACGCCGCGCCTTGGGTGACACAACTAATCCGGCGACTTAACGGTCGATGGATCCATCGCGTGCTCGCATAACGCGATGTTGTGATCTGTGGAAGGAGTTCACTAACTCGTGGGAATTCACTAACTCGGGTTGATGGAGTTTACGAACTCGGGTTGATGGAGTTTACTGAACTCGGGTTGATGGAGTTTACGAACTCTGCTACCGGTGGAGTTCTGAACTCTGTCTTTGGTGATTTTCTAAAAATGAGATTTTTGGGACTCTGCAGTCCGGTAACTTTTCTCTTGGATGGTGCATGAAATGCATGCACTTGGGTGTTTGGGTGCATATGAATGCAATGATTGATTTTGGTGGGATGCTTCTTCTGCTTGATTTTTCATTCTCTTCTTTTCTTTTGTGATTCTTTCGCTCTTCTGAGATGCGAATTTGAAAGCGTAATGTACTGTTTGATGCCATGGGGTGATGAATGGTATGGATGATATGAGAATGATGAATGATATGAAGATGTTGTGTTCTTTTGTGTTTGCTTCTTCTTTGTAGTTTATGAAATGAATATCAACATAATGCTTTGATGTTTGAATGCAAGTGTATGCTGTGATTGATGCTTTGATGAATGGATTGCCCCTATTCTAACTTCTGTTTGTTTCTTTTTTTGTTTTTCTATGAAATGCAAACATTAATATGATGCAATGCTCTGATGTTTGATGCAATGATTTTTGTTCTTTTTCTTTTATGGAAATGCTAGCACTAATATGATGCCAGTGCAATGAAAAGATTTCTGCTTTTTCTCCTTTACTATTTTGCTCTATGAAATGCAAGTATGAATATGGTGCAACTGACGTGGACCGTGTTTCTTTTTGCTATGTGATGAATGCACAAAATGTGAAGATGCAAATGTAATGCTTTGATAGATTGAAATGCCTAGATGCATGAGGTAAACATTTTTGTGATGATGAGATGCGAGACTTTGGATGCAAGGAATTGAGATGATTATTGATCATTCTGTTGAAAAAATTGAATTTGATTCAAACTCCGGTGTTCTCAAGGTTTTCATTTACAAACAACCTCACTTGCTTTCTCTTCCTTTCCATGATGACTGAATTTTAGATATCACGTAAGCAACTTGTGTTCTCTCTTTTTGAAGCATTGTTTAGTAAGCATGCATAGGAGTGCAAATGTGAATGAATGAGTCACTTAACTTGAAATTGGTTTGGGGCATGAACGTTTATGGCAAGTGAATGAATGACAGACATGGTTATTGTCGAAGCTCATGAGGGATCAAGAGATACAAGATTGCCCCAATTTAGGTCTTTGATGAGTGAATAGCTTGCCCCTGTCTAGAGGTGACACCAACTAGGGGTGTAGAAGATGATGAATTGGGAATGCTTCGGCTTTTGAAATGAAGGGTGGAGCAAAAGAGATTTTGTCTCAACCCATAAAGTTTGATGTTGCCCCAGTCATAACAAGGACAAAGCTGCCCCAATTAGAATGACAAGGCTTTGTTTAGGGTAGTGAGTTGAGAGATTGCCCCGGTGAGGTTTTATAGGAATGAATGAGGTGAAGGAACGGGAACGCACTTGCCCCACTTTCGAATGACATTTCAAACGGTTTCTTTGAGTGAGGTTGTGAAAGGCGACAGAGTTATGGTGATGGTTATGAACTGAGGGTGATATATGAATGGGGTGGGCAATGAACAAATCTCCCCAAAGTTGAGCGGAGTGAGAGGTGAAGGGAATGTCCCCTAGTACACACTTTTGGTTCTCTTTAAGAGCAGCTCGAATGCAATGAAAGTTTTGACTTTTTAGTATGAGGAGAGGCTCCACTTGGTGACCACTAAACCTTGTTTTAATGCAACATGAATGCATCTTGGAGTCCAAGTCCTTCTTTGATTGTTTTTTTTTTTTTTGAGCAGCTTTCTTTTTTCTGCTTGTTTGTTTTTTTCTTTTTGAGCAAACACGTCGTAAATGGATAAACTTATTTGTCCTAAGATTAAAACTTGAGAAAACGAAAGCAATTAGTCATTGATCGGAATGGACTTTTTAGGGTTGTGATGTGGAGAAGGGGATGATTGAGCTTAATGAAGTGTTTGGGGTTGATGGGGAGGATGGGTCTTGTTCGGTGTTGGCCGATGGTCAATGGTTTATGAAGGAAATGGTTATTAGGTTTGATGAGGTGTGTTGAAGGTTTTATGAAAGAAAAGATGGTTAAACCCAATGAATTGAGGTTTTTTTTTCTTCTGAAAGGAGAAATGATTGAACCCATTGAATTTGAGGGCCTTTTTGGAAGGGGAGCTCTTATGCTTCATGACAAAATGTATTGACTCTTAATTTATACTCCATTTGTCTTCCTTTCTTTGTTTTGGGATTTCTCCTTTTTGAAACTTTGTTATTCCCCTCCTTTTGTGAATTCTCTTTCCTTTCGTCTAGGGTGAAAATGATATACCATCTTTGGTGTGGAATTAACCCTCGTCTAGGGTGATGGAGATATCTTCGGCTTTTATTGGCTTAAGACAGGTAACAAATGGTATTTTTGTGATTTTGAATCTTTGGCTTAAAAGGGGTAGGAAATGGACTTTTTGGAATTTTAGGTTTTTGAGGGTGTGGAGAGATGACCAAACTTCATTTCAAATCCCGATTGCTTATTTTTGTAAGACTTAACTTTAGGACAATGATTCATCTATCTACATGTGTTTGCTCTTTTTTTTTTGTGCCCTAATTTTTGCCTGGACCGCTCTTTGCGAGTTTTCAATCCACCGGGCGCTTTTTTTGCCTAGGCTGCCCTTGGCGGGTTTTCAACCTAGCGAGCTTATTTTATCTTGTTTTATTTATTATATATTTTTTAGAAAGATTTGCACTAAAGGAATATGATACTGACAAGGAAATTAGTGATCACAGAATTGCCCCAGCATGGAGGACTTAAAGTGTTAGCGAGAATGAACCAAAAAGTCAAGTATGTACTGATGGGAGAAAATATCCCTAATTTTTAAATTTCGATTTATGGAAATTAACGAGTGATTTATTACTCGAATAGGTAATAAATCAAGTCACGGATATGAGACTGTTACGAAAGCAATTTATAATTGCTAGAGAAAATAATTTAAGTGCATAACTGAGTGGAAATTAGTACTCTAAGGGTATTTTAGGATTTATACGACTTCCGTTAAATGATCTCCGAGACACAAAAAGTATCCAAAATACTCTCTCATTCCACACTTGTGATAAAATAAGAAAGAATTAAGAAAAGAGAGAGAATGAACGGATGAAGAAAGAAATAAAAAGAAGAAAAGAGAGACATAGAGAGAGAGAGAGTACACGGCTGAGAGAGAGAGAAAAGAAAGTGAAACAGAGAGAGAGAAAAGGGAAGGAACCGAGAGAGAGGGAGGAGAAACGTGAGGAAGAGGAGAGGAAGAAACAAGGAGATCTCTTTCATCTTCCATCACATGTAGGTAATTTTTATGCCATTCTTCTCCATTTTTCGTCCTCTATCTATTGGTACCACTTTCACACTCTAATTTCTTTCCGTTTTCGTTTTGCCATTAATGGGTTTTGAAGCTCAAAATTGGGGATTTATGGATCTAAGCGAAATTGAAGCTTGGAATTGATGATTGGAAGCTCAACTACTTGCTTGGGAGTATTGGGTACGAGTTTTGTGGTGGATTCGAGTCGATTGAAGCAATCAAGAATTTGGGGCTGTTAGATTTCGGTTTGGGTAGCCGGAATTCGGTTTTGGAACTGCTTTTGGAGGAGTTACACGACTGCTGGTTTTCTCTGTTTGGAAGTGGTTGGAACGGTTTGGTTTGAGCTCGTGAAGTTTCGGAGCGAGTTCGTGAAGTTTCGAGATCGTGTATTTCGTCAAGATTCGGTTTTGTGTGATTTTCATCACACGAGGTGAGTTTTACTCGCTTAGGGAATTTTAAACATCGTTTTTGAACTATGTTTGAATGATTTTCAAATTTGAAGTTTCGAGAATTTTAGAGTCAAAAACGCTATTTTACTGAAAATGACGCGTGTTTGAAAATTTAAAACGAAACCATAATGCTTTGATTTTTGAATTGATATGTTTGGACCGGATTATGTGGAATATTGTTTGTTTGGATGTGTTTTAGAGTTGGGTGTGAATCGGTTGAATTTTCAAATCTATTGGAAAACCGTAGTAATTTTGTATATATACGAAATTAATGATTTTGGAATAAAATGATGTCTGGACTGGTTTTTCGTAAATATTATTTTGGGATGTCCAGTATTACGGAGGAAACTCACAAATTTTGTTAGAAATTTTGATACAAATTCAAAGTGGTTTTGAAATAACGATTAATATTATTATTATTTCAAAAACCGAACTAGTGAACGTGTGTGGACTTATGTCTTGGAAAATAAACCGAACGAAATGTTCTATTTTTATGTTTTGGCTAGGGATGATTATAAATCATCTAAACCTATCCATGAGACCTATAATTATAAATTAAATGGAATTGAAATAATGCTTGCGGAAAATGATATGCTCTATCCATTATGTTACGATATATAAATATATCGAGTTGAGGTGACGACCTCTATGCGTTAGTATGCTAGGGGAGGGCGGTCATGAGCCCCGCCCTAGGCCCCAATGTTAAAAAAAATTATTCCGCCTTTGAGAGTTGTACACTTATTGGCTATGACCTGGGTCCACCCATGCTTCTTTTAGGTTGTTGGTGGTGTACTAAAATTAATAAAACTTTATTGTAATTCATTCTTGGATTACCATGTTTGACAATTCATATAATAGAATTGCTAAGAGATCCGATAAGTATTAACTTGCTTTGTGTCTATGTTTTATGTTTCGCAATTCATATAATAGAATTGCTAAGAGATCCAGTAAGTACTAACTTGCTGTGTATATGATTTTAATTGGCTCATGAGTGTGGCTAGGGTCACGGTAAAGCTCAACGAGACAAGTTGTCTCACCCAATATATTGTGGTTATTTTTCTGAGAGAAACAGGGAAAGAGGAAAGCTAAGAAGCACGGCTAGTTGAAGCTTGTGTTGAAGATGGCTAAGGAGCATTTATGCTTATGTATTTCCGTTTGTGTTTCTTTGTATTTTAGTCATATAACTTGTATTGATACAAGTTGTATATTATGTTCACGCTACTCATATATATTCGGATATGTAATATTAGCATTGCAATCGCGAAAAATTTTCAGGGTGTTACATTTGGTATCAGAGCGGTTCGACCTAGTCGGACGTAGAGACCTTATGGTCAAGAGGTTAGATAGAGTCACTTAGGGACTGTGACAGGCAATTGTTAGAACCTTCCAGTATGTTATGTGAAGCTTTGAGCTTGATCAACTCAATTTTTCATGCAAGGTACTGGGAATGATAACGATTGGTTGCCTTAGCCCCGAAAATGTCCAAACCCTACACTATAGGAATTTTGGCCTTTCAGTTTATCAGAGCACGCAGCGAAAGCAAAGGGCTACAGTTGGTGTTTTGAAGTAAGCAAAGGCGGCTAAATTGGTTCGAGAAATTGTGGGCGAATGTTCAATCAATGAACCAAGTGCAATTGTAGAATTGCGATGGGAAGTTATTGTAGGTCATACAAAGAGCTACAATTAAGAAAAGCCTTTAAGCGGGAATAATGACAAATATCGTAAGATCTGTTAAGATTAGCGGACACCGGAATCCTAATCATTGATTAGCCGGTCTATCGATTCTCAAAATATTGTTTTACAATAACCTTACCTTATGGTTAGAGTAAACCCCAACTTAGATCGCAGATTAGAGATATCCTTTTGGATAGGCTGCGAGTCTTGATCATGTTTCTTTTTCCTTTACGCCATATTGCGAAATGCTATGAAGCCGACCTAGTAGGTTGTAGTGCAATCTCTGTATTGGCTCACGGAACCCAATGTTGATCGAGTTAGTTATGATCACGGTTTTTGAACCAAGTCTCAATCAAGATAAGAGCGTTAGGTGATTTTGATGGTGACATGTACCGGTAGACGCCATGGAAAGAATTCTCACCACCTTGTCATGTAACGAGGAAGGAAAGTGATTTATTCTCACGAATGCTCGGATGAGGATGCACATTCCGAGTAGACTAACACTCATCTTTGGGATGCAAACCTAAGGTATTCCTTTTACTCGGAATCATTTCAAGGAACGATTTAATCGATTCGATTCGTTTCCTTGATTCGAGCGTGGAAAACAGCGTAACGTATTAATTTAAAGCGAGTGTTATGTCGGTTAGGAAGTATCTTTGCTATGTTGAGAGATTAGATCAATTCTATATATTGGAAGTATGTATGCTCTTGAGAAGATGTCCGGAATATGACTAGAGTTACGGAAGGTCTTTGAGGTGATATGGAACAAGGATTTAGTTTTCATTCTCGTGAATAATTACACGGCTTTGGTTTAGCAAGTCTTGAAAACTGGATTCCTCAAAGCCTAGCAAGTGTCCTATGGTAAGAGTATAATTGTGTTAAATGTCAATGGGGATTAAATCGTGCTCTGCTTGCAGGAGGAGGGTCATTATGCACTTGTAATGCTAAATTAGGAACCCTTAAAGCTCGCACAATCAAGCCCGAGGGTAATCTTTAGAAGGGTACAAGTTTCCTCGGTGATAAATATGTTAGCATATTGTATGACAATAAAGCTACCCGTTGTTTATCCTTATAGCTTATGTAAATCGGGTAGGATTATTTGTGTCTCCTACTGCATTGAACCGATGTTTCGTAAGATTGTTTCGACCAAACCATTTGGTTCTCTCGCTGAATTTGTGGATTGTTTGGACCATTAAGGAAGTGGTTAGACTTTTCCCTCCGGATGGCAAGTCTTTATTTCTATGTACGGAAGTTTTTATTTTTGTGTTGTCTGCGCAACTACCGGAATTGGTTTGTATTTATCATCCGCTCAAGTTATCAATGAATTTTCCTAGATGTATTTCCGGATAAAGTTTTCTATAGAATTAGTTCAGTGCACTAACCAATAGCCATAACTTCTCTACTGAATGTCTTCCTTAGAATCAAATGAACTGAACCCCAACTTGGGAATTAACCTCAAAGGAATTTATTCGATGAACGCCTCTCGGTGGTGCTCTGCATTACATGTCAACTAGATTGATGGGAGTATGAGGTTGTGTATCAATTATCGTTAGCTGAACAAGTGGCTATCTAGAATAGATATCTATTGTCAAGGGTAAATGATTTACTTAACCAACTTCAAGGTGCGGTTGCTTTCTCAAAGAATTGATCTAAGATTAGGATATAAACAGATCAGAGTGCGCAGCTGAAGTGTGGTGGTAATTATGGAGGAGAATTAGGTGTACTCAAAGACTATTGAGGAGCGTATTTTCGTAATGTTCTAAGTTTACTCAAAGTGAAGAAGTATAGTGCTAAATCTTCTAAGTGGGATTTTGTAATGACAAAGGTCAAAACTGCGTTGGATTAAGAACACCCAACATCAGTGATTAAAGACAGAAGTTCTTAGGACTTGCTGGTTATTATCGAAGAATTATTCAAGGATTCTAATAGTTAGTTTTTCCTCTTATCTCGTTAGCTCGCGAGGGCCAACAATTTATTTGGAATGACGATTTGGAAGGATGCTTCCTAGAGTTGTAATCGCAATTTACTTTTGCTCCAATCTTAATTCTCCCGGGTCCGTCATTTGGAAATCCAAAGTTACAGTGACGCATCAGGGAGGGGTTAGAAAGTGTGATTATTCGGAAAATCAGGTGGTAGCTTATGCATCTAAATAGTTGGAGCCACATGAAGAAAAGTATTCAACCCATGATTAGGAGTTGGCAGCTATAGTTTACGCAAGTAAAGAATCGAAGACACTATCTTTATGGGTCTAGTTGTAAAGTCTTTAGTGATCACAACAGTTGAAATATCTCCTCGATCATAACGAAATGAATAACAATCAAGTAGGCAAAGTATCAATGAAGTTGAATGAGACTATATGTCTTATTCCATGTTATGTTTCCCTTATATGAGTATGTTTTGGTTTGTAACCGTACTTATTATAAGTTGTATAGACCATTTCGGCTACTCCTGTTAAGATAATAAACGAAAGGGAGTTGCTAACCTATGAAGCTAGGAGCTCTGTCTCTGATGTAAGGTCTAAGACAGGCTATGTGTTGAGATTGGTAAATATCGAAAAGCTTGAGTATGTTTAACATCCGAAACAGAGTTTGTATCCTCTGAATATGTCTAATTCGTTCATTTCATTAAAGTATTATTTTGGAAAACCAATGTTGTAACAGACCCATGGAGTAGGAAATCTATTCACACGGTGGAATTGACCATCCACGAAATGTCATTGTTGGGATCTTTTAGAAAATTGAATCTCGAAGTGGCACCAAAGAAGAGTCGGATAGTGTTAAGGCACGTTCGAATTTCGAACGCTTTGAGAAATCTAACCGGTGAAGCCCTAGAGAGAGATGTTGAGCTACAATCTCAGAAATGATTACCAAATTATACCCAAGACAGTGGTAGTATTATCTGTTCCGATGGTAGGGTTGTGTACCCAACGTTATTAATGATAAGAGTCGATTTTTGAGAAAGTTTATCGAGTTAGTATTGATTCACCTGGATCCACCAAGATGTTATTGTAATTCATATTACGAATTACCAGTTATTATTGCAATTCGGATAATGAATTGCCAGTTATTTGAGAGAGTGGCCAGGTATGAAATCAGGTATTATGAAAATTGTAGCTAAGAGCTTGACTCGACGAAGGATTAGAAGCGAGCACACGAGAAACCCGCAAGCAAGTTGCAACCATTGGAGGTTCCAATGTGGAAATGGGAAGATACCTCTATGGATTTTGTTATAGTTGGCCAAGAGGGCAAGTCGGTAACGATGCTAATGGGGTAGTGTGGATCGATTGACCAAATCCGCTCACTATATTCCGTTAGGAACATTTTAAAGTATCCAAGTTAGTAGAAGTGTATATGAACCATATCATCAGATTGCATGGAATTTTTACAAAGATGGTGTCGATCACAACTTAAAGTTTAAAGGAGGCTTTAGGAATTAAAGTGTACGCGTCGAGCGAACTAATTAGACTCTTGAAGATATACTTCAAGTATGTGTTATGGTAGTTGGGAGGAAATGGAAAACTCCATTGTAATGGAAGGAAGACAATTAGAATTGGAAATAGTGATAAGGTAATCTTGTAAGTATCTCCACTATATCTATCTTGGCTAAGCATGAACAAGGCGAAAGGCACCTTGGGCGAGGGCGATTGCAATGGTCAAAGTGGTGACCAATGGAGATCCGGTAGATGGCATATGGACTGAAATCCATATCTATTTTATTGGGTTATGTTTTTGCAAATTTTGAGGACAAAATTTTTAAAAGTTAGGGGATGATTGTAACATCCCTAATTTTTAAATTTCGATTTATGGAAATTAACGAGTGATTTATTACTCGAATAGGTAATAAATCAAGTCACGGATATGAGATCATTCACGAAAGCAATTTATAATTGCTAGAGAAAATAATTTAAGTGCATAAGCGAGTGGAAATTAGTACTCTAAGGGTATTTTAGGATTTATACGACTTAGTTAAATGATCTCCGAGACACAAAAAGTATCCAAAATACTCTCTCATTCCACACTTGTGATAAAATAAGAAAGAATTAAGAAAAGAGAGAGAATGAGCGGATGAAGAAAGAAATAAAAAGAAGAAAGAGAGAGACATAGAGAGAGAGAGTACACTACTGAGAGAGAGAGAAAAAGAAAGTGAAACAGAGAGAGAGAAAAGGGAGGGAACCGAGAGAGAGGGAGGAGAAACGCGTGAGGAAGAGGAGAGGAAGAAACAAGGAGATCTCTTTCATCTTCCATCACATGTAGGTAATTTTATGCCATTCTTCTCCATTTTTCGTCCTCTATCTATTGGTACCACTTTCACACTCTAATTTCTTTCCGTTTCGTTTTGCCATTAATGGGTTTTGAAGCTCAAAATTGGGGATTTATGGATCTAAGCGAAATTGAAGCTTGGAATTGATGATTGGAAGCTCAACTACTTGCTTGGGAGTATTGGAGTACGAGTTTTGTGGTGGATTAGTCGATTGAAGCACCGAAGAATTTGGGGCTGTTAGATTTCAGTTTGGGTAGCTGGAATTCGTTTTGGAACTGTTTTGGAGGAGTTACAGACTGCTTTGGTTTTCTGTTTGGAAGTGGTTGGAACGGTTTGGTTTGAGCTCGTGAAGTTTGGAGCGAGTTCGTGAGTTTCGAGATCGTGTATTTAAATCAAGATTCGGTTTGTGTGATTTTCATCACACGAGGTGAGTTTTACTCGCTTAGGGAATTTTAAACATCGTTTTGAACTATGTTTGAATGATTTTCAAATTTCAAGTTTCGAGAATTTTAGAGTCAAAAACGCTATTTTACTGAAAATGACGCGCGTGTTTGAAAATTTAAAACGAAACCATAATGCTTTGATTTTTGAATTGATATGTTTGGACCGGATTATGTGGAATATTGTTTGTTTGGATGTGTTTTAGAGTTGGGTGTGAATCGGTTGAATTTTCAAATCTATTGGAAAACCGTAGAATTTTGTATATGTACGAAATTAATGATTTTGGAATAAAATGATGTCCGGACTGGTTTTTCGGTAAATATTATTTTTGGGATGTCCGGTATTACGGAGGAAACTCTGCCAAAATTTTGTTAGAAATTTTGATACAAATTCAAAGTGGTTTTGAAATAACGATTAATATTATTATTATTTGAAAAACCGAACTAGTGAGCGTGTGTGGACTTATGTCTTGGAAAATAAACCGAACGAAATGTTCTATTTTTATGTTTTGGCTAGGGATGATTATAAATCATCTAAACCTATCCATGAGACCTATAATTATAAATTAAATGGAATTGAAATAATGCTTATGCGGAAAATGATATGCTCTATCCGTTATGTTACGATATATAAATATATCGAGTTGAGGTGACGACCTCTATGCGTTAGTATGCTAGGGAGGCGATCATGAGCCCCGGCCCTAGGCCCCAATGTTAAAAAGAATTATTCCGCCTTTGAGAGTTGTACACTTATTGGCTATGACCGGGGTCCACCCATGCTTCTTTTAGGTTGTTGGTGGTGTACTAAAATTAATAAAACTTTATTGTAATTCATTCTTGGATTACCATGTTTGACAATTCATATAATAGAATTGCTAAGAGATCCATAAGTATTATTAACTTCTGCTGTGTCTATGTTTTATGTTTCTCGCAATTCATATAATAGAATTGCTAAGAGATCCATGTAAGTACTAACTTGCTGTGTATATATGATTTTAATTGGCTCATGAGTGTGGCTAGGGGTCACGGTAAAGCTCAACGAGACAAGTTGTCTCACCCATATATTGTGGTTATTTTACAGAGAAACAGGGAAAGAGGAAAGCTAAGAAGCACGGCTAGTTGAAGCTTGTGTTGAAGATGGCTAAGGAGCATTTATGCTTATGTATTTCCGTTTGTGTTTCTTTGTATTTTGGCTGTATAACTTGTATTGATACAAGTTGTATATTATGTTCCGCTACTCTGATATATTCGGATATGTAATATTAGCATTGCAATCGCGAAAAATTTTCAGGGTGTTACATTGAGTTTGCAAATGATTGAGGGTAAACTTTTCAAAAAGGAAAGATTACTTTGCAAGAACATCTCGCCTCTCATCACAACGTTTTTGTTGTATGCAATGCATGGATGAAAATACTATGATGCATACATGATGAGAATGAAATGCATGAAAGCATGTTCACTTGAAAAGTGTGATTATTCTAAAAGTTTTTTTTTTTTGATGTTTTCTTTTTATGCAAGACGAAATATGAAATGCCAATGCATTTTTGGATGATGAATGATGCAAGAATGATGCTTCTTTTGAGAATGATTTTTATAGAGGCAAGACAAGATATGAAGTGGCGATGCCCCCTTTTCTTTTGAATGATAAAAGATGCAGGGATGATGCTTTTTTTCCTAAATGATGATTTTTTAGAGGCAAGGCAAAGTATGACATGCCAATGCCCCATCCCTTTTTTGAAAGATGCATGTATGGAGGAATGATGTATTTGAACTAAAGTGATGAGGTTAATGAGATGACGCATGAATGCTACATTTTGAATAAATTTGATGATGATTCATGATTATGAATGAGATGCTTTCTTGTTTTCATTTTTTTTTTTGTGCAATGAAATGCATGATGCTCACAATGATATTTTTTTTATTGGTGCATGCGGGTCGTACGTGGCTTCATATGGACCTAGTAAGGGAAAGGCTACAACGACAGCTCTTTCTCTCTTTTTTTGAAAAGGGTGAACCACATGCTGCCCCGTACGGACCGGCAAAAGAAAGGCTACAACGGCAGCTCTTTCTCTATTTTCTCTCTCTTTTTTTTTCTTTTGAAGAATCTCCTTCTCCCATTTTTGAAAACATGTCTAGATTACAATGCAACACACAATTTGGTATGCCCCTTGTGTCCTACGAAGGGTGGGAATCCTAGGGTCTAAAGTCGACGAAAAGGGTAATCCTCCCATGTAGGTTCTAATCACTTCCTCACAATGGCAACCAAGAGCTAAAGTCTTCCTCATGATAACACCCACAATCGTAGAAAGCTACCGAGTGTGAGGCATCATGACAAAGCGCACTCTTGGGCGGAATTTTCATGAGAGCCATACAGACAAAGGTCTACGAATGGCAGTCACTAATCGTTCCCACTCTCCTAGGTTTTCGTTCAGACCTTGGGTTTTAGGCCCCATCAATGCTCACAAGTTACAGGGGTGGAAGGTGTGTGTCGAGGGCACGACACCTAGAAATAACTACCCTTCCCCACCTGCAAATGAAAACCCAGAACAGTCCAGACAGAAGCAAATAATAACATGTCGTCTACCCTAGGGTTTAATATCAAATAAGCCAGCCTAGGGTTTTTAACAACAACCAAGTGCATTGCTTACCTCAAGAAAGGGAGCCGAGAAGAGGGAACATGATAGAATTGGGGAATATGCATGAGCTTACCTTGAAGAAATGGAGCAAAGAAAAAGGGAACATGATTGGGATTGGGGGAAACGCATGAGGGTACTAAGCACATAAGCAAAAGGAGGAAGGAAAAACAAATATAGAAGGAGAGAAAGCAAACGCACCTGTATACAACATGATAAAAAAGAAGAGGAAGCCGAGAAGGGATAGAGGCAAACAAAGTATCCAAATCAAATTGATAGCACATTAAACCACACATTTAATTAGTTAGGCTTGACCCACTTAAAGAAAGAAAAGTCCCCAGTGAAGTCGCCAGCTGTTGCGCCCGAAAAAGTCCCCGATGGGTTTTTCTTCGTTTACAACGTTTTAAAACAATGAAGTCGCCACCAATATTTTTTATAAGGAAAATATTGAAGAAAAACCTTTTTGGAAGGCAGATGGTCTTTTTGGAAAACCGGAAGATTTGGTTCGGGGGTCGGTTAGGCATGGGGAAGGTATTAGCGCCCCACACCTCCTTTCTACTGAAAGGGAACCTTTAATTAAACGCGTGATTTTAAGTGTTTATTTGAAAAATACTTAAATTTGCCTCTTGATTGAAAAGACTTAATGCAATTTTTATTTGCGGCGTTTGACGAGAGCTAGCCGCTTTGGTTTTTATTTGAAAGGAAAAATGTTTTTAGTTTGTTGTGCTTGACGGAGGGGATCCGCTCCTACGTATCTCCAGGTGCGATGGAGAATTCAAAGCTACGTAGTTCTAGGTTTTTGGTTTTTATTTTGTTTAATTGTGAAAAAAACTGAGCTTTCATGATGATCAATCGAGCGAAGGCTCCAAGTGACCACCATTAACACTCCATTGTTAATAATCATGCAAGCAAAGGCTTCACAGGACCAATAACAAAGTTTTTGATTTAATGAAAAGTTTTTTTAGGAAAATTAGGCGTTCATGATAATCACTTGAGCAAAGGCTTCAAGTGATCACCACTAGTTCCCCATTGTTAATGATTATGCAAGCAGAGGCTTCGCAAAACCATTAACAAAGTTTTTTGATTTATTGAAAGTATTTAGAAAAATTAGGCATTCATGATAATCAATTGAGCAAAGGCTCCAAGTGATCACCACTAGTTCCCCATTGTTAATGATTTAATGAAAGTCTTTAGAAAAATTAGGCGTTCATGATGATAAATTGAGCAAAGGCTCCAAGTGATCACCACTAGTTCCTCATTGTTAATGATTCATGCAAGCAAAGGCTTCGCAGGACCACTAACAAAGTTTTTGGATTTGTTGAAAGTTTTTAGAAAAAAATTAGGCATTCGTGATGATCAATTGAGCAAAGGCTCCAAGTGATCACCACTAGTTCCTCATTGTTAGTGATCATGCAAGCAAAAGCTTCGCAAGACCATTAACAAAGTTTTTGATTTAATGAAAAGTATTTGAGTTAGAAAGAATTAAAAAAAATGAGAAAAAGATGAAAATTGCAAAAATGGGGGTGTTACTAGTTACGGGGGTTGTGCAACTAAGTAGGGGGTGTAGGAATAGGCCCAGCCCCGTTTTTTTTTGAAGTTGGGGCACTGGCCAAAAAAAAAACATAAATGTGGGCTTGTGGGGGATGGTCACGTGAACAGGGGTGTGGCATAATTGAATCTGATGCTTTTGTTTTTTTTTTAAAAAATAATAAGTAAACAATTGGGAGTATAAAAGGAAACAAACACTCATGCTAACCCTAATCCTTCATTCCTCTTCTCCAGCAGCCACCAGCAATATCAAGAGAGAGAGAGAAAATCTTGGGGGAGAGAGAGAGAGAGAGGAGAGAAAGAAGAAAGAAGAAGGAAGAGAGAGAGAAAGCGCCTAGGCGGGGAGAGAGTTGTTTCGGCGGCGGTTCACGCTAGTATGGGAGGCCGACGGCGGTGTCGAGCCGCCGGCCGCCACCGTCCGTGGTGGTCGGAATCCGATGGAGAGCCTTATTTCTAAAAAAACATTTTTTTTTTTCTTCATCTCTACTCTTCTACTTCTAAATCGATTTCTCTTCCCTTTTTGAAAACACTAAACTCCAATTTTTAACAAATTTATTACATTAACTAGTCAACGATCTCATTCTTATTTTCGTTTTCTTTGGAGCCTATTATAAACCACTCCATTTGTTCTACATCTCGGATCTGCTATATTTGCATCAAATCATAATTTTTCGAGATCATGAAAACAAAAAAAAAAGCGTAAGAGCGAGAAAAGGAAAAGACCCAACCTAACTCTCCGGCTCACGAAATGGCTTCTAGTGCTATCGTTCTTTGCTTGCTTATGCTCTCATTCTATTTGAAAAATTGATCTTTGATCGCTTCTCAGTGATCGACTCAAAAAAAAAAGATCTGGATCTGCTGTTAATGCTAATGAATGGTCTGTGTTTTTTTTGTTGTTTTCTTGATCTTGGTTTCCGAATAATTGTTTCTTTCTTGAAATCGTCCTTCTCTTTTATTTGCTTCGGATCTCAAAAAGCAGAGTTTGTGTGATTAGGGTTTTAGTGTAAAACCCTAATCTTTTTTTTGGTGATTTTTTATCTCGAAATCCGTGTCTTTGACTGACCCTTGACAGTGTTTTTATATTAAAAAATTAGGTCAGACATTTAATTACATTTGAATGGGCTTTGATTGTTTTTGACTCTTTCTTTTTGCGAATCTGCGACCCAAATCAAGCGATTGGAGAGCAAATCTTGGAACCCCAGATCTCTTTCTTTGCTATCTTTTATTATTTTTTTGTATTTTCGGATTTATTTATTTTTGTATATTTTGTATTATTATTTTTTGTATTTTTTGGACATTTGGACACTTGAACACTTCTAATCTATTATAAAAATTAAATAGACTCCTTTTTTTGACATTTTTGGATTATTTAACACTTTTAAATTGTAAACAACACTAAATAGAATTTTTTGGCATTTTTCGACTATACATACATACTCAAAATAAATTAACTGTACAAGACAAGACTAATAATAAGAAAAAGAGTCGGGCCAAACACAAAGACGAGAACGGGCCCGATCAAATAAAGACGCTAAAACGAGACCCAAAATAGAAGTAATGAGCTCATTAACTAAAAACACTAAAATTGATT
The DNA here is from genome assembly GCA_020916435.1 of Oxytropis ochrocephala. NCBI lineage: Eukaryota > Viridiplantae > Streptophyta > Magnoliopsida > Fabales > Fabaceae > Oxytropis > Oxytropis ochrocephala. The sequence goes on from CM037091.1 coordinate 92,029,815, forward strand.
CAGAATTGCATTCTTAAGCCTGAACTGAAAAGACGAGCTAAATTTCTAAAAACAAACGACTTTTGGTGGACCTACTTATGTACGACTAAACCCAAATACGAAGATTAAATTGAAGAACGCGCGAAAATATCGATCATTCGCGTGCCTGCCTAATTTAAACAACGGTATTTCGATTTAGTTGAGTTAGATAACTGAAGTTAAAAAGGACGGACAAAATTGGGGTATTACAGCTTGGAAAAAAGCTTCCTTTAGATATTTATATAGATATAGATATAGACTAGGGGAATAACCTGTGCGTTGCACGGATTGTTACAATATTCTTTTGAAAGATTTATTGAGCTTTTATAAAAAAATATATGGTAAAAATTATGTATATTAAGAATATAGTATTATATAAATATATTGTTGAATCTTTCATATTATAAAAATATTTAGTTTGTACAATTATCATTTATAGTGTATGTGTTTTCAAATATAAATAATTTTCAGTTTTTTATGTGAGATTTTTTGTTTTCCCAATATATATTTTATGAGATTAATTTCCGAGTATCAAATTTGAATAAAGTTAAATGAAATATAAAAAGTTCGGTAAATAATTTACAGTTCAAAGTTTTGTAAGTATATTTAATGGTAGCTTTAGAGGAATAAAATATTTTATTAATATATTTAGTAATGATAAATGTGATACTATGTTGTACCAAAATAAATAAATAAATAAATAAATGTGATACTATTTAATAAGTTGAATTTATAAGCATAAATTGTAACAATAGAGATAAATGAGAATACCAGATATTGTTTGCATTGACATACTTTCTGTTTTTTTAGAGAAAAAAAAGTTGTGTATTTTTGACATTATGTTTATTTAGGTTAATTATATGCTATATCAAACATTATTTTCACTATTTTAAAAATAATATTTTTTTTGTCAAAAAAATATTTATTTTAACATTGTGAATACCTAAAAAATTTCAATTAGTTTTTCATATCTTTATAAAAAATAAAAAGAAAGAATAATTCTTTGTCATTGCTTTCATTTTCAAAATTTAATTTAAATTAATTTTCTTTAATTCCACTTTTGTTTTGAGTTTACATAAAAAAATTGGAACTACTATAATGGCTTTCTTCAAGCCTGAATATTAGTGATGAAAAAATAAAAAAGTTTACATAAGTGATGTAACAACCAAACCAAAGTGATGTAGAAAATGAAAAGATAAGTGATGACCTCTCTTTTAGGTATTTATAGTATATTTTGAAAAGAAGACTTAAAGAGAATGAAAATGAAAAGATTGTAATTAATCTCTATTTAAAACCAACTATAATAATTAGTAATAAACAAATTAATAATTTAGAGACACCAAAAGGCAACCAAAATCAAAAAAGTAATAAATTATGAGTAATCAATAATGGAGAAAGATTTTTAAAGTAAAAATAAAAAAGAAATAGAAAATTTTAAAAAATTAAAAAACTATATATATGTGTATATATATATATTTATATTAATTATAAGATATAATATGAGGTTTAGTGAAACTTATAAGTTTTAATAAATGTACATACATCATTATTCTCTTCCTAAATTATATAAGAAATAATTTTAAAACAAAATAAATAAATCTAGATTTATTTATTAAAAAATAAATTTTTAAAATATATAGGAGAAGTTAGATTGGGTGGTCAATTTAAATATAAATTTAAGTAAAATTTCATTTGAAGTTTACAATTTAAATAAATATATAGACATTAGTTTTTTGTGGATGGTAACGTATTGACACAAATAATAATATATTCATATATATATATATATAATATATATATATATATATATGCATATATATATATATATATATATATATATATATATATATTGATGTATATATAAATAAAGCTAGTTTAGACCTTTTTATTCTAACTATATTTCGAAGGTCTTTTTGTTTTAGTAAATACAAAAATTCGAAGTTAAATTGTAGGATTTTATAAAACTTTCAGTTGAATGTATTAATTTTAAGTAGTAATCATTTTTTTTTAGTTTTTTTTTAATCAAATGAACATATAACTAAGAGAGAAAATAAAGAAATTGGAAGGTCACATTTACTTTTGATATTCCATAACGGATATCCTTATGTTCATATTATTTAGTTTTATTGGCCCGGTTTATTATTTACTATTGAGACATCAAAAGATTTGCCTACTTATGTATTGTGGATAGTTTTATGTTTAGTTCTTATTAGCCATAATAGAGCTTGTATTTATAACTTTTAAAATACCCAAACGTAATAAAAATAAACTATTCCTTCATTGTATAATGAATAATTTTATGTTTAATAATTCCTTTGAGCCATCCATAACCGTAGGTTGCTTTTAACTTACAATTCAACATTGAAAGATGTTGGTTTTTTTCGTTGATGTTTGTAACATCCCTAATTTCGTTAATTTCGAATTAAGAAATTAACGAGTGATTTATTACTCGAGTAGGTAAGAAATCAAGTCACGGATATGTGATTGTCGCGAAAGCAATATATATAATCGCTAAGCTATGTAATTTAATTGCATTATTGTTTGAACTATGTGATTGGTATGTTTGAAAACATGATTTCAAATTAGAATTACCTACTTAAATAACTACTTGTATGTGATTGCTAGTTATTTATTTTATTTAGGTAGTGTATGAGTGGATAGATGTGGTGCAAGTAAATAGAAGGGGGGTGTTTTATTTTAGTAATCAGAATTTGCTAATTACACCAAGCCCAAATCAATTTCAAGGCCCAATCCCTCTTTTTACCCAAAACAAAAGAAAAAAAAATTTGGCAAAGTGAATAGAAGAAAGGGGAGAACCGAGAGAAATGAAGGAAAGAAAGAAAAGAGAAAACCTAGAGAGAGGGAGAAGAGAGGGAAACGTGAGAGAAGGAGGAGGAAGAAGGTGAAGGAATCTTCAAACTCTTCATTGAATGTAAGTGTTCTTTCTTCCATTCCATTCCATTTTTCTTCCTCTATTCACCTATACCAATTTTAGAACTCACCTTCACCTCTAACTCACTTTGCCATGGATGAAGCTTCAAGCTCAAAAGGGGAAGACAATGGGTTTTTGGAACCTTTGAGGCTAGCATAAGATACTTGGAGGTTCAAGGTTCAGTTTAGAAGCTCAATAACAAGAAACATTGTGGATTGAGAAAGTGTTTGAGGAGGTTCAGTGGCTGGGTTTGAGTTTGGAAGAGTTTGGGTTCGGTTTCGGAGCATTTGGACGAGTTCGGAGCTAGATGGGTGTTTCGGGTCGTTCGAGCTTCGTAGAATTTCGTGATTTTCATCACGATTGGTGAGTTTTACTCGCTTAGGGTTTTTGTTTTATGTTGTGTTGACTGTTTGATTGCTGTTATCGTTGATATTACTCGCGTTTCGTAAATTTTGAGTCGCGAAAACCGCAAATTGGTCACGAACTCACTGATTAAGAAATTCTGGACACAGGTTCGGTTTCTTTAGAACTGGGACTGTTCGGTTAGTCCAAAAATTATGTTTCTGATTGTTTTGAAAAATAGACTTAACGCCGGTCGTTTTGGCACCTGGTTTCGTTAAATTTGGAGTTGTGTAGCTCAAGTTATGAGTGTCTCAAGTTATGTCAAATTTCTGAAATCAAACTGTGTATAGGTTCAGTTTTTCAGGTCTTGAGTTCTCAATTGAACTCCGTTTTAAATAATTCTTGTTTCGTTGGAAAGTAGACAAAAAGTCCTTCGAAATAGGCACCAGAATCACTTGATTTGACTGTGTATTGAGAGAGAACAATTAGTTACAAGTTTCACTTTTGTAACAGTAACGATTTTGCACCAGCCACATTGTTTTAGCCATAACTCTCTGAATACTTGTCATATCAGTGTGGGACTTGAACCATTGGAAAATAGACAAAATTATCTACACATTAGGCACTGGTTTGGATGGTTTTGGTTAGAAATTGAATAAGTTATGCTCATTCAAAAACTGCACAGAGATGCTGTCCAGAATACATTCGGTTTAGAAGCGGTTGAACGAGTTCAGGATGAGTTCGTGAGGTTTTCAGAATCGTTTGAACTTCAAGAAGTTTCGGTTTTGTGTGATTTTCATCACACGAGGTGAGTTTTACTCACGTTTAGGGAATTTTAAATATTGTTTTGTGTTACGTTTGAATGATTTCAAAATTCGGAGTTTCGCAAATTTTCGAGTCAAAAGCGGTATTTTACAAAAAACATTACGCGTGTTGGAAATTTAAAAGAAACCATATTATTTTGATTGTTGAATTCTTGTCTTTGGATTGGGATTTAACGTGGTTGTAAATTGTCCGGGATCGGTTATACAGTAAGTATTTTTGGGATGTCCATATTTGGGAGGAAACTCTGCGAATTTTCGTTAGAAATTTTGATACATGTTCAAAGTGGTTTTGAATTAAACGGTTAATGTTACGAATATTTCGTAAATCCTAGAAATACGTGTGGGAACCCAATGTTTTATAACTTAAATGTTGATTGGATTGATTTCATTGATATTATAACCTATCATAGAATGAGTTATGGTTGTATATATATAAAGTGAATTGAACAAAATGTTCCATTTCTTAATTTATAATTGGCTCGGGATGATTATGTTCATCTAAACCGGCCCACGTTTCACGATATATAAGAAATATCGAATTGAGGTGACGACCTCCATGCGTTAGTACACTAGGAGAGGGAAGTCATGCGCCCGTCCTAGGCCCCCATGTTAAAATTAAAGCTATCCGCCCCAAGAGTTGTACACTTATTGGCTATGTTGGGGTTCACCCATGCTTCCTTGTGTTGTTGGTGATGTACTAGAATTGATAAAACTTTTAAATGTGTATATTGTGATTTTGTCACTCGAGCTTCTTTAGGTTGTTGGTGACAAGTCACAAGTAATTGATTATATATTGTAATTCTTTTTGAATTACTAATTATGGTTTTATAAATGGACCGAGTGATAGGTAAGGGGTCACGGGAAGACTCACTGAGACAAGTTGTCTCACCCTACAAATGTTGTTGTTTTTCAGAGTAACAGGGAAAGAAGATCCTTTATGACACGAGTGGATGGAGTGCTCGAGAAGGAAATGGAAGACGTAGTTCTTCTATTATTAGTTATGTTTTTCCCTGTTATCTTTGTATTCGATTTATATAACTTGAATTTATTCTAAGTTATGTATCGTTTCCGCTATTCTTGTAAAGATTGTAAATCTAAGCAGGAAATGTATCTCTGATGTATGCTAAATAGGTACACTTTAGTATTTCTACTAGATAGAAATATGAGGGTGTTACAATGTTGGTGTTCTTCTAAAATAAATTAAAAATAATGTATAAAAATTGCTAGTAATTTGGTACATTTATACTTGTAATATAGAAAGTCATTTCATTAAAGATGAGTACATTTGTCATTTAAGTAGAAGATAAGTTTCTCCAACTTCCTTTTACAATTAATTAATTATATTTATAAATTGTAAATAAATAAATATATAAGTAGAAGATAAGTTAGTGGAATCATGAATTTAAAATTAACTTTTCTAGTAAGCTCTATTGTACTCTATCAACCTTGAACATGCATTTTGAATGTTCAAGGAACATATTAAAAAAACTTTTAGATATAATACAACATCCAATTTCTTGGAAGCTATTAAAATTTAAAAAAATTTAAACAACAATATCAAAATTAGATATAATCCATACATGTCTAGACAAAAAATTGTTCCTCAATTGTACGACACAATAACTAATCCAAATTTTTCTTTTTGCTCATTTGACTACATGAAGCTCAAATCCTTGGTTTGGCTTTTCAATTTCGTCTCTATCGATGTAAACCTCGTTTTTCCTCCATTGACTGCAATTCGCAACCTATAAACTCAATACTTAATCAACAATCAACAAAAGCTTAGGAATAAATGACAAAATTACACAAAAATTATTTGGAACTCCAACTACTTACAATGTCTTTCTTCAAGCCTGAATATTGTTGATGTAAAAAGATAAAAAATTACAAAAGTGATGTAACAACCAAGCAAAAGTGTTGTTAAAATTGAAAAGATGAGTGGTGACCTCTCTTCTTAGGTATTTATAGTGTTTATCAAATAAGACTTAAAGTGAAGGAAAATGGAAAGGTTGTAACTAATCTCTATTAAAAATAAACTATAATAATTAGGACTAATAAAAATAATAATTTAGAGACACCAAAAGACAACCTAAATCAAAACATCAAGTAATGAATTAAGAGTCACCAATAAGAGAGAAAGTTTTTTTTTAAAAAAAAAGTAAAAAAGGGAGAGAAACTCACAATTCAAAAGTCAAGCTTATTTGTTAGTAAGAAAAAAAGAGTCAAGTTCTTTTCGTTATATATATATATATGTATGTATGTATGTATTATTTCACCACTATTTAAGTAATTTAATCTACTAAAAAGATATTATTACCATTTTAAATTAAGATAATATTATTATTTTATTTATAATTATGTTACAACAGCTTTGGAATTGAAAGGTTTTTATTAGTTTCATAGCCTTTTAACTCTAACTACTAAGATGCCTTTTCATATTGTTAATTTGCTTTCTATTGTCGATTAGAAAAAATTAGTTCTCTATTCTTCCATTTCCACTCATAGCTACTAACTCATTAGTTTATTGTTAATTAAAAGAAGAATTCATATTAATGTGAATCCCCTCCATTTCAATGCATAATTGTTACAAAAAAAAGAATTTTAAAGGTCAACTCAATATTTCTTATTTCATCTAAACTATTATAATTGGTAAATATATTTATTCAATTAATTTAGATTTTTACCAAATCTAATAGTAATATTATTTCTTTGTAAGTAAAAATATAAAATTTTAACAAATAAGTTTGTAGTAGCCAGCAGTAATATTAACGTGGAATTGTGGGAAAATTAAATGTTTTGTCCAATGAAGTGACATTAGTCTTATAATGAATAGGTACTTTGAGTGCAATATAACGTTAGAGAATTTTAAATGATAAAAACTACCAAATAGATTTATGACGTCTTTTTTATTTTTCTTCAACTAATATCATTTGTCTTTATTAATTATATAATAAGTTAAAGAATATAAAGGGTATTACTAATTTAGTCTTAATATGCAATCATGAATGTGAGTCTTCTTTATGTGTAAATTATAAATAAATATCAATATAGTTAAAAATTTAATTTAAAAATAAATAAAGATGATGTGGAGCATCCTAGAGCTTGGAAAAAAGCTCCCTTTAGAGATTTACTAGGGGATAACCCCGTGCGATGCACGGGTTTATTCAAATACCTTTTTAGAGGAATGTAAAGATGTAATTATTTTATATATATATATATATATATATATATATATATATATATATAATTAGAAAGAAAATATTAACAATTTTCAACATAATTTATTAAGATAGCAATTTACAAATTAACCTACATATATAAAAATAAAAATTTAATTTAATATAATTTAGTTTAGTACTACACGATGTTAAGAACTATTATAAGGACTAAAGTCTATAACTATTGTAATGATATTAGTAGAAGCAAATAGAAATTTAAGGAACTCAGATTATTCATCATTTTCATACTAAGGTTTTAGAATTACAATGAATTATTAACCGCTTCTCTCATGCAATATACCAAATTGGGAAATACTTACGTTAACTAATTTAGAGCAACATGGGTATAATTTTGGCATAGTTATATAATCTAATTAATTGTTTATTTATATTATTCAAAAAATTACCCAACTTTTTTTGAGGGAAATTAGTACAAATATATATTAAAAACAACTATTTTATATTTTCAAAGGAGGATATATGCTTTCATTTAAAATTATAAAAAAATTAAAAAGCAAGCATAATATGAATGCAAAATATTACACAATATTAACAAACCAATAGACCTTCACTTAACAGAATATAAACACAAATGATTCAATTTCTTAAAGAAAATATTACTTTATTTAAATGAGACTATGAAGACTATCTTTCATAAAATTAACTTCAATGCATAAAATATCTTAGGATAAAATATTCAGTTTTTTTAGTTACACACAAAAAAAATCTTAAAAAAAAGTTTTATATTTTCTGTTGACAACTCATTAAAGATCTTCATAAAAAAGTTGTTGAAAAAACTAAGCTTAGTTTAAAACTCAATAAACTATTCAATACATTACATCTTTTAAAACCAAGTTTTTAGTTTTAGGGCCTAAACATGATAAGCTGTCTTTTTATATTTGCAGTTTACAACGCATTTTAAAAAGCTTCATCGATAGTTGTATAAAAAAACTAAACATAGTTTTATTCTCAATAAACTACTCTGGAACAACATAGTTTTACTCTCAATAAACTACTCTCAAACGGAACTAAAATAATAATTTTTTGTCAGTAGTTATGTAATTTCAATGGACAAACTCACTATTTCTAGTTTATTGATTACACTTGTGTCAATAATTTAAATTACCCCACACTATCATAAGTTTAATTAAGACCGATACTATCAAAAATAAAAACAATATATTTTTACTCATTGAGACTAATAATTTGGAATTAAAATTTTATTAGAAGAGGTATTAGTAAAAGTTGATGAATTAGAATTTATTTTCTATAATTAAAAATTGACACAAAATTATAACCTATTTATTAAATAAATTTACTTAATTTTATGTTAAAAAAAATTAAAAATCAATTGAATCTTATTTATGTCGTCACTATTTAAAGCAGAACACTCTAACCTTTTAACACATGGTAAAATAGTAGGTTGAATCTTAAATTAACCTAAATGAACAAACTTCTAGGCTAAATAAAAGATAGGAAGAGAGCCAATGAAATGGTTGAACATCCTATAAACTAAGTTACATCAATATCCTTCTTACAATTACAACAACCAAATTACATGAGTGACAACCTCAAAATTATAGCCTAAATTTTTCACCTATTTTCTATCATTTCCTAGCATCCAAATAGATTACAAATATCTATTAAACAACATATATGGCATTTATAAATGAGATACCTTTTTATTCACAGATTCATCATACTGCTTTCCTTTTAATGAAATATCCAACAACTTCATTCCCCCAATTACTAATGAAGCTTCAAACTACTACATGTAATGACTCTAATCTCCAATTTCATGGATACCCCTATGTTTTCCAAAACCTCTAACTCTCTCTTGTCGACAATCAATGCACCAATTTCTTTCCATGCATCATTTTCTTATCAATTCTACGCATGCATGTAGACCACCCTTTGTGACACTTGTTGCCTATGGAAAGACATACCACAATGTGCTAATGATTCCAATTGACAACAATGTTCAAGATTTTACTGTTTATATAGTAATTCCTTAATTAAATGATAAATGTAACCTTCATTTTTACCATTAAAATATTGTAACGTTCCTTTTATTTCTCTATGTGTTTGCCTTTTTGTCTTACTATTATTCACTTTAGCTACTTTAAGGTTCAAAAATAAATGGAGATGAAAAGATGCAAGGGTAGAGAATAATAAGTCTTAGTTTATTTTTATTTTATAGTTTTATTGACACCTATAAAGGTAACGTTTGTTCAAAAAATTGATATAAAATAATAACTTCATATATTCTTTCTACTACATGGAATATATATTGTTCTTTATTTTTTAATAATTTATGTATATTTTTACTGAAATTATAACATTTGTTCACATATACTTAAAATTAATCCTAATCCTAAATATATCAAAATAATTGTAAGGATATTTAAAGTGAAAATGTTTGTTAAGAATTTGATTAACGTATGAGATAATATTGTAACGTTATTTAAATAATGAATGGTTTTTTTTAGACAGTAAATAATGAATGTTTGGATACAATGGTTTTATTTCCCACTATTAGTTAAACAATTATCATTATTTATATTTTCAAAAGTAACTATAAAAGCTACAACTAAAAAGAAAACTCATGGTTGATTGTACGTTAAAAAAATTCACAACTGAATAATTTTATACCAATTATTCACAACTCAAAGAAATTATATTATTGTTAGAATTGGTCAAAAATTAAAATTAATTGAATAAATATATTTACCAATTATAATAGTTTTGATGAAATAATAAATAATTAAGGACTTTCAAAATTCTTTTTTATGTAACAATCATGCATTGGAAGGGAGAGAGGTATTAGTATAAATTATTCCTTTAAATGACAATAAACTCATGAGTTAAATAATAAAGAAATAGTAATATAGTGAAAAAGCAAATTGAAAAATAAATGACGATGATGTGGAGCATCCTAGAGCTTGGAAAAAAGCTTCCTTTAAAGATTTATATATAGATATAGATATAGATATAGATAATATTATTATAACCTATTGGTTTCTTAATATATGTAAATATCATTTTTGATCACGTAAATTTAGAAACCTTTGATATCCTTTTTTTTCTTTTACAAAATATGGTATTCTATAAAGTATAACCATCGGATGGATTAACGGTAAAACCATAAGATGTGAGCTATATGGAATATCATTAGTCATTAGTTCTCAATAAAGCATCATATTAGGGATAAAAAACTGAAATTCATGCATCTAACTAAGATTACAATTGGGTTCTAAAGACCACTAATATATTAAATAGTAAGTTGGTCCTATATTACAAAGGACTTAAAAACCGATAGGCTGTACATGTTGGGTCCTAAAGATATTTAATATATTAAACACAATTTTTATTTATTTTCATTTTATTTTATTTTATTTTTTCTTTACTTAACAAATTATTATTAAAAACCCTTTCATTTGCTTGGCTTTAATGGTGGTTAAATTTCCTTCAAGAGTAATTAAAGGCATCATTCATTTTTTTTTTAATTTTAATCATCAAAGGTATCATTCATAGTAACTTTTCATTACATCTAATATATATTATTTGACATTGTAACCATGATTAATGTTAATTTTTGTGAAAATTTTGAGAAGTCATAAGTTAGAGAAGTTGTTTAAAAAAGTATTTAAAATTAGAAACAAAATGCTATACTCACCACATTTGATCCATGCACTCTCTAAGTAGAGATAAAAGGAGCATAAGCAAATCATTTAATTTAGACCTAGCACATTATATAATTTCACATAAGCTATGAAAACTAAATATTTGCCTAAAGAACAATATCAAAATTAAACATGACTTCAGAATGCCCATGGCTTTACAAAACATCGTTACATCAATTGCACACTCTATCTACTTCAAAAGTCGTTTCAAACATGAAACCTTCTATTTTTTTTTCTGCATGTCTTTTCTTGTGAAACTCACTCATTTCTTATACTCATATGTACATCTTGTTTTTCACATCTATGTGCTCTCTAAGTAGAGATAAAAATGATGTAGACCTAGCACATTGTAACATCCCTAATTTCGTTAATTTCGAATTAAGAAATTAACGAGTGATTTATTACTCGAGTAGGTAATAAATCAAGTCACGGATGTGAAGTTGTCACGGAAGCAATTTATAATTGCTTGAGTATATAATTTAAATACATAATTGAGTGGAAATTAGAACACTAGGGGTATTTTAGTATTTATACCACTCATGTTAAATGAGATCTAAGACACCAAAAATATCCAAATGGTCTCTCTTTCCACACTTGTGTGTGAATAAAAAAAAAAAAGAAAGAGATATAGAAAGAGAGAACACGGCAGAGAAAGAGAGAAGAAAAGAAAAAGAAGAAAAGAAAGAAAACGTGAAACAGAGAGAGAGGGAGAAGAGAAGGGACGAAGGGGAGAAGAGGAGGGAGAGAGTAGATCTCTCTCAAATCAACACCGGGTAAGGGGCTTTATAGCTCGTTTTCTTCCATTTTTCTTCCTCTATCTATTGATACTAATTTCACACCCTAATTTCTTCTCTAACTCAATCCACCATTGTTGAACCTTAGAGCTCAAAGTGGAGAAAAATCGAAATTGGGTGACTTGGAAGCTTCAGATTGCTCGTGGGAAGCTCAACTACTTGCTTGGGAGTGTTGGGTACGAGAGTTTTATGGTGGATTTGAGTCGATTGAAGCCACGTAAAGAATTTGGGGCTGTTGGTTTCGGTTTGAGGAGCTGGAATTCGGTTTTGGAATTGATTGGTACAGTAGGAGCTGCTGGTTTTCTGTTTGGAAGTGCTTGGAACGATCCGGGTTCGAGTTCGTGAAGTTTCGGAGCGAGTTCGTGAAGTTTCGAGATCGTGAATTTCGCCAAGCTTCGGTATTGTGTGATTTTCATCACACGAGGTGAGTTTTACTCACGTTAGGGAATTTTAAAATGTGTTTATGTGTTATGTTTAAATGATTTTCGAAATTTGGAGTTTCGTAAATTTTCGAGTCAAAACGATATTTTACGAAAATTACGCGTAGTGGAAATTGAGAAAGAAACCATATGATTTTGAATGCTTGGTTTAAAGAGTTTTCGAAATTCCGGGTTTCGTTAATTTTTGAGTCAAAAATCGTTTTTCGGAAAGATTACGTTTTTGGTTAAATTGTCATTTTATATGCTTTGATATGTGGACCGAATTGATCGGATATATGTTGAATGGAATATATGTCCGGACTGGTTTCTGAGTAATTATTGTATTTTGGAATGTCCGTATTACAGAGGAAACTCTGCCGAAATTTTGTTGGCAATTTTTATGCAAATTCAAAGTGATTTTGAATTAAACGGTTAATGTTACGAATATTTCGTAAAACTTAGAGTATCGTGTGGGAACAAATGTTTTAAGAACAAAAATTGGTTTCTGGACTGGTTATGCAGGTTCATAAGAAGAACTGTATGATATGGATTTATATCATAGAGTAAAATTATGTCTGATATATTTATATATATATATATATTATGTATAGTCTGAGTGACGACCCACCGGTTAGCATACTAGGAGGGGGAGGTCATGGGCCCCTAAACCTAGGCCTTCAGCGATAGGGTTCACCGGGATTAGCAGATGTGCGATCGGTGTTATGCTAAAGAGAATTAATGTCTTGTGTCGGGATTAGCGGATGTGCGATCGGTATGGTACAATTGTTTTGACGTTATGAATGCAATCATTTCACGGGATTAGCGGTGTGCGATCGGTATTGTGCAATTAGTAACGTGCATGGTTTATTTATTAAATCAAGAAATTAATTAATGTTTTATAAATGGACCGAGTGATAGGTAAGGGTCACGGTAAGACTCACTGAGATTTGTTATCTCACCCTACAAATGTTGTTGTTTTTCAGAGAAACAGGGAAAGGAGATCCTTTATGGCACGAGTGGATAGCGTGCTCGATAAGAAAATGGAAGACGTAGTTCTTCTATTATTAGTTATGGTTTTCCCTTGTATCTTTGTTTTCGATTTATAACTTGAATTTGTATTTGAGTTATGTAATCGTTTCCGCTGTTGTCTTGTTTTAGGATATTGAACTTTGGACTATCTTATGTTTACGACTCTTTGATTTGGATTCGAGAGTTTTTGTTCAAATCAATATCTGAGACAGGAATTTTTATACTCTGATGTATTCCATTAGGTACACTTTAGTATTTCTACTAGATAGAAATATGAGGGTGTTACACACATTATATAATTTCACATAAGCTACTAAAACTAAATATTTTTCTAGAGAATAATATCAAAATTAAACATGATTCCAGAATTCCCATAGCTTTACCAAACATTGTTGCATCAATTGCGTTGTTCACTAAGTGATCCAAACATGCGAAACCAATTTTTTTTGCAGATTCTGTCTTTTGTTGTGAAACTCACTCATTTCTTCTACTCATATGTAAATATTGTTTTTGACTATAATTTTTTTTGCCAAGATCTCTCTACTCACCCTCCAAAATTGTTCACTTTAAATAGTAATTTCTTATTATAACCGACTAAAACTCTACATCTTCCACTAATATTTTACTAACTCATGAATTTATTGTCAATTAAAGGAATAATTCATATTAATGTTATATACTTCCCTTTTAATATTGCATAAATGTTACATCATGAAGAATTTCAAAAGGTCTAATAATTATTTTCTGTTTCAAAAGGAATTAGATTAAAGACAACTAAATTAGGTTTCTAGCAATTTTAATGATAATAATAATATTAATAATAATAAAATACAATTTCATTGTAAGCAAGTATATCTTAAAATAGTCTAATGAGATTTGTCATAATATATAGATGTCTTTGAAATCAAAAAGAAGAAATAAAAAACCTTCATCTCATGAATTTAAAATAAGTAGTGATTATTTAAAAAAATAAAAATGATGTCTAATATTAAATTGTATAAAAGATAAAATTAAAATATATTTTATATGAGAAATATTCAATTTTTATATACAAATTATATATATATATATATATATATATATATATATATATATATATGATGTACTATTTATATGAAAATTATTTCCAAATAGTAAAAAAATTGAATTAACTTTATTCCATCATTATGCTATTCCATAAAAAAATTATATAAATAGTAACACCTTGTTTTCTTGTGACTTAGTAAAGTTATGACATTAGTTTAGAATGAATAATAATTAAAACAAATATAAATTCGAAAAATCAATATATATATATATATATATAAAAATATTTTTATTGATGGTATATATAGATAAAGATAAATAAATAAGCTAAATAAAGTATAAGAGAACTATTAAAACAAAATTTAAATTAATAAACCCAAAGTAACCAAAAGTTTTCTTTTTGACCAAAAGTAATCCAAAGATTAACCATCGCCCAGTATTCTTTTTTCCTTTCTAAAAATAAAAGAGGAAATACACTATTCTTACAACAAAAAATCAATGAAAATTATAAATAAATATACATATAGAAGTGAACACAATTTTTCTTAAAAAGATATGAAACTAAAGTCTACGTTTTTTTAATGTTTCATGTGGTTTTTATTTTTATAAATAATAAAATAATGCTCAATTCTCCTAGTCATCAAACTTTATGTCTTTTTATTTTTATTCAACTCATATCAATACACTTATTGTCTTTAATTATATAATAACTGAAAAAATATAAAGGGTCTTAATAATTTAGCCTTAATATGTAATCATTAATAAAAGTCTCCTTTATATGTGTAAATTATAAAAAGATATTAATAATAATTGAAAATCTAATTGAAAAATTAATGAGGATGATGTGGAGCATCTTAGAGGCTTGGAAAAAAGCTTCCTTTAGATATTTATATAGACTAGGGGAATGCCCGTGCGTTGAACGGGTTGTTCTAATATTTTTATTTATTTTTATTGAGATTATTCATAAAATATATAGATTACTAACATAAATCATGTAATATATAATATATTTTAATATAAATATGAGTTTAATTTTTTATATCAAAATAATCTATTGTTTGCACAAAATATTTATACAATAAATTTGAAAAAGTATATAAATTTTATTTAAATAAAATAATATAATTTTAATAATAATAAAGTCTTTATAAATTTGGAAATTTAAAATTTAAATTGAGTTTTAAAAAATTGAAAAAATAACAATACTTTGATAAATATTATAATTTTCTGAATTAGAAGACCTATGAAATTCTGGTATGCATTGAATGGGAACCATTTCACATTAATATGAATTATTCCTTTAATTTCCAATAAAGTCATGAGTTAGTAGAATATGGATTGAAGATGAAGATGAAGATTCTTATTTAATTCATCATATTTTAATTCACTTTTTTGTAATTATTGGATATTTAGATATTTAAATTATGTATTTTTGTTTACATTTATCATTCAAAAAATTAAAATAACACATACTTTATAGAAACCCACACAAATGCACTCTCTAATTAGAGAAAAAAATATTCTTTCATCTTTGAACACGCATTTGTGAATGTTCAAGGAACATATAGAAAAACTTTTAGTTATAGCACATCATCTAATTTCATGAAAGCAATTAAAACTAAAAAAAATGTTAAAGAACAATATTAGAATTAAGCATAATCTATACATTTCTATAACTTTACAAAAAAATTGTGCCTAAATTGTACGACTCACTAACAAATCCAAGTTTTTCTTTAGTATTTTCAAGAACATGAACCTCAAATCTTTTGTTTTGCCTTTTTTATTTCTTCTCTACCAATGTAAACTCCATTTTGCCTCCGTTGATCGCATACAATAATATTCTGCGAACTCTGCCTTTTTTCATGTTACTCTAATACTCACACACACATCTTGTTTTTTGTTCTAAAATTTTTGCCAAAATCACTTCCATCACCATCTAAAATTTTCTCCTATAAATAGTTGGGTCAAATCATAACTACTTAAAACTATACATCTTCCACTTATATTTTATTATGTCATGAATTTATTGGCAACTAAGGAATAAATTATAATGAAACTCCATTTTCAATGCATAGCAGTTACACCAAAAAGAATTTGAAAGGTCCACTTATTATTTCTTAGTTCAAAGTATTTATACAACAAATTAGAATATGACTAATAATTTGCATTCTCTTACTAAATTAAACAAATTTGTAAATTAATTTTATAATAAATAAGCTATTCAAATTTAACCAAATTTTGGTTAGAACGTAGGGACTTAAGCCAATATTCAACTAAGCCATTCATTTTTTTTTTCTTTTATCCCTTTATTATACACACACAGACAAACTTGAACTAAAATTTTAAGAGTAATATTTTTTTGGGACAACCACATAATATTTTTAGACTAATATAGAACAATATATTATTCAATATGCATTAAACTAACTAATCAACTCTCTTTTGTTTTTTGCGTCAAAAAAAAACTCTCTTTTGTTTTTATAGTTAGTGAGACATGCGGTAATATGAAAAGTCTTTCCCACGTTAAAGTAAGTAATGACTATTTAGTCTCCATAATAATTTGTTTCAAAGTGAATAATTGTATTATGTTTCAAAGTGAATAATTGACAATTGAAGTTTACACTAAAAATTAAAATATTTCAAGTCTCCTTTACATACAATATTATATTATATTATACTTAAACATATTGTTACATTCTCGTCATCATGTTCCAAAACTCTAAATTGAACTCTTGCTTCTATTTATTCTTCATTTTCTTCTCAAGATACTTAAGCCATAAGCGAGATCAATATCCATTCTTTTTCCTGATACAACATATAAACAAATCTCGTGATATTAGATCCAAGCTAATCAGTAAGCATTAGCAAACTCATAAATAGTTATCATATTTTTTTTGAGGGAATATCTATCTCACATTAAAAAACTAAAATTGTAAGACATATATAATAAAAGTGATCATTAATTTTTTATTAAAAAAATTACAAAAACATTAGCCACCAAATGTAGAATAAAATAATAATCATGAAATTACCTCAGTCGAGTGTTACAAAGAGAAAACAAATGCAAATCTTCTTATAAGTTCTTCCAAGTTCTAACTTTGGACTACGACTTGTGTGTGTGTGTGTGTGTGTGTGTGTGTGTGTGTGTGTGTGTGTGTGTGTGTGTGTGTGTGTGTGTGTGTGTGTGTGTGTGTGTGTGTGTGTGTGTGTGTGTGTGTGTGTGTGTGTGTGTGTGTGTGTGTGTGTGTGTGTGTGTGTGTGTGTGTGTGTGTGTGTGTGTGTGTGTGTGTGTGTGTGTGTGTGTGTGTGTGTGTGTGTGTGTGTGTGTGTGTGTGTGTGTGTGTGTGTGTGTGTGTGTGTGTGTGTGTGTGTGTGTGTGTGTGTGTGTGTGTGTGTGTGTGTGTGTGTGTGTGTGTGTGTGTGTGTGTGTGTGTGTGTGTGTGTGTGTGTGTGTGTGTGTGTGTGTGTGTGTGTGTGTGTGTGTGTGTGTGTGTGTGTGTGTGTGTGTGTGTGTGTGTGTGTGTGTGTGTGTGTGTGTGTGTGTGTGTGTGTGTGTGTGTGTGTGTGTGTGTGTGTGTGGACTGACAACAACTATTTATAGGTAGTTTCAACCTAAAAAATGCATTTATAACCACCATGATATGATGGTCATTCAAAGTTTGTCCTTTCATATCCAAAACATATGAATTGTCACTTACAACTTTTCAAATTCAAAAGGTTTATACTACTAAATAGAGTTTAATATAACTTCAAGGATAAAATTGTAACTTCAATTTATGAATCATCAGTCACTTAGTAAAATATATTTTTTGGATCAAAACTTACCTAGTATAATATGAAAAGTCGTTTGGAAACTTCAATGTTTGTAACACCCTCATATTTCTATCAAGTAGAAATACTAAAGCGTACTTAATGGCATACATCAGAGTATAAAAATTCCTGTTTCAGATATTGATTTGACCAAAAACTCTCGAATCCAAATCAAAGAGTCGTAAACATAATATAGTCAGAAGTTCAATATCCCAAAACAAGACAACAGCGGAAACGATTACACAACTCAAATACAAATTCAAGTTATAAATCAAATACAAAGATACAAGGGAAAAATCATAACTAATAATAGAAGACTACGTCTTCCATTTCCTTCTCGAGCACGCCATCCACCCGTGCCATAAAGGATCTTCTTTCCCTGTTCCTCTGAAAAACAACAACATTTGTAGGGTGAGACAACTTGTCTCAGTGAGTCTTACCGTGACCCCTTACCTATCACTCGGTCCAATTATAAAACATTTTTCCTATCATAAAGATTATTTATGACGCACCCAATCCCTTGCCGAATTGGTCAATAGCGTTGGAAGTTTCCTTCCAACCTAAGTACGCCCATTTATTAGTAATTCAATATGAATTACAATACACAATCAATCACTGGTAATCCGATAAATAATTTACATTAGAGTTCATAATCCAATTCTTGATGACTATGTACAATTTAAATTATAAACTATAGTTCACAACCCAATTCTTGATGGTTATGACTATCCTCTTTTTTAATCTAGTACAACACCTTAAACCATTTTTCTTTTCTTCGGTTTGCGGTGAACCCAATCCACTCACAGTGAACAACCTCATATGGGCCTAGCTCGAGGGCTCATGACTTCCCTCTCCCTAGTGTACTATCCTCTTGGGTCGTCACCCATAATCGATATAATTAAATACCGTACCCGCATTGGGCCGTCTACTATGTTCAATATACTTATTTATATACAACCATAACTCATTCTATGATAGGTTATAATATCAATGCATTCATGAAATCAATCCAGTCACCATTTAAATCATAAAACATTTGGTTCCCACACGTATTCTAAGTTTACGGTTTTTCGAAATGTTTATAACTTCACACATTTTATTAAATGTGGTTCAATCACACACAAAGTCATGGTATAACAGACCTAAATACTTGGGAAATGGTTGAGGAAGGAATTAGGAGAGGTTTGGAATCGAACGGAACCACGAAAACGAGATTTGGCTTAAAACGAGACTTTGTCAACCCGAGAAAAACACTGGCACCCGTGTTTTGAAACACGGCCGTGTTTTCCCCCTGCACACAAAAATACCGATTTTGCTCGTTTTCTCGTTTCCGTTAATCCGTTCGCGTCCAATCCATTATCCAATTCAATCCCCAACATATAAACAGTCATCACACATAAATGCTCAGGGTGGTTAGGAAAAGGATTTAGAAGAAGTTTGAAGCCGAACGGAGCGTCGAAACGAAACATTGGATATTGGGAACATAGGAACTTCTCGACTTAATGCCCAATTCCGTTCCGTTTCGTTCTCCGATCGATCCCAAACGTATTTCAATCCTAAACAACCACGCATGACCATACACACAAATATTCCAGCCTGAGCAATACAATTCAACAATCAAAATCATATTGTTTCGTTCTATGTTTCAAAAACACATAATCTCGTAAAATACTGTTTTTGACTCTAAAATTCTCGAAACTCCGAATTTTGAAAAATCATTCAAACATAACTCAAAAACGATATTTAAATTCCCTAAGCGAGTAAAACTCACCTCGTGTGATGAAAATCACACAAAACCGAAGCTCTCCGAAGCTCACGATTTCGAAACTTCACGTACACGCTCCGGATCCGCTCCAAACTCGGAACCAAACCTCCAATACTCTCTCCACTCGACCCACGTCAAACCAACAAAGAACGGGGTTGAGTTTTCGTGCTTCAACTTCCATTTCTCTCCACTTTAAGCCATATGGTTCAACAATGGTGAAAAGAGATTGAGAAGAAATTAGGGAGTGAAATTGGTATCAATAGATAGAGGAAGAAAAATGGAAGAAAACGAGACCAAAAGCCCCTTACCCGGTGTTGATTTGAGGGAGATCTCGCTGCTTCTTTCTTCTCCACCTTCGCCCTTCTCTTCTCCCTCTCTCTCGGTTTCACGTTTCTCTCTCTCTCTATTCTTTTCTTTCTTTTCTCTTCTCTGTTCTTTCTTTCTCTTTATTTCTTTCTTTCCTTTCTTTATTCTTTCTTTCATTTATTTTCACACAAGTGAGAGTTAAGAGAGTATTTGGATATTTTTGGTATCCTAGAGCTCATTTAACATGAGTGGTATTATTCCTAAAATACCCTTAGATTACTAATTTCCACTCAGTTATGCATTTAAATTATTTTCTCTAGCAATTATAAATTGCTTTCGTAACAACCTCATATCCGTGACTTGATTTATTACCTATTCAAGTAATAAATCATTCGTTAAATTTCTTAATTTGAAATTAACGAAATTAGGGATGTTACAATGTTCAAATTTATATTTTGTATAAAAAAAATTTAAATTTATAATCCTTTTGATACAATTATTTTAAAGAATAATATGTGGCCGTATAGAAATAATGTTGTTGATCTAAAATAAAGAAGAAATCAAGTGGTGGCAACACACACAAATAATCATTACACACACAAAATAATAGTAACCCAATGAAACCAATTTATTCCATTGCAATCACTACATCTACTTTTTAAAAAAATAAAGAGTTATAATTTTATCATTTAAGTTAATAGTTAAGGTTAATGTAATAAGAGTAATGATATTATTATTTATTAAAATTAGTAATAAATTTATTATTACATATTAATATCCTTTTAATAGTTACTGTTATAAAAATAAAATTTAGATTCAATTTAATTTTTTTTCAACGTAATTACAAATCAAGTAGTAATTTTTTTTAAGAAGACTAATAGTATGTTTTTAATAGATTAATTATATTTTACTTAAACATATTTTTAGTTGTTATTATCAACTTCTATATTTTCATAAGAAAATATTATTTTCATATAATAGCATCATTTAATAAGTTAAGGGTCATTACGTGCTTTCATTAAAATAATAATGTCTTATTTAATTGGAGATTATAATTAAATATTATAATAGACAAAATTCTTGAGAAGCAATAAGGATGCTCTATTGGGGATTTTTAGATAGATAGATAGATAGATAGATATTGATATTGATATTGATGATTGATTGTCTTTAATTATATAATAACTGAAAGAATATAAAGGGTCTTAATAATTTAGCCTTAATATGTAATCATGAATTTAAGTCTCCTAATTTTATGTGGAAATTATAAAAAATATATTAATATAATTGAAATCTAATTGAAAAATAAATGAAGATGATGTGGAGCATCCTAGAGCTTGGAAAAAAGCTTCCTTTAGAGATTTACTGTAACACCCTCATATTTCTATCTACTAGAAATACTCAAGTGTACCTTTTTAGCATACATCAGAGATACAATTCCCGCTTAGGTTTACATCTTTACAAGAATAGCGGAAACGATACATAACTTAGATACAAATTCAAGTTATAAATCGTATACAAAGATACAAGGGAAAACCATAACTAATAATAGAAGAACCGCGTCTTCCATTTCCTTCTCGAGCACGCCATCCACTCGTGCCATAAAGGATCTTCTTTCCCTGTTTCTCTGTAAAACAACAACATTTGTAGGGTGAGATAACAAATCTCAGTGAGTCTTACCGTGACCCCTTACCTATCACTCGGTCCAATTATAAAACATTTTTCCTTTCATAAAGATTATTTATGACGCACCCAATCCCTCGCCGAATTGGTCAATAGCGTTGGAAGTTTCCTCTCAACCTAAGTACACCTTGGCGCACCCAATTCCTTTCCGAATTGGTCAATAGCATTGAGAGGTTCCTCCCAACCTAAGTACGCCCATTTATTAGTAATTCAATATGAATTACAATACACAATCAATCACTGGTAATCCGATAAATAATTTACATTAGAGTTCATAATCCAATTCTTGATGACTATGTACAATTTAAATTTTAAACTATAGTTCACAACCCAATTCTTGATGGTTATGACTATCCTCTTTTTTTAATCTAGTACAACACCTTAAACCATTTTTCTTTTCTTCGGTTTGCGGTGAACCCAATCCACTCACAAAGGAACAACCTCATATGGGCCTAGCTCGAGGGCTCATGACTTCCCTCTCCCTAGTGTACTATCCTCTTGGGTCGTCACCCATAATCGATATAATTAAATACCGTACCCGCATTGGGTCGTCTACTATGTTCAATATACTTTACATATGTACAACCATAACTCATTCTATGATAGGTTATAATACCAATGAATTCATGAAATCAATCCAATCCACATTTAAGTTATAAAACATTTGGTTCCCACACGTACTCTAGGTTTTACGGTTTTTCGAAATATTCATAACTTCACACATTTTATTAAATGTGGTTCAATCACACACAAAGTCATGGTATAACATACCTAAATACTTGGAAAAGGGTTGAGGAAGGAATTAGGAGAGGTTTGGAATCGAACAGAACCACGAAAACGAGATTTGGCTTAAAACGAGACTTTGTCAACCCGAGAGAAACACTGGCACCCATGTTTTTGAAACACGGCCGTGTTTTTCCCCCTGCACACAAAAATACCAATTTTGCTCGTTTTCTCGTTTCCGTTAATCCGTTCGCGTCCAATCCATTATCCAATTCAATCCCCAACATATAAACAGTCATCACACATAATATTTCAGTCCAAAGAATCCACATATCAACATATACATCAATATATAGTTTAACGAATAAGTCGTAAAAAGTATAATTTTCGAAAACGGTTTTCGACTCGTAAAATTTTCAAAACCCAACGGAACGAAATGAAATGAACGACACAGTCAATCATTCAGAACACAAACCCCTAAACGTGAGTAAAACTCACCTATCGTGATGAAAATCACGAAAAACCGAAACTCTCCGAAGCTCGATCGACCCGTAACACACGAACACGCTCCGAATTCGTTCCAAATACTTCCAAACTGAAACCCAAGCTTTCAACTACCCAAACAAGCCTATCCCAAGCTTCATCTTCTCCAATGGTTCACTTTGAGTTCCAACAACCTTCCAATCGAAACCCAACAGCCCCCACACTTCTCCTATGCCTTCAATCGACCCAATCTACAACAAAACTAGTACCAAATCAGTTGATGAGTTTCCCACCCTCAATACAAAACTTCAATTTCACAAAAACCTCTCTTTTCCTCCATTTGAGCAAAAATGGTGAATCACAAATGGGTAGGAATTAGGGGTTAAAAGTTACATCAATGGAAAGAGAATTGAAAATGGAGTGGAATGGAGGAGAAATTACTTACTAACCTTGAGGATCCATGGAGATCCTCTCTTATTCTTCTTCTTCTTTCTTCTCCCTCTTTTCCCCCTTTCTCTCGGTTCACTCTTTCTCTCTCTACTCTTCTCTCTTTTCTCTTACTTTCCCTTTCTTTATCCACATGTGTGTGGAATCATAGAGTACTTGGATAATTTTGGGTCTTGTAGCTCATTTAGTGTGAGTGGTATGAAGACTAAAATACCCCTAGTGTTCTAATTTCCACTCAATTATGTATTTTAAATTATATACTCTAGCAATTATAAATTGCTTTCGTGACAACCTAATATCCGTGACTTGATTTATTACCTACTCGAGTAATAAATCACTCGTTAATTTCTTAATTCGAAATTAACGAAATTAGGGATGTTACAATCACCCTAACTTGAAAAATTTTGTCCTCAAAATTGAACAACATACCTTCCAGAAACCAAATACGGATACTCCGTCCGCATATCATCATCCAATCCGCATGAAACCTTCTCGGCCGACAAACCATTCCCAATCTACTTTAGCAATTGGAATTGTTCGCGTCCGAAGTGTCTTCTCTCTACATTCTAGGATATGACTTGGATTGGAAAGGTATTTCCTCAATTGGAATACGTGAAACACATCACGTAGATTGGACAATACAAAAGGTAAAGCTATTGGTGTGTGAAATAAGCATGTGCAAGTATACACAGTCACAAACAAGTAATAAAGAGTAAGTAAAGATCGTTCCCACGAGGATTGACTAATTTTTAATGTGTTTGTTTAGCATAGGTAAACTAGTGTGTCTACAACTATTCAGAGATTTGTGGTTGGTTTTTGGAATATAGAAAAACAGAATTTAAATACACTGTAGAGGATGTAATTTAAGAGAGAGTTGAGATGCTTTTACCATATGAGTTCCTTGTGAGAATGTTGTCTTTGTCTTTCTGCTTGAGCACTGGTGCTTGATCACTTAGTGTAGATACATCAGTTAAGGGTGACTGTACAAGCTCAATAAACCCTTGTTTTTTTGCAAGAAAGGCAAGTGTGTCAAACTCCTCGCCTCCTTTCAAGTGGTTCAAGTTGCTAAATACTTTCCCTTAGTAAAACCCCACACTTGAACAAAGACTATGCTAATTACTTTTGAATTAGCATGGAATTACTAAAGTGACTTTGTGGAAAACAATTTTCTCATCAAAGACTTAAATAAACACTTGCCTTTGCTTCTAGTTCTTGAGATCTAGTTGTAAGTCAATCTCTTGTAAATACAACTCCCCCTTGTTCTAAGTTAACCTTAAAACAAGTTTAATTCAAGTACAAGAACTAGTAAGTGAGGCACCCTTTTGGACAACACAATAGTTCTCACGAGTTCATCATATGACTAGAGCATCCCAACTAAGGAATTTAGCTCATCATCGTCCACATAAAGTAATTAAACAAAGCAAGTAAAGAAAGCATTGTAAATAGCTTGGAAATGTAAATTGCTTAAAAGTAAATTGCTTGAATGGACAAGTCTTGCAAGAAAGTAAATTGCTTGATTGGACAAGTCTTGCAAGAAATTAAATAACAAGAAAGTAAATAAAGAGTAAGATGAAGAACATGAAATAAGAACTTAATATTAATGAAGAACACTTGATTCTCAACTAGGAAGAAGTGAAGAATAGAGATGTCAATTCCTTCTTACCTTCCTCTTAAGTTTAGAGTAATCAAAGTGAAGTAAAAAGACTTGGAAATAAAATGAAGAACAAGATGAACTTTAATCTAAAACTACTATTGTATCTATATGGTATTGGTTCTATATATCTATATTTTTTTCTTATATATCTTTACAAGAGATGAAAGAGTCCTATTTATAGAAGTAGGAGATTTCCTTCCATGGAGGGTTTTCTTTGTCTTCAAGTATTTGACTTCTTTGCTTGCTTGTGAAGTTTTCTTTGACCATCATGTGACTTATCCTAGTTATTTTGCAGGTGTCAATTGTTGTCACTTTGAATGGGAAACATTCCTTTGAGTGGGAAACATTCCTTTTGAAGGGGTCCAATTAGTTGATGACATTTGGCTTGGTGTAATGATGATGTTTGTTGTTTTTATCCCATAGATGACTTCTTTGGTAACTTGATAATTGATTCCATGTGATCACCGAGCTAGTAGGAGGCCAGCAAGGCTCATTAGAACGAAATCAAATTGAGGTGCTTCCAATGTGGGGTCTTGTGCTACTTGCTTCACCGCATGCTTCAACAGCATGCTTTGGTGCTTAAGCACTCGATGCTTAAGCACTTAATGCAAAATCACGAGAATGCTGCAAAAGTACTCAACAAACATATCAAACATACCAATTTGTATATAAATTGAACTTCTATCTCCTTGATAATGTATTTTATGATTTTCATCTCTTTTTATTGTATTTACAAGTTTATTGCATTGGTTTCAAACATTTATCTAAGTAAAGACTATGAATAACTCTATATAAAATAGAGTTATCACACCCCAAACTTAACTTGTTGCTTGTCCTCAAGCAATAACAAAATAACAAGTAGGATTCTTTTGATGAAGAAGATCGGATCACTTTCAACTCCTTTCAATCTTTCAAAATGTGATGTTCTCTTAAAAGAACCTTTCTTTCCTCCAATCTCTATGTCTTTGTGCCTTTGAAATTCATCACAACCAAAGCTATTAAAACTCTTTTATGTGCGTGTGTGATCCATTGAAATTTGATTGGCTCCAAACTAAAAAAGGTTTTCTTAAACTTTTTGAAACTTTAGAAAAACTTTTGGTCAACACAAAGGTGTTTCAAAACATAGAGTAGACTCACAAGATCCTTAAGCTCGGGGGCTTTAAGTATATCAAAGGGCTTGACATGAGTAGTTTAAAACTTTTTGACTCAATGCTTCTTTTTTGATGTTTCTTTTTCTTTTGGTGCATAAGCATCTACTAGATAAGCACTAGATGCTTCTTAAAACTTATGTTACCCTCTTTCTTGACCTCCATGTGCATACTTTTTCTTGATTTGTTTTTTTGTTTTTCTTTTTCAAACCAAATGCACTTTGGAACAGGATTCATTGTCCTCCTTATGCATACTTTTCTTTTTCTTGGTTTGCAAATCAAATGCACTCTGTTTCTAACAGTTCGGTTTAGATATTAAGCAAACATAGTTTTGACACCTTTTGATTTTCTTTTTGAAACTTTATTGAGTACTAAGCTCCTCATTTTTGCCTTTGTTTTCATAAAATCTCCCCAAACTTATTTCTCAACACTCTTCTAAGTTTTTAATAAAACTTTGTTTTTGACCTTGGTTTTCTTAAATTCTGTTTGTTTCGGAAAAAACTTTTCACTCGGTTTGATCCTTTCAAAAATCAACTTTAAAGTGTAAAAGTGATAATAACAATGGTTGTTTTTGAAGTAAAAGGACTCTTTTTCTTTTCTTTTTATTGAGGATTTTGGTCTAAAGAGATGCATCAAAATCATTTGTGAAATAGCAAGTGATCATGCTTCAAAATCAGTACATTCCTACTATTGATTTACTTAAAACTGTTCAAAAATGCAAATTTGATTTTTTTGAAAATGCTTTGTTAAGTAAATCTAAAACAAAATGAAAATAAACTCTATTTACAAAAGACTTAACTACTTATCTAACATACTAACAGATATTTAACAGATATTAAATAAAACAAGCATTAGTAGGTTTAAAATACTATATATATATACCACATGCATCAGAATTTGAAGTGCTTCCCCCCCCAACTTAAAATTGAGCAGTGTCCTCACTAGCTCTTAAGTTGAGATGAAAACAGGGGAATAGTGTGCAAAATGGGGTGGGGGGTTAACATTACATGTGGGATTTATCCATAGTAGCATTAGTTTATAAGTAGCAAAATATATAACAAAATACTGCATAATATAACAAAATATTGCATAGTTAATATAGGAAAGCATGTAAAAAGTTTACTGTGGTTTTGCACCACTCCTCAGTCTGTTGCTGCTCCTTGTTGGTGTTGCTTTGGGCTTCTGCTTTGGTGCTTTTGGAGTTGTAGAAGCACTGCCAGTGGCCTTCACATCTGGTGTCTTTGAAGGTTGTGCAGGAGTTAGTGCTTGAGCATCAGATGGTTGAGCTCCAATCTGTACCTCTGGTTCCTTTGAAATTTCAGCAGATGGCTCCATAACTTGATCTGGTAAGTCCTTCAAGGTCTCAGCAATGTCCTTCAGTACTGTCTCTTCTTCTTCAGCTGTTTTCTTTTCTGGTTCTTTCTCCTTGGGTTCTTTTGATCCTTCCCCTTGCGCTATTGTTTGTTGAATAGTTGCTGTAGGTGGTGACTTGAAAATTTTTGGGTGTTTCCCAATTCTTGCCTTTTCTTGATAGCAAGCTCCGTAGCAACTAATCCTAGAATATCCTCAAGATCCTCAGTGATTCTGATTACAGTTGGTTCCTTTGTTGGTTCTGAAGCACTTGGTGCTGAAGCACCAGTGGTTGCAGGAACACTCTGCTCTTTAGCAATCTCCTGAGTAGGGACTTCACTGAAGTTGAGACATTGGGGCTTTTGTTAGTGCTTAAGCACGTGGTGCTTGAGCACTAAATTCTGCATTTCTGAAAAACACTGAAAACATCAAACTGCATAAAACATAGTTAATATTTATCAAAAATTGATGGGTTGCCTCCCACAAGCGCTTGTTTTAATGTCTTAACAAAATTTCGACTATCCTTTTTAGATCAAGGATTTTCAAAATGAATGGTGCTTTCAGTTGCACCATTTGCTCACCATAATACATTTTAACTCTTTGTCCATTTACTTTGAAAGTATTACCCGAGTTTGCATCAAATATGTCAATTGCACCATGAGAATATATCTTGACTAATTTGAATGGTCCTGTCCATCTGGATTTCAATTTTCCAGGAATAATTTTAGCCTTGAATTATACAATAGGACCAATCCTCCTTCTTTAAGATCTCTTTGTTGGATTCTTTTATCATGCCACACCTTGGTTTTATCTTTGTAAATTCTAGCATTCTCATAAGAGAAGTGCACGAATTCTTCTAATTCATTTAGTTCTAAAACCTCTGTTTGCTGCTTGGTCTAGATCAAAATTCAGCTTTTTGATTGCCCAATAGGATTTATTTTCTAGCTCAATTGGCGGGTGACATGCTTTGCCATAAACTATTCTATAGGGGACATACCTAATGGAGTTTTATATGCGATTCTATATGCCCATAATGCTTCATCTAAATGCAATGACCAATCTTTCCTTGTTGGTCCAACTATTTTTCTAGCATTCTTTTTATTTCCTATTTGATAGTTCAACTTGGCCACTAGTTTGGGGATGATATATGCAGTAGAAATTTTGTGTTTAATCCCATATTTTGCAAGAAGATTTTCAATAATTTTATTACAAAAATGAGATCCTTCATCATTTATGATTGCCCTAGGGTGCCAAATCTAGTAAATATGTTCTTTTGAAGAAATTTACTCATCGATCTAGCATCGGCACTAGGTAGTGCTACTTTGCTTCAACCCATTTAGACACATAATCTCTGAAGAACTAAGATGTATTCTTTACCAAAAGAAGTAGGAAAAGGACCCATGAAATCCATGCCCCATACATCAAAAAGTTCAAGTTCAAGAATGTTGGTTCTTGGCATTTCATGTTTTTCAGATATATTACCACTTCTTTGGCATCTATCACAGGTTTTTACTATATAGAATGCATCTTTAAATAAAGAGGGCCAAAAATAACTTTGTTTGTAGTACCTTTGTCTTTGCTGTTACTGTGTCCTCCAAAATGACCTCCATATGGTCTTGCAAGGCAGTTCTCAAACACTGGCTTGTTGTTCTTGTTCAGGACACACTTTCTCATGACTTGGTCTGGACACATCTTGTATAGGTAAGGTTCATCCCAACAGTATTGTTTTACTATATGGAAAAACCTTCTTTTCTGCTGATAATCCATTTGTGCAGGTACAACATTACTTACCAGATAGTTAGCAATGTCAGCATACCATGGTGCAGAATCTCCAGGTGCTTGAGCACTAAGTGCAAAAGCACTATATTCTATTACAGATATTGCTAACAAATCTTCATCCAGGAATCTCTCCTTGATTTCTTGAGTACTGTATCATCACCTTCAAGCCTAGATAGGTGATCGGCAACTTGATTTTCTACTCCTTCTTATCCCTAATCTCAAGATCAAACTCTTGAAGGAGTAGAATCCACCTTATTAGCCTAGGTTTTGCATCTTTCTTTGCAAGCGAGATACTTAATGGCAGAGTGGTCGGTATATACAATCACTTTTGTGCCTACTAAGTAAGATCTGAATTTGTCAAAAGCAAACACCACGACTAATAGCTCTTTCTCGATCACAAGTAGTTCACTTGAGCTTCAATTAATGTTTTGCTAGCATAATAAATTGAATGAAACACTTTGTCATACCTTTGCCCTAGGACACTCCTACAAAGAAAGTCACTAGCATCACACATTAGTTCAAAAGGTTTGGTCCAATAAAAGTGTTACAATGACAGTGCAATGACCAAAGCCTTCTTCGATTTCTGAAATGCTTTTATACAAGATTCATCAAAGTTAAATTGTGTATCTAATTGCAAAAGATTACACAGAGGTTTTGAAATTTTTGAAAGTCTTTGATGAATCTTCTATAGAAACCTCGCATGTCCTAGAAAACTTCTAATCCCTTGACGATTTGTTGGTGGTGGCGCTTTTCAATGACCTCAATTTTAGCTTTATCAACCTCAAGACCTTTCTTTGAAACCCTATGTCCTAGTACAATGCCTTCTTGTACCATGAAGTGACACTTTTCCCAATTAAGAACAAGATTTGTATCTTCACATCTTTGGAGAATTTGTTCTAAATTTGATAAACATAAAGGAAATGTTTCTCCAAAGACAGAAAAATCATCCATAAAGATTTCCATGGATTGTTCAATAAAATCGAGAAAACAAGGACATCATACATCTTTGAAATGTAGCAGTGCATTACATAATCCAAAGGGCATTCTCCTAAAAGCAAATGTACCATATGGACATGTAAAAGTAGTTTTATCTGGTCCTTAGGGTCAATGGCAATTTGATTATAACTTTGAGTAGCCATCTAAGAAACAAGAAAACTCCTTTCCTCGCTAGTCTATCTAACATCCGATCAATAAAGGGCAATGGAAAGTGATCTTTCTTGGTTGATTTATTAAGTTTTCAGTAATCCATACTGATTCTCCACCCGATTCTTCGTTTGTGGGAATTAGTTCATTTTTTTGGTTGGCTATTACTGTGACTCCCCCTTTCTTGGGAACACATTGTACAGGGCTAACCCATGTACTATCTTCAATTGGGTAAATAATCCCAGCATCTAGCCATTTAATTATTTCCTTTTTAACAACCTCTTTCATGATTGGATTTAGCCTTCTCTGTGCCTCAATGCTGTTTTTAGCATTGTCTTCTAGATTTATTCTATGCATACAAATAGAGGGGCTAATCCCTTTAATGTCTGCCATTTGCCATCCTATTGCTTTTTTATGTTTTTTAAGGGTTTCAATTAAATCATGCTCCTGCTCTAATGATAGATCAGATGCAATGATAACTTGAAGTGAATCATTATCCCCTAAGAAAACATACTTTAAGTGTTTTGGCAATTCCTTCAGTTCTAGTTTGGGAGGTTGTTCAATTGAAGGTAAGTTTTTCTTAAGGTTAGGGTCTTCTAAATTTAAAGATTCAAAAGTTCTAGACCATACCTTAGGTTTAACTTCCTCTGTTGTCAGTATGCCTTGTTCTTGCATTTCAGCCTCAGGAAGTGCATAAGCACTTGATGCTAAAGCACTAGTCAGATGGTCATACTGTTTGTTGAATTGCTTCGCACTGTGATGATCAAGTGAGATAGCGTAACATTCTTCTTGCTCCTCTGCTTTGATACTTCATTGCTTTCATCACATTGAATTTCACTTCTTGATCATTCACCCTCATGGTTAGTTCTCCTTTTGAACATCAATAAGTGTCTTACCAGCTTGCAAGAAATGGTCTTCCAAGGATTATCGGCACATTTTCATCTCGCAACAAAATCAAGAATAACAAAATCTGCAGGAAACACGAATTTGTCAACCTTGACTGAATATATCTTCAACTATCCCTTCGGATATGCCGTTGATCTATCTCGCAAGGGATAATGTTACAGAGGTAGGCTTTGCATTACCAATTCCTAACTTCTCAAAGATAGATTTAGGCATCAAGTTGATGCTTGCACCTAAATCACATAGAGCTCTCCTGTATAGTTGTTGCCTATAGAGAAAGGAATTGTAAAGCTACCAGGATCTTTCAATTTTCTTGGAATTTTATTCTCAAAATTGAACTAACTTCCTTTGACATTGCAATAGTTTGAAATTCACCTAATCTCTTTCTTCTACAAATGATATCTTTCATAAATTTAGCATAATTAGGCATTTGTTGTAAAGCTTCAATCAAAGGAATATTAATGTGCAACTTGTTTTAAAACATCTAAAAACTTACTGAATTGCTTCTCCTCATGCACTTTTTTTAATCTTTGAGGAATGGAGGAGGTGGGTGTTCATAACTAACCCGGGATTTGGTTCTTTTTGAGAAGTGGGAGCTTCGTGCTTCACACTCTGAGTTTCTTTTTCTTTTTGAGTTTTTTCTCCTTATCTACACCTTCATTCTCATAGGGCTCAGTGAGATCCTTACCACTTCTCGGTGATATGGCCTTTACTTGTTCTTTTCCTTGCCTTTGAGATGTGGATGCTTCAGATTGGATGGTAGAACACCTGCAGGTCTTTGATACATAGCATTTGCTAATTGACCTACTTGAGTTTCTAAGTTTTTATGGAAGCATCTTGAGTTTGCCTTCTTCATTGTTCTTGTTTCACTTATGAATGATTTAAGCGGGCTTTCTATTGAATTATCATTGGCGCTTTGTTGTTGCCTTTGATAATTTTGATATCCTGGTTTGTGTGGGCTGGTGCTTGAGCTCCCGGTGCTTGAACACACAGTGCTTGAGCACTTATTATTACTTGTCCCCACTTAAGATTTGGGTGATTTTTCCAAACCCGTGATTATAGGTGTTAGAGTAAGGGTTGTTATTCCTATTATTATTATATCTATTTTGATCCACATAGTTAATCGACACAGATTACTTGAGCACTCTTCATAGAGGTGGGCTCCTCCACAAGAAACACAACTAGGTGCTCCTTGAGGTGCTTGTTCTATGGTCGCAATGAAGTTTCTGCGGTTTAGATGTAAATGAACTAGGTGTAGTGAAAGTTTTAATCATGTTAGCCAATGTGGCAACTTGAGCGATTAGGGATGAAATTTCACTAAGTTCATGTACTCCACTTTTCTTTTGGGCACTTGCCCTTTCAAGAGCCACTAGAACTATTCGTTGCTACCCTATCAATTAATTCACAAGCTTCATTATAAGACAGATTCAATAAAACACTCGATGATGCATCAAGCATAATTGCTTGGGGCTCTAATCCATTGTAAAATGTTTCCATCTCAGTATAATGACCGCGGACCATGATGAGGACATTTTCTAAGCAATTCCTTCCATCTTTCCCATGCCTCAAACAATGATTCAAATCTCTTTGTTTAAAAGATGTAATGTCATTTCTCATCCTAGCATTTTTGATTGGTGGGAAGTATTTTGACAGAATTTTTCACTAATTCATTCCATGAATGAATTGAATTAGGCTCTAAAGAATTTAACCATGATTTAGCTTTATCTTTTAATGAATATGGAAATAACTTTAGCCTAAATGCATCCTCACTTACACCGTGTATGATGAAATTGCTACATACTTCTAAAAACTGCTTTAAATGCTCATGGGGGTCATCATGTGAAAATCCCCAAATCGACCAATTGTTTGCGACATTTGAAACATCATTGGTTTAAATTCAAAATGGACAACATCAATATGAGGCCTAGCAATGCTAGTCTGCATATTTTGATGATCAAACATGGCATAATCCTCATGGGCCCTATCTCTATCATTAATCATGCCTATAGGGTCCATGTATATGAATTGATGTCTATGATTTACTCCTACATCGAATTGAATTACCTCTGGCGATGTTATGCCTTGATCCTTCATCTTCCGGCTGTGTTTGGTGCACGAGTTCTTTGTCACATGTGTCATCCGCATGTGTATTTGTACTTGTTTGTGGCATCCCTAGTGGTATTCTTGGTTCACCATATTCTTTGTGTTGTTGGATTTCCCTCTGAAGTCTTAATTGTCTCCCCGAATCTTCTTTCAATCTCTGGATCAAAATCAAAATTTGGTGGTGGTCTTCTTGGCATAGGCTAGTGCTTAAGCACTTGTTCTGCACAAAATAACACTACCAAAAAGCAGTAAAAAAAATAAAAACACTCTTTTACTAACTAAACAAACTAAAAATTATTGGCAATCCCTGCAACGCGCCAAAAACTTGGTGTGTGAAATAAGCATGTGCAAGTATACACAGTCACAAACAAGTAATAAAGAGTAAGTAAAGATCGTTCCCACGAGGATTGACTAATTTTTAATGTGTTTGTTTAGCATAGGTAAACTAGTGTGTCTACAACTATTCAGAGATTTGTGGTTGGTTTTTGGAATATAGAAAAACAGAATTTAAATACCTGTAGAGGATGTAATTTAAGAGAGAGTTGAGATGCTTTTACCATATGAGTTCCTTGTGAGAATGTTGTCTTTGTCTTTCGGTGCTTGAGCACCTGGTGCTTGATCACTTAGTGTAGATAATCAGATTAAGGGTGACTGTACAAGCTCAATAAACCCTTGTTTTTTTGCATGCAAGGGGGCAGTGTGTCAAACTCCCTCGCCTCCTTTCAAGTGGTTCAAGTTGCTAAATACTTTCCTTTAGTAAAACCCCACACTTGAACAAAGACTATGCTAATTACTTTTGAATTAGCATGGAATTACTAAGTGACTTTGTGGAAAACAATTTTCTCATCAAAGACTTAAATAAACACTTGCCTTTGCTTCTAGTTCTTGAGATCTAGTTGTAAGTCAATCTCTTGTAAATACAACTCCCCCTTGTTCTAAGTTAACCTTAAAACAAGTTTAATTCAAGTACAAGAACTAGTAAGTGAGGCACCCTTTTGGACAACACAATAGTTCTCACGAGTTCATCATATGACTAGAGCATCCCAACTAAGGAATTTAGCTCATCATCGTCCACATAAAGTAATTAAACAAAGCAAGTAAAGAAAGCATTGTAAATAGCTTGGAAATGTAAATTGCTTAAAAGTAAATTGCTTGAATGGACAAGTCTTGCAAGAAAGTAAATTGCTTGATTGGACAAGTCTTGCAAGAAATTAAATAACAAGAAAGTAAATAAAGAGTAAGATGAAGAACATGAAATAAGAACTTAATATTAATGAAGAACACTTGATTCTCAACTAGGAAGAAGTGAAGAATAGAGATGTCAATTCCTTCTTACCTTCCTCTTAAGTTTAGAGTAATCAAAGTGAAGTAAAAAGACTTGGAAATAAAATGAAGAACAAGATGAACTTTAATCTAAAACTACTATTGTATCTATATGGTATTGGTTCTATATATCTATATTTTTTTCTTATATATCTTTACAAGAGATGAAAGAGTCCTATTTATAGAAGTAGGAGATTTCCTTCCATGGAGGGTTTTCTTTGTCTTCAAGTATTTGACTTCTTTGCTTGCTTGTGAAGTTTTCTTTGACCATCATGTGACTTATCCTAGTTATTTTGCAGGTGTCAATTGTTGTCACTTTGAATGGGAAACATTCCTTTGAGTGGGAAACATTCCTTTTGAAGGGGTCCAATTAGTTGATGACATTTGGCTTGGTGTAATGATGATGTTTGTTGTTTTTATCCCATAGATGACTTCTTTGGTAACTTGATAATTGATTCCATGTGATCACCGAGCTAGTAGGAGGCCAAAGCAAGGCTCATTAGAACGAAATCAAATTGAGGTGCTTCCAATGTGGGGTCTTGTGCTACTTGCTTCACCGCATGCTTCAACAAGCATGCTTTGGTGCTTAAGCACTCGATGCTTAAGCACTTAATGCAAAATCACAGAATCTGCAAAAGTACTCAACAAACATATCAAACATACCAATTTGTATATAAATTGAACTTCTATCTCCTTGATAATGTATTTTATGATTTTCATCTCTTTTTATTGTATTTACAAGTTTATTGCATTGGTTTCAAACATTTATCTAAGTAAAAGACTATGAATAACTCTATATAAAATAGAGTTATCAGCTATACAGCACCCCCACTAGCACAATACGCTCGATGATTTGGAAAGATCCAATATACCGAAGACGATGTTCTACTGTAACAATGATTGATGAAACTCTTACAACACGGGGTCACCAGATTTAACTCTAGTGGTCTACTCCTTTTGACAACATATTTCTGTTGAACAACTCTGAGCTATCTTCCATTCTCACTATATACACAATAGTTTTCAATTTAAAGTCATGAGTCAAACAGTGCTCCTCATGAAACTTCACTTGCTTGGATTCATAAACTACCACTTACTGATGTTGCTTAAGAACACATCTTAAACCCTACTCCGAGGCGTCATTGTAACTTTGAAACCTCAGGGACGGATCCTGAAGAATTAGGATGGAAACATAAATTAGCCTCTCTTGCAACTCTAGAAAACATTCTCCACAATCGAATCTCATTCACACTACGGTGACCACTTACAAGTTAACCGAGGAGTGGAATAACTAATCATGAGAATTCTCAGATGAATCTACGATGAAAACCAGTTCCCAATTCAATACAACTTCGACTTTGTTGGGGTTTATTGCCCCTCCTCAATGGGATATCACAATTCCCAAAACTTCACTTCAAACCTCCAGAAATCACACTTCTGAGGTTTAGCGTACCACTTCTTCACAGTTCCACACTGGTATATCCAGTGGTTGCAACAGTCCAGCAGTCTTTTGGTGCTAAGAGAATTCCATTTGAAATTTACATGGTTACCAAATAAAGAAAATTCTAGGAGAACAGTTTCGTCCACTTGGATTCCATCAACCATAGCGATATAAGGATCTACCGATCTTAAATATCAAAATATTCATTAAATTAGGGACTAACTCATTAATCATTAATGGTAGTAACGATAAGAGTTACTAATGCAGCTTATGAATCAACAATCTCACGCATTACAGGTAGATTACAGGTCAAAACCCTTTTACGTTGTTTTATTTAATAGAAACGACATAGAGCTGAACCAGTTACCTTCCATGCAAAACAACACTTCTTGACTGATTCCTTTTTGAATACCATAGATATCGCTTACATTATATATAGCCAAAGCCTCATTACAATATC
The DNA here is from genome assembly GCA_020916435.1 of Oxytropis ochrocephala. Lineage (NCBI taxonomy): Eukaryota > Viridiplantae > Streptophyta > Magnoliopsida > Fabales > Fabaceae > Oxytropis > Oxytropis ochrocephala. The sequence continues at coordinate 92,066,621 of CM037091.1, forward strand.
GCATATATTTCTCGTACTCTCCTCCATATTTACACCTAAATCACATAGTTTACGCTTATCAATATTATATACTTGAAAGACCTTTCATCATCATTGTCCTCGAATCATCATTTAAGGCATTGACCTTAACCTTCCAGACTTTTCCTACAGACGGTTTCCACTTCCCCATACAAATTTATAGGAATTTGATTAACATCTTTTATTCAATTCCCAAAACTCGCTTTCCCATCAAGCTATGTAATGGACATGGCCGCCGATAACTGGATGGCACTCATGACCCGTTATTTGATTCTAAGAAATGACCGCAGTAAGGAAAAATAAAATATCACATGTGAGGGAAAATATACTCAAGCTGATTTATATATATTACGAGGCACTCGACGCACCTAAGAAATCACAATTCAAAGGTTTAGCATTCAACCTCTTCTCTCGGTGTACATTCGAACAATGCGGAGATGCTGATCATGATCCACAATGGACTTAGTGTACACCAAGATGTTATCAGTGAAAATTTCAACAACTAATCTAACTACGGGGGTAAACTTGGTTCATGAAATTCATGAATACCGTAGGAGCATTAGTTAGACCAAAAAGCAACACTACTCACTCGTAATGTCTATATCTAGTATGGATAGTCATCTTGAATACCTAAAGCCCTAACCTTAAACTAAAAATAACCCGACCTTAGGCCAATCTTTAAAAATACTGCACTTTGCACATCGGTGATTAACCAAATCATAGATTCTTGGCATAGGTACTTATCCCCAATAATGACTTTACTCAACTGGAGATAATCCATACACGACCTCCTGCTCCCGTCTTTCTTTTCAACAAGTAACACCGAGCACCCCAACTTGTAGTAAATCGGGGGAACATCACCTTTCGGTTTTATTTGGTACAGTACTATTAGAACTTCGGGCTAAACTCTGTCACTAATGTGTTCATGACTAACTCACAAATGGGTAAAGTTTGTGGATAAATTTCTTGAACCTTTGTATATAAAATAGTTTTATTACATACCCATAGGAGTTACTTCCTTCGCTAACCCGAAATACTAACAAGGAGCATCTTCAAACCTCATGACTCAGTCTTTGAATTCAATTACTGGCTTTTCAGAACCTATAAGTCAAACGACTATTCTCTTGAACTGAGTCTACTATTCATTTACTTAAGTATGAGAAGATCTAAACAATAAAGATCTCTCGCTTGATACATAACAGCTTTCCTAGTTAAGTAAGACTTACTAGAAAATTCTAAACTTTGTTCCATCATGTTGTATTGTTGACTACTCTAGGCGGAACGTGCATGTTTGGATTAATCACGGAGTTGAGCTAATTATTATAACATCAAAGAAATAATCAAAATAGAAGGATTCTTCCTCAGAATCAAACGGGCACAAGATAATGCTTCCAGCGTTGATTCCGAGAACAATTCTCACTATTTTACTCATTCCTTTGGTCCCACAACCCTCCAAACTCCACAACTCTCCAAACATAACCATAACTCCTAGAGTAACCATTTGGTAAGGAACGTGTCTTGCCTAACAAGAAGTCAGGTGTTTAACACTTACTTGATTCGCTCTTCCTATAGGACAACGACACTTTCACTACTTTAAGTAATTGAAAGTTCTACCCTTGTAGTATACTAGTAAAATGCCTCATTGTTGTTGGCTTTTGAAAACTCCACTGACTGCTGAGCGTTATTGGTATTAATGACCATTTCTGAGAGATAAATCTCTTGGAAACTACAATGATTATCATTCTAAACCGGTGTTTAGGTATCTAATCTTAATGACTGGAAGTCCTCTTTCAACTTCCCAAACCTCTAATGAAGGTATGTTCTACAACCACTTAGGTATGGTAGAAGTAAATTTCAGAATACAACTGGAAACAGGATTCTTAGCCTACTCAGACGTGTAGACATTTCTGTTAGCTTTCCAACACATATCGGAACATAAAAATCGGAGTTCCGAATTAAAAGTTATAAATTAAACAAGTCGGAGAACTGACGAAAATTTCTCACAGACCAATATTGGCTTGCTCATAATCCCAAGGAAATAATAAAGTTATTTCGGTTACCATAACCTACTAATCTCATCTTGAATGGAACTTGGTTCAGAAACCGTAATCGGGAACTGACTCCATCAACATTTGGTTCTGTAGCCAATACTGAAATTGCACTACAGCTTACTAGATCAGATTCATGGCATTTCAAAATGTGGCTTTGAGGAAAAGAACCTCATCAATACTTGCAGTTATCTGAAAGAATGTCTCTAACTGCGACATAAGCTGAGGTTTACTCTAACCATAAGGTAATGTTATCGTAAAACCGTATTTCGATAACTGATAGACTGACTAATCAATGGTCAGGATTTCGGGGTTTCAATTAATCTTAACAGATCTTACGATACTGGCTTTATTACTGCCCAAAGGCTTTGCTTACTTGTAACACCATCTCGTAGCCCTTCGCTTCATTGCGTGCTCGATAAACCGAGAAGGCCAGAATTCCTATGGTTTAGGGTTTGGACATTTTCAGGGCTGAGGCAAATAATTGTCATCATTCTTAGTAAGTCACATGAAACATTGAGTGGATCCTGACTCAATACTTCACATAATATACTGAAAGGTTCTGACATTTAATTGTCTAAGTCCATAGCTGACTCGATCTAACCTTTTGACCAAACGGTCTCTACGTCCGACTAGGTCGAACTGCTCTGATACCAAAATGTAACACCCTCATATTTCTATCTACTAGAAATACTCAAGTGTACCTTTTTAGCATACATCAGAGATACAATTCCCGCTTAGGTTTACATCTTTACAAGAATAGCGGAAACGATACATAACTTAGATACAAATTCAAGTTATAAATCGTATACAAAGATACAAGGGAAAACCATAACTAATAATAGAAGAACCGCGTCTTCCATTTCCTACTCGAGCACGCCATCCACTCGTGCCATAAAGGATCTTCTTTCCCTGTTTCTCTGTAAAACAACAACATTTGTAGGGTGAGATAACAAATCTCAGTGAGTCTTACCGTGACCCCTTACCTATCACTCGGTCCAATTATAAAACATTTTTCCTTTCATAAAGATTATTTATGACGCACCCAATCCCTCGCCGAATTGGTCAATAGCGTTGGAAGTTTCCTCTCAACCTAAGTACACCTTGGCGCACCCAATTCCTTTCCGAATTGGTCAATAGCATTGAGAGGTTCCTCCCAACCTAAGTACGCCCATTTATTAGTAATTCAATATGAATTACAATACACAATCAATCACTGGTAATCCGATAAATAATTTACATTAGAGTTCATAATCCAATTCTTGATGACTATGTACAATTTAAATTTTAAACTATAGTTCACAACCCAATTCTTGATGGTTATGACTATCCTCTTTTTTTTTAATCTAGTACAACACCTTAAACCATTTTTCTTTTCTTCGGTTTGCGGTGAACCCAATCCACTCACAGTGAACAACCTCATATGGGCCTAGCTCGAGGGCTCATGACTTCCCTCTCCCTAGTGTACTATCCTCTTGGGTCGTCACCCATAATCGATATAATTAAATACCGCACTACCGCATTGGGTCGTCTACTATGTTCAATATACTTTACATATGTACAACCATAACTCATTCTATGATAGGTTATAATACCAATGAATTCATGAAATCAATCCAATCCACATTTAAGTTATAAAACATTTGGTTCCCACACGTACTCTAGGTTTTACGGTTTTTCGAAATATTCATAACTTCACACATTTTATTAAATGTGGTTCAATCACACACAAAGTCATGGTATAACATACCTAAATACTTGGAAAAGGGTTGAGGAAGGAATTAGGAGAGGTTTGGAATCGAACAGAACCACGAAAACGAGATTTGGCTTAAAACGAGACTTTGTCAACCCGAGAGAAACACTGCACTGTGTTTTTGAAACACGACCGTGTTTTTCCCCACACACAAAAATACCAATTTTGCTCGTTTTCGTTTTCGTTAATCCGTTCGCGTCCAATCCATTATCCAATTCAATCCCCAACATATAAACAGTCATCACACATAATATTTCAGTCCAAACAATCCACATATCAACATATACATCAATATATAGTTTAACGAATAAGTCGTAAAAAGTATAATTTTCGAAAACGGTTTTCGACTCGTAAAATTTTCAAAACCCAACGGAACGAAATGAAATGAACGACACAGTCAATCATTCAGAACACAAACCCCTAAACGTGAGTAAAACTCACCTATCGTGATGAAAATCACGAAAAACCGAAACTCTCCGAAGCTCGATCGACCCGTAACACACGAACACGCTCCGAATTCGTTCCAAATACTTCCAAACTGAAACCCAAGCTTTCAACTATCCAAACAAGCCTATCCCAAGCTTCATCTTCTCCAATGGTTCACTTTGAGTTCCAACAACCTTCCAATCGAAACCCAACAGCCCCCACACTTCTGCTATGCCTTCAATCGACCCAATCTACAACAAAACTAGTACCAAATCAGTTGATGAGTTTCCCACCCTCAATACAAAACTTCAATTTCACAAAAAACCTCTCTTTCCTCCATTTGAGCAAAAATGGTGAATCACAAATGGGTAGGAATTAGGGGTTAAAAGTTACATCAATGGAAAGAGAATTGAAAATGGAGTGGAATGGAGGAGAAATTACTTACTAACCTTGAGGATCCATGGAGATCCTCTCTTATTCTTCTTCTTCTTCTTTCTTCTCCCTCTTTTCCCCCTTTCTCTCGGTTCACTCTTTCTCTCTCTACTCTTCTCTCTTTTCTCTTACTTTCCCTTTCTTTATCCACATGTGTGTGGAATCATAGAGTACTTGGATAATTTTGGGTCTTGTAGCTCATTTAGTGTGAGTGGTATGAAGACTAAAATACCCCTAGTGTTCTAATTTCCACTCAATTATGTATTTTAAATTATATACTCTAGCAATTATAAATTGCTTTCGTGACAACCTAATATCCGTGACTTGATTTATTACCTACTCGAGTAATAAATCACTCGTTAATTTCTTAATTCGAAATTAACGAAATTAGGGATGTTACAAATACCCTAACTTGAAAAATTTTGTCCTCAAAATTGAACAACATACCTCCCAGAAACCAAATACGGATACTCCGTCCGCATATCATCATCCAATCCGCATGAAACCTTCTCGGCCGACAAACCATTCCCAATCTACTTTAGCAATTGGAATTGTTCGCGTCCGAAGTGTCTTCTCTTTACATTCTAGGATATGACTTGGATTGGAAAGGTATTTCCTCAATTGGAATACGTGAAACACATCACGTAGATTGGACAATACAAAAGGTAAAGCTATACATCACCCCCACTAGCACAATACGCTCGATGATTTGGAAAGATCCAATATACCGAAGACGATGTTCTACTGTAACAATGATTGATGAAACTCTTACAACACGGGGTCACCAGATTTAACTCTAGTGGTCTACTCCTTTTGACAACATATTTCTGTTGAACAACTCTGAGCTATCTTCCATTCTCACTATATACACAATAGTTTTCAATTTAAAGTCATGAGTCAAACAGTGCTCCTCATGAAACTTCAATTGCCTGGATTCATAAACTACCACTTACTGATGTTGCTTAAGAACACATCTTAAACCCTACTCCGAGGCGTCATTGTAACTTTGAAACCTCAGGGACGGATCCTGAAGAATTAGGATGGAAACATAAATTAGCCTCTCTTGCAACTCTAGAAAACATTCTCCACAATCAGAATCTCATTCACACGGCTGACCCTTACAAGTTAACCGAGGGAGTGGAATAACTAACTGCGAGAATTCTCAGATGAATCTACGATGAAAACCAGTTCCCAATTCAATACAACTTCAACTTTGTTGGGGTTTATTGCCCCTCCTCAATGGGATATCACAATTCCCAAAAATTCAAACCTCCAGAAATCACACTTCTGAGGTTTAGCGTACTCACTTCTTCCCGCCCACACTTTGGTATATCCAATGGTTGCAACAAAATCAAGCCGATCTTTTGGTGCTAAGAGAATTACTTTTGAAATTTACATGGTTACCAAATAAAGAAAATTCTAGGAGAACGATTTCATCCCACTTGGATTCCATCAACCATAGCGATATAAGGATCTACCGATCTTAAATATCAAAATATTCATTAAATTAGGACTAACTCATTAATCATTAATGGTAGTAACGATAAGAGTTACTAATGCAAATTTATGAACCAACAATCTCACGCATTACATGTAGATTACAGTGTCAAAACCCTTTTACGTTGTTTTATTTAATAGAAACGACATAAAATGAACCAGCTTACCTTCCATGCAAAACAACACTTCTTGATGATTCCTTTTTGAATACCATAGATATCGCTTACATTATATATAGCCAAAGCCTCATTACAATATCGCAGATATTTCTCGTACTCTCCTCCATATTTACACCTCGCATAGCTTTACGCTATCAATATTATATACTTCACAGAAATTTCATCATCATTGTCCTCGTAATCATCATTTAAGGCATTGACCTTAACCTTCCGTACTTTTCCTACAAATGTTTCCACTTCCCATACAAACTTATAGGAATTTGATTAACATCTTTTATTCAATTCCCGAAAACTCGCTTTCCCATCAAGCTATGTAATGGACATGGCCGATAACCTGGATGGCACTCATGACCCGTTATTTGATTCTAAGAAATGACCGCAGTGAAGGAAAAATAAAATATCACATGTGAGGGAAAATATACTCAAGTCGGTTATATATATTACGAGGCACTCGACGCACCTAAGAAATCACAATTCAAAGGTTTAGCATTCAACCTCTTCTCTCTCGGTGTACATTCGAAATAATGCGAGATGCCGATCATGATCCACAATGGACTTAGTGTACACCAAGATGTTATCGGTGAAAATTTCAACAACTAATCTAACTACGGGGTAAACTTGGTTCATGAAATTCATGAATACCGTAGGAGCATTAGTTAGACCAAAAAGCAACACTACTCACTCGTAATGTCTATATCTAGTATGGATAGTCATTTCTTGAATACCTAAAGCCCTAACCTTAAACTAAAAATAACCCGACCTTAGGCCAATCTTTAAAAATATCACTTTGCACATCGGTGATTAACCAAATCATAGATTCTTGGCATAGGGTACTTATCCCCAATAATGACTTTACTCAACCGGAGATAATCCATACACGACCTCCTGCTCCCGCTCTTTCTTTTCAACAAGTAACACCGAGCACCCCAACTTGTAGTAAATCGGGAAACATCACCTTTCGGTTTTATTTGGTACAAGACTATTAGAACTTCTAAGCTAAACTCATCACTAATGTGTTCATGACTAACTCACAAATGGGTAAAGTTTGTGGATAAATTTCTTGAACCTTTGTATATAAAACAGCTTTTATTACATACCCATAGGAGATACTTCCTTCGCTAACCCGAAATACTAACAAGGAGCATCTTCAAACCTCATGACTCGATTCTTTGAATTCACCATCGCTTTTCGTAACCTATAAGTCAACCGACTATTCTCTTGAACTGAGTCTACTATTCATTCACTTAAGTATGAGAAGATCTAAACAATAAAGATCTCTCGCTTGATACATAACAGCTTTCCTAGTTAAGTAAGACTTACTAGAAAATTCTAAACTTTGTTCCATCATGTTGTATTGTTGACTACTCTAGGCGGAACGTGCATGTTTGGATTAATCACGGAGTTGAGCTAATTATTATAACATCAAAGAAATAATCAAAATAGAAGGATTCTTCCACAGAATCAAACGGGCACAAGATAATGCTTCCAGCGTTGATTCCGAGAACAATTCTCACTATTTTACTCATTCCTTTGGTCCCACAACCCTCCAAACTCCACAACTCTCCAAACATAACCATAACTCCTAGAGTAACCATTTGGTAAGGAACGTGTCTTGCCTAACAAGAAGTCAGGTGTTTAACACTTACTTGATTCGCTCTTCCTATAGGACAACGACACTTTCACTACTTTAAGTAATTGAAAGTTCTACCCTTGTAGTATACTAGTAAAATGCCTCATTGTTGTTGGCTTTTGAAAACTCCACTGACTGTTGAGCGTTATTGGTATTAATGACCATTTCTGAGAGATAAATCTCTTGGAAACTACAATGATTATCATTCTAAGCCGGTGTTTAGGTATCTAATCTTAATGACTGGAAGTCCTCTTTCAACTTCCCAAACCTCTAATGAAGGTATGTTCTACAACCACTTAGGTATGGTAGAAGTAAATTTCAGAATACAACTGGAAACAGGATTCTTAGCCTACTCAGACGTGTAGACATTTCTGTTAGCTTTCCAACACATATCGGAACATAAAAATCGGAGTTCCGAATTAAAAGTTATAAATAAAACAAGTCGGAGAACTGACGAAAATTTCTCACAGACCAATATTGGCTTGCTCATAATCCCAAGGAAATAATAAAGTTATTTCGGTTACCATAACCTACTAATCTCATCTTGAATGGAACTTGGTTCAGAAACCGTAATCGGGAACTGACTCCATCAACATTTGGTTCTGTAGCTAATACTGAAATTGCACTACAACTTTACTAGATCGATTCATGGCATTTCAAATGTGGCTTTCGTGAAAAGAACTCGATCAATACTTGCAGTTATCTGAAAGAATGTCTCTAACTGCGACATAAGCTGAGGTTTACTCTAACCATAAGGTAAGGTTATCGTAAAACCGTATTTCGATAACTGATAGACTGACTAATCAATGGTCAGGATTTCGGGGTTTCAATTAATCTTAACAGATCTTACGATACTGGCTTTATTACTGCCCAAAGGCTTTGCTTACTTCAGAACACCATCTGTAGCCCTCTGCTTCCGCTGCGTGCTCTGATAAACCGAGAAGGCCAGAATTCCTATGGTTTAGGGTTTGGACATTTTCGGGGCTGAGGCAAATAATTGTCATCATTCTTAGTAAGTCACATGAAACATTGAGTGGATCCTGACTCAATACTTCACATAATATACTGAAAGGTTCTGACATTTAATTGTCTAAGTCCCTAGCTGACTCGATCTAACCTTTTGACCAAACGGTCTCTACGTCCGATTAGGTCGAACTGCTCTGATACCAAAATGTAACACCCTCATATTTATATCTACTAGAAATACTCAAGTGTACCTTTTTAGCATACATCAGAGATACAATTCCCGCTTAGGTTTACATCTTTACAAGAATAGCGGAAACGATACATAACTTAGATACAAATTCAAGTTATAAATCGTATACAAAGATACAAGGGAAAACCATAACTAATAATAGAAGAACCGCGTCTTCCATTTCCTTCTCGAGCACGCCATCCACTCGTGCCATAAAGGATCTTCTTTCCCTGTTTCCCTGTAAAACAACAACATTTGTAGGGTGAGATAACAAATCTCAGTGAGTCTTACCGTGACCCCTTACCTATCACTCGGTCCAATTATAAAACATTTTTCCTTTCATAAAGATTATTTATGACGCACTCCAATCCTCGCCGAATTGGTCAATAGCGCTGGAAGTTTCCTCTCAACCTAAGTACACCTTGGCGCACTCAATTTCTTTCCGAATTGGTCAATAGCATTGAGAGGTTCCTCCCAACCTAAGTACGCCCATTTATTAGTAATTCAATATGAATTACAATACACAATCAATCACCGTAAATCCGATAAATAATTTACATTAGAGTTCATAATCCAATTCTTGATGACTATGTACAATTTAAATTTTAAACTATAGTTCACAACCCAATTCTTGATGGTTATGACTATCCTCTTTTTTTTTTAATCTAGTACAACACCTTAAACCATTTTTCTTTTCTTCGGTTTGCGGTGAACCCAATCCACTCACAGTGAACAACCTCATATGGGCCTAGCTCGAGGGCTCATGACTTCCCTCTCCCTAGTGTACTATCCTCTTGGGTCGTCACCCATAATCGATATAATTAAATACCGTACCCGCATTGGGTCGTCTACTATGTTCAATATACTTTACATATGTACAACCATAACTCATTCTATGATAGGTTATAATACCAATGAATTCATGAAATCAATCCAATCCACATTTAAGTTATAAAACATTTGGTTCCCACACGTACTCTAGGTTTTACGGTTTTTCGAAATATTCATAACTTCACACATTTTATTAAATGTGGTTCAATCACACACAAAGTCATGGTATAACATACCTAAATACTTGGAAAAGGGTTGAGGAAGGAATTAGGAGAGGTTTGGAATCGAACAAAACCACGAAAAACGAGATTTGGCTTAAAACGAGACTTTGTCAACCCGAGAGAAACACTGCACTGTGTTTTTGAAACACGGCCGTGTTTTTCCCCGCACACAAAAATACCAATTTTGCTCGCTTTCGCTTTCCGTTAATCCGTTCGCGCCCAATCCATTATCCAATTCAATCCCCAACATATAAACAAATCATCACACATAATATTTCAGTCCAAACAATCCACATATCAACATATACATCAATATATAGTTTAACGAATAAGTCGTAAAAGTATAATTTTCAAAACGGTTTTCACTCGTAAAATTTTCAAACCCAACGGAACGAAATGAAATGAACGACACACCAATCATTCGAACACAAACCCCTAAACGTGAGTAAAACTCACCTATCATGATGAAAATCACGAAAAACCGAAACTCTCCGGCTCGATCGACGTAACACACGAACACGCTCGAATTGCTCCAAATACTTCCAAACCAAACCCAAGCTTTCAACTACCCAAACAAGCCTATCCCAAGCTTCATCTTCTCCAATGGTTCACTTTGAGTTCTAACAACCTTCCAATCGAAACCCAACAGCCCCCACACTTCTCCTCTGCCTTCAATCGACCCAATCTACAACAAAACTAGTACCAAATCAGTTAATGAGTTTCCCACCCTCAATACAAAACTTCAATTTCACAAAAACCTCTCTTTTCCTCCATTTGAGCAAAAATGGTGAATCACAAATGGGTAGGAATTAGGGGTTAAAAGTTACATCAATGGAAAGAGAATTGAAAATGGAGTGGAATGGAGGAGAAATTACTTACTAACCTTGAGGATCCATGGAGATCCTCTCTTATTCTTCTTCTTCTTTCTTCTCCCTCTTTTCCCCCTTTCTGTAACATCCCTAATTTCGTTAATTTCAAATTAAGAAATTAACGAGTGATTTATTATCCGAATAAATAATAAATCAAGTTTCGGATAAGAGGTCACATTTCTAAAGCAATTTAATTGCCGAGAAAAATAATTTAAATGCATAACCGAGTGGAAATTAGTACTCTAAGGGTATTTTAGGATTTATACCACTTCAGTTAAATGATCTCTCGAGACATCAAAATATCCAAATACTCCCTAATACCCCACTTGTGTTGAAATAAGAAAAAGAATTAAGAAAGAAATAAGTGAAAGAAGGGAATAAAGAAAAGAAGAATAAGAAAGGAATAAAAGAAGAAGAAAAAACGTGAAGAGCCAGCGACACAGAGAGAAAAAGAGAAGCCGTGAGAGAGAGTGAAGAAACGGAGGAGGAGAAGGGGAAAAGGGGCGGATCTCCTCCACGTAGCACCTGGGTAAGGGCTTCTTATACTGCTCTCTTCCATTTTTCATCCTCTTTCCGATGATACTAATTTCATACCCTAATTCTTCCTCTTTTGCAAATCACCATTGATGGATTTTGAGGTTTCAAACTCCAAAATTGGAGGTTTGGGAGAAATTGAAGCTTGGTATTGAGGATTGGAAGCTCAACAACCGACGTGGAGTGTTCGGTTCCGGTTTTGGAGCGGGTTCGAGCGAGTTCGTGAAGTTTCTAACCGGAGCTTCGGAGAGCTTCGAGAGCTTCGGTTTTGTGTGATTTTCATCACACGAGGTGAGTTTTACTCGCTTAGGGAATTTTAAACATCGTTTTTGAACTATGTTTGAATGATTTTCAAATTTCAAGTTTCGAGGATTTTAGAGTCAAAAACGCTATTTTACGAAAATGGCGACGCGTGTTTGAAAATTTAAAACGAAACCATAATGCTTTGATTTTTGAATTGATATGTTTGGACCGATTATGTGGAATATTGTTTGTTTGGATGTGTTTTAGAGTGGGGTGTGAATCGGTTGAATTTTCAAATCTATTGGAAAACCGTAGAATTTTGTATATGTACGAAATTAATGATTTTGGAATGAAATGATGTCCGACTGGTTTTTCGTAAATATTATTTTTGGGATGTCCAGATTACAGAGGAAACTCTGCTTGAATTTTCGTTAGAAATTTTTATACGTAACTCAAAGTGGTTTTGAATTAAACGGTTAATGTCACGAATATTTCAGAAACATAGTATACGTGTGAGAATTAAACTTTTGAATATAAAGTGATGATTGGACCGTGATATAGGTTCTTGATTGTTCTAGTATGGTATAATAACATATCATAGATGTAATTATGTTTTCGGTATATGAATTATATCGAATATAGAAAATGGCTCAATGCGTGTATGATGTCTAAAGTATATTGTGTATAGGAGACGGCCCAATGCGGGTATGATATTGAAATATATCGTTTATGGGTGACGACCCAAGAGGATAGTACACTAGGGAGAGGGAAGTCATGAGCCCTCGAGCTAGGCCCATATGAGGTTGTTCACTTTGTGAGTGGATTGGGTTCACTGCAAACCAAAGAAAAGAAAAATGGTTTAAGGTGTTGTACTAGATTAATAAAGAGGATAGTGCATAGCCATCAAGAATTGGGCTATGAACTATAGATAAGTAATTTAAATTGTACATAGCCATCAAGAATTGGGCTATGAACTATAGATAAGTAATTTAAATTGTACATAGCCATCAAGAATTGGGTTATGAACTCTAATGTAATTTATTTACCGGATTACCATTGATTGATTGTGTATTGTAATTCATATTGAATTACTAATAAATGGGTGTACTTAGGTTGGAATGAAATTCTCAATGCTATTGACCAATTCGGCAAGGAATTGGAGTGCGCTCAAGCGCACTTAGGTTGAGAAGAAACTTCCAACGCTATTGACCAATTCGGCGAGGGATTGGGTGCATCATAAATAATCTATTTGAAAGGATAAGTGTTTTATAAATGGACCGAGTGATAGGTGAGGGGTCACGGTAAGACTCACTGAGATTTGTTATCTCACCCTACAAATGTTGTTGTTTTTACAGAGAAACAGGGAAAGAAGTTCCTTTACGGCCCGAGTAGATGGCGTGCACGAGGAGAAATTGAAGACGTAGTTCTTCTAGCTCTATTTATGGTTTTTCCATTGTATCTTTGTATCTGATTGTAACTTAAATTTGTTTTAAGTTATGTATCGTTTCCGCTATTCTTGTAAGATGTAAATCTGAATAGGAAATATTATCTCTGATGTATGCTAAGTTGTACACTTTAGTATTTCTAATAGATAGAAATATGAGGGTGTTACACTTTCTCTCAGTTCACTCTTTCTCTCTCTACTCTTCTCTCTTTTCTCTTACTTTCCCTTTCTTTATCCACATGTGTGTGGAATCATAGAGTACTTGGATAATTTTGGGTCTTGTAGCTCATTTAGTGTGAGTGGTATGAAGACTAAAATACCCCTAGTGTTCTAATTTCCACTCAATTATGTATTTTAAATTATATACTCAAGCAATTATAAATTGCTTTCGTGACAACCTAATATCCGTGACTTGATTTATTACCTACTCGAGTAATAAATCACTCGTTAATTTCTTAATTCGAAATTAACGAAATTAGGGATGTTACATTTACTAGGAGAATGCCCGTGCGTTGCATGGGTTGTCGTATAATTTTTTTTAAAATATTTTATGGAGCTTTTATATAATGATATATAAGTTGTTGATATAGTGAGTTGATTGTCAATTAAAAGAATAATTCATATGAATGTGAAACCCCTTTCTTTGAATGCATAATTGTGACATAAATAAGAATCTTTAAGGTCAACTGATCGTATTTTATTTCAAAAACAACTCATATAAATTTTGATTAAAAAGGAAAATACATGGTATTGTAATGTTTTTAATTCATGCATCTGTTTTTTAAATAGTAGTTACCTATGCTTAGAAGTCTAAAAGGCAAGAACGATGAATAATAAATAATAAAAGGGAAAAACAGTTTTTTAATATTAATACAACAATTGAAAGAAGACCATTCATCTTCCTTATAAACAAACAATGAAAATAAAATAAAACTCAAATTGAGCAATAAAGAACTATATTAGAATAAAGAACTATTTTTTTTTTGACAGGATTAGAATGAGAACTATTAAAATAAAATAATTGAACCAAACTAATTCTAGAATACATATATATTACGTTTTGAATCTAAAACAACTCATCAAAAAAAACGATTCACATTGATTATTATAAAAGTAATATAAAAAACCTTAAATAAAGTATAAGAGGACCATTAAAATAAAACTTAAATTAGTAAACTCAAACTTATCCAAACAGTAACCAACTCATAAAAACAACTAATTATTTCTTATTTGTAAGACAACTTATATTAATTTTGGTTAAAAAGGGAAAAACATATTGTTACATTTTTAATTTCTCTATACTATTATAATTTTGAACGTTACTATTTAATAGAACACATGTAATATCAAAAGTCTTTCGAAATTAGAGCAAATGACTATTTATTATTTATTTTGGTGGAACTAATGATTATTTATTTTTCGTATTAATTTATTTTTAAAGTTGGTAAATGACACTTGAAGTTTTCACTAAAAAGGAGTACAAATCTAGTTAAAACATAAGTTGCTTCTTTTTTAAAAAACAATTAAAAGAAAATGGCATTGTGAATGATTAGTTATCAATAAAATATGAAAGAGATGATAAAACCGACAATGTACGTAAATGGTACAAACATTACAATTGTCCTTAAGACAATTTATATATTCGATAACCCATTATAAACCTTGGACAATATATCATCTAGCTAATTAAAAAGATCATTAAGAGTGATTTTTCGTTCATCATTTTTTGTTGTTACAACCTTTAATTCATTTCATCTAACAAAGTGATTTACTTGACAAATGCATCAAAATGTAGTATGTTGTTGTAAGCACATGCTTTTTATTTGACTGAGTTTTGTAACTTACATATGATAATAGTCGAAGAAAATGATGTTTTTCTTGTTTCTTCTCTTTTTGTGATATCGATGTGAAGTTTCCTAGAAATGACATCAAAGGTTATGAAAACTCAAAGAACATAAGCAAATAATTGAAATCTAGCACATCATACAATTTCAAAAAAACTATTAAAATTAAACCTTCTTCTAAAGCACAACATTAAAATATACATTATTTCGCGATGCTTATAACTCTACAAAAAATTGTTGTCTCTATTACATAATTTACTAACTTCTCCAATTTTATCTTCATGATTTGTCAACTTCAAAGATGTCAAGAACATGAAACCATTTACCCTTTTTGTTTCTACATCTTCTTGAAAAATTCTCTCGTTTCTTCTACTTGTTGCTATAAATTGTGAACTTTATTTTTTCCCACAATCTCTCCCCAGAGAATCCAAAATTGTCTCCTTTAAATAGTCATTATTGCTATAAATGACTAAAACTCTACCTCTTCCACTCATTTTCTAGTAACTCATGGTTTTATTGTCAATTAAGAGAATTATTCATATGAATGTGAAACTCCTCCCTTTTAATGCATAATTGTTACATAAAAAATAATTTTAAAGGACAACTTATTATTTATTTTTAAAAATATATTAATTTTGATTAAAATGGGAAAGACATGTGTATTGTAATATTTTGAATTCATCTAAACTATTATACCAATTATAATTGTAATAATAGTAATAATAATATCAATTATTCGTAAATAAATATAAATATTATTAAACAGTAATCAATTAGAGATATTAAGAAGGGTTTGTAACAATAATTAAAAAGGAAAAATATGCTAAATTAATATTAAATTGTATACTAATATAATAGGCTATGTTTGTTATATAATTGTATAGAAAATATAAAATGATACATGTTAAATTCTGATATATAATTAGTTAAGAAAACATAAAAATAATTTATCAAAGTATAGAAACTTTTTTTACAAAGGATTTATAGAATATTATATTATGGAGAGATTTATTGTTAATTACTATTATCAATTTCCATAAAACTATTTTAGTTTATATTATATCCCAACAATTTATCAATTTCCATAAAAGATGTCGACATCAAATGGTTTATATTATATCCCAACAAAGGATTTGTTGAATAATTTTCTTATCAATATAAAAATAGTTATATAATTTTTTTCTGAAAAATAGTCTATTAAGAGCCTCATTTAATAAGTTAGTGGCAATTATGTTCTTTAATTAGAATTAAAAACTTATTTATGTCTAAATTATAAGTAAATATTTTAATATATAAAAATATTGAGAAAAATTGTGGACCTTCCTTTGGGGTTTTGTAACACCCTCATATTTCTATCTAGTAGAAATACTAAAGTGTACCTATTTAGCATACATCAGAGATACATTTCCTGCTTAGATTTACAATCTTTACAAGAATATTGGAAACGATACATAACTTAGAATAAATTCAAGTTATATAAATCAAATACAAAGATAACAAGGGTAAACATAAGTAAAACTAGAAGAACTACATCTTCAATTTCCTTCTCGAGCACTCCATCCACTCGAGCCATAAAGGATCTTCTTTCCGTGTTTCTCTGAAAAACAACAACATTTGTAGGGTGAGACAACTTGTCTCAGTGAGTCTTACCGTGACCCCTTACCTATCACTCGGTCCAATTATAAAACACTTTTCCTTTCATAAAGATTATTTATGACGCACCCAATTCCTTGCCGAATTGGTCAATAGCGTTGGAAGTTTCCTCTCAACCTAAGTACGCCTTGACGCACCCAATTCCTTGCCGAATTGGTCAATAGCATTGAGAGTTTCCTTCCAACCTAAGTACGCCCATTTATTAGTAATTCAATATGAATTACAATACACAATCAATCACTGGTAATCCGATAAATAAATTACATTAGAGTTCATAATCTAATTCTTGATGGCTATGCACAATTTAAATTAGAAACTATAGTTCATAACCCAATTCTTGATGGTTATGACTATCCTCTTACATAATCTAGTACAACACCTTAAACCATTTTTCTTTTCTTCGGTTTGCGGTGAACCCAATCCACTCACAGTGAACAACCTCATATGGGCCTAGCTCGAGGGCTCATGAACACCTTAAACCATTTTTCTTTTCCAAAAGATTTGAGAATTCAACCGAATTACACCAAACAACTTTAAAACCACAGACAAAACAAACATTATCATCCATATACGCTATGGATGGTTAGGAAAAGGATTTAAAAGAAGTTTGAAGCCAAACGGAGCGTCGAAACGAAACATCGGGAATTGGGAACACAGGAACTTCTCAACTCAATGCCCAATTCCGTTCCGTTTCGTTCTCCGATCGATCCCAAACTGTATTTCAATCCGATTCAACCACGCACAGCTACAACACACATATATTCAGTCCAAACATAACAATTCAAAAATCAAAGCATTATGGTTTCGTTTTAAATTTTCAAACACGCGTCATTTTCGTAAAATAGCGCTTTTTGACTCTAAAATTCTCGAAACTCCGAATTTTGAAAAATCATTCAAACACACTCAAAAGCGATATTTAAATTCCTAAGCGAGTAAAACTCACCTCGTGTGATGAAAATCACACATAACCGAAACTCTCCAAGCTCGATTGATCCATAATACACGAACCCGCTCCAGATCCGCTCCAACTCGAAACCCAAGCCTCCCAGACCTTAATTTGAGCTTCCCACACCGTAATCTAGCTTCAATTTCACTTAAATCTCCATTTTCTTCAAATTGGAGCTTCAAACCCTTTAATGGTAAAACGAAATTTAGGAGGAATTAGCTCACGAAACTTGTATCATTAGGAAGAGGATGAAAAATGGAAGAAAACAAGACCAAAAGCCCCTTACCCGGTGTTGATTTGAGAGAGATCTACTCTCTCCTTCCTCTTCTCCCCTTCGTCCCTCTCCTTTCTCTCTTTCTTGGGTTCCATTTTTTTTTCTTTCTTCTGATTCCTTTCTTTCTCCCACGGTCTCTTTCCTTTTTCCTTTTTATTCTTTCTTTCATTTATTTTCACACAAGTGAGAGTTAAGAGAGTATTTGGATATTTTTGGTATCCTAGAGCTCATTGTAACACCCTCATATTTCTATCTAGTAGAAATACTAAAGTGTACCTAATGGCATACATCAGAGTATAAATTTTTTTGTTTCAGATATGGATTTGACCAAAAACTCTCGAATTCAAATCAAAGAGTCGTAAACATAATATAGTCAAAAGTTCAATATCCCAAAACAAGACAACAGCGGAAACGATTACATAACTCAAATACAAATTCAAGTTATAAATCGAATACAAAGATAACAAGGGTAAACATAAGTAAAACTAGAAGAACTACATCTTCAATTTCCTTCTCGAGCACGCCATCCACTCGTGCCATAAAGGATCTTATTTCCTGTTTCTCAGAAACAACAACATTTGTAGGGTGAGATAACAAATCTCACCGAGTCTTACCGTGACCCTTTTACCTATCACTCGGTCCATTTATAAAACCATAATTAGTAATTCAAAAAGAATTACAATATACAATCAATCATGTGTAATTCGATAAATGAATTACATAAGAGTTCATAGTCCGATTCTTGATGACTATGTACAACTTAAATTACTTATCTATAGTTCATAGCCCAATTCTTGATGGCTATGCACTATCCTCTTTATTAATCACTTGTGACATGTCACCAACAACCTAAGGAAGCTTGAGTGACAAAATCACAATATACACATTTAAAAGTTTTATCAATTCTAGTACATCACCAACAACACAAGGAAGCATGGGTGAACCCCAACATAGCCAATAAGTGTACAACTCTTAAAGGCGGATAGCTATAATTTTAACATGGGGGCCTAGGACCAGGGCGCGTGACTTCCCTTTCCTAGTGTACTAACGCATGGAGGTCGTCACCTCAATTCGATATTTCTTATATATCACGAAACGTGGGCCGGTTTAGATGAACATAATCATCCCGAGCCAATTATAAATTAAGAAATGGAACATTTTGTTCAATTCACTTTACATATATACAACCATAACTCATTCTATGATAGGTTATAATATCAATGAATTCATGAAATCAATCCAATCAACATTTAAGTTATAAAACATTGGGTTCCCACACGTACTCTAGGATTTACGAAATATTCGTAACATTAACCGTTTAATTCAAAACCACTTTGAACATGTATCAAAATTTCTAACGAAAATTCGGCAGAGTTTCCTCTGAAATATGGACATCCCAAAAAAATACTTACCTGTATAACCAGTCCAGACAATTTACAACCACATACATAAATCCCAATCCAGCACAAGAATTCAACACTCAAAATAATATGGTTTCTTTTAAATTTCCAACACGCGTAATGTTTTTGTAAAATATCGCTTTTTTGACTCGAAAATTTGCGAAACTCCGAATTTTGAAATCATTCAAACGTAACACAAAATAATATTTAAAATTCCCTAAACGTGAGTAAAACTCACCTCGTGTGATGAAAATCACACAAAACCGAAACTTCTTGAAGTTCAAACGATTCTGAAAACCTCACGAACTCATCCGAAACCGATCCCAACACTTCCAATCCGAAAGGCCAGCACCTCAACTCTCCCTTCTACTGTACAAATCGATTCCAAACATAAAGGTTGACCCAATCAAAGCTCCCAAATCAGTTATTGAACTTCATGAACCCTCAAGAAAGCATCAAGTGTGTTAAAAATCCATTTGAGATGCTTGAAAGCTTCAAAATCCATCAATGGTGATTTGAGAAAGATGGAGAAATAGGGTATGAAATTAGTATCAATGGAAAGAGAATTGAAAATGGAGTGGAATGGTGGAGAGATTACTTACTAGCATGGAGGATCCATGGAGATCCCTTCACCTCTTCTTCTTCTTCCTTCCTCTTCTCTCTCACGGCTTCTTCTCTCTCTCTCTAACTTTCCCCTTTTCAATTTTTTTCTTTCTTTCCTTCCTTTCTTTCTTTTCTGCCGTGTTCTCTCTCTCTCTCTCTCTCTAACTTTACCTTTTATTATTCACTTAAGTGAGGAATGAGAGAGTATTTGGATATTTTTGGGTCTTGTAGCTCATTTAGTGTGAGTGGTATAAAGACTAAAATACCCTTAGTGTTCTAATTTCCACTCAGTAATGCATTTAAATTATATACTCAAGCAATTATAATTTGCTTTCGTGACAACCTCATATCCGTGACTTGATTTACTACCTACTTGAGTAATAAATCACTCGTTAATTTGTTAATTCGAAATTAACGAAATTAGGGATGTTACACTCATTTAACATGAGTGGTATAATTCCTAAAATACCCTTAGAGTACTAATTTCCACTCAGTTATGCATTTAAATTATTTACTCGAGCAATTATAAATTGCTTTCGTGACAACCTAATATCCGTGACTTGATTTATTACCTACTCGAGTAATAAATCACTCGTTAATTTCTTAATTTGAAATTAACGAAATTAGGGATGTTACAGGTTTCCTTTACATAATTTGGAGAAGCATCTTAGAGCTTGGGAAAAAGGTTGGTATTTTTTTTTTTAATAATTTATTGAATTTTTAGCTGGAATTATTAAATTTGTATACACATAATTATAATTTGTATGAACATAATTATAATTATTATGTTTTTCAGAATAGTTGTATGAACTTAATTATAATTATTATGTTTTTCAGAATAATTGTAATGATATTTAAACTGAAAATATTTGTTAAAAATTTGAGTAAAGCATGTGTTAATATTGTAGCGTAAATCATGTGTAAACTAATGTTATAGTTGGTCTGTTTTTTTTTTGTATAAATAAAATAATAGTGTTAGTCATTAAACTTGAAGTTTTTTTTATTATTCTTCAAGTGATATTATTTGTCTTTATTAATTTTTTAATTTTTGAAAGAATATAAAGGGTCTTAATAACTTAGTAATATGTAATCATGAAAGTAAGTCTCCTTTTATGTGGGAATTATTAAAAATATATTAATATAATTGAAAATCTAATTGGAAAATAAATGAAGATGATGTGGAGCTTCCTAGAGCTTGAAAAAAAGCTTCCTTTAGAGATTTACTAGGGGCTAATCCCGTGCGATGCACGGGTTTATACAAAAAATTTGTTTTTAAAATAATGTTACAGATAAATTTAAATATGTATAATTAGAAAGAAAGTAATAATAATTTTCATACAATTTATTAAGATATTAAATTTTAAACAAACATAGAGAAAATGAAAATTAATTTTTAAATATTTTAGTTTAGTATTATATGATGTTAATAAATATTATACCAATAAGAACTATAAATATTGTAATGATATTAGTTGAAGCAAATTAAATTTAAGGAACTTAGACTATTCACCATTTTCATATTAATGTTTTAGAATTATCATGAAATATTAACTACTTCTCTCTTGCAATAGACTAAATTAGGCAATAGTTATGTTATTTAGTTTAGAGCAACTTGAATATAATTTTGGCATACTTATCTAATTCATTGTTTAAATATATTATTCAAAAGTTTTATCTAACTTTAACATTAGTACAACTAAAAATTAAATTCAATTTTTTTTATATTTACAAAGGAGCACGCTTTAAATGAATTCTATTAAATTTTAAAATAAGTAAGCACAATATGAATGCAAATTAGTAGACAATGTTTAAAATAGAAACACAATAGAGTTTATGTTTCATTCATACCTCTTAAGTTTTTATTCATGTCATAGGTAATGTATGCAACATAATATAAACACACGCATGATTTAATTTCTTAAAAAAAATTTACTTTAATTTCATTAGTTATTTGTTAGTAAAATTTGATTAATTAACATCCGATTTCCATAATAAATTTTTTCCATAAAATTGCAAGTTTTTTATTAAGTAATTTTATTTAATTTTATTTTAAAAATTTAAAAGTCAATTTAACTTTATCTATGTCGTTGACTCTATAAAGCAAATAATAGACACTTTAACCTTTCAAAAGTAGGTTTGACTTGCAAGTTAAAAAGAATTAGTGAGATTTCACTAATAAGAGACTAAAACTTATGAAAAAATTTATCGTTTTCCTAGCATCCAAGTATTTTACAAATGCCTTTTAAACACCATAACATTTACAATTTGGATTCCTTTTTATTCATAGATTCAAAGATACTTCTTTCCTTTGATTGAATATATATACAACATTACCTTCCCCCAATTACCAATAAAACTTCAAACTACTACATGTAATGGCTCTGATCTCCAATTCCATGCATACCCCTATAATCTCCAAAACCTCCAACTCTCTCTTATAGACAATCCAATGCACCAATTACCTTCAACGCATCATTTGCTTATCAATTTGTTGCATGCATGTAGGGCACTCTTTGTTACACTTGTTGTCTGTGGGTAGACTATTAAAATGGTTTGAGATCAGTTGAAGTAATTACTTGTTAGTAGTCATGACTGTAGTGTGACTAAACCAGAATGTGTTAGTAGGTGAAATGGTTGAAGATGCAAAAAGAGAAAGGGTGCACAAATGAGATGAAAAGGGGTACTGTGTATAAAGCCGGGGAATAAAAGTCTCTATATGAATGGATTATAAATCGTCAGTGTGAAGGTGACAAACTTTTTTTTGGTATAAACCGGGTATCCTATGCGCGCAACTGCAGAGACTAATCCCTCGAGCCGGGTAGGACCACAAATGGCGGTAAAGCTCTCCCTCAATTTATATAATGACAATTTACAATTGGCTTATAATGACAATTTATATATTCAATATTAAATAGGGTGATATGTTACAAAGGATTGTAAAAATGAGAAGTTAAAGGGATAATAAAACTGTAAGTGTGTGAAGGTTAAAAGAATACGATTGGCTTATAATGACAATTTATCTATGCAATAATAAACGGGTGATATATATCATAACTGATTGTAAGAGTGACAGGCAATGCATGCATAGTGGATCTAAAATTAGATTTACAATTCATTTAACAATCAAATTTAATATCAAATATTATACTTACTAAATAAGGATAAATAAAGTGGAAAAAAGAGATAAAGAGGTTAACAAAAACATACTTTTCTTTTTGAAGCAACAAAAACATACTTAATTGCACAATATGTCTTCCTATTTTTTTTCCCTTATGAAAATTAGAGAATAAATTTGGTTTACAAAACTTCACAATATAGTATTTAACACCTTTTTAATATTTTAAATAAATAGAATAATTTAACATATTTTTAATGTTTATAATTTTATTTAAATAATATATTAATTTGAATTTTAAAATTATATTTAGGGAGTCAGTAAAAAATGAATTGAAAATATATTGTGATATTTAATAATTATTGGGAAAGTGAGATTCATTTTAAATATTGGATGTCATATTGGTTGAGTGGACATTAATTAAGTAAAATAGGAATATTGAGATATAAGTTAGAAATTAAATGAAGATGATGTGGAGCATCCTAGAGCTTGGAAAAAAGCTTCCTTTAGATATTTATATAGATATATAGACTAGGGAAATGCCCGTGCGCTGCACGGGTTGATATAAAATATTTTTAATTTTTTTTAGAGTTGATATAATAAAATTCAAATTGTTAAAATAATTTATATATATATATATATTAAGAATATAGTATAATATAAAGATTTAGTTGTCATTATTATATAAAAATTATTTATTTGGGACAATATTCTTATATATTGCAGGAATTTTAACATATTAAATTTATGGGTATGAATATTAATAATAGAGACAATTGAATGTGTATATTGAGACTTAAATCATAGAAAACGAAAGATCAATACTCTTTATCATTTTTTGATGAACAATCATAATTCTTCTAATAAAATCAAAACTATAAATTTAATTAAAAAAACATAAAATTGAAGAACATTAATATAATTTATTTGGAGAAATATCAAAATGATGGTTGAACATGTGCAAGTTAAAAGGATGAAAATGGTAGAGATAATAGTTGAATATAAATAATAAAAATGATAAGAGTATAATTTTTATGTTAATGCTCGAGCTCAAGTCTTTTTAATCAAAATAACCTTATATTTTTTACTTGATTCGGTATGGATTGGAGACTTTTCTAGAGAAGCACACAACCATAAGTAATTCCTTGACATAATAATGTCTTATAAAAATTTCAATATTATAGTAAAAAATATTCACATTAAACGCTATAAATAAAAATCACTGGAAAAAAAGGGATAACAAAAAACGATATAAATTAAGAAGACGCTACACTTATTTTTGAATATTAGAATCAGAAAACCATTTTTTTGTACAAATGCAGTAAACAACTAACATTTTCTCTTTGTCATAAAAAAAAACTAACATTTTCTCAATTATATAAGAAAATGACTCAATGTCTTGACAAAATGTACTTTAAATAGACATACAAATGCAACAAACAACAAACATTTTCTCTCATTTACCTATCTCTGAGCATTAGAATAAAAATGTATATTATTATGAAGAAACTAAGCACAATGTCTTGACAAAGTTATATGTTTGAAAGAATTTTTTTCTCCTTCCAAATTTCAGTTACACCTTTAAAAATTTACTACTATATTAACTTTGTTGGGAAGTGTTTTATGACCATCAATTTCTATAAAAGAATCAAATGAATGTGTATGAAGAAACATAAATCATAGAAAATAGAAAGACACTACTCTTTATTTCTTTTGTTCTTCACCAATTAATATTTTAGAATTTGAAATGTAAAAAAAAGGAAATTATAAATAAATGAAATTGAAAATTAAGAAATTTGAATTGACATGAAATTTATGTTCATAATAAATTTATGTTTGTGTATTTGACTTATACATCAATTCAATGTTTTATATATATAATAATAAAAAGAAAACAATTCAACTCTCTAATTAGGGACAAAAATGGCTTCTTTTACTAAAATATAAGAAAAAATCATGCATATGTAAATGTTGAACGAACATATATCAAAATCTTTTAGATAATACACCATCCAATTTCGTGAAAGTTATATATTAGAAATAAATATTTTTCTAAAGAACAATATTAAAACAAAACATGATTCATACATGTACATAGCTTTACAAAAAAAAAAAAAAATCGTCAATTGCATTACTCACTAACTAATACAAATTATTCTCTTTGCCTTGTTGGCTACATTAGAATTGTCTAGAGCATGAAGCTCAAATACCTTACTTTGCCTTTTCAGTTTCTTCTCTATCCATGACAACTCTATTTTTCCTTCCTAGAGGCCGATTTGAAACCTATAACAAACTCAATACTGAATCATAGTCAATAAAAGCTTATGAATAAAAAACAGATTTAGGCACCAAAAATTGGAACTCCAACTACTGCAATGGCTTCCTTTAAGCCTAAATATTAGTGATGTAAAAACAAAAAAGTTTACATAAGTTAAGTAACACCTAACAAAAGTGTTGTAAAAAATGAAAAGATAAGTGATGCCCTCTCTTCTTAGGTATTTATAGTATTTCTAAAAGAAGACTTAAAGTGAAGGAAAATGAAAAGTTGTAACTAAACTCTATTAAAAACCAACTATAATAAATAATACTAATCAAAATTATAATTTAGAAACACCAAAAGGCAACCAAAATAAATATATACATCCAGTAATGAATTAAGAACAATCAACTTATAAATTTTCATAAATAAATAAATAAGCATAATATTTTTTTGTTTGATTTATAACTAAATTGCATAATAAAAGGTAAATTATAAGGAGGAAAACATATGTGTACTAATAGAAAACGAAGATGGGCCAATTTATTTTTTGGTGTTAGGTGACTGTTAAGTTAATGGGCATGGGGTTGTAATGGAAAAAACCAAATAAATGATAAATATGTTACATTGTAAATGCTTATTATTTCATGGTTTTTATGTTTTATAAATATATGCTTTCATTATCAAATAAATATTTACTTAAATTAAAGGAACAAAAACCGTTGCACTTATTTTAGTTATATTATATTATTCCACTAAGAGAACCATTTAATAAGTTAGTGGCAATTATTTATTTTCTTTAAAATTAAATTCCTCTTCATGTCTAAATTATAAATAAATATTTTAATACATAAAAATATTGAGAAGCATAAATAATTATTAATATAGCTAAAAATCTAATTGTAAATAAATGAAGGTGATGTGGAGCATCCTAGAGCTTGGAAAAAAACTTCCTTTAGAGATTTACTAGGGGAAATCCCCGTGCGATGCACGTGTTTATACAAATATTTTTTTTAAAAAATATGTTAAGGATATAACTTAAATATGTATAATTAGAAAAAAATAAAATAATACTTTTTATACAATTAATTAAGATATTAATTTTTAAACATACATATATGAGAACATGGAAATCCAATTTAATAGATCGTAGTTTAGTATTATATGATGTTAATAAATATTATAAGGATTATATATATTGTAATGATATTAGTAGATAAAAATTTAAGGAACTAAATATATATTTTTTATTCAACTTCAAAATTAGTACAATTATACATTATAGATTTATTTCTTTAATTTCGAATAAGCTCATGAGTTAGTACAATATGGGTTGAAGATGTAGAATTTTAATTAACTCCTAATATATTTAATTCAATTTTTGTTAATATTTCATATTTTGGTATTTAATTTTTTTATTTATTTATATTTAGTATGCAAAAGCTTAAAATTAATACTTAGTACTTGATAGCAATCTACTTTTCTGGTAGTAGAAGGAAATATATTATAAGGATTATATATATTGTAAAGATATTAGTAGAAGGAAATAAAAATTTAAGGAAGTAAATATATATTTTTTATTCAACTTTAAAATTAGTAAAACTACATATTATAGATTTATTTCTTTAATTTCCAATAAGCTCAGGAGTTAGTACAATATGGGTTGAAGATGTAGAGCTTTAATTAACTCATAATATATTTAATTCATTTATTGAAAATATTGCATACTTTGCTATTTAAATTTTTTATTTATCTATATTTTGCATTCAAAAACTTAAAATTAATACATGCTTGATAGCAACCTACTTTTCTGGTAAGCTCTTTATACTCTATCAACCTTGAACTTGCATGTGTTTGTTAATGTTCAAGGAACATATATATTAAAGGAACTTTTAGATATAGTACATCATCCAATTTTATTGAAGCTATTAAAATTAAATATTTTTTAAGTAATAATATTAAAATTAAACATAATCCATACATGCCAATAGTTTGACAAAAACTTGTTCCTCAATTGTATGACTCACTAACTAATGAATTTTTTTATTTTTGTCTTGTTGACTACATTAGAAATGTCTAGAACATCAAGCCCAAGTCCTTTGCTTTGTCTTCTCCATTTCTTCTCTATCCATGTAAGCTCCATTTTTCCTCCCTTTACTACAATTTAAAACCTATAACAAACTCAATAATTAATCAATGATCAATAAAATCTTATGAATAAAAGACAGATTTACACACAAAAAATTGGAACTCCAACTACTATAATACTTTCTTCAAGCCTGAATATTAGTGATGCAAAAAAATAGAAAAAGTTTACATAAGTGATGTAACAACCAAACAAAAGTGAGGTAAAAAATGAATAGATAAATGGTAACCTCTCTTCATTGGTATTTATAGTATATTTTGGAAAGAAGACTTAAAGAGAAGGAAAATGAAAAGATTGTAACTAATATCTATTTAAATTATAAATATATATAATAATTATTAATAATCAAATTAATAATTTAGAGACACAAAAAGGCAACCAAAATCAAAACATAAAGTAATAAATTAAGACTAATCAATAAGGGAAAAAAAATTTTAAAGAAAAAATAAAAAAGATATAGAAATTTTTAAAAATTAATAAATTATATATATATATATATATATATATATATATATATATATATGTTTATATATATTTATATTTTCATTATAAGATATGATATGAGGTTTAGTGAAACTTATAAGTTTTAATAAATATACATGCACCATTTTTTTCTTCCTAAATTTTTTATAATAATAAATCCAGATTTATTATATTAAATTTGGAATTGAAATACATTTATTTAACTTATTCATATTATTGGAAAAAAATCTTCATTCATTACATTTTTAGGATCAATCTCAAAATTTACATAACCAAACCGATTCTTTTTAATTATTCATTATTGCATTTACATGTAGGCTTTGGGAATGTCCTTCAATTACGTTATTTTTCAACACCGATTACATGGAAAAACCGTTTGCTTTTTATTAAACTTTATTACAATTTAAATCATCATTGAAGAGTAGACATGCAGTTATGAATATATATATCGGTATCCACATTTTTATTCAAAATAAATAACATTAATAAATAAAAAATACATTAAAATATGTACGTTGGGATATTTTCCCGTTGATGTTGGTGTTCTTCTAAAATAAATTAAAAATAATGTATAAAAAATTGCTAGTAATTTGGTACATTTATACTTGCAATATAGAAAGTTATTTCATTAAAGATTAGTACATTTGTCATTTAAGTAGAAGATAAGTTTCTCCAACTTCCTTTTACAATCAATTTTATAAATTATAAATAAATAAATATATAAGTAGAAGATAAGTTAGTGGAATCATGAATTTAAGTATCCTTTATGTGTAAATTACAAATAAATGTTAATATAGTTAGAGATCTAATTGTTAAATAAATGAAGGTGATGTGGAGCATCCTAGAGCTTGGTTTTTCAGTAAGATGTATGGTTTTTCAGAACCTATAAGTCAACTGACTATTCTCTTGAACTGAGTCTACTATTCATTCACTTAAGTATGAGAAGATCTAAACAATAAAGATCTCCCGCTTGTTACATAACAGCTTTCCTAGTTAAGTAAGACTTACT
Source organism: Oxytropis ochrocephala (assembly GCA_020916435.1). NCBI lineage: Eukaryota > Viridiplantae > Streptophyta > Magnoliopsida > Fabales > Fabaceae > Oxytropis > Oxytropis ochrocephala. The sequence goes on from CM037091.1 coordinate 92,095,671, forward strand.
AGAAAATTCTAAACTTTGTTCAACCATATTGTATTGTTGACTACTTTAGGCGGAACGTGCATATTTGGATTAATCACGGAGTTGAGCTAATTATTATCACATCAAAGAAATAATCAAAATAGAAGAATTCTTCCACGGAATCAAACGGGCACAAGATAATGCATCCGGCGTTGATTCTGAGAACAATTCTCACTATTTTACTCATTCCTTTGGTCCCACAATTTGCCAAACTCCACAATTCTCCAAACATAACCATAACCCCTAACATATCCATTCGGTAGGGAACATGTCTTATCTATCGAGAAGTAAGGTGTTTAACACTTCATTGATTCAGTCTTCCTATAGGACAACACCGCTTCCAATACTTTAAGTCATAGAAAGTTCCATCCTTGTAGTATACCTAGTATACTAGTAAAATACCTCATTGTTGTTAGCTTTTGAAAACTCTCCTGATTGTTGAAAGGCTATGACTACTATTAACCATTTCCATGAAATAGATCCTTTTGAAAAGTACAATGATTATCATTGTAAACCGGGTTCTAAGAATCTATTCTTAATGACTGGAAGTCCTTGTCCAACTCTCCGGACCTCTAATGGTTATATGGCCAATTAACGCTTTAAGGCTTAACAACTTAGGGTAAGGCAGAGGTACATTTCAGAATACCATTGAACAATTAGTTCAAATCCTACTCAGATGTGTAGACATTTTCGTTAGCTTTCCAACGCATCCCGGAACATAAAAATCGGAGTTCCGAATTAAAAGTTATAAATAAAACAAGTCGGAGAACTGACGAAAATTTCTCACAGACCACGATTGACTTGCTCATAATCCCAAGGTAATAATAAAGTTATTTCGGTTACCATAACCTACTAATCTCATCTTGAATGGAACTTGGTTCAGAAACCGTATTCGGGAACTGACTCCATCAACATTTGGTTCTGTAGCCAATACTGAAATTGCACTGATAAGGTCTAACCTTTTGACCATAAGGTCTCTAAGTCCGACAAGGTCGAACTGCTCTGATACCAAAATGTAACACCCTCATATTTCTAACTAGTAGAAATACTAAAGTGTACCTTTTTAGCATACATCAGAGATACATTTCCTGCTTAGATTTACATCTTTACAAGAATAGCGGAAACGATACATAACTTAGAACAAATTCAAGTTATAAATCGAATACAAAGATACAAGGGAAAAATCATAATTAATAATAGAAGAACTACGCCTTCCATTTCCTCCTCGAGCACGCCATCCACTCGTGCCATAAAGGATCTTCTTTCCTGTTTCTCTCTCAAAAACAACAACATTTGTAGGGTGAGATAACAAATCTCGGTGAGTCTTACCGTGACCCTTACCTATCACTCGGTCCATTTATAAAACATTAATTAATTTCTTGATTTATAAATAAACCATGCACGCATTACTAAGCGCACAATACCGATCGCACATCTCGCTAATCCTTAGAAACTGCATTCATAACGTCAAAACAATTGTACCATACCGATCGCACATCCGCTAATCCCTAAGACAAGATTTCTTTAATTCTCTTTAGCATAACACCTACTTTGCACATCTCGCTAATCCCGGTGAACCCTATCGCCAAGAAGGCCTAGGTTTAGGGGCCCATGACCTCCCCTCCTAGTATGCTAACCTGGGTCGTCACCTGGACTATACATAATATATATATATATATATATATATATATCGATATAACTTTACTCTATGATATAAATCCATATCATACGGTTCTTCTTATGAACTCGCATAACCAGTCCAGACACCAAATTTTGTTCTTAAAACAATTGTTCCCACACGATACTCTAAGTTTCACGGTTTTTCGAAATATTCATAACAATAACCGCTTAATTCAAAACCACTTTGAACATGTATCAAAATTTCTAACGAAAATTCGCAGAGTTTCCTCCGAAATATGGACATCCCAAAAAATACTTACCAGTATAACCACCCGGATAATTTACAACCACATACAAAACAAACAATATCGAATTTCAACAAACGAACACTCTTTAGAAAGCTCTCTAGGTGTAGTTTCTACATGTTATATCCATTTTTCAAAACAATGCTCCAGTTGATACAGCTTTTTTAAAAATACTACACCTTCTTGTACTCAAAAATCGATGAACTTTTTGCCCAACTTGCGACTCAATTTTCTTTCTCATTTCTTAATGAAATTTGATGAAACCAGTGCCTACTTTGTAGGGAATTTGGTCTACTTTCCAACGAAACAAGAATTATTTAAAACGGAGTTCAATTGAGAACTCAAGACCTGAAAAACTGAACCTATACACGCTTTGATTTCGAAATTTGACATAACTTGAGAGGCCAAAGTCAGTCCGATTTTCTAAAACAATGAGTTCGAGACCAAATTGTGTTTTTCGCGACTCAAAATTTACGAAAACGCGAGCAATTTCGACAACCACGTAAATCAATCACCAACACAACATAAAGCAAAACCCTAAGCGAGTAAAACTCACCTATCATGATGAAAATCACGAAAAACCGAAACTCTCCAAGCTCGATCGACCAGTAACACACGAACACGCTCCGAATTCGTTCCAAAAGCTCCAAAACCAAATCCCAAAGAACCCCAAAACGAAACCAAGAAATTGAAACCTTTCTCCTACTATTCCAAATCGATTCCAAGCGGACCCAAGCTCTCCAAAACCCTTGCTTGAGCTTCCCAAACCTTAAGCTAGCTTCCAAATCACCAAACTTCATTTTCTTCAACTTTGAGCTCTAATGGGTCATCAATGGCACTTGGGGAATGAGAGGGAACCAAGTCAAGAAATTAGTACCTTTGGATTGAGAAGAAGAAATGGAGTATAATGGAAGTGTTTTTACTTACCTACAATGGAGGATCTTGAAGATCTCCTCCTTCCCTCTCTTCTTCCTCCCCACTACTCACTCTCTCTCTCTGGTCTCCCTTTCTCTCTCCTTTTTTTTTCTGCTTTTCTCTTCCTTGGTTTCATTTTTGGCATAAATGAGAGATGGAGTGTGGTGTTGATGTAATGGTGAAAGGAAGATCAAGATTGTAGAAGAGGAAAATCTGATTTCCTTTTCTTCCCCTTCACTCTCCCTCTCGGCTCACCCCCTCTTTCTCTAACTTTACCTTTTTAAATTTTTCTTTCTTTCCTTCTTTCTTTTTATCCGTATACTCTATCTCTCTCTCTCTCAATTCTTCTCTCTTACTTTATTTCACACTAGTGTGGAATGAGAGAGTGTTTGGATATTTTTGTATTTTGGAGCTCATTTAGTGTGAGTGGTATAAAGACTAAAACACCCTAGAGTTCTAATTTCCACTTAATTATGCATTTAAATTATATACTCAAGCAATTATAAATTGCTTTCGCGACAACCTCATATCTGCGACTTGATTTATTACCTACTTGAGTAATAAATCACTCGTTAATTTCTTAATTCGAAATTAACGAAATTAGGGATGTTACAATCACCCCAACTTGGGAATTTTGTCCTCAAAATTGAACAAACATACTTCAAGAGAACAAATACGGATATCTAGTACGCATATCGTCCTCCCATTCCCACATAGCTTCCTCGACCGAAGAACCATCCCAACCACTTTAGCAATTGGAATCGTTCCCGTCCGAGGCATCTTCTTTCTATGTTCTAAGATACGACTTGGTTGAGACTGAAAGGACAAATCTGATCGAAGATCAATCATTCAAAACTCAACGGTCCACTTGGATTGAAAAGGTACTTCCTCAATAAGGATACAAGAAACACTTCATGTAAATTGGACAATACAAAAGGTAAAGCTATACAGCACACCACTTAGCACCATACACTCGGGATTGAGTTTCTTCGCCGGCAATGCTCTACCGGTATTAATGGTTGATGAAACTCTCACCATATAGGATCACCAGATTCAAACTCTAGTGGTCAACTCAGTTTAACAACATACCCCTTTTTGGCAACTTTGAGCTATCTTCAATTCTCACTATCTACACAGAATTTGCCATTTCCTAATCATGAGTCGGATAATTCTCCTCATGAAGCTTTTCTTACATGGATGCATCGGCTACCACTCGTTGAAGCAACATCATAACACATCCTAAACCTTCCTGATGTGTCACTTTGTATATTCAAACCCCGCAGATTCAGCCCCAAAGAATTAGGATACGAACAAAAGTCAATCTCTTTTACAACTCTAGAGGAAACGTTCTTCTTAATTGAAATCTCTTTCAAAGGGCTGACCTTTACAAGTTAACCAAGTGAGTGAAAAAATATCACTGCCACTCCCGACTGGGATATCACATGTCCCAGATACTTCATTACATACATCCAAATATCACCCTTCAAAGGTTTAGCATACCACTTCTTCTCTCGGAGTACATTCAGAACAATGTGGAGATGCTGATCATGATCCGCAATGGTCTTAGTGTACACCAAGGTGTTATCATTGAAAATTTCAACAACTAGTCTAAGTACGGGTGGAAAACGCGGTTCATGTAATCCATGAATACCGTAGGAGCATTAGTTAGGCCAAAGGGCATCACTACTCGCTTGCAATGTCCACATCTAGTATGGAAAGCTGTCTTCAGAATAACTAAAGCCCTAACCTTGAATTTAAAGATAACCCGACCTTAGACCAATCTTTGAAAACAATGTTGCACCTCGAACCTGATCAACTAAATCTTAGATTCTTGGCAAAGGGTACTTATTCCTAATAATAACTTTGTTCGACTGGCGGTAATCCATACACGACCTCCTGCTCCCGCTTTTCTTTTCAACAAGTAACACCGGAGCACCCCAACTTGTAGTAAACTGGGGAACATCACCTTTCGGTTTTTATTTGGTACACTACTATTAGAACTTCGGGTTAAACTCTGTCACTACAGTGTTCATAACTGACTCACAAGTGGGTAAAGGTTATGTAAAAGTTTCTTGAAAAGTTTGAATATGAAATAATTTTCTTACTTACCCATAGGAGTTTATTTCTTCGCTAACCCGAAATACTAATAAGACGTATCTTCACCTCGCGACTCAGTCTTTGAATTCAATTACTAAATTCGAATGGTCTCACGCAGATGTATGGTTTTTCAGAACCTATAAGTCAACTGACTATTCTCTTGAACTAAGTCTACTATTCATTCACTTAAGTATGAGAAGATCTAAACAATAAAGATCTCCCGCTTGTTATATAACAGCTTTCCTAGTTAAGTAAGACTTACTAGAAAATTCTAAACTTTGTTCCACCATATTGTATTGTTGACTACTCTAGGCGAAACGTGCATATTTGGATTAATCACGGAGTTGAGCTAATTATTATCACATCAAAGAAATAATCAAAATAGAAGAATTCTTCCACGGAATCAAACGGGCACAAGATAATGCATCTGGCGTTGATTCTGAGAACAATTCTCACTATTTTACTCATTCCTTTGGTCCCACAATTTGCCAAACTCCACAATTCTCCAAACATAACCATAACCCCTAACATATCCATTCGGTAGGGAACATGTCTTATCTATCGAGAAGTAAGGTGTTTAACACTTCATTGATTCAGTCTTCCTATAGGACAACACCGCTTCCAATACTTTAAGTCATAGAAAGTTCCATCCTTGTAGTATACCTAGTATACTAGTAAAATACCTCATTGTTGTTAGCTTTTGAAAACTCTCCTGATTGTTGAAAGGCTATGACTACTATTAACCATTTCCATGAAATAGTTCCTTTTGAAAAGTACAATGATTATCATTGTAAACCGGGTTCTAAGAATCTATTCTTAATGACTGGAAGTCCTTGTCCAACTCTCCGGACCTCTAATGGTTATATGGCCAATAAACGCTTTAAGGCTTAACAACTTAGGGTAAGGCAGAGGTACATTTCAGAATACCATTGAACAATTAGTTCAAATCCTACTCAGATGTGTAGACATTTTCATTAGCTTTCCAACGCATCCCGGAACATAAAAATCGGAGTTCCGAATTAAAAGTTATAAATAAAACAAGTCGGAGAACTGACGAAAATTTCTCACAGACCACGATTGACTTGCTCATAATCCCAAGGTAATAATAAAGTTATTTCGGTTACCATAACCTACTAATCTCATCTTGAATGGAACTTGGTTCAGAAACCGTATTCGGGAACTGACTCCATCAACATTTGGTTCTGTAGCCAATACTGAAATTGCACTACAGCTTACTAGATCGGATTCATGGCATTTCGAAATGTGGCTTTGAGGAAAAGAACCTGATCAATACTTGCAGTTATCTAAAAGAATGTCTCTAACTGCGACATAAGTTGGGGTTTACTTTAACCATAAGGTAAGGTTATCTTAAAACCGTATTTCGGTAACTGATAGACTGACTAATCAATGGTCAGGATTTCGGGGTTTCAATTAATCTTAACAGATCTTACGATACTGGCTTTATTACTGCCCAAAGGCTTTGCTTAATTGTAGTTCCCTGTAGAACCTACAATAGCTTCCACTGCAATTCTACAATTGCACCGAGTTCATTGACCGAACAGGTCGCCCTTAATTTCCTCAAACCAACTTGGCTGCCCATTGCTTGCTTCAGAACACCATCCGTAGCCCTCTGCTTCCGCTACGTGCTCTGATAAACCGAGAAGGCCAGAATTCCTATGGTTTAGGGTTTGGACATTTTCGGGTGAGGCAAATAATCGTCATCATTCTCGTTAACTCACATGAAACATTGAGTGGATCCTGACTCAATACTTCACATAATATACTGAAAGGTTCTGACATTTAATTGTCTAAGTCCCTAGCTGACTCGATCTAACCTTTTGACCATAAGGTCTCTAAGTCCGACAAGGTCGAACTGCTCTGATACCAAAATGTAACACCCTCATATTTCTAACTAGTAGAAATACTAAAGTGTACCTTTTTAGCATACATCAGAGATACATTTCCTGCTTAGATTTACATCTTTACAAGAATAGCGGAAACGATACATAACTTAGAACAAATTCAAGTTATAAATCGAATACAAAGATACAAGGGAAAAATCATAATTAATAATAGAAGAACTACGTCTTCCATTTCCTCCTCGAGCACGCCATCCACTCGTGCCATAAAGGATCTTCTTTCCCTGTTTCTCTGAAAAACAACAACATTTGTAGGGTGAGATAACAAATCTCAGTGAGTCTTACCGTGACCCCTTACCTATCACTCGGTCCATTTATAAAACATTAATTAATTTCTTGATTTAATAAATAAACCATGCACGCACTAATCGCACAATACCGATCGCATCTCTGCTAATCCCAGAAACAATTGCATTCATAACGTCAAAACAATTGTACCATACCGATCGCACATCTGCTAATCCCAGACACAAGATTTTTAATTCTCTTTAGCATAACACCGACTGCACATCTGCTAATCCCGGTGAACCCTATCGCTGAAGGCCTAGGTTTAGGGGCCCATGACCTCCCCCTCCTAGTATGCTCTCTAGGTGTAGTTTCTACATGTTATATCCATTTTTCAAAACAATGCTCCAGTTGATACAGTTTTTTTAAAAATACTACACTGCTGTACCAAAAATCAGACAGAACTTTTTGCCCAACTTGCGACTCAATTTTCTTTCTCATTTCTTAATGAAATTTGATGAAACCAGTGCCTACTTCGTAGGGAATTTGGTCTACTTTCCAACGAAACAAGAATTATTTAAAACGGAGTTCAATTGAGAACTCAAGACCTGAAAAACGGAACCTATACACAGTTTGATTTCAGAAATTTGACATAACTTGAGACACTCATAACTTGAGCTACACAACTCCAAATTTAACGAAACCAGTGCCAAAACGACCGGCGTTATGTCTATTTTCAAAAACAGTTAGAAACATAATTTTTGGACTAACCGAACAGTCCCAGTTCTAAAGAAACCGAAGCTGTGTCCAGATTTTCTAAAACAGCGAGTTCGAGACCAAATTGTGTTTTTCGCGACTCAAAATTTACTGGCTTGCGAGCAATTTCGGACAACCACGTAAAATCAATCAGTCAACACAACATAAAGCAAAACCCTAAGCGAGTAAAACTCACCTATCGTGATGAAAATCACGAAAAACCGAAACTCTCCGAAGCTCGATCGACCCGTAACACACGAACACGCTCCGAATTCGTTCCAAAAGCTCCAAAACCGAAATCCCAGCTACCCCAAAAAGAAACCAGCAGCTGAAACCTTTCTCCTACTATTCCAAATCGATTCCAAGCAGACCCAAGCTCTCCAAAACCCTTGCTTGAGCTTCCAAAACCTTAAGCTAGCTTCCAAATCACCAAACTTCATTTTCTTCAACTTTGAGCTCTAATGGGTCATCAATGGCACTTGGGGAATGAGAGGGAACCAAGTCAAGAAATTAGTACCTTTGGATTGAGAAGAAGAAATGGAGTATAATGGAAGTGTTTTTACTTACCTACAATGGAGGATCTTGAAGATCTCCTCCTTCCCTCTCTTCTTCCTCCCCCACGGCTCACCTCTCTCTCTCGGGTCTCCCCTTTCTCTCTCTTTTTTTTTCTGTTTTCTCTCTTCCTTGGTTTCAGATTTTTGGCATAAATGAGAGATGGAGTGTGGTGTTGATGTAATGGTGAAAGGAAGATCAAGATTGTAGAAGAGGAAAATCTGATTTCCTTTTCTTCCCCTTCACTCTCCCTCTCGGCTCACCCCCTCTTTCTCCAACTTTACCTTTTTAAATTTTTCTTTCTTTCCTTCTTTCTTTTTATCCGTATACTCTCTCTCTCTCTCTCTCTCTCTCTCTCTCAATTCTTCTCTCTTACTTTATTTCACACTAGTGTGGAATGAGAGAGTGTTTGGATATTTTTGTATCTTGGAGCTCATTTAGTGTGAGTGGTATAAACACTAAAACACCCTTAGTGTTCTAATTTCCACTCAATTATGCATTTAAATTATATACTCAAGCAATTATAAATTGCTTTCGCGACAACCTCATATCTGCGACTTGATTTATTACCTACTTGAGTAATAAATCACTCGTTAATTTCTTAATTCGAAATTAACGAAATTAGGGATGTTACATAGTAATTCTTATTAAATAAATATTTTGTCTTTTTTTTTTCTGAAAATAGTGTTGAGTTTTTTTTTCGTTCTTCAGTTTAAGTGAATTCAGAAGAATTACAGAAGAACCAATTCGTCAAAGTACCGCGAATCGGTTCGCGCGAACCAATTCGCGGTTCTTCATGAGTTAAAAGAATTATGTGACTATGGTCTATTGGGTGGAAGCCTCAGCAATTGGAAGGCTTAAATCCGGGATCCTGGGTTTAGGTTTGTAGAAAGTGTTCTATTTGCTAAACACCTCCTGATTGCGAAAAGACAAAAATATTTTGGCTTAAATATATGTTTGGTTCCTGCAAATATCACCACTGTCCAATTTGGTTCTTACAAATAAAAAATGTTTTAAAAAAACCCCTACAAATACTAGACGTTTTTATTTTGGTCTCTGCTGCTAGTTTTTGGTTAACAACGTCCTTATTTTAAAACCTTTGCTAAATTGTTAACTTTAATGACAACAATGGCCGTTAGATTTTCCTCTGCATAGTGTGGTTATGAACACCAAAAGAATTGCAAGATTTTTCAGTTATTCATTTAGTCATTTTAATTTCCAAGTTTACAAATATGGCTTTTGAATCACTCATTTGTAGTTATCTCTTTAATTCATAGATTCTCTCTAGCTTTTGCCTTAGAAGTACTTTAACTTTTACTTCAGGGGATTACTTTTCCCACACCCCCTCCTACTTAAACACACCACTTCAATTTTTAAATTCCCAATTTACCCCCAATTTAAAAAATCAAAAAAACCCACACCCCTCCCTTCACTCTCTCACGTTTCTCACTCTCCCTTCTCTCACTCTCCCTCATTCAAACCCTATCTCTCACTCTCCCTCTCACTCACTTTCTCCCAACTCACTCAATCTCACCCAATCTCTCACTCAATCTTCTCCACAAACACCCTCAAGAGCACCTGGGTTTTGTTCGCGGCCTCTCACACTCTCTAATCGTTCCATTTTCATCTAGGTAAGCCTCTCCCTGTTCTGGTCATTTGGGTTTTTTTCTTCTGAGAAACTGAATTGTTCGAACGACGTCCTTCGAACACATGAAAACGAAGGTGTTCGAATGAGGTCGTGCGAACACCGTACGAACGACCTCATTCGAACCGTTGTGAGTTGGAATCTGAAACTGACTTGTTCGAACGGGGTTGTGCGAACATGTTCGCATGTGGCCGTTCGAACAGTCGTTTGACAGTACAGTTTCTCAGCCTTTTTGTGATTGGTTCTCTTAATTTGGTTTAATTGGTTCTCTTGATTGTTGTTTCAGATATGGTGAGGAGCAGAGGTGGTAATTCAGCACAACCATCCGAGCGAGCCGGTCGGCCACCTCCTACGGTTTCAAACCGCAAAAGGAGGGAAGAAGCCGGTGAACCCTCCCGAGGTAGGGGTCGTGCTAGGGGTAGGGGCAGGGTTGATGTCCCTCCTCCCCCGCTTCCCGAGGATATTGGCCAGGATATTGAGCGTGATGCTCAATTTCCGGCATATGAGTTGGCTGGCCCTTCTAGGCCTTCATCTTCTAGGCCTTCATCATCTAGACATCATGAGGAGGAGGCTGCTGAGCCTCATGAGGAGGAGGCTGCTTGAGCCTCGTGAGGTTCTCGCTCCTGAGGCGACATTTCCATTTCTGGTGGACCGGAAGATGGTTCTGCATCTTGCCCACATCACGGGCACATATTCGACCGATTTCTATTCCTGGTCGGTAAGTTATTATTTTATAGTTGATCGTTGTAAATTTGTTTATTATGTTGTTGAATGTTTTGGCTTATTGTGTCATTTCAATGCAGAGTTCGTAGGATTTACAAACAATTCCACATGGACTCATTCACGGCAGTGTTTCATGCTAGGATTAGGGACACTCGGCGCCTTCTGGGTTGGTTCCTCTTGTTGGGCTTGGTTTCCCCATTCTCCACAGGGGCCGCTTGAACGCATTCATAGGCGTTGGCGGCGGATACATCATCATTCCACCTTCCTGTGGGTGAGATGAGCATCACCCTTGATGATGTATCCCAGCTGCTACACATCCCCATCACTGGCCGGTTCTATGACATGCCATACTGGACTTCATGGCAGGGAGAGCAGCTGCTGATTGACTATTTGGGGCCACACCCGAAGATGCAGCTGCCCAGACTTCGGGCCGTGGGTTGTCTGTTTGGCTCGTATGGCTGAGGGATAGGGTCTACCACCCAGCCATGGCTGAGGGGCGGTGGGCTCATGCTGCTAGGGCCTACATTCTCTATCTTTTGGGTTGCACCTTGTTTGCTAACAAGTCAGGCAACAAGGTTAAGCTTGGCTACCTTGGTATGCTGACTGATTTGGAGGCTGTTGGAGACTTTTGCTGGGGGGCGATGGCCCTTGCCCATCTATACGATCAGCTGAAGGATGCTACAAGAAAGAAGACCAAGAAGATTGCTGGTCATCTTCCTTTACTTCAAGTATAAAACATATTCTTTACTTTTAAGTTTGCTTTAGGGTTACTTTCAGATTAATAATCAACCAATGATATGTTCATTACAGGCTTGGATCTTTGAGCACTTCCAGAGTGTGAACTTTTCCTCTTGGGTGGTGCACGAAGAGTATGATGAGAGTATGCCACGGGCGAAGAAATGGTTGTGCGATGATGGCCCTGGGGCCATCAAGTCGCATACCATCAGATTATGCCTTGACCGGCTAAACCGTGAGGAGGTGACCTGGGACCCTTACACAACCCATAGGGAGGTGAGACCCTTTGAGGAGCTGGCCAGGTTTAGAGGGTTCATTCGGAGTGGTGGCTGCATGATGCGCCATTTGCCAGATCGAGTGCTCAGACAGTTTGGGCAGGTCCAGCACATTCCGGAGGATCCCAGACCTGCTACTAGGGCCGTCTGTACCCTATCCGAGTGTGATGAGAGGTGGACACAGTTCGAGGACCACTTGGTGGCGCGGGGGCCTCCCTGTGTGCCGTACTCCTCAAACACGGTGTCGGGCTACTTTCCATGGTACTCTAGGGTCTCACATCCCTTTCTCTTCCCTCAGAATTATGTACAGCTTGCTGATGAGCCTGATGTCGGTGTGGTACGTGTCTTTTATATTAATTGCAGTGATAAGTTTCTTAATGTTATACTTATTTAAATAATAATGTTATGTTATTTGGTTGACAGATGCTACCAGAGCTGCTGGATTTGGTTGATGAGATGGATGAGACCATCAATGATAATGTCCCAGAGCCAACCAGGAGCGTCTTTCAGCGCATCAAGAGGTTGCTCAACCCCTTCCGTAGGTTTAGGAGGAGGTTCGGCAATGTGTATAATAGGAGGGGGCGCAACACCCAGTAGGATCATGTCTTAGGGGGGATATATGTTTGGAATTTTTGTATAATTTAAGTACTTTGTTTCATTCGGTTTTTTAAATTGAAATTCCCTTTACGTTGGTGCAAATTTATTGTCATTACAAAATACGAAAGACATCAAATATGAAATACATCAAATACGAAAGACATAACACCAACATAAGCAAACAACTAAGTAATAAACTAGTGTTCGGTAGTCCCTATTCCAGAAGATAAATGACCTCTTCTGGAGTTCGTATTGTGTCCACGTATAGCTCTAAGATTTGTCGCCCCATCGGAACATTAGCTAGATGTTCCATCATTGCGCGGACGTCGTCGTCGCTTTGGATCTCCATGACTGAATACTAGAAAGTCCCATCATCTCTACAATTGTACTTTTTGAAACGTATACGCTCCACGTCTTTACGCCACGCTCCCTCTGGATGAATCTTCCTCTCAGCCTTTTCCTTCAGTTGGGCAAAGGTGATGTCCTTACTCATCCCGCAGAAGACATGGTTAGGACAACGAAACACAACACCATGTTCGTCGGTGGTGACAGTCCCATGGTGATGAAGGGCCGTTAGGAATTTGTCGTTTGAGTACTGGGTTGGGCACAATTGCCATTCCATTTCAGGAGATCTGAGGATTTTGGTGAAGAAGCAGATTAGGGTTTGGTGAAGAAGATCTGAGGATGTGAACCCCCTTTTATAATAGGCATGGTGAAATGTCAGCCGTTGATTTCATTTTTAGATCACAAATCTGAGCCGTTTAAATTCTATCCGTTCAGGCACATTTTCCAAAGGGAATGACATCCACTCCTTTATCTGACACATTTGACTGATTGTAAACCGTTGATTAAAACTGTCGGTGGAATCTGAGACGTCCAATACCTGTCATTCTGCAGCAATTCTGCAGCACTGGTTTGAACACCCTCATACGAACATGTTCGAATGACCCCATTCCACGTGTTCGCATGACCCTATTCGAACAGGTGAAAAACGCCCAAGAGGGTGTCTGTCCATATTTAACACACTCGAACGGCCTCGTTCGAACCTGTTCGAAGGCCCGTGTTCGAACAGGTGAAAATTTGTGAAAAAAATAGGTTTCGCCTGGTCTTTTGGTCTTTTCACACCCTTATGGGGTGTGTTTCGAGTAGGAGGGGGTGTGGGAAAAGCAAGTGCCTTACTTCAATGGTGGCCCACAAGCAAGGATTGTTTTTTGGGTTTTTTTTCCTGTACCCCCACCCCTTCCCCATATACCCCCACCCAAAATTTAAATCCCAAAATGCTCTTCTGAAAACGTATTTTTTTTTTCAATCACAAGTAAGGATTGTTTTTTTTCTTCAATCGTATATACACCTGGCGGGGTGTATATACGACCCTTACATTTGGGCATCGTATATACACCCCCAAGGCGTATATACGATTGGCACACCCCCACCTTAATCGTATATACGCCTTGGGGTGTGTATATACGATGCCTTATAACATAGGGTCGTATATACACCCCCCAAGTGTATATACGATTTGTATTTTATTTTAAGTCCAATAAAAATTAATTAAGTCCTGAAAATAGGTTTAGTGTGTAGTTCGTTAAAACGTGACGATGTTATACGTCGAACGAATAATTTAGGATAAAAATCGGTTTTAGGGCAACATACTCCGATCGTAATGAAACCACAACCATTAAATCCGAAAAAAATCAAGAATCAAGACTCCCTTAGAACAGACTTCTTACGGGACTTTGGCCTCAAAATCACAAATTCCATCGTTTACTATTTTACGATTTTTTTAAATTTTTCATAGTCTCCAAAAAATCTAAAAAAATTTGTATAGCCTTATTTTGGTTTTGTTAGATTTTTAGTGGTGTTTTTATAATTTTTTAGAGTAGTTTTGACTATTTAACGAATTTTTAGTAGTCTTTTAGTAATAAAAATTAAAACAAATCGTATATATGTCATTTTATGTCCTTCAGACGTATATACGATTGCATCTTACACGGCTAATCGTATATACGTCTTAAGGGCATATATACGATGGGTTAAATTTGACCATCGTATATATGTCCAAAATAACATATATACGATTAACCTTTTTTAAAAAAAAAAAAAAAATAGATTGCAAAGGGCATTTTGGGGTTTTCATTGTGGGTGGGGGTATATGGGGAAGGGGTGGGGGTATGAAAAAAACAAGCCTTGTTTTTTTTGGTCGAATTTGTATGATTTACATTCCATGGGCAAGGGCCCAAACCATACACAATAGATAAGGCCATTACTTTCCCCACTCCCCCTCCTACTCAAACACACCCCATAATCAGGAGAAAAGACCAAAATACCATTAATGAAATGGCCAAAGTGTCTTTTTTTTAAAAAAAAATTCACCGGTTCGGACACGGCCATCCGAACCAGTTCGAACAAAATCATCCGAGTGTGTTAAATATTTGACAGACACCCCTGTTGTGTGAAAATTAGTTGGTTCGAATGGATCCGTTCGAACAGATTCGGATACCACCATCGGAACAGTTCAAATGTTGTAGAAAAATACTACTATTTCACAATATAACAAACCTGATAAAAGGCAAGGCACTAGCTACAAATTTATCTATTGACCTATGATCGTCAAATAAGTCATGGACTGATAAATGTGGACTAGAATACTCTCGAAAAACTAAAATCTCACCGCCTCTTTGTATTGTCCAACAGCATGGTAGCATGAAGCTCATAAATATATAAATATAAAGACTCAATGTTGGCAACATCAACACTCAACCCCATTGTCAAATCTTTGATCGCCTTCCTGTCGCAATCAAACGCACTTTTCCTTGCTTTCCTATTTTTAATTTTATTTGCAGTTGGGATGGTGGTGTCCGAACGGGTTCGGTTACCTGCATCTGAATCCGTTAAAAACACTACGTATGGGAGGTCTCCACGTGAGGGTAATTTTGGAATATTTTAGGTTTGGGGGTGTGCGCTGAGTAGGGAGGGGTTTGGGAAAAGCAATATCCATAGATAATGGGCCTATGTGGTCCAAGTCCGAAATACAACAAGGCATTTGCTTTTCCCACACCCCCTCCTACTCTTTCACATCCCTTAACAAATTTTATTCCAAAAATAACCTCACGTGAAACGCTGTGAGGACGTGTTTTATGACTGTTCGAACGACCTTGTTCGAACACGTTCGAACAACATCATGCGAAGGCAATAAAAAGGTGAATGTGGTGTGAGAGTCCATTTTTTGTAATAAAATAGGGTGTTCGAACACCCTCATGCGAACCTGTTCGCATGACCCATGCGAATAGGTGAAATTACGCACAAAAGGGTGTGAAGTTAAGATTTAACACACACGAACGATGTCATTCGAACCTGTTCGAAGGCGCGTGTTCGAACAAGTGAAATTTCGTGAAAAAAAAAAAATAGTTTTGGCTGGCCTTTTGGTCTTTTCACACCCTTATGGGTTTCGTGAAAAAAAAAAAAAGAGTTTTGGCTGGCCTTTTGGTCTTTTCACACCCTTATGGGGCGTGTTTTGAGTAGGAGGGGGTGTGGGAAAAGCAAACGCCTACGACAATAGGAAGAAAACATAAGTGGCCATAAGCCAACTCCACATTACAAAGCGAAAACAACAAAACAAACTGGGTCGGGTAGACCAGTACAAGTCAGATAAACCCGCCAGCATAGCTTACTATAGGGAATAACTTCCGTAGCGACCGAAAAATCCGGGAAATGATTCTTCGAAGTTCGAAATGGAAGCCGCCACAAAATTTTAGTTTAAGGGCAAATTTGGAAAATCCCTTTGAATTCGGATAAGGGCTAGGTTTAGGTTCGGGAGTCGTTTATGTGCGGGGAAGGTGTTAGCACCCCGCAACATCCTTCAAAGAAGGCTACCTATTAATTAATTGTGTAAGAATAGTTAATTTAAAATGCATTGAATTTTACCCTTTTTACAAATTAAGACTAAATAAAAGACTAAAATGCATTAAATAGTTTGTTGTTTTGGTTATTTTTTGAGAAAGTAAGAAATGAATTATTAAAGAAACTTAAAAAATGGTTTTATGGACGGGACAAAGGATCGTAATTGACAGAGGTCGGCCGCCCTCTGCTCCTACATACCCCTTGGTGGGGGATCAAATCACATGTAGTTCTTGATAGAAAAAATTTGTGTGTTTGGTATTTTTTAATTTAAAATCATTGATAAGAAGGTAGGTTGCAAAACAATAATAATTGGAGGGGTGTTCAAAACCGAACCAAACCGATAGACACACCGCAAACCGAACCAAACCAAACCGAAAACCGCAAAAAACCGCTTTTAATCGGTTTAGTTTGGTTTTTTTTTTCTGCTGAACCGAGCGATTCGGTTCGGTTCTCGGTTCTCACACTGCGTTCTCACTTCTCACGGCTGCGCTCCGCTCTCCCTCTCACCCAGCTCTCATCTCTATCTCTCTCAGTTCAGCGCTCTCTCTCACTCTGCGTTCTCTCTTCACGGCTGCGTTCTCTCTTCACGGCTGCGCTCATCTCTCTCTCCCAGTTCCTCTCTCACTCGGCGCTCATCTCTCTCTCCCAGCTCTCATCTCTCCGTCACCATGACTCAACGGCAACGCATAGGTTTGAGTTTATACCGATTTCGTTACATGTTCTTCATTCTTGAGTTTTGTTGTTGATTCACACTGATTTTGTTATTGATTTACTTTGATTTAGGAAACTGAGAAAATTCAAAAAGGAAACTGATTTTGTTATTGATTTACACTGATTTTGTTATTGATTTACATGTTCTTCATTCTTTGTTATTGATTTACACTGATTTTGAGTTTTGTTATTGATTTACACTGATTTTGTTATTGATTTACACTGATTTAGGAAACTGAGAAAATTCAAATTCGTTACATGTTCTTCATTCTTGAGTTTTGTTATTGATTTACACTGATTTTGTTATTGATTTACACTGATTTAGGAAACTGAGAAAATTGCGATGTTGCCAAGTGGTATACCAAAATTAGAGGATTGGGAAAATGCCAATTGTTTTGTGAAATTTTTGAAATTGTTTTTTGAAATCACTAAGAAGGTGTCGGGTTCAACCTATGTAACATCTTCCGCATATTTCATTGAACATTGTGCTATATTGGATGCATTCAAGAATTGGATGGGACTTAGTGATCCATTACTTGCAAACCTGGCTGAAAAGATGAAGGCTAAATATAGTAAGTATTGGGGGGACGTCGCAAAGATGAATATGTTGGTTTTTGTTGCTGTGATTTTTGATCCTCGGCGTAAGTTTCAGTTTCTTAGGTGGGGCTTGAATAAGGGTTATGAGAAAGCGGTTGCTGATTCTTTGTGTGAAAAGGTAAAAGAAACATTATACAAAATATTTGAGAGCTATAGGGATTTCTATAAAGTAAACCAAACTGAAATTGCTACACAAGGAATGGAAAAATCAGGTGTTGTTGCATCTTCTGATCAAATTGATGATGAATTTGAGAAGGACATGGACAAAGATCAGAATCTCAGTAAAAATGAAGTGGATATGTATCTCACAGAGCATAGGGAGAAGAAATGTCCAGATTTTGACATCTTGAACTGGTGGAAGGTAAATTCTAGTAAATACCCTACTCTTGGTCTAATTGCTAGAGATATATTGGCTATGCCCATATCTACTGTTGCTTCAGAGTCTGCTTTCTCTACTGGAGGTAGAGTTCTTAGTTCTTATAGGAGCTCTCTTACACCACAAACGGTTGAAGCTTTAATTTGTGCACAAAATTGGCTAAGATCCTCCCCTTTGTCGGTGGATATTGAAGAGCTCTTGGAAGACTTGGAAAAGCTGGAAGAAGGTACATCAATTCTGTTTGTAAATTATTAGATGATGATATATAAATATTTTTGTCTAACGTTTGTTTATATATTTGATACATTTGTAGAACTTGCTCCGATCCCACAATTGAATGAAGGACTTTCAGATATTGAATCAGATGATGATTAGATGTATAGGTATGTACTTGAATTTTGTTGAATATTGTTAGATTTTATTACTTTATCTTTGTTCATTTTAGTTACTGATTTTATTTACTCAATGACTTTGTAGGACACTTGCTGGAGTGGAGTGGAGAGTGGAGAAAGACTTTATGTTGTTGTGTGATAGAGACTTTATGTTTTTGAAAGATAGAGACTTTATGTTTTTAATGTATTTGTGTTATGTTTGAATTATGGTGTTGAATTATGATAGACTTTATGTTGTATTATGCCTTTGGAGAATTTATGTGGAGAGTGAGACTTTATGTTTGAATTATGTTTGGAGAAAGACTTATGTTGTTGAATTGGATTGTCTTAGAATGTTGGTAAAAATGATTTGGATAATGCCTTTAGAGAATTGGCAGAGAATCTGAGAATATGTTGTTGATTTAATATGCCTTTAGAAAAATTTATGTGGAGAATGCAGAATTGGTAGAATATTTTAATTGTTGACAAAAACCGAACTAAACCGAACCAATCCACACCGCTTTTGTTTGGTTTGGTTTTTTTTTTTTAAGCGAACCGAACCAAACCAAACCGCATCTAATTTCACCTCGCGGTTCGGTGCACTTTTTTGCTCATAACCGAACCAAACCGCACCGCGAACACCCCATTTTACCCTTTTTACAAATTAAGACTAAATAAAAGACTATGATAAATAGTTAGTTGTTTTGGTTATTTTTTGAGAAAGTAAGAAATGAATTATTAAAGAAACTTAAAAAATGGTTTTATGGACGGGACAAAGGATCGTAATTGACAGAGGTCGGCCGCCCTCTGCTCCTACATACCCCTTGGTGGGGGATCAAATCACATGTAGTTCTTGATAGAAAAAATTTGTGTGTTTGGTATTTTTTAATTTAAAATCATTGATAAGAAGGTAGGTTGCAAAACAGTAATAATTGGATACATTTAACAGCAGGATGAAGTATTATTAACATAGGGTGTAAAAAACAAAAGTCTAGTCCGTATGGTTTGTACTTGACTTGCGAATTAATAGGCTTATATGGGGAAGGAGTATCATTTAAAATGGGGTGTAAATGTACTAATCTGATTACTTTTACTTAAAAAAATGAAATAAAAATAAAATATATCAAAATCAAAACGGAAGCATAAAAAGGAACAAATTGGGTTAGTGAACCCTAATCTCAACCTCACATCAGCGCCGCTCCATGTACAGCAGAAAGAGAGAGAAAGAGAGAGAGAAAAATTGAAACAATCGCAGAGAGAGGGAGAGAGGTTTTCGCAAGGAGAGAGAAATTGAGTGAGAAAGAGAACGAAAGGGAGAGGGAAGAGAACGAAAAGAGGAAGAGGAAGGTGAGGACGAAACCGGAGGTGCTGGGTGAGACACTCTCGCCGGAGGGAGTGCTTGGTGGCGCCGGCGAGAGTGAAGCTGCGGGAACGGTGAGTGAGAGAGTGAGTCGTCAGAGGGGTGGCGATGGCAATGAAAGGGGGTTTTCCGGCGGCCACTGGTTTTAGTTCGTGGGCGTCTCACCGGAGCTTCGTCGGAGAAGACGACCGGAGCTCCGGCGAACCACCATCGAGGTTATTTTTTTTATTTTTTTTATGTATTTTAACGCTTTATCTGGTCTGATTCTCTTCTACCCTATTTTATTGACTATGATTAAACAATACAAACATATATGTTTTTGAACTGAACAAATCTAATGAACACGAGGTTTGCATATTACTACACTGATTTCAGAGCTAAGAACGTATTTGACAAAACCTACCTTCACTCCAGCTTCAGATTGGTCTCCTTGTGTGCCTGTTTGAGTAATCAGATCAACTACAACTCTTCTTTGTATGGATGGCTGCTGGCTGCTCTTTGCTTCTTTCTTTAGATCTCAGAACCTTCAGCACCGTGTTTAGTGGATTAGGGTTTCAATGTGAAACTCTAATCCTATTTTTTGGGTGATTTTCGCAGTACTTTTCTGCCTTTTTTTTTTCTGTCCTTTTGACTGTATTTAACTGTTTATTTATAGTAGAAAATTAGGTTAAGACATTAATTGTGTTTGAACGGGCTTTGACTTCTTTTTCAGGATCGAATCCATGCCCATCAGCAGCTGTAGCAGCTTGGAGTGCTGCTTGAGAACCCTAATTTTCTCCTTGCACGTGTATTTTCGGATCTGGCCATTTTTGGCCTTTTTGGTGTAATTTTTTTGTATTTTTTTTGGACATTTCGACATTTCGACTCTCCTAAGTTGTAATAAAAATTAAATTGATTTTTTTGACATTTTTGGACTACATATGTTGCTCAAAATAAATTAATGGACTAAATAAGAATAATAAGAAAAAGAAGGCGGACAAAATTGGGGTATAACAACTTCTTTCACCAAAACAGTAGTACCACCACAACTACTCCAGCGCATGCGAAGAGAGAAAAACCCTAATTAGGGAAATCAACAATAATTCAATCATCCTTCCCTCTGAATTCGGTCCACCAGAAACACCACGATCAATAATTGGTACCCTCAAAAGCTGCAATCGAACGCTGGTAATCCTGCAAAGAATCCACTAAAACTTTCTTCACTCGATCTACACAACCACTTCACACACTTTATCTATTCCGGTTGATTGTTGTCGTACCGGTTCCGTCTGGAAGATACGACGTCCATGAGTGTTGCACGTGAGGGTTAAATTTGAATATTTGAGGTTTTAGGGTGTGTGGTGAGTAGGAGGGGGTTGGGAAAAGCATGGACCTTTTTAATTCCTCCATGGGCCCAACTAACAGAGATCTGTATTTGGCCAATTAGGTCAATTAAGTGACCTATTTTTTGCAGTTCCAACTTCACCCCTCCTATGCAAGTTGTTCCCTAGTGAGAGCACAAGGATTTGGTAATGCTCTAAGCACTTCGTCTTCCTAGATTTGCTAGGTCCACTATAGCTGCTGCTTTGTGGTGTTGGAATAAAAGCATGTACAAGTATACACAGTCCAAAACAAGTAGTATAAAAGATCGAACCCACAGAGATTGAAAAACTCTCTTTTAAAATTCAATACAAAGTAATAAAGTGTAAGGTAACTAAATAACAAATTATAGTGGAGTTGGTGTGATCACAACTAAGTTAGATAAGAAAGCAAAGTATAAGTGTTGATAATGCAAATGAGAAGAACTAGTTGGAATGTCTTCATCAAGTAATTTACTTTTAAGTGTTTGATGCAGTATGCGATGCAGCTGCACTGAATGCTGTTGCATTAGCTATGTGCCTTTCAGTCACTTTCTTCAGAGTTTCATTACAAGCTTCCTATGTCTAGGCATGCTTAAATAAGTTCACCCTTGTATCTTAAGTACCCACAGTATCACCCTATGGACTATACTATCCTATGTCTAGGTCTTAGCATGGTTTTCACAAAGTTTCCTTTATGTAAAACACTTACCCATATTAGTTCTTGAGTTCTTAATTGTAAGCCATGTCTGCTCTTACAAATTTACTTATTCTAAGTTGATCAATCCCCAAAATAAGTGTTGAAAATATTATCAAGCAAGAACTAAAGTACAAACATACATACATGCATCATACTTACTTAAAAGCTCATTAAATGATTAGAACATTCCAACTAAGAGAGATTTAGCTAACAATAGACATTGCAAGGTAAATATAAACTGAATAGACCATGTTTATATAATTGAAATCACAAAAGAGAAACAACAAGATAGAAGTTACACAAGTTGAAGCCCTTTGTATGAAGTCTCCTAGCAATGCACTAGCATTACTCCTTAGCACTATACAAACACTATGAAATCGAAGTAAGGAGGATTCGTTAATTCCTTCCTTTCCCTCTTATAAAATAGAAACTAACTATGTATATTGAAATTTTGATCTAACTTATGGATTGTGATATATTTTCAAATGAAGATGTGAGGTCCTTTTATAGTCTTCAATAGAGGTGCTTCCTTCCTTCATGTTGAAGTAATCTTGAGGGGATTGAGCTGTAGTTGCTTTTCAGAGGTTGATCCCAAGTTGAAATCTTTGACCAAGTGTGTAACACCCCCTTTCTAGACAACCGTTAACCACTGTATTCTATCAGAGTTTTTGAAAATAAAATCATTAAAGGGAATGTCACATTTCAACGCTTTTAAAAACAATCAGCTCATAGTCAATTCATAAGAAGTTTATAAAATATTAAAACGATACGCAGCACATAGTTTAGGGTCGGGCCCTCAAACACCTGTTTTAGTTTACAGTACCGAAATAAAGGACGCTTCCAATCACAGCGGAAGGATTACTAGTTTTTAACAAATCACTTAGTACATCATCAATAAATGCCTAAAGCATCAAATAATAAAATAAAAGACGACTACGCCCCTCCCCTGGTGCTACGTGACGTAGCCGAGAGACACAACTACTGGTAGACAGGCATAAGGATGCCCTCACTCGCGGTTACCTGCAGCGTTGCCACATAAGAGCAACATTCCAAGCAGAAAGGGTGAGTCTCTTTATACAGATAATAATAATTAAGATAAGCATTATGATAAGAAAAGCAGTAAGAGACACTCAATCGCAACCATTAGTCATACTGTCAGCATACCTCATCACTTCATAATTTATTCATAAAGCTACAATCAGCACCAGACATTTTAACACGTGTAAGAATGTATGCATGTATGCAGCATGCATGTGGATCCATCATCACCGCTTTAATTTATTTTGCACGGAGGCGCGCCGCTTTGGACCGAAGTCCCACACCGCTTTGGACCGAAGTCCCACACCGCTTTATGCAACATGAGTCATGTGACACTATGACTATGCATCACACACACCAAGCACAATCACAACAATTATTAAAACTCACCGCTTGTATATATCAATTCAACATCATCGTTATGTAACCCTTAAGGTCACCACACCGCTTTCACATCTCGCGCTTAATTACAAACTCGATTCGTATTCTCTACTTAATAATTTAACTCAACAAATATTATACCACACCGCTTAAACTCAACATTTATTGTACCGCACCGCTCAAACTCAACAATTATTAACCACTTTCAAGACATTGGCACACATGAAACATATATATATATATCCACGGGTCCATTTTCAAGACGCTCTCACTCTGTAGTCCCATACACCACATTTTATTTTGAAAAAAAACATCATCTCTTCATTTAGAAAAAGTCACGTTTACATTTAGAAAAATATCACATTTTTGGTATGGAAAACAACTGTGAGGCCGTGAGGAACAACAACTAGGACAAAGAGAAAATAGCAATATTCAACCCAACTCAATTCTTAACCTCAAAATACAAGTTTTATCCTTCAAAGAAAATCTTTAAAACTCACTAAGAAAACCATCAAGCTCATCAATGGAGTTAACAAATAATTCCCACACTCACCCCAAATCGCTTATCACAATTATCACAACCCCATCAATAAATCATCAAGTCATCAAATAAAAATCATCACAAGTCCGCAAGGAAATCATCGAAAATTACCCAACAATTCATCAAGACTCACCAAAACTAAGCATCAACAAGGCAACTCAATCACATTATAATAACTCACCCAACAATATCTCATTACCACAACAATTCAAACAATTCAATTCAAAGAACTCTCGGTATCACAACAATCACGCAATTTCATCAACATCATATGATCACAATAATTCCACATTCCCATAATCCCAATCTCTACAACCTAACCTATACATAATACAAATCTTAAGGGTTATTATAGGCATAAAGAAGAGCCCCCTTACCTTGCAAAACTGAAGAATTCAATCCTCACCAAAATTGCCAGAAACGTGACAAGCTTCCTTCTCCCTCCTTCGCAGAACCGTGGCTTCAATTTCAGGGAAAAGGGGAAAAAAAACAACAACGATGGAGGGTGAGGAATTGAGGGTTGCAACGTGAAAAGGGAAAGAAGAGAAAGGATTGAGGATCATTACCTAGAGGCGAGTTTGAGAAGAAGCTCTCCTTCTCCTCCAATTTCACGTCGCGCAGCGCACCGCTTCGGTCCTCTTCTTTCTTTGAACGCGCGGAGTAGCAGGAACAGCAAGGAGATTTGGAATCATAAATTGGAAATACAAGGGAGGAGAATGGAGAAGGGGAAGGATTCAAGGTTACCTTTGAAGCTTGAGAAGAAGAATTCTCTCTTCCTCCTTTCCCCTGCGTCGCGTCCTTCACTCTCGCAAGCTCTCTCTCTCGCGATTTTCTTTCTTGCTTCGGTGATGATGGGCGATCCAATTGGAGACCCAATTTAGGTCACGCATAGTGATTGGGCCAACTAGTGGGTTGGGCCCTAATCACACCACTCTTTTAATTCGATACACCTCCTGCGATAAAACCACTTCAATTTAATTATTTCCATTCAAGTAAATATTGTAACCCTCAAATAACTTAATTAAGTAATTAATTAAATTATTTTGGGGCGTTACAACTCTCCCCCACTTAAAGAATTTCGTCCTCGAAATTACCTGAGTCAAACAACTCCGGGTATGCTTCCTTCATCTTACTTTCCAACTCCCACGTCATGCTCTCGCCCACGGCTCCTAACCAAACCACTTTCACTAAATTGATCTCCTTGCCTCTTAACACTTTTACCTCACGGTCTTCAATTCTAACTGGCATAGTTTCCACTGTGAGGTTTTCTCGCACTTCCACATTATCCATCTGAATTACGTGTGGCCGACGTCGGGAACATATTTCCGCAATTGCGACACGTGGAATACATCATGGAGATTAGATGCATTAGGTGGCAAGGCCACCCGATAGGCAACTTTCCCAACTCTTTCCGAACTGCGGTATGGGCCAATGAAACGAGGGGTTAACTTCTTAGACTTCAAGGCACGACCCACACATCACCGAGTGACTCTCAAGAATACATGATCACCACTTGAAACTCCGTGTCTTTTCTTCTCTTATCATGATAGCTCTTACTCGCTTTACTCGCGAGGCTTTCATCTTTTCTCGAATCATCTTCACCTTCTCGTGGTGGTCTCACGCACAATCTCCGGCCTAACACCACACTCTCTCCCGATTCATACCAACACAAGGGTGTTCTCGCATCTCCTACCATACAATGCCTCGAAAGGCGCCATCCCAATACTCGCGTGGAAGCTATTGTTATAAGTGAACTCAATCAATGGCAAATGAGAATCCCAAGAACCTCCTTGCTCAAGAACGCATGCTCTCAACAAATCCTCCAGTGACTGGATAGTCCTCTCAGTTTGCCCATCAGTCTGGGGATGATAGGCGGAACTCAATCTCAATTTAGAGCCTAAGGCCTCTTGCAAGCTCCTCCAAAATTCAGAAGTAAATCTAGGATCCCGATCGGACCACGATACTCACAGAACACCATGCAACTTCACAATTGTCTTAACATAAATATCGCGCCAACTTCTGAATCGGATAAGTCATATTTATCGGCAAAAAGTGAGCGAGACTTTGTCAACCTATCAACAATTACCCATATAGCATCAAACCCTTTCAATTGTACTTTCGGCGGTCAGGTTACAAAATCCATAGAGATACTATCCCACTTCCATTCTGGTACATCCAATGGCTGCATCAACCCCGCCGGCTTCTGATGCTCTACCTTAGATTTCTGACACGTCAAACAAGCATACACAAATTGGGCTACATCACGCTTCATGCCAGGCCACCAAAACAGTTTCTTCAAATCCTGATACATCTTTGTGGCTCCCGGGTGAATACTCAATCTACTTCGATGACCCTCTTCCAGAATTGATTTCCTAATCTCTTCATCATCAGGGATACAAATCCTCCCTCGGTATCTCAACACATCTTGCGCATCTACCTCATAATCCTTAACCTCGGAGTGATCAATTCCAACTGCCAACTCAACTAGTTTAATGTCTTGCTTTTGAGCCTCCCGAATAACATCTAGAAATTCATTATGGATCTTCAACATTCCCAGCCTTACGCTCTTAGGCGTTACTTCACAGACCAAACTCAAATCCCGAAACTGCTCAATCAATTCGAGCTCTTTCACCATCAACGCTGACACATGAAGGGACTTCCTACTCAAGGCATCGGCTACAACGTTAGCCTTCCCCGGATGGTAATTCAAACTAAAGTCATAGTCTTTCAATAATTCTAACCACCTCCTTTGTCTCATATTCAATTCTTTCTGGTCAAACAGATACTGCAACCCCTTATGATCACTGAACACCTCAAACTTAGAACCACACAAATAGTGCCTCCAAATCTTCAAAGCAAACACAATCGCCGCAAGCTCCAAATCGTGGGTAGGGTAGTTCTTCTCATGAATCCTCAACTATGCGGGCGCATAGGCTACTACCTTACCCTTTGCATTAGCACACCTCCCAAACCCATCTTGGAAGCATCGCAATATACTACAAACGGTTGGTGCGGAATAGGCAATACCAAAATAGGAGATGTTGTCAACCTCCTCTTCAACTCATTGAAGCTCTCTTCACTGCAGTGCATCCCACACAAAAGCCTTTCCCTTACACGTCAATTGAGTCAACGGAAGGGCTAACTTAGAAAAACCTCTATAAACCTCCTGTAATAACCAGCCAACCCCAAGAAACTCCCGATCTCCGCACGACTTCGGGCTCTCCCACTGCAACACAAAGATCCACCTTGGCCGGGTCTACCGCTATACCATCACCGGAAATTACATGGCGAGAAAACTCACTTTGCTTAACGAGTCGCACTTTGACAATTTCGCATAAAAAGCTTCTTTTCTTTCAACACCTCTAGCACCATCCTCAAGTGTTCTGCGTGCTCTCTTACGTCTTAGAATACACCAAAATGTCGTCTATAAATACCACCACAAAACGATCCAAGTGACTATGGAAGGTGCGGTTCATATACTCCATAAACACTCAAGGTGCGTTAGTAACACCGAACGGCATCACAAAGATATTCATAGTGCCCATATCTAGTTACGAAAGTCGTCTTACGAACATCATCATCCTTCACCTTGATTTGGTGATATCCCGACCTCAAGTCGATTTTCTTTGAACACTTTAGCACTCACCAACCGATCCATTAGGTCGTCAA
Source organism: Oxytropis ochrocephala (assembly GCA_020916435.1). Lineage (NCBI taxonomy): Eukaryota > Viridiplantae > Streptophyta > Magnoliopsida > Fabales > Fabaceae > Oxytropis > Oxytropis ochrocephala. The sequence continues at coordinate 92,123,034 of CM037091.1, forward strand.
TCCTCGGGAGCGGATACTTGTTCTTGATTGTCACCTTGTTCAATTGTCTATAGTCTACGCAAAGTCTCATACTCCCATCCTTCTTCTTTACTAACAACACGGTGCTCCCCCAGCGACACACTAGGCCTTATGAACTTCTTCTCAAGTAAATCTTCTAGTTGTTTCTTCAATTCGGATAATTCGAGACGCTTGAGACATCCCAGACGGTGCCATGAGACACGCCCTCGTGCGACACAAGATCAATAGTGAATTCAACCTCCTCTCTCCGTGAACACTCGGAATCTCATCGGGAATACCTCCGAAACTCGCATACTACCTTCACCCTTCAATGATATCTTGACTCTCAACGACATGCAGAGAGCGCCATCAAGGCAAATAGATGAACTTCTCCTCTCATTAATCTACGCATCAATTGACCAAAGAGCGAAAAAGCATTCTTCCTCCTCGGGGCCGGAAACTCACCGATCTATCGAAACAATTGATATGTACATGGTTATCAACTAACCATCCATACCAAGGATAACATCTAATCCTCTCAAAGGTAAACAAATAAGGTCTACAAGAAAATCTCTGTAGAAAGGCCCGACAGAGGACACTTAGCACACACTAGGGAGGTAGTTACTCAACCCTTAGCCGGAGTATCAATAACCATCTCCTCATCATAGAAGACAAATCAAGATTCAATTTCTCAAAGACACAACGCAAAGAACGAAAGAATGGGTAGCACCTAGGTATCTACTATAACAATTAAAGGAGTATCAAAAATAAGACAAGTACCTCGAATCTCGTTAGCATTCTCGGTCCCTGCTAGAGCAAACACTTTCCCCTTAGCTCTCTCCCTCTTGGGCTTAGGACAATTAGCACTCACATGTCCCGCTTCATCACAATTGTAGCAGACAATCCCCTTCTTCTCACATTTAGTGGCTATGTGGCCTTTCTGACCACACTTGAAACAATGGACCTCGGGACACTCACTACTTTTATGACCATGCTTTTTACAAGTAAAACACACCATACCCAAGAGGCACCTCCCACTTGGCTTCAGCCAAAGCACACCTTTCCACTTGCTTTTACCTCCAGCAACCTCATGGGGCTTTCCCCTAAACTGATTATTTCTCTTCTCCTTCACAGCCTTGTATGCAGCAGAACTATCCTCCTCAAAGATTCTACACTTATCTACCAGCCTAGCAAAGTCCCTAATCTCCTGATATCCAATCGCTTTCTTTATGTCCGGGCGCAGACCACTCTCAAACTTGACGCACTTGGAAAATTCAGAATCGGCTTCATTGGCATAGTAAGGACAAAATTTGGCCAACTCCTCAAATTTGGCGGCATACTCAACCCATCTTGTCTTATTTCCTGTTTGACTCCAGAACTCCACTTCCTTCTTAGCTCGCACATCCTCAGGGTAATACTTCCTCTTGAACTCTCTTGTGAAAACCTCCCAAGTAACTTCCTCACCAGCACCTTCCAACCTTCGCGACATTCCCAGCCACCAATCGTCAGCTTCCTCTCCCAGCATATGGGTCCCCAACTTCACTTTCTCAGCAGCAGTGCACTCCATGACACGGAAGATCCGCTCTATCTCTTTTAACCAGGCCAAGGCCCCATCGGGGTCATACCGACCCTTGAAGGTGGGTGGGCTTTCCCTCTGGAACGTTGCTAAGTTACGAGCATTCACAAAGAGACCCAAAGATTTTGATTCCCAACGGCTTGGGCTATGGCTTGCAAAGCGCGGCCAACGCGCAAAGATCATCGCGTCTTGCCATCGAATCGAACTTCTACACAAAGGAACACAATTAGCTACAATAGGAATAACACTTAGACACTTGGTCGGACAGACCAACTTCAGCTCTGATACCACTAATGTAACACCCCCTTTCTAGACAACCGTTAACCACTGTATTCTATCAGAGTTTTTGAAAATAAAATCATTAAAGGGAATGTCACATTTCAACGCTTTTAAAAACAATCAGCTCATAGTCAATTCATAAGAAGTTTATAAAATATTAAAACGATACGCAGCACATAGTTTAGGGTCGGGCCCTCAAACACTGCTTTTTTTAGTTCTGATCGAAATAAAGGACGCTTCCAATCACAGCGGAAGGATTACTAGTTTTTAACAAATCACTTAGTACATCATCAATAAATGCCTAAAGCATCAAATAATAAAATAAAAGACGACTACGCCCCTCCCCTGGTGCTACGTATCAGAGCTGAGACACAACTACTGGTAGACAGGCATAAGGATGCCCTCACTCGCGGTTACCTGCAGCGTTGCCACATAAGAGCAACATTCCAAGCAGAAAGGGTGAGTCTCTTTATACAGATAATAATAATTAAGATAAGCATTATGATAAGAAAAGCAGTAAGAGACACTCAATCGCAACCATTAGTCATACTGTCAAGATACCTCATCACTTCATAATTTATTCATAAAGCTACAATCAGCACCGACATTTTAACACGTGGAAGAAAGTATGCATGTATGCAAGCCATGCATGTGGTCCATCATCCCCGCTTTAATTTATTTTGCCTGGAGGGCGCTCGCCGCTTTGGACCGAAGTCCCACACCGCTGGGACCAAGTCCCACACCGCTTTATGCAACATGAGTCATGTGACACTATGACTATGCATCACACACACCAAGCACAATCACAACAATTATTAAAACTCACCGCTTGTATATATCAATTCAACATCATCGTTATGTAACCCTTAAGGTCACCACACCGCTTTCACATCTCCGCTTAATTACAAACTCAGTCGGTATTCTCTACTTAATAATTTAACTCAACAAATATTATACCACACCGCTTAAACTCAACATTTATTGTACCGCACCGCTCAAACTCAACAATTATTAACCACTTTCAAGACATTGGCACACATGAAACATATATATATATATCCACGGGTCCATTTTCAAGACGCTCTCACTCTAGAGTCCCATACACCACATTTTATTTTGAAAAAAAACATCATCTCTTCATTTAGAAAAAGTCACGTTTACATTTAGAAAAATATCACATTTTTGGTATGGAAAACAACTGTGAGGCCGTGAGGAACAACAACTAGGACAGTGAGAAAATAGCAATATTCAACCCAACTCAATTCTTAACCTCAAAATACAAGTTTTATCCTTCAGTGAAAATCTTTAAAACTCACTAAGAAAACCATCAAGCTCATCAATGGAGTTAACAAATAATTCCCCACACTCACCCCAAATCGCTTATCACAATTATCACAACCCCATCAATAAATCATCAAGTCATCAAATAAAAATCATCACAAGTCCGTCAAGGAAATCATCGAAAATTACCCAACAATTCATCAAGACTCACCAAAACTAAGCATCAACAAGGCAACTCAATCACATTATAATAACTCAGTCCAACAATATCTCATTACCACAACAATTCAAACAATTCAATTCAAAGAACTCTCTGTATCACAACAATCACGCAATTTCATCAACATCATATGATCACAATAATTCCACATTCCCATAATCCCAATCTCTACAACCTAACCTATACATAATACAAATCTTAAGGGTTATTATAGGCATAAAGAAGAGCCCCCTTACCTTGCAAAACTGAAGAATTCAATCCTCACCAAAATTGCCAGAAACGTGACAAGCTTCCTTCTCCCTCCTTCGTAGAACCGTGGCTTCAATTTCAGGGAAAAGGGGAAAAAAAACAACAACGATGGAGGGTGAGGAATTGAGGGTTGCAACGTGAAAAGGGAAAGAAGAGAAAGGATTGAGGATCATTACCTAGAGGCGAGTTTGAGAAGAAGCTCTCCTTCTCCTCCAATTTCACGTCGCGCAGCAAGCACCGCTTCTCTTCTTTTCTTTCTTTGAACGCGCGAGTAGCGCAGGAAATGAAGAGGAGATTTGGAATCATAAATTGGAAATACAAGGGAGGAGAATGGAGAAGGGGAAGGATTCAAGGTTACCTTTGAAGCTTGAGAAGAAGAATTCTCTCTTCCTCCTTTCCCCTGCGTCGCGTCCTTCACTCTCGCAAGCTCTCTCTCTCGCGATTTTCTTTCTTGCTTCGGTGATGATGGGCGATCCAATTGGAGACCCAATTTAGGTCACGCATAGTGATTGGGCCAACTAGTGGGTTGGGCCCTAATCACACCACTCTTTTAATTCGATACACCTCCTGCGATAAAACCACTTCAATTTAATTATTTCCATTCAAGTAAATATTGTAACCCTCAAATAACTTAATTAAGTAATTAATTAAATTATTTGGGGGCGTTACAAAGTGTATAGGGAGGTCCAATGATGTATGAACATGTGTCCCTATGTTGATGACTCTTCAAAGCTATCCCTATGGCTATGTGTGAATGGTAGGCGCCTACTATATAAAGTGGTTCTGCTTTAGGGGACCAAGCATGAGGTCAGCAATGCAAGTAGATGCACATGTAGCTAGCTGGTCACTCACCAAGTAGTGCAGATTCAATGCAGGATCAATGCAGGAGCATTGATGCAGGGAGCATTGATGCAAGATCTGTAGACTGCACTGAACAAAAACATCAAACATACCACAATATATCCAAAATGGCCTAATAACAACTATAACCATGTCAATCACTCAAGTTATCATATATCACATAAAATACTATATAAACTCTTTATCTTTACTTGAAAGAGAGCAATTTACTAAGTTTAAACATATGAAATACTCTATATAAAATAGAGTTATCACACCCCCCAAACTTAAACCATTGCTTGTCCTCAAGTAATGACAAAGACAAGCTATTAATACTATAATTCTAGAAGATAGATCAGTTTGATATTTTGGATTTTCATGAGGAGTTCCCTATGAACTTCATTTCTCAGCAATCTTTCTTGTGCCTTTATTTCTTTAAAACTACCAAAGCTCTTCAAACTCTTTTGTGTGTGTGTGAACCCACTGAGTTGAGATTGGTTCCAAGACTAAGTGAAAAACTTCCTCCTAGCCTTTGAAAGGATTGGTTTATCTTTAGTCACACCAAAATATTTTCCAAAAGAGAGCTTAGACTCACAAAATTTTCTCAAGTGTTGGGGAGTAAGTACAACAAAGGGCTTCGTTGAATTTCTTTCAAAAGCTTTTTGAGCCAATGCACTTTTCTATTTTTTTTGGATCTTTTTGTGCAGATGCATTACTTCTTTGAAGTGATTTGTGCATTGATTTTTTTCTGCATTTTGCTTTTCTTGATCTGATTGCATTGATGCTTCGCAGATGATGATGCTTTTTCTTTTGATAGCTCATATTGCCTTCCTCACTGACCTCCTGATGCAATTGCACTTTGGCACAGGTCTTTGACCTCCGGATGCATATATTTTTCTTTGCACTTTGGCACAGATTTGATTTTTGAACTATCCTCCGAGATACATTTATTCTGCATGGCACAGGTCTTTGACCTCCAGATGCATTCATGTACTTAGGCACAGGTATAGTTTCAAATGATTCAGGACAATATGGCTTTGATCTTTGATCTTTTGTCCACATTTTTGTATTCTTTTTGTGCATTGTTTAATCTTTACACTTTTCAAATTCAGCCTTGGTTTTCATAAAATACCCCCAAACTTAATTCTTTAAGCTCTTCTATCTTTTTAGTAAAACTTTGTTTTGACCTAAGCTTACCAAAAATTCCCCTTGTATCAGATTGATCTTTAAATAGCAAGGTTCTTTTCACAAACTCAGTTTTTGAAGTGTTGAAGTAAAAATAATTTTGGTTATTTTCTAAGAAATAAGGTTTCTTTTTCTCTTTCTCATCATTAAAATTCCATCCATAGGGTTTTCACCATATTTTTGAAAAACTGATCCATTCTACTAAAATATTTAGATACTACTTTGTTAAGTACATCTAATATTTAAACAAAATATAAACTACTTTAAAACATATATATTTACTATATAAAACAAACATATTTAAATAAACACACAACATTCTAGATAAATCCCCCCCCCCAAACTTAAGGGGTAGCAGTGTCCACACTGCTAATTTGTTCAGAAAATACAAACCATATTTGTTCAAAATAGGGGAGAGGGATTAAAAACATAACCAGGGAAATAGTTCAGACAGAAACAACATAAGCTATAGTAATAGGTGAAAACTTGTAAATTATACTCATTTCTTGGCTCCACTCCTGGTTCTGGTGCTTTGCCTGGTAGGAGGAGTGTGTTTCACCTTCTGCTTCTTTGTTTTGGTTGGTGTTTCTTCTGTAGGTGCAGATGCACCTTCTTTCTCTGGTGTAGTTGCAGGAATCGCTACGTGGATCGATGCAGTGCATCGATCTTGATCAATCGAGTTGCTTCCTTTTTGGTGTCAATTTTGCTTGCCTGCCTGCAGGTTTCTTGAAGAACTTCTGAGTGTTGTGCAATGCATCTCTCTTTTGTTGAGCCATTTGTTCCAGAACAAGCTTGATTGTTGCCTCATCATCCTGTGTTGTTGCCTGCTGTGATGCAGCAGAATGTGATGCAGGAGCATCACTCTGCATCTCTTCAGTTTGAGCTACAGGCTCCTTTGCAGATGATTCTTCTCCTTTGTCTTCTTTGTCGAGTCCTTCTTCTTCTCTTTCCTGCACAAACTCTTTCTCAAGAGCAGAAATAACATTAGCAGTTATGTTACTTGGGTCAGAAGGTACTTGTTGCTCTGTTTGTGTTTCTGGCATAACAAAGGTTGTTTCAGAGATGTTTGTTCTGTGTGAGGTGTTTTCTCAGGTTCATTTATTGGAGAGGGTGGTGGAGGGGTTGTCTGTGGTGGTGATTGAACTGGTGGATCATTGAGGGAGGGTAATGGTGATTTTGGGTTGGAAGATGATTCTTGGTTTGGTGAGATGATAGGTGATTTGATAATTGGTGATGTGATAGGTGAAGTATGAGTTGTTTCTTGCTGGGCTTGTGGTGTTGGTTTGGCATATTTTTGCCTAGCTATTTCTTCTAGAATCACACCTCTAGCATGCTCCTCTTCTTCACCATCAACTTCATCATCACTCTCTTCCTCTTCTTCCTCAATTTCTTTGTCCATTTCCTTTTCTAACTCCTCATCCTCAGTATCTGTATCAAACATTTCTTCAATTACAGGCTCAACCACTACTTTCTTCTTTCCTTTTGCTTGTTTCCTAGTCACCTTTTTCTTGGTACTAGGCTCTTCCTCCTTTTCCTCTTCTTTCTCTTCTTCCTCAGCTTCTTTCTCTTCCTCTTCTTCTTCTTCAGTTTTGAGCACCCAACTTGGAAATTCAAGGGCATTCACTTGGCCCACAATATCAAATATCTTGTCAAAGACAAGTTGTAGCCAATCATGTTGATCATTTAAAAATTTCCAAACTGCAAGTTGCTTCTGCATGTGATGCTCTTGCATTGCAGGTGCAGAGCCTCTCACATTTCTTAATCTCTCTTTCATTTCAGCATTCAGATTTCCAGGTGGGAATTTTCTTTGTTCATTGGGAGCTATTGGAACACCTTCTTTCATACACAACTCAGTAATAAGACAAGGGAAAAACATAAATCCCTTTGATTTAGTTGTGCATGCAAGAATTTCTCTAGCAATCAATCTACCTATATCAACATTTCCCTCGGAGAGAATTGTATCTAGCAAGATCAATCTCTCTTTGGTCATTGCATATGTGTGTGATGTAGGTAAGACCGAAGTGGCTATGAACAAATGCCAATTTCCTAATGCATCTATCAGATAAGTACTTCTAAGCTTGATTTCATTAGGTGTGAATTTTTCCCAAACAGATCCTGGTATTGCTATCCTATTTTTCACTTCTTCCATTTCTTTCTTAAAGGCCTTGGCCACTTTGTTTTCAAATTCAATCCCATTATATCTCAGCATATAATGTTCATTCAATTTCTTTGCATGAAAGTGCACAAGTTTACCTCTCACCATGGAAGTGTAGGAATGCTCTGTTCCTTCTTGTGGTGTGATTCCAGCATAGAATTCTCTCACCAAATCTTCAATGTAGCCTCCTCTTGGAAGAACGAAATGATCCCAGTTGAGATTGGCTACTGTTGACATGAATGATGGGCTAGCCTTCTTCAAATCATATCCTCTTTCAGGTAGAAGATGCATCCTCCATAGATGAGCATTATCATCGGTTCTCGATGTTGATTCTTTGGCTTTTCCCTTCTTGCTTGATGAGGATCCTGCATGCATGACTTTCATCTCTTTCTGGGAGTTTTGGTATGCTTGCTTGATGATTTCTGTGCTGATTGCTTCTTCACCATTTTGATTCTTCAATTTCTAGGTCTTTGATTGTTTTTGATTGAAAAAATGGAGATGAGAATGTGAGGAGTAACTGTTTCTAGAATGAGAGAAATTTGTGAGGTTTGCGAAGAAGAGATAACGGTAATAAGGTTAAGGCTTTAATGTTTTTAGGAAGAAGGAAGTGGAGTTTGTAGGTAGTCGTTATGTCTTGCGTGTTGCGCATGCATCACGCCATGTGTCATCTTTGGCTACTAACACATCATTAATCTTGCTTAACTTCACTTTGATCTTCCTGATGCCTTAAGACTCACACTCAATCACATTCTTCAAATTTTTGAAATTTTTGATGCAGGGCAATTTGTTCTGCAATGCCCGCAATGCAGGTGCACTGATGCAGCTGCATTAGTATCCTGCATTCTTTCAAAACAACTAAAAACATAAAATTGAACAAAAATACTTAAAAATGATGGGTTGCCTCCCATTAAGCGCTTGTTTTAAGAGTCTTGTCAGCCTGACTACCTCTTTTTGCTTAGAGGTTTTGCAAATGGGTGGTGATTTTGTCTCTCACCACATGTTCACCATAGTACATTTTGACTCTCTGACCATTCACCTTGAAGACAGTATTTGATGTTTTATCTAATAAATCTACTGCTCCATGTGGATAAACCTTTATCAACTTAAATGGTCCTGACCACCTTTGTAACACCCCCTTTCTACCATAACTACTATTCAATTAATTTTGAAAATCAGAGTGCGTAAAAACTTTCAGTGAGACCACCCGAGGGTGTCACATTTAAAACAAAACACCTTAAACAACTCCAAAATAGTAATTAAAATAAAACTCCAAAGTATTAGTCAAAATAATCTTCAGTAAATGATACATAGCACCAACAATGTCCGAGGACAAAATACTACAGCAGTGGAAATAATAACTTAACATCTTAGTTCAAATATATAAGAAATAACAACTAAACACCCCCCCGGTGCTACGTATCAGAGCTGACTCGACCATACTAGAAGAAGGATCTCTAGTCGCCTTCAGTCACCGTCGCCTGCAGGTTGTCGACATACGAGGCAACACGACGCAGTAGGGTGAGTCTCAATACATAGGAAATAATAGATAAAACAAGAAACACAGTAGAATAGGTACACCAGAATTACAGTTACACCAATTACAGTTACGCCAAATACAGTTACACCAATTCAGTTACACCAAATACAGTTACACCAAATACAGTTACACCAAATAGTTTATGAAGACACAATCAATCACCAGAACATGTATGCAATGTATGGGATGCAACCCAAAACTCCACTGGGCACGTGCATGTGGATCCATCACCAAAATTGCCTTGTGGGCACTCACCAAACACCAAAATATTTTAAGAGGCCGAAGCCTATTCACCAAAATGCATATGATTATGCGACGCCATGACTATGCACCAAAAACACCAATACACCAATATAAAACAATAACATACTCACCTATAATTACATGTATGTTCACCAAATCACCCAGGAGAGTCATAGACCTCTCATCACCAATATACTCACCATTTAGTTTATAACACCATAATTAATTAGTACACCTATAAGGATTAAAGAACACCAAAAGACTAAGTCATCTAGGGACTAAAGTCGACGCTTGGGACTAAACCCACACCTAGGGACCAGGTTTAACACCTCTAGGACTAGTTTAACACTTAGAGACTAAATTGACACCTCGGGGACCAATGACGCCTAAGGACTAAATTGACACCATAAGGACCATTTTGACACTTAGGGACTACTCTAACACCCTAATAATTAATTTAGCACCTAGGGACTATTTTGACACCATAATAATTAATTTAACACCTAGGGACTAATTTGAACCCACACTTAGACAATATTCAGCACACTTGACAATTACTTAAATAATATTCAAAGAACTAGACAACACTTAGACAAATTCTGCAGCATTAGACAGCACTTAAACAAATTCTGCAGCACTAGACAACACTTAAACAAATTCTGCAGCACTTAGACAAATTCTGCAGCACTTAGACAGCACTTAAATAATGTTCAACAGCACTAGACAACACTTAAACAAATTCTGCAGCACTTAGACAAATTCTGCAGCACTTAGACAACACTTAAATAATGTTCAACAGCACTAGACAACACTTAAACAAATTCTGCAGCACTTAGACAAATTCTGCAGCACTTAGACAGCACTTAAACAAATTCTGCAGCACTTGCTATAAGGCATAAGGCCTCCTCATGACACACGCGTACATCCGGCAACACCAAGCACCACACCTTCAAAACATTGTTCACTCAAGCAATTTGACCACACCTAACAATCACTATGTTCTCTCCTATTTAATTTCATGTCACATCAACACCCAATTACCCCAATACAATCTCCATACACCAATTAATTCATTAATCATCAAGAACATATATACATGTATAATCACACCATATATTAATGAAAGTCAAGCACATAATCACATAAACACATAGATACACTACAAACTATCCACCCAAATTCCCCCTAACCCCTAATCCCTATGTTTCAAGATTTATGAATTATTAAATATGCTAGAGAAACCCCATACCTTGTTAAAACTTGAAGAAGAAGACCACCCTAAGCAATTCTCCCCAAAACACCAACACTCCAAGCCTTGATTGCTCTCCAAGCTTCACGAAATTCCTCTCTTCTTCTCACCCTAGCCGCGCGCCTCTCTCTCTCTCACTCTTCTCTCCTTTCTAATTTTGCAATTTGGCTTCTAATGAGGGTTTCTCCTAAAACCCTAGTGTTTTTACTAATTGGGTTTGGGCCACTTAACTCCATTGGGCCCTAATTGCACCTCCTAACTACTTTCCCACGTCCTCCCTACTTAATTAAATATTCTCTATTAATTTACCACACTTCACCCTTAATTAAATTAATTACCTTATTATTATGTTAATATTGCCAACTACAATATCATTTAATTAAATAACTTAAATAATCACTTTTTTTTTTTTGGGCGTTACAACCTTGATCTTAGTTTTCCAAGAAATAGCTTCAACCTAGAATTGTATAGCAGAATTAGTCCTCCTTCTTTCAGTTCTCTTTTGTGAATTTTCTTGTCATGCCATGCCTTAGTTTTAGTTTTGTAGATTTCAGCATTCTCATAAGAGGTTTGCCTAATTTCTTCTAGCTCATCAAGCTCTATCATTCTCTTTTTACCTGCCTTGTGTAGATTGAAATTGAGCTTCTTGATAGCCCAATAGGATTTGTTTTCCAATTCCACAGGTAAATGGCATGTTTTTCCATAGACTAATTTATAAGGAGACATTCCTAAGGGTGTTTTGAATGCTGTTCTATATGCCCATAAGGCATCATCCAAATGTAAAGACCAATCTTTTCTATTTGGACTCACCATTTTTTCTAGCATTCTCTTAATTTCCCTATTGGATAATTCTGCTTGACCACTAGTTTGAGGATGGTAAGCTGTAGCTATCTTATGCTTAACTCCATACTTAGCTAGAAGGTTTTCTATGATCTTATTGCAAAATTGTGAACCTTCATCATTAATGATAGCTCTAGGAGTTCCAAATCTAGTGAATATGTTTCTTTGAAGAAACTTACTCACTGATTTAGCCTCATTATTAGGTAATGCTACTGCTTCTACCCATTTGGACACATAATCAACAGCTACTAAGATATATAAATTGCCAAAAGAGGGTGGAAATGGTCCCATGAAATCCATTCCCCAAACATCAAATAATTCAATTTCTAAAATATTGGTTCTTGGCATTTCATGTTTATCAGATATATTTCCTGCTCTTTGACATTTATCACAGTATTTGACCATAAAATAAGCATCTTTAAATAAAGTAGGCCAAAAATAACTGATCAGAATACCTTAGTTTGTTGTTCTAGTGCTTCCAAAGTGTCCTCCATAAGGTGCAGCATGGCAATGCAGTAGCACTGCTTGTTGCTCCTCTTCAGGTATGCATTTCCTCATTAATTGATCAGGGCACATCTTGTAAAGGAATGGATCATCCCAATAGTATTGCTTAACTATGTGGAATAATCTTCTCCTTTGTTGATATGTCATATTCATTAGTACTACTTTGCTTGTAAGGAAATTTACAATATCAGCAAACCATGGTGCAGATGCATTTGATGCTCCTGCATTGCCTATAGCAAATGCAGTTTCATGTTTTGCATTGACTGTGATTGCCAATAGTTTTTCATCTGGAAAGCTCTCCTTGATTTCTTCTCCTTGTGTACCAAGGGATTCTCCTTCAATCCTTGATAAATGGTCTGCTACTTGATTTTCTACTCCTTTCTTGTCTCTTATTTCCAAATCAAATTCTTGTAGGAGTAAAATACACCTTATCAGCCTTGGTTTTGCATCCTTCTTTGAAATTAGATACGTACTTAATGGCAGAGTGATCAGTATAGACAATAATTTTAGTGCCAACTAAGTAAGATCTAAATTTTTCAAATGCAAATACCACAGCTAATAATTCTTTTTCTGTGATTGTGTAGTTCACTTGAGCTTCAATTAATGTTTTGCTAGCATAATAAATGGAATGAAAAACCTTGTCATACCTTTGCCCCAGGACTGCTCCTACTGCAAAGTCACTAGCATCACACATTAATTCAAATGGTCTGCTCCAATCTGGTGTTACTATCACTGGTGCAGTCACCAATGCCTTTTTAAGCTTTTTGTTGCGTTCGTGTGGTATTCGCAAATATAGTGCAAGTATACACGTCGTACAAGTAATAAAGTGGATATAAGTAAGAGATCGTTCCCACGAGGATTGGTTTGCTCTCAAAGTTCAAGTTTCAAAACACAAGAGAATCAAGTAACAAATCGACACTAAGAGTTGGTTTTAATGCTAAGAATATAAATAAAGCAAGTAAACAAGAAGTGGTTGTGAATATGGATGAGAATGAGTTGGATTGCTGCATGCAAGTAATTCCTCTCTAGTCACACGTTATAACGTTTACACGCTATTACGTACAAATGCTATTTTGTATAGACGTTATAACGTTTGAACGCTGTTGCAAAAGAGCTGTGCTTTTCAGTCACAAAACGTCAGAGCTTCAAGTATAAGAGGTCCTATGTCTAGGTTCTAAATAGGCCCACTCCTGTATTTTAAGTACCCACAGCAATGTCCTATGAACTATTATCTATTCTATGTCTAGACTTAGATAAAAATGTCTAAATGTCTTTAGTACACCTTTTCGTTCATATAAATCTTTGAGTTCTTTTCATAGACCATGTCTGTACCTATGAATGTACCTATTTTAAGAGGTCAACCTCAAAACAAGTCTGGAAATATTATCACGCAAAGATTTAAAACATTAAACGTCAATACGTCATAACATTAAACTAGAAATTCATTACAAGCAAAACAATAACCCAACTACAAAATGTTTAGCTCATGCTGAGCATCTTTACAGAATGATAAGGAATTGAAATCCAAATACCATACATAAAAGAAAAGAAACTAAGTGCAAAAGATACACCTAAGTAACTCTTCAAAGATGTATTTGTAGTAGAGACGTTACAACGTCCCGAGCCTCACAAAGAGTGAGTTACGAAGGAAATAAAAAAATGGAAGTTCAGAAAAGTAAAATGAAGAAGTCTGTGTCCAGAACTTCTTTAAGATACTTTCTCGAAATGGAGGAAGGTAGATGATGAAAGGATGAACTGGAGTGAAGTGGGAGAGTGAGTGTATGAGTGTGTGTCTTGAGAGGGAGTTGAGTCTTCATTTAAATAGTCAATCTTGCTCATGCGTTGCTGATGTCACTTGCCCACCTACCAAGCTCTTTCTCTTCCGACGACGACACATGCGATGCTTCTACGGTCGCGCCATCCTCGTCGAAGACATGGGAAGGGAAGATCTTCTGACTTTTTATATCTTTGACCATCATTACTAGCGCGCCAAAACTGAGATCTTTCACCCTTGCTCTGCTGCTCTTTTATAGACGTGGTGAGGGACGTGGTCACGTTCAGCTCTTTACTGCACAAACACAAGAAGCATCAAAACGCTCTCAAAGTCACCGATTGGTGCCACAATGCACAGATTTAGCAATTTAACCTTTAACTAACTAAGAAACAAGAAACTAGCATAAAACTAATTAAACTAACCTTGTATTGCTAGAGAACTTGCATGATTTATCTTTGAATGAATATAAATAACTCATATAAATATGAGTTATCACACCCCCAAACTTAAATCATTGCTTGTCCTCAAGCAATCAATGACAACTATAATTGACAGAAATGCATGAAATCAACTACACTAGCAGGTTACATTCTACTCAGCCAATAGATTAAGAATCATTCTCAAGGGGCTAATTCTCCACACACTCACGCACCAATGCACAAATAAATTCCAGATTCATTACTGCCCAAAGTGAGTGTGTGTTCTCTGTATTAATTCCAACTCTAGCTAGTTTCAGAAACTACTTTAGCCTATGAAAGAACGGTTCCCATTTGGTGATAGTAAAACATTTTTCAAAACAAAGAGCAGACTAACATTTTCACATAAGACATGAGGGTTAATTTAAAGCATGACAAAGGGTCTTAATTGGGTGCTAGGACTAGATTAGTGCAACTATTTGTCTGACTCACACACAACTGACTGCAACCCCCTCATTACTGAGCAACTCTCTTTTATTTGCTCCACTTTGGAGTTTTTTTTTTCATATATTTGGAGTGCCCAGCATTTGTTTCAGGGGATTGCAGAAAACACAAAGCACGTGTGGATTTTCCACTTAGTTACAACAACACACTCTTTTTGGTCTTTTTGGAGTAGACGTTACAACGTCTATAGGTGAAATGTTGTAACGTTTGAACACAGAACACAACACACATGGCATACGTTATAACGTTACGGGTAGACGTTACAACGTTGCACTCACACTACACCTGCACTAATCATCCTAAAGTCTTTGCACCCAGCCTTTGTATAACCTGATTCACCCCCAAACTTAGCTTCTACTGCTACTCTAGGTTTTTAATCAAGTTTTACTAATCACCATAGCTCACCAAAACTAGCTTCGGCATAAAATATTCCCTAGCTAACTAGATTTTTCCTTAAAACAGAGTTTGTGTGAAAGCAGCAATCAATTCTATTTATCTAAACATGCATTAGCTACTCACACATACATATTCATCACTAGATTTAGCCCAAAGAGAATTATTTTCACTACTTAACAGAGTAAGAACAAAAACTGATTTTGCATTTGATTTCATACTTGCACAAAACAAAAACAAAAGCATAGAACAACATGATTCTCCCCCCCTCACTTAAAGTTGAGCAGTGTCCTCACTGCTCAATGGTAAAAGCTATTTTTTTTAAACTAAAGGGGGTAGAACAAAGCAATTCAAACAGAACATAAGAAACAAACTACTAAAATTTCAAAAACTAAAATTAATCTACTGCTAAAAGTTAAAGGGTGAACTTACTTGTTTGAAGTACCAGACCGGAGCCTTCCGCTCTGCCTGGTTGGAATTCGTGCTTGACCTGCCACTTTCTTCTTCTCCTTCTTCTTTTTCTCTCCTCCGACTTCTGTGGTGGTAGTTGTTGTTGTTGTTTCATCAGATCCTCCTGCTCCCGAGCTTGCTCCCTTGGCACTTGAGGCTTCAGCAATTCTCTTCTTGGCTTCTTCCCACATTTTCATTGCTAATTCAGCAGGATTGACTTGCAGTGCTTCATTGGGGTTCATCTAGGCTTTTTCCACCTCTGGCTCTTGAGACGTTACCACGTCTTTGGATGATCCACCAATGTCAGCAACTTTTTCCTGTGCTTGCTTCGGGAGATGTTCTGCCAACTTCTGAGTAGCCTCTTCCATTGCCTGCTCCCTTACTTTTTCAATGGCAGCTTCACGTTCCTTCATCACTTGCAATTCTGCAAGTTTAGCTGCGGCCTCTTTTTCAGCAGACGTTACAACGTCTGCAGATGCTTCTTCAGCAATGGCAGGAAGGGCTTGTTCAGAACCAGTGGCAGCAACAAAGGTTGCACTAGTTGCAGTTGCTGGCTTTCCTGTGGCACTCTCACCTTTTCTCTTCACTGGTAGCTTTTGTCTTTTTGTTGAGGGGGCTTCAACTTGCTCTTGTTCTCCACTAACTTGTGCTTCTTTTGTTGTAGCTGCTAACTCTTGCCTTTTCTTTCTTCCAAAAGGGTTATGGGTGGGTACACTTTTCACTCTTGTTTTCTTGGGTGGGGACATTAGCTGTGAGTCTGGATTGCTTCCTACATTGGTTGCCTCAGACGTCGCCACGTCTCCTTCCTGCACTTTTTGGGCTGATGGTTGTTTTTCAGGTTCAGGTTGGGGTGGGGGTGGTTGTGGAATGGGTTTGTCTTGGGCTTTAGATTGTGGAGTTTTGGGAGTGTTCTGGTCATGGGTGGAGGGTTCTTGTGGTGAAGGTGGTGGTTGTGTGGCTTGTGGTGATGGTGGTTTAGGGCTGGTTGCTTTGGACTGTTTCTTTGCTGGTTCCTTGACTGTTTGGATTGTTGGGGATTCACTAATTGTTTTCTCACTTGAACTACCTTTTTCCTCAGGACTTTCCTCTTCTTCTTCCTCACTGATTATTTCCATGCTTATCTTTTTCGACTCATCTGCATCATTGTCACTAATATCATCTAAGTCAGTAGAATTAAATTCTTCTTCACTGCTTACCTTTTTCTGCTTCTTCTTTGCTGGACTTCTTCTTTTGGCTGGGCTTCTTGCTCTTTTTGCTTTTTCCTTCTTCACTGCTCTTAATTGGATTGTTGACAGGGGCACATCATCTTCATCCTCCTCTTGCATCCATTCAGGTAGCACAGGCTCCTCAATTACCATCTTTCCTTTTGACACTTGCGCAAATACCTTCTTCTGTCATTCAAACTGATCTTTGACAAATTTGGCCAAGCTCTTCTGCTGCTCCTCCAGACGTTGCAACGTCTGCGCATCTACAGAAGTTGAAGTTCCTGCAGCTTTTACCCTGGCCTTGAACTTTGTTGAGAAGGGTCCTTGAGGCTGCTCCCTTAGTTCTGAGGCTTCAATCTCTACCCCAGCCTCCATGCAAAGATCAGTAATCAAGCAGAGGAAGTACAGATACCCATCCTTCCTATTCTTCCACTTGTTCAATTCTCTGTTGATCGAACCAACTTCAATCTTGTCCTTTGACATGATTGCATCAATCACAATCGATCTTTCTTTGTCTACCCAGGAGGTGTGGGAGGTAGGTATTAGGCAATGCCTTATGAAATGAAACCAGGTGTTGGCTTCATCACACAAATACCTTTTCAGAATTTTAAACTCACTTCCATGCTCACCACTTCTTTCCCACACAGCTCCTTCTACACATATTCTTTCCTTGATTGCCTCCATTTCTGCCAATCCATAGGTCTTCTGCTTTGTCTCCACAGCCTTGCCATAATACCCTAGGCCAAAATAGTCATTGATCACTCTCACACCGAACTTCACTTCTTCTCCTCGCACTTTTGATACGATTGATGGCTCTCCATCAGGTCTCTCAACTATTCCTTTGTAGAAGTCGTGAACTAGTGTAGCAATGTACTCCTTCCGGTGCACAATGAACTTTTGCCAACCTAACGCTGCGACGGTTGCAAGAAAATCAGAATTTGGGCTTTCTAGGCTAAAACCCCTTTCTGGAAGCAGGGCCTTCTTCTTTGCTGGGTTAGGAATTTCTGGGATTGGGGCTGAGGATGAGCTTACGTCAACGTTCTTTCCCTTTCCAGAAGATTTGGCTGCAGATTGCTTGACTTTGGTCATGGTGTTTACGAAGGATTGCTTTGGAAGAGAAATGAGGGATTTTGAATTTTTCGGATTCTGAGGAAGAAAGGTAGGGTTTTGGTTTCAGAGAGAGAGAGATATTAGAGAGTGGGTGTAGGTGGTTTGATGATGGTAACCGGCTAGTTTTTATGGGGAAGTGGTTATGGGGAGTTGAGAAGTGGTGGAGTGGAGTAATGGAGAAAAGTAACCGTTGATTAGACAAGTTAGGGAGGAGAGATGACGTCGTGGTCAGTTACCACGTTAGTGTTGCAGAGTGAAATGATTTCTGCCACGTCATTACTTGCGCACTTGACTGAGCTTGACTTTGCCTTGCCCAATTTGTCTTCTTTTTCATTTAAACCTTGTGCAGACCACAGACGTGCCAACGTCTAGTGTACACTGAGACGTTATAACGTCTACCACCTTTTACTTTCTCCTTTCTTCAGCCTTCATTCCTACAAAACAAAAATTAAAAGACACAAAAATTGTTGGTTAATCAAAAATCATTGGGTTGCCTCCCAAGAGCGCTTGCTTTAAGAGTCTTCAGCCAGACTTTTGCCCTTTTTGAATTCAAGGGTTGTTGAGGGACAATTGAGTTTTGTCCCTTTCCACATGCTCTCCATGATACTGCTTCACACGTTGGCCATTAACTTTGAAAATGGTATTGGTCTTCTCATCAAATAAGTCCACATCACCATAGGGATAGATTTTCATCAATTTGAAAGGTCCTGACCACCTAGATTTTAACTTTCCTGGGAACAATTTCAATCTTGAGTTGAATAATAACACAGATTGTCCTTCTACCAGCTCCCTCCTTTGAATTCTTTGATCATGCCATTTCTTGGTCTTTTCCTTGTAAATTGCTGTGTTTTCATAAGCATGGTGTCTGAACTCTTCTAGCTCATTTAATTGCAGTAACCTTGCTTCACCTGCCTTTGTATGATCCAAGTTTAATTGCTTCAGTGCCCAATGGGCTTTATGTTGGAGCTCAATTGGTAGATGGCATGCTTTGCCATAAACCAACTTGTAAGGGGACATTCCCAATGGTGTCTTGTATGTTGTCCTATAAGCCCATAGTGCATCATCCAAATGCAATGACCATTCCTTTCTATTGGGACCAACCATCTTTTCCAGTATTCTTTTGATTTCTCTATTGGAGATCTCTGCTTGACCACTGGTTTGTGGGTGATAAGCTGTAGCAACTTTATGTTTCACTCCATACTTAGCCAACAGGTTCTCAATTAGCTTGTTGCAGAAATGAGAACCTTCATCGCTGATTATAGCTCTTGGAGTACCAAACCTTGTGAATATATTCTTTTTAAGGAACTTGCTAACTGATTTGGCTTCATTGTTGGGTAATGCCACAGCTTCAACCCACTTTGACATGTAATCCACAGCTACCAGAATGTATAGATTTCCATGAGACATAGGAAATGGTCCCATGAAATCCATTCCCCACACATCAAACAACTCAACTTCCAGAATGTTTGTGAGTGGCATTTCTTGCTTTCTTGATATGTTTCCTGTCCTTTGGCATTTGTCACAGCTCTTTACTAGCTCATGTGCATCCTTGAAGATTGTTGGCCAATAGTAGCCTGCTTGTAAAACTTTTGCAGCCGTTCTTGTGCCTCCAAAATGTCCACCATAGGGTGCTGAATGACATTGTTGCAACACATGGAGTTGTTCTTCTTCAGCAAGACACCTTCTCAGTAACTGATCTGGACACATTTTGTACAAGTAAGGCTCGTCCCAGAAATATTGCTTTACAATGTGGAAAAACCTCTTCTTCTGTTGATAGTTGAAACCTACAGGCACAATCTTGCTAACAAGAAAGTTAACTATATCAACATACCATGGTGCAGTAGTATCAGACGTTATAACGTTTGACGAAATTGCCATAGACGTGGTAACGTCTTCAACTACTTTGGCTACTGATAACAGTCTCTCATCAGGGAATTTTTCTCTTATCTCTTATTCACCTGTACCTGCATCAACATTCTCAAGCCTAGAAAGATGATCAGCAACTTGGTTCTCCACCCCCTTTTTGTCACGGATTTCCAAGTCAAATTCTTGGAGGAGGAGAACCCATCTAATAAGCCTTGGCTTTGCATCTTTTTTAGCAATTAAATATTTGATGGCTGAGTGATCAGTAAAAACAACAACTTTTGCACCCACCAAATATGATATAAACTTATCAAAGGCGAATACAACAGCCAAAAGCTCTTTTTCAGTAATAGTATAATTCAATTGGGCATCATCTAAGGTTTTACTGGCATAATAAATAGAATGAAAATTTTTTCCATACCTTTGTCCCAAGACAGCTCCTACAGCATAATCACTTGCATCACACATTAACTCAAATGGTTTAGACCAACTGGAGGTGACTATTATCGAGCAAGCGATTACCAGGCGGTCTTGATTACCAAGGCAGTGTTCATCAAAGTTGAAGACGTTGTCACGTTGCAAAAGCAGACACAGGGGTTTTGAAATTTTTGAAAAGTCCTTGATAAATCTTCTGTAGAACCCCGCATGTCCTAAGAAACTTCTGACCCCTTTTATAGTTGTTGGTGGAGGTAGCTTATCAATAACATCAATTTTTGCTCTGTCCACCTCTAATCCTTTCTTTGATATTCTGTGCCCCAACACTATTCCTTCTTGTACCATAAAATGGCATTTCTCCCAATTGAGAACTAGGTTGGTTTCTTCACATCTTATCAGAACTCCTTCCAAATTATCCAGGCACGCCTTATATGAATCTCCATAGACTGCAAAATCGTCCATAAAAACTTCCATGGAATTTCAATGAAATCAGAAAATAAAGTCATCATGCACCTTTGAAATGTTGCAGGAGCATTGCACAGCCCAAATGGCATCCTTCTGAAAGCAAAGGTACCATAGGGACAGGTGAATGTTGTCTTTTCTTGATCTTCAGGAGCTATGGCTATCTGGTTATAGCCTGAATAACCATCAAGAAAACAATAGAACTCCTTGCCTGCAAGCCTGTCTAGAATCTGATCAATGAATGGGAGAGGAAAATGATCCTTCTTAGTTGCTTTGTTGAGCTTTCTGTAGTCCATGCATATCCTCCAGCCTGTTACTGTCCTTGTTGGAATTAGCTCATTCTTATTATTTGTTACCACAGTAACTCCACCCTTCTTTGGTACACACTGCACTGGGCTCACCCACGAGCTATCACTAATAGGGTAGATGATTCCTGCATCCAACCACTTGATGATCTCTTTTTTTACCACCTCCTTCATTATCGGGTTCAATCTCCTCTGCCCTTCAATGCTATTCTTGGCATTTTCTTCCAAGACAATTCTGTGCATGCAGATTGTGGGACTGATACCTTTGATGTCGGCCATTTGCCAGCCATTTGCTTTCTTATGTCTCTTCAGGGTAGTAATGAGATCATTCTCCTGCTCTTGTGAGAGTTTAGAAGAAATGATCACAGGTAGGGAATCATTTTCCCCTAAAAAGACATACTTTAAATGCTCAGGTAGCACTTTTAGTTCCAAGGTAGGTGGTTCTTTTATGGAGGGTATGTTCTTCTTGAGATTTGATTCTTCTTGACCCAAAGATTCATACCTTTTTGTCCAAGCCTTTACTTCAGGGGGTTCAGACGTGGCAACGTCTACAGTAGACGTTATAACGTCTAGAGGAACAGCTTCTTCTGCCAAAAACTCTTGTATTTCAGCATTGCTCAGAATCTTCTCCAAGTGATCATTATCTTTGTTGAATTGCTTCTGAACCATATGATCAATGGCAACCACATAAGAACATTCTTCTGTGTTAGGATCTGGATATTTGAGTGCGTTGAGAACGTTGAACTTGACTTCTTGGTCATTGACTCTCATGATCAATTCTCCTTTCTGCACGTCAATGATTGTTCTTCCAGTAGCTAAGAATGGTCTCCCCAGAATGATGGGAACTTCTTTATCTGCATCAAAATCTAAAATAACAAAATCCACTGGAAATACAAATTTGTCAACTTTAATCAAAACATCTTCTAATATGCCTTCAGGATATACTCTACTTTTATCAGCTAAAGTGAGACTTAAAGAAGTAGGCCTGGCAGTTCCTATACCAAGTTTATCATAAATGGACTTGGGCATCAAGTTGATACTTGCTCCCAAGTCACATAGAGCTTTGCCAATATAAAAATCTCCAATGAAGCATGGTATAGTAAAACTGCCAGGGTCTTTGAGTTTTCTAGGGAGTTTATTCTGCATAATTAAACTACATTCCTCAGTTAAGGCCACAGTTTCGAACTCCCCTAGTCTTCTTCTTTTGGTGATGATGTCTTTTAGGAACTTGGCATAGTTTGGCATCTGCTGTAGAGCTTCAACCAAAGGAAGGTTGATGTGTAGCTGCTTCAACATCTCCATGAACTTGCTGAATTGCTTGTCTTCATGAGCTTTCTTTAATCTTTGAGGGTATGGTGGAGGAGGATATTCAGGTACAAGCCTAGGCACTGTAACATCCCTAATTTCGTTAATTTCAAATTAAGAAATTAACGAGTGATTTATTATCCGAATAAATAATAAATCAAGTTTCGGATAAGAGGTCACATTTACGAAAGCAATTTATAATTGCCAGAGAAAATAATTTAAATGCATAACTGAGTGGAAATTAGTACTCTAAGGGTATTTTAGTATTTACACCACTCACCCAAAATGATCTCCGAGACATCAAAAATATCCAAATACTCTCTCATTCCCCAATAGAGTTAAAATAATGGAAAGAAAAGTAAGGGGATCGAGAGAGAGAGAGAGGCCACTTTAACAGAGAGAGAGAGATAAGAAAGGAATATAGAAAAAAATAGAAAAGAAGGAGAATCAGAGAGAGAGACCCGAGAGAGAGAAGAGGAAATGGCGTGAGAAGAGGAAGAATGGGTATGGAGGAAGAAGAGGAAAAATGGAAGCCTTAAACTCATCAAAACACAATTCTTCCTTCACCAAAAACGATCTCCTCATCATCCTCTTCGATTTGGTACCAAAATCATCATCAACAACTCACACTCTCTCACTTTGCCATTTTCGAATTTGAAGCTCAAAATGGAGGTTTTGTTGTTCAAGCTCAAAAGAAAGTTTTGGATGGTGTTTGGGAGTAATTTCAAGGTGGATTGCACAAGTGTTGGAGTTTAATTTGGGGTTTGTGAAGAATCAAAAGGTTAGGGTTCAAATTGGGATTATGGGTGAATAGTGAATTGAAGCTTGAAGACGATGAATAGTGATTTGGAGGAGTTGCGGCTTAGGGGTTGCGAATGGAAGCTTGGATTGAGCTGAATTTCGGTTTGGGTAGCTTTGGCTTCGGTTTGGGAGTGTTGGAGGTGTCTGGATCGTGTTCGGTTGAGTTCGAGAATACGGGGATTGTTCGTGTGTTTTCTCGTTCGTGAGCAAATTCCGACATTTCGGTATTTCGTGATTTTCATCACGAGAGGTGAGTTTTACTCGCTTAGGGAATTTAAATATCGTTTTTGAACTATGTTTGAATGATTTTCAAATTTCGAAGTTTCGAGAATTTTAGAGTCAAAAACGCTATTTTACGAAAATGACGCGTGTTTGAAGATTTAAAACGAAACCATAATGCTTTGATTTTTGAATGGATATGTTTGGATTTGGATTATGTGTCTTTGTGGTATGCGTGGTTGAAATCGGATTGAAATACAGTTTGGAATCGATTGGAGAACGAAACGGAACGGAATTTGGAACTAAGTTGAGAAGTTCCTATGTTCCCAATGTCCAATGTTCCGTCTCGAAGCTCCATTCGGCTTCAAACTTCTTTTAAATCCTTTTCCTAACCACCTAGAGCATTTATGTGGAATATTGTTTGTTTGGATGTGTTTTAAAGTTGGGTGTGCATCGGTTGAATTTTCAAATCTATTGGAAAACCGTAAAATTTTGTATATGTGTGAAATAATGATTTTGGAATAAAATGATGTCTGGACTGGTTTTCAGGTGATTATGATTTTTTTGGGATGTCCGTATTACGAGGAAACTCACAAATTTTGTTAGAAATTTTGATACAAATTCACAATGGTTTTGAAATAACGATTAATATTATTATTATTTCAAAACCGTAATTAGTATACGTGTGAGGACATATGTTTTGAAAAATTGAATTGAACCAAAATGTTCGATTTCTATTTTATATTTGGCGCGGATGATTATATTCATCAAAACCGCCTTCTTTGAATAAAATGTTCTATTGTTATTTTTATAATTGGCGCGGGATGATAATGTTCATCTAAACTGCCCATATTTGACGATATATGAAAAATATCGAGTTGAGGTGACGACCTCTATGTGTTAGTATGCTAGGGGAGGGCAATCATGAGCCCTGGCCCTAGGCCCCAATGTTAAAGAAAATTATTCCGCCTTTAGGAGTATGACGGGGTCCACCCATGCTTCTGTAAGGTTGTTGGTGGTGTACTAAAATTAATAAGACTTTATTGTAATTCATTCTTGGATTACCTTGTGATTCCGCAATTCATATAATAGAATTGCTAAGAGATCCAGTAAGTATTAACTTGCTGTGTCTATGTTTTATGTTTTCGCAATTCATATAACAGAATTGCTAAGAGATCCAGTAAGAGTTAACTTGCTGTGTCTATGTTTTTAATTGGCTCATGAGTGTGGCTAGGGGTCACGGTAAAGCTCACTGAGACAAGTTGTCTCACCCTATCATATGTGGTTTTTTTCAGAGAAACAGGATAAAAGAAAAGGGAAGAAGCACGGGCAGTTGATGCTTGTGTGGAAGATGGATACGGAGCATTTATGCTTATGATATTCTGTATTGTTTCTTTGTAAAATATTGTATAACTTGACTTGATACAAGTTGTAAGTTATATTTCCGCTTACTACGATATACTACGATATGTAATGTTTCGAATAATTCGTGTTTAAGACGCGAAAAATTTTTTTAGGGTGTTACATTTGGTATCAGAGCGGTTCGACCTAGTCGGACCTAGAGACCGTATGGTCAAGAGGTTAGATTAAGTCAGCTAGGGACTTAGACAATTAAATGTCAGAACCTTTCAAGATATTATGTGAAGTATTGAGTCGATCCACTCAATGTTTCATGTGAGTTCTTGAGAATTATGACGATTAGTTGCCTCGGCCCCGAAATGTCCAAACCCTACACCATAGGAATTTTGGCCTTCTCAGTTTATCAGAGCACGCAGCGAAAGCAAAGGGCTATAGTTGGTGTTCTGCAGCAAGTAAAGGGCAGCCAAGTTGGTTCGAGGAAACGGTGGGCGAATGTTCAATCAGTGAACCAGGTGCAATTGTGAAATTGCAGTGGAAGTCATCGTAGGTTCTGCAGGGAACTACAATTAAGAAAAGCCTTCAGCGGTAATAATAATGATGATCGTAAGACTGTTAAGATTAATTGATGCACCCAAATCCTCGATCGTTGGTTAGTCGATCCATCGATTCTTCAAATATTATTTCATAGTTAACCTTACATTATGGTTAGAATAAACCCCAGCTTAGATCGCAGTTAGAGACATTCTCTGGATAGCTGCGAGTATTGATAAGGTTCCTTTTTCCTTAAAAGCCACATAGTGAAATGCTATGAAACCGATTTAGTTTGTTGTAGTGCAATCTCAGAATTGACTACAGAACCCAATATTGCTGATCGAATTAGTTCTGATCACAGTTTTGAACCAAGTCTCAATCAAGATGAGATCAATAGGTGATTTTGATGGTGACATGTACGGGGTTTCAAACAATTCCCCGTTACGGTAATATTTCGGAAAGAGTGATTATTGGATTGAAAGACCTGCACCTATATTGGATGCCAATGTTAAACTTTCAGATGAGGAATTTGGAAGGGCATATTTTTAATCTATTCCTGAAAGCTCGTTTTCAATCAAGTTATAGAATGGGCATGGAAGACGATAGCTGGATGGCACTCATGGACCGTTATTCGATTCTAAGAAATGACAGCAGTGAGGAAAATGAGATGTCACATGTGAGGGAAATATATTCAAGATGATTGATATATATATTATGAGGAAGCTAGTCTCAGTTTGTGAGAAATTTTCGATAGTTCACCAACTTGATTTATTTATAACTTCTAATCCGGAACTCCGATTCTTATGTTCCGGGATGCGTTGGAAAGCTAACGAAAATGTTTACACATATGAGTAGTTTGTGAATTGGTTGTTCAGTGGTATTCTGAACTGTATCTCGGTATTATCCCAAGTTGTTTGGTACTAATGCGGTTGTCGAACATAAACCTATTATAGGCTTGGGAAGTTGAAAGAG
This sequence comes from Oxytropis ochrocephala, assembly GCA_020916435.1. Classification (NCBI taxonomy): domain Eukaryota; kingdom Viridiplantae; phylum Streptophyta; class Magnoliopsida; order Fabales; family Fabaceae; genus Oxytropis; species Oxytropis ochrocephala. The sequence continues at coordinate 92,149,293 of CM037091.1, forward strand.
GATTTTAAGTCATTAAGATGAGATTCCTAAACACTGTTTTAGGATGATACTCATTATAGTTTTCCTATGGACCTGTTCCCCGGAAAAGGTTGTTAGCAGCTTTAGCTTTTCAACAGTCGGTAGAGTTGCCAAAAGCGAACGATTATGAGGTATGTCACCAGTATATCCAAGGGTGGAACATTCAATTTCTTAAAGTGTTGTTGTGCTATAGTAAGACGGAATTAAGTGAGCGTGAGACACCTTACTTATTGTTAAGCAAGACATGTTCCATGCCAAATGGATACGTTAAAGAGGTTATGGTTATGTTTGAACGTTTATGGAGCTGGAGAGTTGTGGGACCAAAGGAATGACTAAAGTGGTGAGAATTGTTCTCGGAATCAACGTTGGAAGCATCATCTTGTGCCCGTTTGATTCCGTAGAAGAATCCTTCTATTTTGATTATTTCTTTGATGATTATAGTAACTGGTTTGACTTCGTGATGAATCCAAACATAAACGTTCCGCTTAGAGTAAGTCCTACTTAGCTAGGAAAGCAGTTATGTATCAAGCGAGGGATCTATGTTGTTAGATTCTTTTATGCTTGAGTATTTGAGTATTAGACTCCATTCAAGAGAATGGTTGGCTTTAGAAAAGTTGTTTGACATATGATCCATACCTTAGTTAATGACCCTAAGGACCATGAGGATGAAACTACTGAAGTATATAATAGTTATAACAGGAACTGTATGGTGCAGCAAATTTGAAGGAGTATTTGTGATACTTTTAACGAAGTTTTAACTACAGAAAAAAATAACTTAAGACTAAGCTATTCCAAACGGATCACCAAGAAATGTTGTTTTGATTGGAAGGTAGTTAGTTCGGCAATCACTGCCTCTATATTCAATGAAATAAAGTCAAAGGACTTTGATCTGTAATCCATTTGTAATGCATGAAATTTTTGGTTCACAAGTTACATTAGCAACTACCGTGATTAGTTACTGAGTTAGTAACATTGGAATAATATTATTAATAGTCCCTAATCTAAAGAACATTTTGATATGTGGGATGGGTACATCCTTGTATCACTAGTGTTGATGGAATCCAAGTGAATGAATAATAGACTCAGTTCAATAAAATGGTTAGTTTTGGAATAGTCATCTGATTTCCAGGTTCTGAAAGGCCGTCCATGTGTGTGAAAATATCCGGGTTTCGGAATCAAGTTTCGAAGATCGAGTCACGAGGTGAAAATACGTCTCATTAGTATTTCGGGTTAGCGAAGAAACAAACTCCTATAGGTAAGTGGGAAGATTATTTCATATTCAAAATGGTTTCAAGAAATTTTTTTTTTTTTACAAAACCGTTACCCATTTGTGAGATAGACATGAACTCTGTAGTGACAGAGTTTAACCCGAAGTTCTAATAGTACAGTATTTCCAAGAAATCGGAACGTGATATTACCTAGTTTTCCCACAAGTTGGGGTGCTCCTGTGTTATTTGTTGGAAAGAAAAGATGGGAGCAGGAGGTCGGATATAAATTACCTCCAGTTGGATAAAGTTATGGTTAAGAATAAGTATCTATACCAAGAATCTATGCTTAGGTTGTTTAGCTTCAAGGTGAAGCAGTGTTTCAAAGATTGGTCTAAGGTCGGGTTATCTTTAATTAAAAGTTAGGGCTTAGGTATTCCGAAGATAGTGATCCATACTAGATATGGACATTACGAGTGAGTAATGCTCTTTGGTCTAACTAATGTTCCTACGGTATTCATGGATTACATGAACCGAGTTTTTCACCTGTATTTAGACTAGTTATTGAAATTTTCACCGATAACATTTTGGTATACATTAAGACCATGTGGATCGTGATGTACATCTCTGCATTGTTCGGAATGTGCTCTGAGTAAAGAAGTGATAGTCTAAGCCATCGAAGTGTGATTCCTAGATAACTGTAGTGAAATTTTGGAACCATGTGGTATTCCAGTCTGGTGTGGCAGTAGATTTGAGTAAAGTTGAAGCTGTGATGAATTGGGAGTTACCGTTATCGGTCACAGAAGTAAGGAGTTATTGGGACTAATTGATTAGTATAATAGGTTTATTTGAGGATTCCCGCAGTAGTTCTTCCACTCGTTCGGTTAACTTGTAAAGGTCAGTCGTTGGAATGAAATTTCGATGGTGAAGTATGTCTAGAGTTGAAAGGCAGGTTGAGTTCTGCTTCAATCTTTATTCTTCTGAATCCGTCCCTGAGTTCTAAATTTACAATGACGCCTTGGGAAGGGTTTAGTATGTGTTTGGTGCCAATCAACAAGAGGTAGTTGTGCACCCATGTAAGAGAAGCCTCATGAGGAGAATTATCTAACTCATGATTAGTAATGGGCAAATTCTGTGTATATAGTGAAAAACTGAAGATAGCTCTGAGTCGATAAAAAGAGTTATGTTGACAAAAGGAGTAGACCACGAGAGTTGGATCTGATGATCCTGTATTGTAAGAGTTACATCAACCATTGTTACCGGTAGAGTATTGCCGGCGAAGAACTCAGTTTTGAGTGTATGATGCTAGTGAGGTGCTGTATAGCTTTACCTTATGTATCGTTTAATTTACATAAAGTATTTCTCGTATCCTAATTGAGGAAAGACATTCTAATCCCACTCAACTGTGGAGTTAGGAATGATTGATCTTTGACTAATTCGTCATTTCAGCCAAATCCAAGTTATATCTTAGGTCATGAAGAGAAAATGCTTCGGACGAGAACAATTACAATTGCTTAAGGAGTTTGTAATCGTTTTTCGGTTCAGGAAGCTATTTGGGAATTGGAGGACGATATGCGGACTAGATATCCGTATATATACTCTTGAGGTATGTTTGTCAAATTTTGAGGACAAAATTTTTCAAGTTGGGTGTGATCAGAATATCTCTAATTTCGTTAATTTCAAATTAAGAAATTAACGAGTGATTTATTATCCGAATAAATAATAAATCAAGTTTCGGATAAGAGGCTGTTACGAAAGCAATTTATAATTGCCAGAGAAAATAATTTAAATGCATAACTGAGTGGAAATTAGTACTCTAAGGGTATTTTAGTATTTACACCACTCACCCAAAATGATCTCCGAGACATCAAAAATATCCAAATACTCTCTCATTCCCCAATAGAGTTAAAATAATGGAAAGAAAAGTAAGGGATTGAGAGAGAGAGAGAGAGGGCCACGGAACAGAGAGAGATAAGAAAGGAATATAGAAAGAAAAAAAAAAATAGAAAAGAAGGAGAATCAGAGAGAGAGACCCGAGAGAGAGAAGAGGAAATGGCGTGAGAAGAGGAAGAATGGGTATGGAGGAAGAAGAGGAAAAATGGAAGCCTTAAACTCATCAAAACACAATTCTTCCTTCACCAAAAACGATCTCCTCATCATCCTCTTCGATTTGGTACCAAAATCATCATCAACAACTCACACTCTCTCACTTTGCCATTTTCGAATTTGAAGCTCAAAATGGAGGTTTTGTTGTTCAAGCTCAAAATAAAGTTTTGGATGGTGTTTGGGAGTAATTTCAAGGTGGATTGCACAAGTGTTGGAGTTTAATTTGGGGTTTGTGAAGAATCAAAAGGTTAGGGTTCAAATTGGGATTATGGGTGAATAGTGAATTGAAGCTTGAAGACGATGAATAGTGATTTGGAGGAGTTGCAGCTTAGGGGTTGCGAATTGGAAGCTTGGATTGAGCTGAATTTCGGTTTGGGTAGCTTTGGCTTCGGTTTGGGAGTGTTGGAGGTGTCTGGATCGTGTTCGGTTGAGTTCGAGAATACGGGGATTGTTCGTGTGTTTTCTCGTTCGTGAGCAAATTCCGACATTTCGGTATTTCGTGATTTTCATCACGAGAGGTGAGTTTTACTCGCTTAGGGAATTTAAATATCGTTTTTGAACTATGTTTGAATGATTTTCAAATTTCGAAGTTTCGAGAATTTTAGAGTCAAAAACGCTATTTTACGAAAATGACGCGTGTTTGAAGATTTAAAACGAAACCATAATGCTTTGATTTTTGAATGGATATGTTTGGACTGGATTATGTGTGTTGGGTCAGCATGCGTGGTTGAAATCGGATTGAAATACGATTTGGAATCGATTGGAGAACGAAACGGAACGGAATTTGGAACTAAGTTGAGAAGTTCCTATGTTCCCAATGTCCAATGTTCCGTCTCGAAGCTCCATTCGGCTTCAAACTTCTTTTAAATCCTTTTCCTAACCACCTAGAGCATTTATGTGGAATATTGTTTGTTTGGATGTGTTTTAAAGTTGGGTGTGCATCGGTTGAATTTTCAAATCTATTGGAAAACCGTAAAATTTTGTATATGTGTGAAATAATGATTTTGGAATAAAATGATGTCCGGATGGTGGTTTTCGTGTGATTATGATTTTTTTGGGATGTCCGTATTACAGAGGAAACTCTGCCGAAATTTTGTTAGAAATTTTGATACAAATTCACAGTGGTTTTGAAATAACGATTAATATTATTATTATTTCGAAAACCGTAATTAGTATACGTGTGAGGACATATGTTTTGAAAAATTGAATTGAACCAAAATGTTCAGTTCTATTTTATATTTGGCGCGGGATGATTATATTCATCAAAACCGGCCTTCTTTGAATAAAATGTTCTATTGTTATTTTTATAATTGGCGCGGGATGATAATGTTCATCTAAACCGGCCCATATTTGACGATATATGAAAAATATCGAGTTGAGGTGACGACCTCTATGTGTTAGTATGCTAGGGGAGGGCAGTCATGAGCCCTGGCCCTAGGCCCCAATGTTAAAGAAAATTATTCCGCCTTTAGGAGTTGTACACTTATTGGCTATGACGGGGTCCACCCATGCTTCTGTAAGGTTGTTGGTGGTGTACTAAAATTAATAAGACTTTATTGTAATTCATTCTTGGATTACCTTGTGATTCCGCAATTCATATAATAGAATTGCTAAGAGATCCAGTAAGTATTAACTTGCTGTGTCTATGTTTTATGTTTTCGCAATTCATATAACAGAATTGCTAAGAGATCCAGTAAGAGTTAACTTGCTGTGTCTATGTTTTTAATTGGCTCATGAGTGTGGCTAGGGGTCACGGTAAAGCTCACTGAGACAAGTTGTCTCACCCTATCATATGTGGTTTTTTTCAGAGAAACAGGATAAAAGAAAAGGGAAGAAGCACGGGCAGTTGATGCTTGTGTGGAAGATGGATACGGAGCATTTATGCTTATGATATTCTGTATTGTTTCTTTGTAAAATATTGTATAACTTGACTTGATACAAGTTGTAAGTTATATTTCCGCTACTCTGATATACTCTGATATGTAATGTTTCGAATAATTCGTGTTTAAGACGCGAAAAATTTTTTTAGGGTGTTACAGGCACAGTCTTGATTCCTAGTTCAAAAGTAGACGTTGTAACGTCTGGTTTAGACATCACATTGTCTGGAGTATCCTTCTCTTTCTCTTTTGGCATTTCTTTCTCCTTCTCTGGTACCTCTTTCTCCACAGGCATAGTTGGTTCAGGATATTCAGTACCACTTCTCAAGGATATAGCATTTACCTGTCCATTATTACCATTTGGATTAGTTGATGATGATGGTGTTTCAGTTGTAGAAGGGAGAGATCCATTCAGCCTTTGAGTGAGAGCTGAAGATATCTGCCCAATTTGGTTTCCAGAGTTTTGATTGAAGACTCATGAGTTTGCAAGGTTGTCTTACAATCACTTATGAAGCTTTTCATCATGGCCTCCAAGTTGCTATTGTTGTTATTCTGCACATACTGCCTCTGTTGTTGTTGCTGAGGAGGGAATCCTGGGAGTATTGCAGGAGCAGTGTTGCTAGTTCAAAGCATTGTTGTTTCTCCAACTAAAATTTGGATGATTTCTCCAATTTGAATTGTAAGAGTTGGAATAGGAACCATTTCCTTTGTTCTGAGATACAAAGTTTACAGACTGAGGGTTATAGGGACACTCTTCATACACATGCCCTTCTTCACAATAGACACACACTACTCCCCCAGAGTGTGTAGGTTCAACTGTCTGCTTGGCGGTTTGCTTTTCGAACGTGGCCACGTTTGGAGTACTCATGGTTTGATCATGTTGGTCAGGGTAGCAACTTTGCGCGAAAGAAGCGATTACTTCACTTATTTCATGGACACCAGCCTTCTTTCCAGGAGTAAATCTATCAGATGGCTAATGAGAGTTATGGGTGGCTATGTCATCAATAAGCTTGCATGCCTCAGAGAAAGACATGTTCAAAATGACACCACCTGATGAAGCATCAAGTATCAACCTAGTAGGCTGATCTAGACCATTATAGAAAGTCTCCATTTGAATAACCACAGGAATGCCATGGTGTGGGCACATTCTCAGTAATTCCTTCCACCTTTCCCAAGCCTCAAATAGTGATTCCCCTTCCCTTTGTTTGAAAGAAGTGATATCATTTCTCAGCTTAGCATTTTTGTTGGGAGGGAAGTATTTTGCAAGGAACTTCTCAGCTAGCTCATCCCAAGTGTGAATTGAATTTGGCTCCAAGGAGTTCAACCAACTTTTGGCCTTATCCTTAAGAGAATATGGAAAGAGCTTCAATCTGAAAGCATCCTCTGAGACTCTAGGGATGATAAAATTGCTGCACACATCCAAATATTGTCTCAGGTGTGCATATGGATCTTCTTGAGGGAATCCTCCAAATTGTCCTGCAGTTTGCAGCATTTGGAACATCATTGGCTTGAACTCAAAGTGACCAGTATGAAGGGTTGGTCTTGCAATGCCTGTTTGTAGATGAGCAGGGTTAAGCACAGCATAATCACGCATAGGCCTGTCCCTGTCATTGACCATGTCTTGTGGTCCTGCATTGATGAGTTGCTGCCTCTGCCAGTGTTCATCATCAACAACAATTGTTTCTGTATGAGTCTGTGGTCCACAACCATGTCCTCTTCCTCCTCTTGGATTAGGTCCACCTCTAGAGCTTCTACCAGTATTATGTTCAGACATGGTTGGTTGTTGATGTTGCTGTTGTTGTTGCCTCCTTCTTAACCTTTGTTGTCTCCTAAGTTCCACGAAAAAGTTCTTTCGTGTTTCGGTCAAACTCATGTGCAGACTCACTCCCTGGTTCAATCGAACTAGAGCTTGAGTTGGAACTAAGCATACGCTGTAACGTCTACCTGTTCACACACAGAAACACAAACAACACAGTAAAATTCTTTCAACTTGTGTTCTAATACTTCTGAACAATAAAAGTAAACTATAATCCCCGGCAACGGCGCCAAAAACTTGTTGCGTTCGTGTGGTATTCGCAAATATAGTGCAAGTATACACGTCGTACAAGTAATAAAGTGGATATAAGTAAGAGATCGTTCCCACGAGGATTGGTTTGCTCTCAAAGTTCAAGTTTCAAAACACAAGAGAACCAAGTAACAAATCGACACTAAGAGTTGGTTTTAATGCTAAGAATATAAATAAAGCAAGTAAACAAGAAGTGATTGTGAATATGGATGAGAATGAGTTGGATTGCTGCATGCAAGTAATTCCTCTCTAGTCAGACGTTATAACGTTTACACGCTATTACGCATAAATGCTATTCTCAGATAGACGTTATAACGCTTGAACGCTGCAAAAAAGAGTCGCGTGCTTTTAGGTCACAAAACGTCAGAGCTTCAAGTATAAGGGGTCCTATGTCTAGGTTCTAAATAGGCCCACTCCTGTATTTTAAGTACCCACAGCAATGTCCTATGAACTATTATCTATTCTATGTCTAGACTTAGATAAAAATGTCTAAATGTCTTTAGTACACCTTTTCGTTCATATAAATCTTTGAGTTCTTTTCATAGACCATGTCTGTACCTATGAATCTACCTATTTTAATAGGCCAACCTCAAAACAAGTCTGGAAATATTATCACGCAAAGATTTAAAACATTAAACGTCAATACGTCATAACATTAAACTAGAAATTCATTACAAGCAAAACAACAACCCAACTACAAAATGTTTAGCTCATGTTGAGCATCTTTAATAAACCTTCTATAGAAACCAGCATGGCCTAAGAAGCGCCTGATACCTTTGACTGTATTTGGTGGTGGTAGATTCTCAATGACATCAACCTTAGCTTTGTCTACCTCTAGACTTTTCTTTGAAATTTTATGTCCTAGCACAATGCCCTCTTGTACCATGAAATGGCACTTTTCCCAGTTTAATACTAAGTTTGTTTCTTCACATCTCTTGAGAATTTGTTCCAAGTTTGTTAAACAAGCTTGAAATGTTTCTCCAAAGATAGAAAAATCATCCATGAATACTTCCATTGATTGCTCAATGAAATCTGAGAATATAGACATCATGCATCTTTGGAATGTAGCAGGTGCATTACATAAGCCAAATGGCATCCTTCTAAAAGCAAAGGTTCCATAAGGGCATGTAAAGGTGGTTTTGTGTTGATCCTTAGGCTCAATGGCTATTTGATTATAGTCTGAGTAGCCATCTAGGAAACAATAAAATTCTTTCCCTGCTAGTCTATCTAACATTTGGTCTATGAATGGTAAGGAAAATGATCCTTTTTGGTAGCTTTGTTGAGTTTTACGTAATCCATACTGATTCTCCACCTCGTGATGTGCTTCTAGTTGGTATCAACTCATTCTTTTCATTGGCTATTACTGTCACACCCCATTTCTTTGGTACACATTGGATAGGGCTTACCCAAGCACTGTCTGATATGGGGTATATGATTCCAGCATCTAGCCACTTAATGATTTCCTTTTTCACAACCTCTTTCATAATAGGATTTAGTCGTCTTTGACTCTCTATGCTATTTTTGGAATTTTCTTCCAAAATGACTCTATGCATGCATATAGAAGGACTAATTCCTTTGATATCTGCCATTTGCCAACCTATAGCTTTGGTATGCTTCTTTAGGGTACTGATGAGATCACTCTCCTGTTTTGATGTTAAATCAGAAGCAATGATAACAAGTAAAGTTTCATGTGTTCCTAAGAAGGCATACTTAAGGTGTTCAGGCAGTATCTTCAATTCTAACTTAGGAGGTTGTTCTATTGATGGTAAGTTCTTCTTGAGAATTGGATCCTCAAGATTGCGTGGTTCATAAGTTCTAGCCCATACTTCCTTACAAGAGTTTTCTATTGGTAGATTTTCTTTTTCTAGTATTTCATCATCTAGCAATGCTGTTGCATCTAATGCATCTACATTGGCTAAGTGATCATACTGCTTGTAAAACTGTTTTTCTACCAATTCATCTAGAGAAACTAAGGATGAACACTCTTCTGTATTCTCTGCAGGATACTTCATAGCATTCATTACATTGAATTTTATCTCTTGATCATTCACTCTCATAGTGAGTTCACCTTTTTGCACATCAATTATGGTTTTGCGGTTTGCTAAGAATGGTCTACCTAGGATAATAGGCACTTCCTTATCTGCATCAAAGTCAAGGATAACAAATTCTACAGGGAATACAAATTTATCTACCTTGACTAGGATGTCTTCTATGATACCTTCAGGATAGGCTATTGATCTGTCAGCTAATTGAAGTGTCACAGTGGTTGGTTTTGCATTTCCAATTTCTAACTGGTCAAAAATAGATTTAGGCATCAAGTTGATGCTTGCACCTAAATCACATAAAGCTTTACCAGTATAGGATTTTCTAATGGAAAATGGAATTGTAAAACTATCTGGATCCTTCAATTTCCTAGGAATCTTATTTTGCATAAGCAAACTACAATCTTCTGTCATGGCAACTGTTTCAAGCTCTCCTAATCTTCTTCTCTTAGTAAGCACATCCTTCATAAATTTTGCATAATTTGGCATTTGTTGGAGTGCTTCTACTAAGGGAACATTGATGTGTAATTGCTTTAGTACCTCTAAGAATTTACCAAACTGTTTCTCCTGATCATGAGCTTTTTTCAGTCTTTGAGGATAAGGAGGAGGAGGGTATTCAAGTACTAACTTAGGTAATGGAACTTGAACTTCTTGTGATGCAGGAGCATTAGATGCTTCTGCATTGGTTTCTTTTTGATTTTTGGCTTTTTCTCCCTTTTCTACACTTTCCTTCTCAGTTAACTCTATAAGATCCTTACCACTTCTCAAAGAAATAGCCTTAACTTGTTCCTTTCCTTGTTTTTGGGAAGGTAGCTTCTGTATTTGAAGGTAAAGCACCTTGTGGCCTTTGATACAAAGCTGTGGCTAATTGACCAACTTGATTCTCTAAATTCTTAATGGAAGCATCTTGGGCTTGTCTAGCAGTTCTAGATTCACCTATGAATACTTTGAGCATGGATTCTAGAGAATTATCAGTGGTAGGTTGAGAGTTTCTTTGGTTATTTTGAGCTGGGAATCTTGGTGGTGTAGTTGGTGCAGTTCTAGGTGCAGGTGCACTATTGTTGCTCCATCTAAAATTTGGGTGATCTTTCCAACCAGGATTATAGTGTTGGAATAAGGGTTGTTATTCTTATTATAACCTACATAATTTACAGAGATAGGGTTGCTAGAACACTCCTCATACAAGTGACCTCCTCCACAGTACACACAACTAGGGGTGCACGGAGGTACTTGTTCTCTTCTTTCTTGCAGCAGTCTTTGCTGCTGGTGATCTGTTGCATTAGATGCAGTAGCATTGCCAAAAGTGAAGTTTTTCATCAAGTTAGCTAGAGTTGCTACTTGAGCAGATAGGGCAGATATATCATTAACTTCATGTACCCCTGATGGTTTCTTTTGGGCACTCACCCTCTCAGTAGGCCTACTAGAGCTATTAGCTGCTATTCTATCAATTAATTCACATGTTTCATTGTATGACAGATTTAATAACACTCCACCAGATGATGCATCAAGCATTATTCTGGTTTGAGGTTCTAAACCATTATAAAATGTTTCCATTTGAATAATAACAAGTAAACCATGATGAGGGCATTTTCTTAAAAGTTCCTTCCATCTTTCCCATGCTTCAAATAAAGATTCAAACTCTTTTTGTCTAAAAGAAGTAATATCAGTCCTCATCCTGGCATTTTTAATAGGTGGGAAATATTTTCCTAGAAATTTTTCAGCCATTTCATTCCATGAATGGATAGAGTTAGGCTCTAAAGAATTTAGCCAAGCCTTAGCTCTATCTTTCAAGGAATAAGGAAATAACCTTAATCTAAATGCATCTTCACTAATACCAGCTATGATAAAATTACTACATAGTTCTAGAATTTAGCCATTTCTTCTAGGTCTGTTTTCATATTCTTCATTTTTGTCTATCTCTTGTTGTTGTTGTTATGTTTCGTCCGCCTCTCTCTGATCTCTTTTGGCAATTCTTCAATGGTGGGCTTTCAATGTCACTGTAATTATCATGAACAAGTGGATCTTCCAGGTTTCCCCATCCTTCTTCATTTCTTTCTCTCTTCAATTCACGCTTCGTTTGCGTTTTTGCTACACTTGTAAATCTAATCGTTTTATATGTAATTTGATTTCAACATAATGAGGATTGTTGTTTCCTTTTGTGTGTTCTTATATGAATGAATTTTTAATCTCTTGAGTTTTGATGAGATCCAACGCTTTGCAATTTTGATGAGATCCAACGCTTTGCAATTTTGCTTGGGACGAAATGCTGGTTTGGAACCACATAAGGTGTAGTGTAAGCTCCTGGCAAGTTTGAAGCTTGCATGTTTAAGAGTTATAGATTATAGATACCACTGGTTTCACCGTGAATTCAAACATGACAAGCTTTTATTTTGAGGAAAAAAGTTTATCAATCTTCTTCATCACTTTTTAAATATGTGTATTTGGATTCTTTCATGCTCACCACGAACTGTGTATTCTTTTAACAAAGAAAATTAAGAAAAATAACAGTAGAATTAGTTTGAATTGATTAGTATTAGTTGTTTACAAAGAATTAAGGTAAATATCAGCTGGAGTAACCAATGATTTGTTCAGGGTGACTATGATCAAAGAAAGGAATGTCTAGCATATTTGATAGTTAGATTGATTGATTCGAACCTTGTTCATAACACTTGAATGCTCAATTAAGCAATATATATATTCCTTTATGAAATGCTTTCTAGTAATCAATGCTCTAAGTCTAAGTCTAAGTCTAAGTAGTTTCTTTCTTGTTTGTTTGTTTTTTGTTCATGCCACTGGATATAAAAAGGATGGATGCTGCTGGTAATTCCGCATTTCGCGAAAGTATTGTATGGAAGCATTTCACATTGATAAAAGTTAACAAACAAGACAAAGCTCAATGTAATTATTGTAAGAATCTGCTTGGTGGAAGTTCAAGAAATGGAACGAAACACTTGCATACACACATGAATATATGTGTTCAAAAAAAGATTGTGGAGAGAAGCAAATAGATTATGTGTGCCAGAACTTGTTTAAGGTATTCTCTACTTTATTTGCTTCAAATTTTATAAGGTTTAATGTTCATATTTTAACATTTGTTTTGTCTTAATCATAATACAGGTGAACTTGCAAGCTCTTTTATAACGCATTTTGAAGAATGAAGATGATTGATAGATGTCTTGTTAAGTGATGATTTTATTTTTGAAGATGCTAATTTGTAACGCATTTTAGGTTTGGAAATTAGTACTTTTCCCCAATGAAGATGAAAGCTCTATTACAACTTATTTTGAAGAATGAAGATGATCAACTATTTACTGCCATGTCTATCAATAGATGTCTTGCTATGAGACAATTTTCTTTTTGAATATTCTAATTTGTAACACTTGTTTTTACTTGTTGGGTTGTATTTTGAATTGTTGGTTGTTTTGATAATTCAGAACTTGGTTTGGTTGTGTGGTGATAGATTAGTCTTGAACTTATTTTGTAACCAAAAAAGTTTGGAGCTTACTTTGAACATTTTAATGATTATGTAGTTCTTTCAACAATTTTAATAAATTACAATGCAGAATGTAGAATTAAACACAGGTTTGAAACAGGTACTTTTCCCCAAGGAAATCGAATTTGGATTCGATTTTTTTCCAGCAGAATGAATTTTTTTTTTTGGTCAACATAGGAGCCGGGGACGGGGACGGGCGGGGAAACCCGATCCCCATCGGGGGCGGGGATGGGGATACGGATTTCATGCCCGACGGGTTTTTGGGGTCGGGTCGGGGATCGGATCGTATTGTGTCGGGCTCGGGGGCGGGGTGTAAAACCGCCCCGCCACTCCGGTTGCCATGTCACAACTAAGTTAGATAAGAAAGCAAAGTATAAGTGTTGATAATGCAAATGAGAAGAACTAGTTGGAATGTCTTCATCAAGTAATTTACTTTTAAGTGTTTGATGCGTTATGATGCGATGTACCAGACCGAATCTTTGTTGCATTAGCTATGTGTCTTTCAGTCACTTTCTTCAGAGTTTCATTACAAGCTTCCTATGTCTAGGCATGCTTAAATAAGTTCACCCTTGTATCTTAAGTACCCACAGTATCACCCTATGGACTATATTATCCTATGTCTAGGTCTTAGCATGGTTTTCACAAAGTTTCCTTTATGTAAAACATTTACCCATATTAGTTCTTGAGTTCTTAATTGTAAGTCATGTCTGCTCTTACAAATTTACTTATTCTAAGTTGATCAATCCCCAAAATAAGTGTTGAAAATATTATCAAGCAAGAACTAAAGTACAAACATACATACATGCATCATACTTACTTAAAAGCTCATTAAATGATTAGAACATTCCAACTAAGAGATATTTAGCTAACAATAGACATTGCAAGGTAAATATAAACTGAATAGACCATGTTTATATAATTGAAATCACAAAAGAGAAACAACAAGATAGAAGTTACACAAGTTGAAGCCCTTTGTATGAAGTCTCCTAGCAATGCACTAGCTTTACTCCTTAGCACTATACAAACACTGTGAAATCGAAGTAAGGAGGATTTGTTAATTCCTTCCTTTCCCTCTTATAAAATAGAAACTAACTATGTATATTGAAATTTTGATCTAACTTATGGATTGTGATATATTTCCAAATGAAGATGTGAGGTCCTTTTATAGTCTTCAATAGAGGTGTTTTCTTCCTTCATGTTGAAGTAATCTTGAGGGGATTGAGCTGTAGTTGCTTTTCAGAGGTTGATCCCAAGTTGAAATCTTTGACCAAGTGTATAGGGAGGTCCAATGATGTATGAACATGTGTCCCTATGTTGATGACTCTTCAAAGCTATCCCTATGGCTATGTGTGAATGGTAGGCGCCTACTATATAAAGTGGTTCTGCTTTAGGGGACCAAGCATGAGGTCAAGAATGCAAGTGGATGCACATGTAGCTAGTTGCTCACTCACCAAGTAGTGCAGATTCAATGCAGGATCAATGCAGGAGCATTGATGCAGGGAGCTTTGATGCAGGATCTGTAGACTGCACTAAACAAAAACATCAAACATACAACAATATATCCAAAATGGCCTAATAACAACTATAACCATGTCAATCACTCAAGTTATCATATATCACATAAAATACTATATAAACTCTTTATCTTTACTTGAAAGAGAGCAATTTACTAAGTTTAAACATATGAAATACTCTATATAAAATAGAGTTATCACACCCCCAAACTTAAACCATTGCTTGTCCTCAAGTAATGACAAAGGCAAACTATTAATACTATAATTCTAGAAGATAGATCAGTTTGATATTTTGGATTTTCATGAGGAGTTCCCTATGAACTTCATTTCTCAGCAATCTTTCTTGTGCCTTTATTTCTTTAAAACTACCAAAGCTATTCAAACTCTTTTGTGTGTGTGTGAACCCACTGAGTTGAAATTGGTTCCAAGACTAAGTGAAAAACTTCCTCCTAGCCTTTGAAAGGATTGGTTTATCTTTGGTCACACCAAAATATTTTTCAAAAGAGAGATTAGACTCACAAAATTTTCTCAAGTGTTGGGGAGTTTTTAAGTACAACAAAGGGCTTGGTTGAATTTCTTTCAAAAGCTTTTTGAGCCAATGCACTTTTCTATTTTTATTTTTTTTTGTGGATCTTTTTGTGCAGATGCATTACTTCTTTGAAGTGATTTGTGCATTGATTTTTTCTGCATTTTGCTTTTCTTCACTGCAGTTGCATTGATGCTTCTGCACTGATGATGCTTTTTTTTTATAGCTCATATTGCCTTCCTCACTGACCTCCTGATGCAATTGCACTTTGGCACAGGTCTTTGACCTCCAGATGCATATATTTTTTCTTTGCACTTTGGCACAGGTTCAGTTTTTGAACTATCCTCCAGATACATTTATTCCTGCATGGCACAGGTCTTTGACCTCCAGATGCATTCATGTACTTAGGCACGGGTATAGTTTCAAATGATTCAGGACAATATGGCTTTGATCTTTGATCTTTTGTCCACATTTTTGTATTCTTTTTGTGCATTGTTTACTCTTTACACTTTTCAAATTCAGCCTTTGTTTTCATAAAACACCCCCAAACTTAATTCTTTAAGTTCTTCTATCTTTTTAGTAAAACTTTGTTTTGACCTAAGCTTACCAAAAATTCCCCTTGCATCAGATTGATCTTTAAATAGCAAGGTTCTTTTCACAAACTCAGTTTTTGAAGTGTTGAAGTAAAAATAATTTTGGTTATTTTCTAAGAAATACGGTTTCTTTTTCTCTTTTTCATCATTAAAATTCCATCCATAGGGTTTTCACCATATTTTTGAAAAACTGATTCATTCTACTAAAATATTTAGATACTACTTTGTTAAGTACATCTAATATTTAAACAAAATATAAACTACTTTAAAACATATATATTTACTATATAAAACAAACATATTTAAATAAACACACAACATACTAGATAAATCATCCCCCCCCCCCAAACTTAAGGGGTAGCAGTGTCCACACTGCTAATTTGTTCAAAAAATACAAACCATATTTGTTCAAAATAGGGGAGAGGGATTAAAAACATAACCAGGGAAATAGTTCAGACAAAAACAACATAAGCTATAGTATTAGGTGAAAACTTGTAAATGATACTCATTTCTTGGCTCCACTCCTGGTTCTGGTGCTTTGCCTGGTAGGAGGAGTGTGTTTCACCTTCTGCTTCTTTGTTTTGGTTGGTGTTTCTTCTGTAGGTGCAGATGCACCTTCTTCCTCTGGTGACAGCAACGGTAGTTACGAGCTTGACATTGTTCCTACCATCTTTATTTTCAACAACCCCAGCTCTTTTGTGTGGCCTTTCTCCTTCAACAACCCATGTGGTGGTTTCTGTTTGCCATCCCCTGGTGTTGCGGCCGTCCTATCTTGGTCACCACCCTCACTTTTCTTGGATTCAACTCCTACCTCACGCTTCCCTGGCTTCGTGACAACACCCAAGGGTTCGCCAATGGAACTTCCATCTCTTATTCCATCATTTTCCTTCTCAGATTCGTCTGCTGCTCTTCTTTCTTCTGATTTTCTTGATTTCGCAACCACATCTAAAATCGACGATCTCAAATCTACCATGATCTCTTCAATTTTTTCAGGAATTTCATCTCTTCTCCCACTCCTTCGAGTTGAAGCATGATGACATCGAGTTCTTCAATCTGGATCTCCTGTTTTTGCTCGAGTTTGGTCGTGGCTTATAGTGCTATATTTGCATATTAAAACTAATATAAAATTTGTACAGTTGCTGTCAGTGCTATCTTATGTTTGTATATTATGTTTTTATTTTTATACTGAATTTTAATTTAATTTTTTATTAAAGTATCTCAGTCATATGGTATATTGATTTTCAAAATTTTCCTATATCGTCATATCCGTGTCAAGTATCGTATCCCATACCTAGGTTTCATAGGAAAGACTACAAGATCAATGACATGGCTAGAATATGAATGGATGAGATCATTTTTTTTATAGACGGGGTGACAATTATCACTAGAAACTCACACACACAACCGTGAGATTTCGGGTTTGAATTTGTGACATAATATCCCTAACAATTTCGGCATTTGTCGGTTGAACTACGTCTTATGGATTGATACAGTAAACTACTAAATTCGATTAAATTATTAAAGCCTCATTCTGATTCACCGATTTACTACTTCTTCTCCAATTCTCCCATGGTGCCTATAGTAACGTAATGAGGAGGTAGAAATGTTGCTTCTCTCTCTCAACTTCTTCACCTGATTTGCTTCTTCTCCTCCAGATCTCTCAACTCACCTAATTTACTCCTTCTTCTCCAGATCTGGATTATTGTTCCTCAAACTTCGAACAGTTTTGCCTTTTTGTTTTTTAGAATTTTTCACAAGCCTTTTTGGTTACTATTATAGCAATAACCATGTAAAATCCGACTGAAGCATCCACTAACCCGTTAAACCGACACCCGCCTAATCTGATCTGCAAACGGTATCCGTAGTCAGGTTAGAGAATTTCGGTCCAGATCCGACCGAATCCGACTGTGTCCAGGCTTAGGCCAGCGCCTTTTGATTCGTTTAATTTAATCTCCAAAACACAAACAAACAAACAAACAAACAAAAAAACCTAAAAACTACCCAATATTCTTGCAGCAATTAACAATAATAATAATAATCAAGTGGCGTGAGCAAGTAGACTTTATTTGGAAAGGGAATCAAGGCCATGGTGTTAATCTGGTTAATTACTAGGGAGCGCTCGGATGGTGGCCTCTCTATTCGAATTGCTAGGCATGCTAATACAGCAAAGCTTGGTAAGCTAGTATGGGCGCTCCACACGAATACTAATAAGCTGTGGGTGTTAGTGGTACGCAATAAATATATGGGGACAGCCACAATTCTTGATATAGCGCACAAGAATGGATCTCCCGTTTGGAATTCCATTATGAAGGCGAGAGGTGTGCTTGAGGAGGGCTTTACATTTCGGGTTGGTAATGGTTTATCTTCTTGGTGGTTTTCTAACTGGTTGGGTACGAGCCCACTGGCCCGGGTGGTTCCATTTATTGATATTCATGACTCTCAGCTCCGCATATCGGATGTTTATTATGACAGGTCTTGGCACTTGGAGATGCTATATTCTTTCCTTCCACCTACCACTATTGATAAGATTCTTTCTCTTCATCTTGATATTAACCCTGCTGTTGCGGATGTTTTTATTTGGAATTGGAATATTGATGGGATCTATACAGCTAGTGCGGGCTACAAGTGGCTTATGTCTCAAAGGAATCCGGTAAACTTACCTACCACTACTCATTATTGGAATTGGATTTGGAAGGTTTCGGCGCCGGAAAAGATAAAGATGTTGATTTGGCTGGCCTGCCACGATGCTCTCCCAACTTCCTTGTTACTCTGCCACCGAGGTATGATGAACTCCTCTGTGTGCCAATGTTGTGGTCGTGGTGATGAATCGGTGTTGCACTGCTTGCGGGACTGTCCGAAGGCGCACAACACTTGGCTGGGCCTCGGTTTTCACTCGCCCAGTTTCTTTGCAGATGCTTCGGTTTTTGATTGGCTTCGGCTCCAGAGCAGGGCTGATGATAGTCACATATTTCTGTCTTCTCTTTGGTGGATCTGGCGCTCCCGCAACCTTGAGTGCGTCGCTAAAGAAGTTGTTCCTGACTATGTACTTCGGTTGTTTATTCAGAATATGGCTTCTTTTATTGCTAAGGGATTTGCTTCGACTATGTCAGGTACTAATCCCTCTCGCCTGGTGTCGTGGAACCCTCCCCTCCAGTTTGACGTAGTGCTTAATGTGGATGGTAGCAGCCTTGGGAACCCGGAATCTCCGGGTTTGGCGGTCTGTTGCGTGGCACTGATGGGCATTGGATTGCTGGCTTCACAGGCCATATCGGTATCTTCAACATTGGATTGCTGGATTGTTGGCTTTGGAGCATGGTCTTATGCTTGCTTGGGATAAAGGATTCAGATCGCTTATCTGTTATTCTGATTCCTTAAATGTGATCAATCTTATTAATGCACCCCTGAATGTTTGGAATCGGTATGCGTCATCTATTCAATCCATCAAGGACCTTCTCCGTAGGGACTGGTTGGTAACTTTGACTCACACGCTCTGGGAAGGCAACTTTTGTGCAGACTTTTTGGCTAAATTGAGCGCTGTTGGCACGACTTTGTACTCGGTTTTAGATGTTCCCCCTGTTGGTCTCATTCCCCACCTCCTTGCTGATGCATCGGGTGTGGAGTTTGTGAGGATGTAATTTTTCTTATTTTTTCTTTTTGGCTCGCTTTCAAACTGTACTCTACAAAAAAAAAAATAGACTTGAACTAAATAAAAGATGAGAAGGAAAATGTCTCTCACTAACATCAGCAATATATTATTATTAAACCGATCTCCTTATATAAATAAATTATACAGATATTTTCAGTGAGAGAATGTCTGGAAATCTTACCAAAGGGAGCACTTCGAGAGAATGGGAATTAATTTTGTTGCAAAGCACTGATAATGCGCGCAAGAAAGTGACTCTTAAAATTGTGTAGATGCTTCGGAGGAAGAAAGAAGAATGATACTATAAGAGCAACTCCAATGGTAAATTCTAAAGAGGTAATAGCCAATTAGGTCCCTGACATTTTGAAAATGTTCAATTTAGTCCCTGACTTTTCACCAGTATCAATTTAGTCCCCAACATTTTCAAATGAGTATCAATTTAGTCCCTGACTTTTCACCAATATCAATTTAGTCCCCAACATTTTCAAATGAGTATCAATTTAGTCCTTCCGTTAACAACAGTTAGTAACGGAGTTGACAGAAGGACTAAATTGATACTCATTTGAAAATGTTGGGGACTAAATTGATACTGGTGAAAAGTCAGAGACTAAATTGAATATTTTCAAAATGTCAGGGACCTAATTGGCTATTACCTCAAAATCACTCTCTCTTCTCTCTCTCATCTACCAGACACGACATTTGTTTACTTGAAAATACAAACAAATGAGTTATATGAAATTAATAAATTTGCTACCTGGAGCCATTGCGCTTGAAGCAGTGCCAAGAATTGCAAGGATAAAACAAATACGGTTGATGTTGGTAGTCATGTTGTGTTGGAAGTTGAACAAAAAACATCGAGCAACTAAGGCTATTTACAATGGCTAGAAAAGTTACTGTTTTTTTAGAAATATTAGACGGGTCATGCTAAGATAAAATGTTCTTGTTATGCTCTTTTGTTGTATCAGTAATAGTTAATTGATTCTTTCACATTAGAAATATTTGTTTAAAATTAGTATTTAGAATGTTTTAAATGGATAATATTTATAAGATTTCTAAAAGTGATAATAATTGAGATAATTCAGAGATTATGTTAGAAATGATTTTCTTATTTCATTAATGATTATAGTTAAAACAATGTATTATCCAATTAGGTCTCTGACATTTCGAAAATATTCAATTTAGTCCCTGACTTTTCACCAGTATCAATTTAGTCCCCAACATTTTCAAATGAGTATCAATTTAGTCCTTCCACACTCGCTGTTAATCAAGCGTTGTTAACGGAAGGACTAAATTGATACTCATTTGAAAATGTTGGGTACTAAATTGATACTGGTGAAAAGTCAATGACTAAATTGATACTTATTTAAAAATGTTGAGAACTAAATTAATATTGGTGAAAATTCAGAGACTAAATTAAACATTTTCAAAATGTTAGAGACCTAATCGACTATTACCTCAAATTCTAAAGGTGTGCTTAAGTTATACGAAAAACTACCATTAACTTTGTCTATGTGGCAAGGTTGCTTGCTTAAATGAAAAAAAATCTGTTTCTCTGCTCCCATCAATAAAGTCTTGCTTAAAAAAAATCAAACCACTTCCTCTTTAACCCTCTATTCACTTATTCTTCTCACGATCATTAACTCCCTTCCTCGAAATTTCCTGAGCTGCTGAGCATGTTGTATGGTCTATTGGGTAGAAGGCTCAGCAATTGGAAGGCTTAAATTATGGATCTTAGGTTTAGGTTGTTTTTTTTTTCCCACTCCTCCTTCTATTCACTAAACACCTCTTGATTTTGCAAAAAGACAAAAATACTTTTATTGAATAAGAAGTTCCGAGCGTGTCCTTTTTTTTGGCTTTCAACGGGTGTAATATCGTAGTACCAAACGAGGTTTGATACCTTGTGACAAGTTATTAATTAAAAGACTCCTAATTATAGGAAGAACAAGTCACGTTTCTTTTTCTGTAAAAAAAAGTCAAGTTTTATTTTCTTACAAATATTTATTTATTAAAAAAGTTTACTCAAATCTAATCTAATATCTATTTATACAAACAAACCTCCTATGAAATTACCAATTTGAATCTCTTATTAACATGACACATATATAATTTAAAGGTAAAAGTGTCATTACTCACTATTTCTCACATTTTCTTCGTACACTCTATTTCTTACTTTTTTCTCTTTCTTCTTATACTCTCTTTCTTCCTTTTCACTTTTCTCTTACACTCTCTTTCTTCCTTTTTTTTATCTTTCTTCTTACATTCTCTTTCCTCCTTTTCACTTTTCTCCTACACTCATTTTCTTCCTTTTTTCATTTTACTTTTTCCATAAACAATTATTTTCTTTCTCTTATCACTTCACACTAAAAAAAATTATCACCTTAAAATTTTAATTTTTCTCTCCAAAATTGGTTTACACTCTTATTGAAAATCTACTATCACCTCTTCTTGATAATCTACTATCTATTTTTTACTATCTGTTATAATCTACTAATCAACAAAAATAATCAATTGAAACAACGAGATAGCTGCAATAATATATAAAAAAAAACACGGAATAACTGCACTAATATATAAAAAAATCACGAGATTAATATTTGTCATTGATAATTAAATTTTGTGAAGACTACTACTACAAACCTACTAACTAAAAAATAAGAAGACTTAATGACTATTTAAAATACTAATTAATATTTATTATAAATATTTCTTATTAATAATCTACTATGTAACTTTTACTATCTACTATAATCTACTAATCAACTAAAATAATCAAATGAAACTACGAGATAACTGCACTGATATATATATATATAAAAAACACGGGATAACTGCAGTGATATATAAAAAACACGGGATTATTATTTGCTAATCATAATTATAATTTTTGAAGACTACTATAAACCCACTATCTAAAAAAACAAGAAGACTTAATGATTATTTAAACTGGTTAATATTTAAAACACAGGTGACAAATGTTTCTTATTGATAATCTACTATTCATCATTTACTATCTACTATAATCAATTGAAACTACGAGATAACTACAATGATATATAAAAAAACACAGGATAACTACACTAATATATAAAAACACAAGATTAATATTTGTCATTAATAATTAAAATTTGTGAAGATTACTATAAACCTAGCTACTATCTAAAAAACAAGAAGATTTAATGAGTATTCTACTACTGATTAATATTTTAAAAAATATTTCTTATTGATAGTCTACTATCTCCCTTTTACTATCTACTATAATCTACTAATCAACTAAAATAACAATTGAAACTACGGGATAACTGCACTGATATATAAAAAATACGAAATTAATATTTGTCATTGATAATTAAAAATGACAAATAATTGTCACTAATACCTAAGAAATGATTACACTGATTTAAACACGGGATAACTGGACTGATAATTTAAAACACATGTGACAAATATTTGACACTAATACCTAAAAAATGACAAATAATTGTCACTGATATACAAAAAACACGGGATAAATATTTCTTATTGATAATCTAATATCTATCTTTCACTATCTACTATAATCTACTAATAATCTCAAATAATCAATTGAGACTATGAGATAATTGCACTAATACATAAAAAACACGGGATAACTTTACTGATATATAAAAAAATACGGGGATAATTGCAATTATATATAGTTGCACTGATATATAAAAAAACACGAGATAACAACATTGATATAAAAATACACTGCACTGATATATAAAAAAACACGGGATAAATGCGTAGATTGTTTTTAAATGATACTTTTACATTTTTATATTTTAATATTTATCTATTTTTTATTTGAAACTTTTTTTTATCTACTTTAATTTTGTCTTTATTTTCACGGGGTAATGTTCAGACTATTTAAAAACTGTCTAAGTTCATTCATAAAAAGAACACGATAGCACCATGTGCGTATGCACGGGTATCCTACTAGTTGATTCTAAAGGCTACTTTTAATAATTACTTATTTCTTACTTCTTTAGAGCCTGTTTGTTACGGTTTATTTTTTAAAAAAATAATCACTTATGAGGACATGTTGTTCGTTTGTTACAAATTCTTAAAAAATTGAAAAGCTGAAAATAATCTAAAAACTGTTTTATATGAGAAGCTGTTTTGAGTAGCTTTTCATGAAAAATGATTTTTTAAGAATGATTTTTTTTTAAAATAAGTGATTTTCAGTATGTTACACAAACACAAAACAACTTCTCATTTTCTTAAAAATCTCTAACAACTTCTCATTTTTCTTTGCTCTAAGTTTTATTTTGGTCATTTATCTTTTTTTTGGTCCGTTTTGGTCCCTCATCTTCCATTTAGATTTCATTTTGGTCTGTTTTAGTGTTTTCTATCCATTATTTTTAACGGACGTCACGCTGACAGTTAACTGCTGACGTGGCGTCTTAAGTGTCATGTATGACGTGTCATTCATTTAAATGTATTATTTAATTGTAAATCATTTTAAACTTAGGTATTTAAGTTTTTTATAAATAAACAAATTTCCTGTATGATACCATCAACGAAGATTGAAGAGGAATAATTTTATGCAGGTTTTCCAGATTGAAGATTGAAGGTCGAAAAATACATGAATGTAGATTAAGATTGAAATCGAAGACATCAACAAGTCTTGTCAAAAAAAGAAAAGAAATTGAAAGCATTTATTTAGATTAAAACGACCCAACCAAATTTGGAATTTAATAATATATACATGGATAAATAATACATTGGGCCATGATTATTTTGGATTGGAATATGAATCAAACAGAGTTGCAAAATGGAAAAGTGAAATAGGGGATTAGGATTGGATGATTTGAAGTTATGGGTTGTGTTTGTTTACTTGTAGGGTGGAATATGAATCAAACAGAGCATTGCAATGACATTCTCTCTCTTCTCTTGGGCGCGTTGTGTTTGACTCTGAGTGCAGTATACTAACGGTGATCAACGATTGTTAGATTGGATTGCATTGTCATTGAGGATTGGAAAATTGAACGAAGGGAGTACTAGGGCCTGTTTGAAAGTGTTTTCTTTTTTAGTTTTTGAAAAGTGTTTTACAAATCAAATATTGAAAACTATTTTTGAGAAAAAAAGAAGAAAAAACATGTTTGACAAATTGTTTTTATAAACTGTTTTAGAGATGAAAAAACTCAAAAACTTGTTTGGTTTAATTGTTTTCAAAATATGATTTAAGAACTAAAAAACTTAAAACTTGTTTGGTAACATTGTTTTCATTTTTCTTTTTTAATATCTTTTTTAACTTTGAATATAATTAGAAAATTTTTTAATGTAATATTTATTATATTTAATAATAACAATAAAATAAGAAATGCACAATATATTATTAGCTTAATTTCAAGATTATAATTAAAAACGAAGAAAATGTGAAAAAGCGAAGAAATAGTGAAAAAACGTCCATCAAGATTATAATTAAAAGATACGTACAATAAACTCTATAGCTATAAGTATGCATGACATAAACATCAAGTCAACTCAAATACCCTCTAAGATTCTTCGGTTGCACATAAGAAAATTTGAAATACAAATGGTTCTATTAATTGTTACGGTGTACCCACATCTCATCTCTAATATGATTCCGACATGCTGCCATTTCAGCTGCACCTTCATCGGATAACCTTGCTAAGTTGTCATCATGTAAGTTTGTTCCTTCTATGTTAGGACCTTCATTCACCCTCTCCAATTCTAAAGGATCCATTTCTTCCCATACCCTAAATAATTCATCTGATAAATTCCACTTTCGTATGTAATTATGTATAGCACAACATGTCGTTACTATAAGTCGCTGCCTAGAAGGTTTATATTGAGGCATCAACTTCAACATAGGAAACCTATTTTTTAACACCCCAAAGCAACACTCTATTGTCATTCTCAAAGACGAGTGTCTGTAGTTAAACAACTCTTCACGATTCCTAGGTTGTCTACCTTGGCCTCTATATTCTTGTGCATGATACTTTTCACCCCTATAAGGGGGAAGAAAGCCTCCTGTAATAACCTTTGCTTTATCAAAGTATTTATGATGATAAATGATATTAGCAACAATAAACTCCGCAAATTCATCATCACTTGCATCAGAAGAAGAATCACTTCTATCAATGTCCATTGTAATTATAACCTGTCATACAATTTCAATACAAAAACTTTAAGTGAGGGACATTCATTGAAAGTGGAATATAGTCTTACTAAACCAGTTGTTGATCAATGGCATCTTGAAATTCTCAACTAAAGTAAAAATACAAGAAAAATATATACACCAAAGACTTTCTTCAGAATGTGTAAAACCCCTTGATGTGACACCAAATGAGAAGAACCACGAGAGATCATAACAGGGAAAATGCAACCCTTTTGAGAAGGATTCTCATCAGTCAAAATAGCCAAACCAGAGAAATCTCAATCCCACTCTTTCTGACCATTAACTTGATAATACATATTAAAAGCATAAGAACCATTCCCTTAAAGACTTAAACCATTACAAGAAGAACCATATCCTAAAGCAGTACAATCTGAACCACTACAAGCATAATCAATACTCTCAGCCAAATAATGCAAATTAACAACATCAGGATCCAATATGCACCATTGTTTTTCCAAATACTTTACACCTTCAACAGGAACCAAACCCTTAAAATCACAAGATAGTACCAAATCTTTTAAAAGTGAGAAAACACAGAGCATATGCTCCACTTACTGATAATTCTTTTCTTTATTTGACTTACTAACCCTACCTTCAATTATTTTAACTTCAAATAGAGCATATACATGCTCATTGACGTAAATCTGATAATATATCATCCAATCCAATTCCCTCTAAACTACCAAAATTTGATAATACAAAATCTTATAATATTTAATCTAGTTCCCTCTGATACCCATTTCCTCTAATACCCATTTCCTCTAATACAAAACCAAATCCACCGAATACAAAAATCCAATACAAAACCTGATAGTATTTCATCCAATCCACAAAAATCTGATAATATTTCATCCAATTCCCTCTAAACTACCCATTTCTTCTTAATACCCATTTCCTCTAATAAAAAACCCATAGCCTCTAACAGCCATTTCCTTCTCAACAGTAGTTCATCCAGTTCCTAATTATTCTCTCGAATTGAAATGCAATCCAATTTAAGAAACCAAATTCAAAAAAACATTTCCAACAATCACACATCAAACAAAAGAAGACACTCACCAAAGAGAAGATCAGAGCTGGCGTTGCACGCACGACCACGAGAGGAGAACGGAACGGAGACGGCGAAACTCAAAGAACGACGCAGTGGCGGAGTAGAATGCCAATGGCGGAGCAGAACGACGTGGAGATGAAGAACAGCTAGGGTTTTCTCGAATTGTTCCTTTTCTTCCTCTCTGTGAGCGGTTTCACTTTTCCTCATATCATTTTCTTTTATTTTCGTTTTCATTCTTAATTACGTTTTTGCCATTAATGAAAAGTCATTGTTTTCCGTGTTTTTTGTTTTTCTCAGTTTTTTGCAATTGAAAACAAAAAATGAAAACAAAAACTGCTTTTAGCTATTTTCATTTTTTTGTTCTAAAAACAACAAAATTGAAAACTGTTTTCAAAACAATTTTCAAAAAAAACCTAACCAAACAAGTTTTTCTGTTTTTGAGATCTTAAAAATTAAAAAACTGTTTTTGAAAACTGAATCAAACAGGCTCCTAATCTCTCGATATCTCTTGCTTGTACTCACTTTGGTGTTCGCTTGTTAGTCACATCACATAGACATAAAAAAAAACAATAGTGGCTGCGTCCTTATTTTACTTAGGGTGGGTGGGGGAATGAAAAGAAGCAAGTATACAATATAAGGCATTTTACTTAAAATAACAATGAAATTTGATTTATAGACCAAACAAGGTCTACAACTCACACTATAAAGCTAAGAAAAAGAAGAATGGACATCATCCATCATAAGTTTAATTTAGCTCTTCACTCATTTTGTATGTCCTATCAAGATACATAAACATGTGACAATTTTTGTAACTTGTCAACTTTTTCTCCACTTTTGATGAGTAATGAGAAAATGAATATGAGTTTCCCTTGTGAGGTGGTATATCATTGGTTTCCACTTTACAACTCTCATTATTATAAATCAAAACTCACTACCCTTTCCATTACCAAAACAGCATTCCAACCTCTAAAATCCCTTTCAGGAAATGCCCAAATGGATCTGCACCCAAAAAAAAAAAAAGTTGACACATTTTAGACATTACTATTTGAATCTCACAAGTCCTCAAGCTTTTATGACTAAAACAAGTTGGTTTAACTGCAGTTTTAGTCCCTTTATTTTATCTCCTTGGTTAAACAACCATCTAATTTTTGAAAAAAATGCTGATATGACAATAAGGTAGTAACGTGGCAGTCACGTGTCGTGCATAGATATTTAAAAAATTCTTAGGTATGGGGTTTGAACTCAGAAGTAAGAGGCCAAAATCAGCACATTCAGCACTAAGCAAAATAGATGGATTATTACACACGACTACCACATCACCACCTTACTGCCACGTCAGCATTTCAATCAAGAATTGAATAACAGTTTAACTGGAGGAGACTAAAGTTGCAGATTTGATAAAATATGAAGACCAAAACTACAGTTATGCCAAACAAGTTCTACAAATCTCTGACTTGTTTCTCTTTTTTATATATACAAAGTAATCAAATCATAAGGTAGCTAGGTATGTAAGTTAATTCACAATTTATTGATCATTGATTATTTGAGACGAAGATCAGACAGCTCATATTCCGATATAAATCAATCGAATCCGTAACAAAAGAGACAAATAAGAATGTCCCAGGGTGGGGGGCTGAAAAGAAGCAAGTATACAATATAAGGCATTTTACTTAAAATAACGATGCAATTTGATTTGTAGACCAAACAAGGTCTACAACTCACACTATAAAGCTAAGAAAAAGAAGAATCGACATTATCCATCATAAGTTTAATTTAGCTCCTTCACTCATTTTGTATGTGCTATCAAGATACATAAACATGTGCCAATTTTTGTAACTTGTCAACTTTTTCTCCACTTTTGAGTAATGAGAAAATGAATATGAGTTTCCCTTTGAGATATATCATTTGTATCCACTTTACAACTCTCATTATTATAAATCAAAAACTCACTACCCTTTCCATTACCAAAACAGCATTCCAACCTCTAAAATCCCTTTCAGGAAATGCCCAAATGGATCTGCACCAAAAAAAATTCGAGACATTTTAGACATTACAATCTGTTTCTAAAACAAGTTGGCTTAACTACAGTTTTAGCTCCCTTATTTTATCAAATTCGCAATAGGGACAAAAATGTTGACATGACAATAAGGTGGTGACGTGACGTGCATGAATATTCCAAAAATTCTAGGTATGGGGTTTGAATTCAGAAGCAAGAGGCCAAAATCAACCCATTTACCAGTAAGCCAAATCAACGCCCAATAGTTATGTTAGCATAACACACAATTACCACATCACCAACTTACTACCACGTCAGCATTTCAGTCAAAAATTCAATGACAGTTTAACTGTTAGACTAAAATTGTATATTTGATAAATTAAGAGGACAAAAACTGCAAATAAGCCAAACAAGTTCTACAAATCTCTGATTTGTTTCTCTTTTTTATATATAAAAAGTAATCAAATCATAAGGTAGCTAGGTATCTAAGTTAATTCACAATTTATTGATCATTGATTATTTGAGACATAAGTTATGCGCATAAGTGTTTCATTATGTACATAGAGACAACAAAAAAAACATCAAAATGTTACCTTAGTCTCTAAAGAACCAGAATACAATATGAAGGAGCTACTTCTTTTCATCATTAGCATTAAAACCATCTTTGGATTTCCATTGAGAATACTTTAGATCTTGATCAATAGGAACAAAAATATCAAATTTAACATCTTTTGCTCCTGTCTTTTTCTTCAGCTGATCATCAATGCCACTGTAATCCAAATCCTGTAAAATGCTAGGAATTCTCTTTCCATCTTTTCCATACATTCCCATGTCCATGTCAAACTTTTGTTTTGAGCTTATGAAACCTTTTTCAAGATCTGAAGTAAAGGATTCATCATGAATATCATCCTCTTCTACAACCCATTCTCTGAAGTTAATCAATGACCTTGGAATCTTAGAACATGAAAGTTCTTTGAAGTTTTCCAATATTCCCCTTGTATATGGATTTTCCTTCTTATCGTATCGATACCGAAAATTCTCGTAAGTTGTCTACAAGAAAAGGTTAGTGTAATCGGATATATCATGTGTAAATATAACATCGTGGTTAAACATATCCTTACTTTTAGTCCTCGAATTTTTCATTAGTTTTAGTCCTTCATGTCTTTTAATAGCACTTAGAAGCGGATAATTTAGAGCATTTCAAAGAGAAATAGAATACCTGGTTGGTGGAAATCAAGTAAAGATGGAAAACTGTTAGGCCACCCACAAACCAAACGGCTATGAAGCAATAGCAAATGAGAGCGAGTGACAGGACATCGTGTCTCATAATTGACCACAATCTACCTTCTTGTCGGGCGTAGGTTAACCCAAGAAAACGAGAACACATATATGCACAACAAGGTTGATGATGAGATGAACAATATGAAGAACGGATAGTTACGCTGAAAAGAACAAGAACAAGAAGAACCACAATATTAAATTATTTTGAACCAGTACTTTCACCGGTTCAATCACCAGTTCGATTTTCAAATCATCATTACTTTGCTAGATAAGTTGAAGTTGGTTTTAGAGAACTTACTGATCCAATACATTGACCAACCCAAGGGCAATGATGATCAAACTTTTGGACACAATTATTGCAGATAGAGCAATGAGAAGCACGAGGTGGTCTATAAAGCAAGCAAGTATCACAAAATTTCACCTTTACTGTATGACCATTAACTATCACATCCTTCACTCTAGGTATTTTCAAGTTAGGGGTCTTATTATTTACCCATTCCATTGATGGTGTGTTCTGGCTAACTGATTCATCTGATTCAGGTATTTGTGAATTCCTTGGGATAATTCCTGGATCTCTACCAGATGTCATGAAGAGAAACATAAAATTCTGCATTCAGAAAACGAAAATCACATGTTTAAAATATCGAGAGAAAACTAAGTACTCCCTCCAGTCTCGTATATATGAGAAAAATGCACTTTTGGGAAACTGATGTATCTGGTCTAACCAGATACATCAGTTACTCGATGAATTTAGAAAGTGCATTTTTCTCTTGTATATGAGATCGGAAAGAGTACGAAGTATTGATAAGGTAAAAAATATTAAAAAACTTTACCAACCAAAATTGTGATAACTGCTCCTCCAATTAGTATAAGGTGGTTAAAGAGAGTGTCTTCTTCCTTGATTGTTGTTAACATTCTTATGAAAAATGTTATTGCAGGACCTCCAATCATTACTGATGTTAAAAAGAGTGATGCTGCATCTTGTCCAAACACTACTCTTCCACCAAATAGAAATTTCTGATATCAAAAATAAGCTTTATCAGAGTTATTAAGTTTACAACTTTACATTATAGTTTTTAACAGTAACATTAATAATTAACATATCAATTTCCTCTAAAGTATGTAGTTACATTACATGCATTAGTTCTAAAACTCTATTTTATTTTCTTTGCTTCCCTCTCATTCCACAAGATAAACAATGAATGTTCATTACACTAATATCCTTTATAGAACCGATACTCCAGGTTGAAGACGTGTCTGATATCTAATATGCGTCATGTCGGACACCAACACCGACACTTCAAGTACTTTCATTTTTCAAATTAAAACTGGCATGTTCGTGCAGTACTATTATGTCTGGTGCCCATATCTATGTCGCTGCTCGATAGTTTTTCACTTCACCTGTATTGATCAACTATATCCTTCTCTAACACCAAATTGAATATCATTCACTAATCAATATCTCTAAGGATCTCCCCCATTTTATCATTATCTACAATTGAAGGACAAAATTGCTTCACTCACCTATACAAACTCAAAATCCTAGAAAATAAGGGCACAAACATATTTCTATATCAACCCAAAATCCATACCAAACAATTACATTTCCTTCATGGCAATATTTCCTCAAATTCTAATTCATTTTTGCCATAACACCCTGCAAAGTATTTGCACAATAACCCTCCAAAATTTTGATTTAGATCAAAGAAAAACAAAAACAACAATACTATAAAAGACAAATGAATGTAAAGGAGAAAAAACAACATAAGACAAAACAAAGAAACAAAACATACATTGTTTCCTTTCCAAACTTGGTAGAGCATTCTAGTTTTAACATTGGAAGATGCCAATGAGACAGCAGCCACAGAAGGGGAGGGAGAGGAAGCCATATTTTTGTTGTTGTTGTTCATCATCATTATGTTCTTCCTACAATGATATGTTACAAAAATCTACATGTGGTTTTTGTTATTGACTTTAAGATTTTTGCTTTGTTCTTTTTTCTTTCTTTCTTTCCCTCACCCTTTTGGGGTGTGAGATTAATTGGCCGTGGTTGAAGAAGAAGAAGGGAATTGTTCCCTTCTTACTTTCTTGTTTTTTTTCTCTTTCTTTACGATTTCATTTTTCCTACACCCTCCTTGATCTCCATGAAACTAGCAATGCTCTAACAATTTTTCATATTCCAACGCATTTCTCGCAGATACAACTATTTTAGCTAAATGATGTCAATTAACTTTGCATTAATATGTAGAAATGACTTGGCATTCTACCATCTTTTTCATCATAGTAATGTTCCTTTTTCAGACATTTATTTATGTCTCATGGTATATATTTTTCGACATAAACCGACTATCCTTTATGCGCAACTGGAGAGATTATAATCTTTTGGGTTGGGTATTTTATGATTATTGTATGTATGATCATAAAATACCTTTTTTTATAAGATAATCGTAAAATACTTTTTTTAATATAAAAAAAATGCTTGATTAGACATAACGTGATCATAAAATGCTTGATTAGACATATATAGTTAGTTTTTAAATAATTGCATGCTTGATTATAAAATGCTTGATTTTATAATACTTTTTTGGCTTAAATGTATTTTTGGTTCCCTTATTTTATTAAATGTGTAATTTTTATCCCTTTATTTTATTTTGGACAATTTTGGTCCCCCTATTTTACTAAATGCGTCCCCCTATTTATTTTTGTGCAATTTTGGCCCCCCAAGTTTACAAATAATTTTTGTGTAAATAAACTATTTTTGTATTTTATATTTTCAATAGTTAAATATTTATCTAAAAATTATAATTTTTAAAGAGGATGATCATAAAATGCTTGATTTGAAAATCTCAAGAATATTTACCTGTCACTCATTACTATTCGTATTAATTAGGATCCTCAATCATAAGTATAAACCGAGAGATGGTGGTTGATGTATACATGAATTCAGTTTCAATTCAAGGTAGGAAAAAGTGATTACAAAAAAACAAAGCAAATTGGTACACCGAATAAAAATGATTACAAATTATATATAAATTTAATATAAAAACAAAGCAAATTGGTGGCACCTGTTATACCCCAATTTTGTCCGTGTTCTTTTTCTGGTTTTAGTCGTTTATTTTATTATTTGTTCTGAAGTCGCGCAATTACGAGAATTATTAAAAAAAGTGTCTCACTTAAGCCAATCTCAATTAACCTGTTCAACTATGTCGAAATGTCGTTATTTAAATTAAGAATGTGCGCGAATGATCGATCTTTTCGCACATTCTTTAGTTGAATATTTGTATTTAGGCCTAGTCGAACTTAGTTGGGTTCATCCGAGTCGTTTCCTTGCAAATGAGCTTATTCGAGTTGTTTTCTCGCAATTTGGCTCATCATTCCGACTTCTTTTCTATTTTCATTATTTCGTCCTTATTTTGAGCAGATACACATATATATAGTCCAAAAAAATAGCAAAAAAAATCTATTTAATTTTATTTACATTTTAAAAAGTGTCTAATTGTCCAAAATGTCCAAAAATACAAAAAATGATAATATTAAAAATACAAAGAATATAAAAAACGAAAATTAAATAAAGGAGCAAAGATCGGTAATCTCTCGAGTGCCGTTTCTTGCTCTCCAAGACTGCTCAGCAAGCCCACATTATCAGATCTGCAAAAGCCCAGTCAAAACCAATTAAATGTCAACCCTAAGTTTTTAATATAAATAAGCAGGCAGTCCAGAGTAAAAGGACACAGAAATGAAGGCAGAAAACTACTGCTAAAATCACCCAAAAATAGGATTAGGGTTTCGCGCCGAAACCCTAATCCACTAAACTCTGATTACGAAGTTTCTGAGATCTAGAGAAAGAAGCAGCTGTAGTTCAAAGGAAACACAACAACAGTTGCAACCACACAGTGAGCATAACGAAGGCTGGAATTAGGGGCACGCTTGGATTGGTAGAGTATCAACAAGTCAAAGTTCATTTTGAAAGTTAGCAAAGAACAATCAAGTTCTGAGGCAAGCGATTCAAATTTGTGTGAATTAGAGAATAAATCTTCTCCTTAGTTTGCAAGTATACAGTCTTGATTAGATTTTATTAATACTCCATTATTAAAAAATATTATATGATTGAATTTCAATTCTATGATAAAATATATGATAACTTATTTTTACAAATGCTAGTGCTTATTACTTTAGCATCAGAACATAAGTGGAATTTTGTTAGCAAACAATTGTTGTTCTACACTTAATCGGTATATGTTGTTTTGAGAGCAACTGTTATGCTGTTTATTTTAACAAAGTATAATAGTATAGTAACTAAAAAGAGATAAAGGAAAAGAGACAAAATACGTAGATCTTTGAGTTCCACACACCAACCAATCATCTTCCCCGTGAACCCATTCTCGCCTGCTCCAAACCAACAACAACGAGAACCCATGGAAGAAAACCCACGAAATAAAGAAAGAAAATGGGAGGAAGAAGAAGAAGGAGTGCCCTTGCCCCACGCTTCGTGAACCTCTGCCTTTGCTCGCCGGCGAACGCCGTTCTCTCACCGTCACCCAACACCGAAACCGTTTCTCCGATCCCTCTCAACCCGAAACCGAACAGCCCCCTGGAAACCGGCGCAAAACGCGCCAAGAACACCCTCTCTCCCTCCGCGAGAACCGGCGAGAAGGGCGCCGGAAATCTCTCCCTCTAGGACAGCGCCGCAGCAGCAGTGGTGAAGGAAGGGAATGGTTGAAATTAGGTTTTCTCAGTTTTAGGTTTAAAGTTATATATGATGTCTTTTGTTTTTTTTATTTTTTTTAATTATTCAGAATACTAATGACACCCCCTTCGTTCATACGCGCGCCCCTCCCCCACTTAAGCCCAGTTTCGCATACTGGGCCCTCCTATGCGAATTGGGCTTTCCTTTTTGCACCTCCAATTAATTATGCAACCCCCTGCGACTAATAAAACCCCAATTTACTATGTTCACCCCCTGTTTCACTTTTTAATTCTTTTCCAACGCAAACGTAAATAATTTCTCGCGAAATTAAATAAACGGCTAAGTCGGTTGTACAACCGGGTTAGTCATTATTTTAGGGCCAATGAGCCGCATCTGATTCAAGTAACCCGCAAAACTTAATAAATACTGAATAAACTATTTTCCTCTAAAAATAACGGCTAAGTCGGTTGTACAAACCGGTTAGTCATCATTTAGGACCAATGAGTTATATGCAGTTCAGTAATCCTACAAAAAACTTAATAAAAGAATAAATAAATTATTTTTTCATAAATAGGGGACTAAGTCGGTTGTACAACCAAGGTTAGTCAACGTTCTAGAACTAATGAGTCATGCAGTTCGGAGTTCTAGAATACCTATTCTAAAACAGACCCACCTCACACCAAACCAATTTCTTTCAAAAACTCTAAAAGTATTTTCAAAAAGTAGGGGCTAAGTCGGTTGTACAATCGGGTTAGTCAGCGTCTGAGAATCGATGGTACATGCAGTTCAAGGAATCCTAGGACCCTACACTAAAAAACACCAACCCACAAACCTTTTTTCAGGAAGAACTACGTAGCTTTGATTCCTCCATTGCATCCGGAGGTACGTAGGAGCAAGACTCAACTCTTGTCAAGCACTAAAAACAAAAAATTTAAATAAGTCTTTTTCTACGAATAAAAGGGTAATTATTAAATAAATCTTAATTAATTAGACCATGGATGTCGTGGGGTGCTAATACCTTCCCCACACATAACGACTCCCGAACACTAACAATGCATTGTCCAAAACATAAAGCGATTTTCCGAATTTGCCCTTAAACTAGAATTTCGGTGGCGGCTTCATTTTCGAACTTTCGAAGAATCATTTCCCGGATTTTTCGGTCGCTACAGCTGGCGACTTCACTGGGGACTTATTTATTTTTAGAGAGTCAAAACCTAGTCTAATTAATTTAGGATTAATTCAATCTTTACCCTTTTATTTATTTATTTGTATTTGCATAATTATGTTATTTACTTGTGTAAACCCTAGGGTGAAGACGATATTTGTATGTATGTTTGTTTTGCAGCTTTGGGTTTATTTTAAATTGCTCCTACACACACTTCACTTCTACACTTCACACACGTGAGAAAAGTCCTCTACCTAGACTCGAGCATAAATCTAAGTTAGAACGAGATTGCGTAGTGATGGCCTGCGGGACGTACGTCTCGTTGGGTGGTCACGAAAATCTCACCTAGAGTTTGATTCCTTTTGAGGATGCTATCCCTTCTAATAGTTTGCCTATTGTTGGGGTCAGTGTTCTTGACTGGGGTCCTTGGCTCTAGGAACCATGTGTAGGATCCTTTAGAACCACCCTTGTGAGGTTCACTATAAAAGAAACTTTAGACCCACTCCATAGGGTACCCTTCTAGGGTCACGAAGGAGTTCTACACCCTTGCATTCAAACAAACATTGTCATACCCCAATTTTGTCCGGCTAATTCAAAATAAAAATTGTCTTTTCGCGAATGCGAGGTTCTAACAGTATTTTTCTCGTAGTTGAAGGAAGGCTCAAAAATATGTTTGTTGTGCTCGCACATTATTCCTAATCGTGTGCGCATTATGGCACTTGTTGTGCGCGTGTCATACCCCAATTTTGTCCGGCTTAGGTCAAAACCCTAATTTTCCACAAAAAATAAATAAATTGAAGAGTGAAGAGCCTTATGCACTGCATTTCAGGTCCTAGAAGGCATTCCAAGGTTCTTGAAATCATTTTTAGGGTTGGAATGCGTTTTTCGGGCAAATTAGGGTTTTAGAGTCAAAAAGGGTATTTTGGTCAATTTTAACGTATTTTTCTCGCTTTCAAAATTACAAAATATAAAAAAAGATAAATAGAAATCTGAACCCAAAATAAAAGAATGAATAACAAAATAATATTGGATACTTATTGTAATTTTAGAATTAGGGTTAATTCCTTTTTAGTTGTTTTTGCTTTTATCCATTTTTAGCTAAAGTAAGTAGCAATTCTACACTCAAAGGCATTGGTGCAACTTGCAAGCAACAACATCAGCCACCCTCACTCAATCCTCACATCAGCCCACATCAAGTGCACATCAAAAAGCCTTTCTCCATTTCTTTGGACAAACACACCTTTGAATCCAATAACCTTCAATACACAACATTTCCTTTGCTTCCTTTTCACCTCCTCCCTTTGTAATTTAAAAACAACAACTCATTCCTCTCCTAACTCACCCAAAACCGTGGCCTCTCCTCTCTCCTTCACTTCATCTTGTTTTTCTTTCATCTCAAATCAACCTTCCCATTTCTCCTACACTAAAAAACCCTAACACACAACTCACCTCATTTGCATCCCTCTTTCACATACTCCCTCCATTTCTCATTCAAAGTTCAAGCATCATCATCAAGTGGGTACTTCTTTGGAGAACATTGGAGTTTTGTTGATTTGTGTCTAGTTTCATCTTCTCATCACACTTTCTAGATTAGAGCTAAGGTAATCCTTAAAACCTTGCATCATATTTGAGTCTTTCCTCAAAAATATAAAAAACATTCATCCTATCATCTTCATATTCTCATATTGTGGATTGTTGTTGGTGAGAAGTGTCATAAGCACTTTGACAAGCACTTAGGGAGGCTTGGGTGCTTATGGTGCTTCTCACCCTTGAATGATTGTTGATTTGTGTTGGTTTGATCTTGATCCTTGCATTTCATGAAATAAAATGTTGTTTTATAGCACATTATGTTTCGCATACTTATAGAAAAAATAGGGTTTATGTTAGTTTTGTGCATTTCTTTGCCTAATCACATGAACTTTTACTAAAGATTGTAAGCTAGCTTGTTCTCCTATATTATCTCACTTGATTTCAAAAATAAATGGGTTTTGGTTATGTATTTGGGTATTCATATGTTTGCTTGTCATTTTAAGTTGATGATAGGCAATATGACTCTCACTTGTGCCTAGTGCACCTTGCTTAAAGTGATGAGGATTGTTCTATATGATTCAACACTTTTTTTTATAGTTTATGTGCTTGCTTGTCATTTTAAGTTGATGATAGGAAATATGACTCTCACTTGTGCCTAGTGCACCTTAATTTAAGTGAGGAGGATTACCTAGAAATGATTCAATCTCTCTTTATAATTCTTAATGCAAATTTTGGTTTCTTTTTATGATAGTTAAATAATGCGTGAATGCTTGAAGGCCAATTTGGCCTATGATGGCATTCACCTTGAAAGGTTTGTGTGAATGTAATTTAGGGTTTTGTGTAGGTTTGGCAAAGGATAGGTTGTCCTAACCTTGATGCACCCTCACTTGCAATTGTGGTGTTGATTCTTGGAGTTTGTGTAGGATAGACTCACTCTAGTCTTGATGCACATGTGTTCTTATTCATGTATGCTTGTTTTTGTGCTTGTCATGTGATTAAGTATTGAATTGGTGTTCACAATTTGCTTGCTTGTTTTGATGATCACATTGACTTTGTAATCCGACTTCAAAGTTCAAAACCTTTGTTACTCGTTAGTAACACCTCAAAACCATGTCGCATTCAAATTATACAACAACTTGTTACTCGTTAGTAACAATTACAATTTCAAATCTTCTTCATAACCAAGAACACTTTCAAACATCAAAAAACCATCTCACAAACTACAAATCAATTCAATTGCGAAAACCCTTTTGTTGACCTAAAGTAAGAACCAATTATCATTAATGATCACTCGCGCCGATGCCGTTTGGTTGTTAATGATAATTTCATTTTCAAAAGAGTTAGTAGTATGACCACTCTAAACTGTTGTTGTTTGGTCATCACGAACACTCAATCCAATTGCGAACTCTTTTTTCAAGTTATCAAAACATTTTCTCCAAATCAAACCAACGAAACGCTTTTCAAAAACAAATCTTAAAAACATCAAAATCAAAACTAATTGTCATTGATGATCACTCGCGCCATTGCCGTTTGATTATGGGTGATAATTTCATTCCCGTGGGAGCTAATAGTGTGGCCACTCTAAACCGTTGTTGTTTGGTCTTCACAAACGCTCCCCTTCAATTGCGAAAACCTTTTAAATAATCAAAATAAAAACCAGTTGTCATCAATAGTCACTCGCGCCGTTGCCGTTTGATTGTTAGTGACGATCCCATTTTCAAAAAGAGTTAGTAAGCGCCGCCACTCTAAACCGTTGTTGTTTGGTCACCGCGAACGCTCAACCCTTTTGCGAAAAACTCTAAAAAGATAAAAACAAAAACCTTTTTCAGGGACAAAGAAGAACTACGTAGCTTTGAATTCTCCATCGCACTGGGAGATACGTAGGAGCGAGAGGCTAACTCTCGTCAAGCGCCAAAAATAAAAATTTTCATTAAGTCTTTTCATTCCTTTTTCAATAAAGAAGCAAATTTAAGTATTTTCCAAATCAACATTTAAAACCACACATTTAATTAAAGGTTCCCTTTCGATAGAAAGGAGATGTGGGGTGCTAGTACCTTCCCCATGCCTAACCGACCCCCGAACCCAAATTTTCCGATTTCCAAAAGGCCATTCGCTTTCAAAAAAGGTTTTTCTTCAATATTTTCCTTATAAAAAATATTGGTGGCGACTTCATTGTTTTAAAACGTTGTAAACGAAGAAAGATCCCCTCAGGGACTTTTTCGGGCGCAACAGCTGGCGACTTCACTGGGGAATTTTCTTTTTAAGTGGGTCAAGCCTAATTAATTAAATGTGTGGTTTAATGTGCTATCGATTTGATTTGGGCACTTTGTTTGCTTCTATCCCTTTTCGGTTTCCTTTTCTTATCATATTGTATGCATGTGCATTGGTTTTCTCTTCTTCCATGTTTGTTTTTCCTTCCTCTTTGCTTATGTGCTTATTACCCTCATGCATCTCCCCCATCTTGTTATGATCCTCTTCTTGGCTCCTTTCTTGAGGTAAGCAATGCACTTGATTGTTGTTGAAACCCTAGGCTAGCTT
The DNA here is from genome assembly GCA_020916435.1 of Oxytropis ochrocephala. Classification (NCBI taxonomy): domain Eukaryota; kingdom Viridiplantae; phylum Streptophyta; class Magnoliopsida; order Fabales; family Fabaceae; genus Oxytropis; species Oxytropis ochrocephala. Next base: position 92,188,786 of record CM037091.1, read on the forward strand.
ATTTGATATTGAACCCTAGTGTAGACAACATGTTATTGTTTGCTATTATGCAGGTGCTTGCAGGTTTTCCTTCGCAGGTGGGGATATATGTGGTTAGTTTTAGGCGATATGTCCTCGCTACACACACACTCACACCTTATGCTTATTGTGCTTTGAGAGGGCCTAAAACCCAAGGTCCGACAAAACTTAGGAGAGTGGAAATGAGTAGTGGATCGCAATTGGACCGTTGTCCTTCGACTCTTACGAAAGTTTCACCAGAGTATGCTCTTTCATGATGCCTCACACCGATGGTGTTCCATCGTTGTGGGTGCTATTGTGAGAGAGAATTAGCTCTGTAACTGGGTGAGGAAGTGACTAGAACCCACATGGGAGGAACATTTAAGTTGTCTTAGAACCTAAGTCTCCACCTTCGTAGGACACGAGGGGCATTCCAAATTGTGTGTTGCATTGTAATCTAGGCATGTTTTCAAAAAAAGGAGAAGGAGATTTTTCAAAAAAAAAATAGAGAAAGAGCTGCCGTTGTAGCCTTTCTTTTGCGGTCCGTCTGCAGGCGGCAGCATGTGGCCCACTCTTTTCAAAAAAAAAAGAAAAGACCCGGCGTTGTAGCCTTTCCCTTACTAGGTCCATATGAAGCCACGTCACGGCTGCATTTTTCAAAAAAAAAGAAAAAATAGAGAAAGAGTTTCCGTTGTAGCCTTTCTTTTGTCGATCCGTACGAAGTAACATATGGCCCACTTTATTTTCGAAAAAAGGGAGGAGAAAGAGTTACCGTTGTATCCTTTCTCTTACTAGTCCATATGAAATAATGTACGACCCGCATTTTCCAAAAAAAAAAAAAAAAACTGAATCATTGCCAATAAAAACTCTTTCATCTATCCTGCATGCACATAGAACATCATCATCATTTGCATACATCCTTGCATTACATAAAACAGAATTTAAAAAAAAAAAGGCAAAAAGCAAAACTTTCAAAAAAATCATCATAGTCTTTTCTTTTACCGGGCTATATAATGAGGTGATGTTCCCAAAATTTCAGTCACCAAACTCGAAAAAATGTTTTCATCTTATTTTTCACATGCATGTCAAGTCGCATTATCGCCGTCATTTTCATATAAAGACATCATTTGCATTGCATAAAACAAAAACTTGATCAAGTCCATACGCGCATTTTTCTCTGTCTCATTTAGGAGTGCATTCCTCGCGCGGGTGCGTTTCCATTCACTTAACTTTTTCCTAATTTCGTCAAAAAGCCCAAAAAACATATTTTATTAGGAACGTGTCTCATGCATTATTGCTTTTTGCATATCATGAAGAATGAACATGTGATCATCTCACTTTGCATACATTTCCATTCAAAATAAATCATGTTTTCCCTTGCATTAAAAATCATTTGCGAGCATCATGCACTTTCTCGCATAAAAAAAATTTAGAAACATATCACATGCTTTATTATTTTCCTTTTTCACATCATATATGCAAACATCTCATTTTGCATGCATTTTCATAAGAATCATATCTTCCCACGCACTAAAAATAATTGTTAGTATCATGCATTCCATTGTTTAAAAATAAAACAAAAAGCAATCATCATCCGCACTTTGCATCATGGCATCATGCATTACATAAAACAAAATTTTGAAAAAAAACAATTATAATCCCTATGGTATTTCATTCGTTCATAATCATGAAAAATCATCAAGTGATGCAATTTACGTCATCCTCATTCAAAATGCACATTCATTCATTCATTCACCCACTCATTCTATCGTCCATTCATATCACATCATCGCATTAATACTTTTCTGTGTCGCAAATCAAAAATAAACATTAACGTCTCATTTCACATGCATCTCCATTCAATATCTCTCATGCATTAGGAAAGTAATTGTAAGCATCACACATTCCATTTCATTGCATAAGAAAAATGAAAACCGAAAGCGATCATCATCCATATCGCATTTCATTATGCAAAAAGCGTCATCAAATAAAGGTGGGCATCACATCAATATTGCATGCATATATCATTCCGCTTACTCATATAGTCTTAGCTCAAACGCTATATTTTCTCGCATGCATTATTATTTTTCTCTTCATAACAAATAAACAAAAATCCAAAAATGTATGTTTTCTACTAGACTTTAGAAAATGCATCCCATGTACCCCTTTTCCCTTTTTCATGGCATAAAAAAAAAAGCACTTGAACGTTTCATTTTGCGTGCATTTCCACGCGTTAAAGGTAATTGTGAGTATCATGCATTTCATTTCATTGCATAAAAACAAAATAAGACAAGAAGAAATTATCATCCGCATTGCATAAGCATTACATTCATCCGGGTGCATGTACAAAAAAATCATCATCAAGTAATGCAGACATCGCGTCAATGTGGCACTCATGCATCATTTCATTAACCTCATCACTTTGTTCGAATACATCATTTTTCCCTGCATGCATCCTTTCGAAACAAAGAAAAATTTCCTCATGTGATGGCTTAATGGGTAGAAGTGCACCTTTGAACGACGAAGGGTAATATCTCAAATTTGTTTGTCGACTACAAATTTGAGATGTTACTCTATGATGTCATGGCACTTTGACCCAATCACACGTGTTTTATTTTCAAGTAGAAAATTAAATTGAGTCAACTAATTGTCGAAACGTTTCAGTATATTGTGTGAAGTATTGAGTCAGGATCCACTCAATGTTTCATGCAGGTTACTCAAGGTAACGACAATCAGTTGCCTCATATCACCATTCTTGCATTTCTCATCATTCAAAAAAGGGGCATCGGCATTTCGTATCTTGTCTCGCCTCTAAAAAAAAAAAAAAAAAAAATCAAAAAAAAATCATTTTGAAAAAAAGGGGCATCGTTCTCGCATCATTCGCATTGGCATTCCATATTTTGTCTGGCATTAAAAACAACAAAATTATTTAGAATAAGCCACACTTTTCGAGTGGTCATTCTCCACGCATTTGCATCATACTTGCATATCATAATCTGTTCATTCATTCATTGCATAAAATAAAAGTTGTGATGAGAAGCGGGACGTTCTTGCAAAACGATCATCCTTTTTGAAAAGGTTTATCCTTACTTGGTTGCAGACTCAAGGTGTTCCAAGGCACTCGGCTTTTTCAAATCAATAACTCATTTGCAATTCTTTTAAAAGCACTTGCATCCCATCCATTCTATGACAAAAGACTGAAGCAACTCAAAAAAAAAAAAAAAAATTCATTGTTCTAACTAATGTTGACTCTCTGTGAAGCATTCCTATAGTGAACGTGCCCAACACGTGCAATTTCTCTTGTTTGAGTCAGTCAGTTTCTTTCCTTGTCATCATCACCATCCAAATCTAGCCCCACCCGTCCACCCATACAACGCCTATTCTCTCCCATCAGTGCATACTTGACTTTTTGGTTCATTCTCGCTAACACTTTAAGTCCTCCATGCTTTGAGGCAGTGCAGCGATCACTAATTTTCCTTGTCGATTATCATATTCCTTAGTGCAAGTCTTTCTAAAAGATGGTATACAATAAATAAAAAAAGATAAAACAAGCCCGCTAGGTTGAAAACCCGCAAAGGGCGGCCTAGGCAAAAAAGAGCGCCTTGGATTGAAAACTCGCAAAGAGCGGTCCAGACAAAAATTAGGGCACAAAAAAAAAAACAAGAAAAAAAAGAGAGCAAACACATGAAGATAGATGAATCATTGTCCTAAAGTTAAGTCTCACAGAAATAAGCAGTCGGGATTTGAAAGGAAATTTGGTCATCTCTCCACACCCTCAAAAACCTAAAATTACAAGAAGTCCATTTCCTACCCCTCTTAAGCCAAAGATTCAAAATCACAAGAATACCCTTTGTTACCCATCTTAAGCCGAGAAAAGCCCAAGATATCCCCATCACCCTAGACGAGAGTTAATATCATTTTCACCCAAGTCAAAAGGAAAGAAAATTCACAAAAGGAGGTGAATAACAAAGTTTCAAAAAGGAGAATCCCAAAACAAAGAAAGGAAGACAAAGGGAGTATAAATTAAGAGTCAATACATTTTGCCATGAAGCATAAAACTCTCCTTCCAAGACCCTCAAATTCAATGGGTTCAATCATTTCCCCTTTCAAAAAAGCCCTCAATTCATTGTGTTTAACCATCTCTTCTTTCATAAAACCTTCAAACACCTCATCAAACCTAATAACCATTTCCTTCATAAACCATTGACCATCGGCCAACACCGAATAAGACCCATCCTCCCCATCAACCTCAAACACTTCATTAAGCTAAATCATCCCCTTCTCCACATCACAACCCTAAAAAGTCCATTCCGATCAATGACTAATTGCTTTCATTTTCTCAAGTTTTAATCTTAGGACAAATAAGTTTATCTATTTACGACGTGTGTGCTCGAAAAAAAAAAAAACAAGCGAGAAAAAGAAAGTCATGCTCAAAGAAAAAAAACAAACAATCAAAAAAGAAAGAAGGACTTGCACTCCAAGATGCATTCATGTTGCATTAAAACAAGGTTTAGTGGTCACCAAGGGGAGCCTCTCCTCATACTAAAAAGTCAAAACTTTAATTGCATTTGAGTTGTTCTTAAAGAGAACCAAAAGTGTGTACTAGGGGGCATTCCCTTCACCTCTCACTCCACTCAACTTTGGGAGGTTTGTTCATTTCCCACCCCATTCATATATCACCCTCGATTCATAACCATCACCATAACTCTGTCACCTTTCACAACCTCACTCAAAGAAACCATTTGAAATGTCATTCGAAAATGGGGCAATTGCGTTCCCATTCCTTCACCTCATTCATTCCTATAAAACCTCACCGGGGCAATCTCTCAACTCACTATCCTAAACAAGGCCTTGTCATTCTAATTGGGGCAACTTTGTCCTTGTTATGACTGGGGCAACATCAAACTTTATGGGTTGAGACAAAATCTCTTTTGCTCCACCCTTCATTTCAAAAGCCGGAGCATTCCCAATTCATCATCTACACCCCTAGTTGTTGTCACCACTAGACAGGGGCAAGCTATTCACTCATCAAAGACCTGAATTGGGGCAATCTTGTATCTCTTGATCCCTCATGAGCTTCGGCAATAACCATGTCGGTCATTCCTTCACTTGCCATAAATGTCCATGCCCTAAACCAATTCCCAATTAACTGACTCATTCATTCACATTTGCACTCCTATGCATGCTTACTAGACAATGCTTCAAAAAGAGAGAACACAAGTTGTTTACGTGATATCAAAAATTCAGTCATCATGGAAAGAAAGAGAAAACAAGTGAGGTTGTTTGTAAATAAAAACCTTGAGAACACCGGAGTTTGAATCAAATTCAATTTTTCAACAGAATGGTCAATAATCATCTCAATTCCTTGCATCCAAAGTCTCACATCTCATCATCACAAAAATGTTTACCTCATGCATCTAGGCATTTCAATCTATTCATTATAGCATATGCATCAAAGCATCACATTTGCATCTTCACATTTTGTGCTTTCATCACATAGCAAAAAAAGAAAAACGGTCCACGTCAGTTGCACCATATTCATACTTGCATTTCATAGAGCAAAATAGTAAAGGAGAAAAAGCGAAAATCTCATCAGAGCATTGCATCATATTAATGTTTGCATTTCATAGAAGAAGCAAAAAGAAACAAATGAAGTTAGAATAGAGTATTACATTCATCAAAACATCAATCACCGCGTACACTTGCATTCAAACATCAAAGCATTATGTTGATATTTGCAAAGAAGAAGCAAACACAAAAGAACACAACATCTTCATATCATTCATCATTCTCATATCATCCATACCATTCATCACCCCATGGCATCAAACAATTACATTACGCTTTCAAATTCGCATCTCGGAAGAGCGAAAGAATAACAAAAGAAAATAAGAGAATGAAAAATCAAGCGGAAGAAGCATCCCACCAAAATCAATCATTGCATTCATATGCACCCAATACCCAAGTGCATGAATTTCATGCACCATCCAAGAGAAAAGTTACTTGGGCGAGAGAGTCCCAAAAATCTCATTTTTAGAAAATCACCATCGGCCGCGAGTTCGTAAACTCCATCAACCCGAGTTCGTAAACTCCATCAACCTGAGTTAGTGAACTCCCACGAGTTAGTGAACTCCTTCCACAGATCACAACATCGTTATGCGAGCGCGCGATGGATCCATCGACTTCGTTAAGTCCTTCGGATTAGTTGTATCGACCTAAGGCACAACAGAAATCCATTGATCAAATCGATTCGGACACGATGTTGATCGGCCGCTCGAAAAGCCCACCCCAAAGCTCGGACTCGACGAGTCCGTTAGAAGGTTTTAGGCAACCTCCGAATTCCCAATTTACTGCGCTTTATTCCAATTTACCGCCTTTTCCCAATTTCTTCGTTTTCCGTTAATGCGACGGCGTTAGCCCTTTCTCAAAAGGAAAATAACAAAAAGAAAATTTGAAAATTTCTGAAGCGGACAAAATTAGTATTATTTCCATATCTTTATTTCCATTTTACCAGCAAATATGAAAAGGCCAATTCATATTTTTGGCAAAATGTGAAATAAGAGGCAAAATTATCATACCCCAATTTTGTCCTACTAATTCAAAATAAAAATTTGTCTTTTCGCGAATGCGAGGTTCTAACATATTTTTTCTCGTAGTTGAAGGAAGGCTCAAAAATATGTTTGTTGTGCTCGCACATTATTCCTAATCGTGTGCGCATTATGGCACTTGTTGTGCGCGCGTGTCATACCCCAATTTTGTCCTAAACTTAGGTCAAAACCCTAATTTTCCACAAAAATAAATAAATTGAAGAGTGAAGAGCCTTATGCACTGCATTTCAGGTCCTAGAAGGCATTCCAAGGTTCTTGAAATCATTTTTAGGGTTGGAATGCGTTTTTTTGGCAAATTAGGGTTTTAGAGTCAAAAAGGGTATTTTGGTCAATTTTAACGGGTATTTTTCTCGCTTTCAAAATTACAAAATATAAAAAAGATAAATAGAAATCTGAACCCAAAATAAAAGAATGAATAACAAAATAATATTGGATACTTATTGTAATTTTAGAATTAGGGTTAATTCCTTTTTAGTTGTTTTTGCTTTTATCCATTTTTAGCTAAAGTAAGTAGCAATTCTACACTCAAAGGCATTGGTGCAACTTGCAAGCAACAACATCAGCCACCCTCACTCAATCCTCACATCAGCCCACATCAAGTGCACATCAAAAAGCCTTTCTCCATTTCTTTGGACAAACACACCTTTGAATCCAATAACCTTCAATACACAACATTTCCTTTGCTTCCTTTTCACCTCCTCCTTTGTAATTTAAAAACAACAACTCATTCCTCTCCTAACTCACCCAAAACCGTGGCCTCTCCTCTCTCCTTCACTTCATCTTGTTTTTCTTTCATCTCAAATCAACCTTCCCATTTCTCCTACACTAAAAAACCCCTAACACACAACTCACCTCATTTGCATCCCTCTTTCACATACTCCTCCATTTCTCATTCAAAGTTCAAGCATCATCATCAAGTGGGTACTTCTTTGGAGAACATTGGAGTTTTGTTGATTTGTGTCTAGTTTCATCTTCTCATCACACTTTCTAGATTAGAGCTAAGGTAATCCTTAAAACCTTGCATCATATTTGAGTCTTTCCTCAAAAATATAAAAACATTCATCCTATCATCTTCATATTCTCATATTGTGGATTGTTGTTGGTGAGAAGTGTCATAAGCACTTTGACAAGCACTTAGGAGGCTTGGGTGCTTATGGTGCTTCTCACCCTTGAATGATTGTTGATTTGTGTTGGTTTGATCTTGATCCTTGCATTTCATGAAATAAAATGTTGTTTTATAGCACATTATGTTTCGCATACTTATAGAAAAATAGGGTTTATGTTAGTTTTGTGCATTTCTTTGCCTAATCACATGAACTTTTACTAAAGATTGTAAGCTAGCTTGTTCTCCTATATTATCTCACTTGATTTCAAAAATAAATGGGTTTTTGGTTATGTATTTGGGTATTCATATGTTTGCTTGTCATTTTAAGTTGATGATAGGCAATATGACTCTCACTTGTGCCTAGTGCACCTTGCTTAAAGTGATGAGGATTGTTCTATATGATTCAACACTTTTTTTATAGTTTATGTGCTTGCTTGTCATTTTAAGTTGATGATAGGAAATATGACTCTCACTTGTGCCTAGTGCACCTTAATTTAAGTGAGGAGGATTACCTAGAAATGATTCAATCTCTCTTTTATAATTCTTAATGCAAATTTTGGTTTCTTTTTATGATAGTTAAATAATGCGTGAATGCTTGAAGGCCAATTTGGCCTATGATGGCATTCACCTTGAAAGGTTTGTGTGAATGTAATTTAGGGTTTTGTGTAGGTTTGGCAAAGGATAGGTTGTCCTAACCTTGATGCACCCTCACTTGCAATTGTGGTGTTGATTCTTGGAGTTTGTGTAGGATAGACTCACTCTAGTCTTGATGCACATGTGTTCTTATTCATGTATGCTTGTTTTTGTGCTTGTCATGTGATTAAGTATTGAATTGGTGTTCACAATTTGCTTGCTTGTTTTGATGATCACATTGACTTTGTAATCCGACTTCAAAGTTCAAAACCTTTGTTACTCGTTAGTAACACCTCAAAACCATGTCGCATTCAAATTATACAACAACTTGTTACTCGTTAGTAACAATTACAATTTCAAATCTTCTTCATAACCAAGAACACTTTCAAACATCAAAAACCATCTCACAAACTACAAATCAATTCAATTGCGAAAACCCTTTTGTTGACCTAAAGTAAGAACCAATTATCATTAATGATCACTCGCGCCGATGCCGTTTGGTTGTTAATGATAATTTCATTTTCAAAAGAGTTAGTAGTATGACCACTCTAAATCTGTTGTTGTTTGGTCATCACGAACACTCAATCCAATTGCGAACTCTTTTTCAAGTTATCAAAACATTTTCTCCAAATCAAACCAACGAAAACGCTTTTCAAAAACAAATCTTAAAAACATCAAAATCAAAACTAATTGTCATTGATGATCACTCGCGCCATTGCCGCTTGATTATGGGTGATAATTTCATTCCCGGGAGCTAATAGTGTGGCCACTCTAAACCGTTGTTGTTTGGTCTTCACAAACGCTCCCTTCAATTCACGAAAACCTTTTAAATAATCAAAATAAAAACCGGTTGTCATCAATAGTCACTCGCGCCGTTCTTTGTTTGATTGTTAGTGACGATCCCATTTTCAAAAAGAGTTAGTAGCGCGCCACTCTAAACCGTTGTTGTTTGGTCACCGCGAACGCTCAACCCCTTTGCGAAAAACTCTAAAAAGATAAAAAACAAAAACCTTTTTCAGGACAAACAAGAACTACGTAGCTTTGAATTCTCCATCGCTTTGGGAGATACGTAGGAGCGAGAGGCTAACTCTCGTCAAGCGCCAAAAATAAAAATTTTCATTAAGTCTTTTCATTCCTTTTTCAATAAAGAAGCAAATTTAAGTATTTTCCAAATCAACATTTAAAACCACACATTTAATTAAAGGTTCCCTTTCGATAGAAAGGAGATGTGGGGTGCTAGTACCTTCCCCATGCCTAACCGACCCCCGAACCCAAATTTTCCGATTTCCAAAAGGCCATTCGCTTTCAAAAAAGGTTTTTCTTCAATATTTTCCTTATAAAAAATATTGGTGGCGACTTCATTGTTTTAAAACGTTGTAAACGAAGAAAGATCCCCTCAGGGACTTTTTCGGGCGCAACAAACATTAACGCATACCGTCTTTTATCCAAAAAAAAAAATCAAAATTGTTATTTCCGCAAAGTCTTTTTTTAGAAAGTATATTACATGCATTTTTTCCCTTTTTTTTTGCATTACAAAATATTGAAATAAGCGTTTTATATTACATGCATTGTTATGACCATCAGGGAGTTAAAAGTTTTTATTTTGGAGAGAAGCCATGCATGCTAAAGTCAAAATCAAATTTTGTTCTTTACTCTTCAAATGAAAGTTTATAACTCCCCAATGTGATAAAATCAAATCATATGTTATCATCTCATGCACATACATCTCATACACATACATTTCATGCGCATACATTACCATTTCATTTACATTTCATACTAACATCATGCATTGAAAAAAAACAGAAAAAAGGCAAGCTGGTTCATCAACATCGTTATTGGACTCGCTCTCAAGCAAGGAACATAGCCGAAAACCAAGACAATCAGGTGTTGAAGGATGAGATTGAAAAGCTGAAGGAACAAATGAAGGACATGCTGGGTTTGAAAGATCAGATGGCTGAGGTTTTGAAGCTTCTCACCGAGAAGAATGCGGGCAAAAACATCTCAGTTGGGTGCACCGATAATCGGACTACGAATGTATCTCGTCCTCACAACTCTCAAGACACACAACGGCCTCGCTGGGGTCTACCACTGGATTACACACCTCCAACCGAGGGTGCTATTTTTGAAGAGGATACTTCTGGGGTTGTTGCGCAGAATCAAGGTGGAACAGTAGGAAACAATGTTGGTGACGGGACAGAACAAATTCAGCGCCAAACTCCTGGCACCACCAAAGGTCTTTCTCAAGTTCTCGAACCTGACTTCAAGAATCATACTCGCCCTGTTCCTCACAATGTGGGGGGTCTTTCTCATGGTTACCAAGCTGAAGATCCTCAAACAAGATAAGCTGCAAATGCTAGAAGAGCGTCTAAGAGTTGTGGAAGGATCCAATGTGGGAGTAACGGACGCGTATGACCTATGTCTCGTCCCCAATGTGGTCATTCCTTACAAGTTCAAAGTGCCAGACTTTAATAAGTATCAAGGGGCAACATGTCCTCTTAGTCACCTGACTATGTACTGCAGGAAAATGGCTCAGTTTGCGCGCAATGATCAGCTGCTTATTCATTATTTCCAAGACGATCTCATTTGAGGCGACTTTGGTAATGGTATACGCAGTTTGGAACGTGCTCATATCCAATGTTGGAAAGATCTGGCCGATGCTTTTCTTAAACAGTACAAATATAACATCGATATGGCTCCTGATAGGACACAGCTGCAAAATATGACCAAAAGAGACAACGAGTCCTTCAAGGAATACGCCCAGCGCTGGAGAAGGTTGGCCGCACAGGTAGCACCACCTCTATTAGAAAAAGAAATGGTTTCCATGTTCATGGAAACTCTTCCATCCTCCTACTATGGCAAACTGATAGGGGGAGTATCTTCAAACTTCTCAGACATGGTTACCATAGGAGGAAGAATAGAAAATGCAATGAAGACTGGGAAGATCACTCATAATTCTGACGAGACTCCTACAATTTTCAATAAGAAGAAGGGGGAAGTCAACGCTATAGTAAAGAATCAAGGAAATTCGCATTATAATTCTCCAGCACCATCAAGGCATCAAGGGTCATCCCAATACGACCCCATTCCCATATCATACACTAACCTGTGCAGCCAACTTATCAGCCACAATGTGATTTCTCCCCGTCAGATGAGACCAGTTCAACCTCCATTCCCAAGAGGACACGACCCAAAAGCCAGCTGTGAATTCCACTACATTGCAGCGATCGATCACTCGGTGAAAATTGTTATCCCTTAAAGCACATCGTTCAAGGCCTCATTGACACAAAGCAGCTGAACTTTAAGGAAGGTGATGAGTAAATAGCAGTTGGTGAGAGTTATCAAGGTACCGAAGACAGTGTCGTCAATCATGTGCACTTTTCTCCTGCAGATAAAGAGTTCAAGAACTGAGAGACTGTTGATTCTTCTGTGATTTTTAATTCAAAGTAATTTTCTGTAATGCAAATCCTATGGCTCTGCCCAAGGCCTTAGGACATTTCAATAAGGGCACACATGTTTCATTTCAGTATCATTATTAATAAAATAGCATTTTGAATTCTCTAAATTCTCCTTATATCTCTCTCATTTGTTCGCTTTGCCTTCTCCTCTATCCGTTTTCACTTCCAACTAATGCAGATCAAAATTCTTGAAAATAGCAATATCGGTAACTCATATCATAACCTTGATCACCTCATTAATCAAACTGAGGAAAATGTTGAAGATGACTGGGAAGCCCCATGAGAATCTAGCTGGAAACCACTGGAGCTACTAACTTGGGCACGAAAGGAGACAAAAAGAATACAACAATTAAGGACGACGAACCAAGAAAATTCATTCGAATCTTGTCTGATTGGGTCGACGTCATTAAACGCCCACCGGTAACAAGATCTGTGATTGTTAAAATTTAGTCTGCCGTTACGGCCTTCCAAAAAGATCGTCACAAGCAATGGTGGTAGGGTGTTTGTAGACCTCAGGTCATGCTCATAGCCCCTCCCCATACCTCCCGTGGTGAATGAGGCGATTCTGAAGAACAAACAAATAATATCACAGAAATCCCGCAGAATGCGATCCGCAAACACTCCCGTTGGCCTCACATGGAGGTTAGACCTCATGTCACACTTCAACAGGGGCAACCCAACGCAACAAAATAATTGCTCCCATTAAACCTCATCAAACAAAATGGTTGCCCCATGTCATGACCAGCTGTATCAGATAAGAACGAAGAAAACTTAAGAAAGCTTGTCTTCGACAATTCCAAGAAAGAGACCTGGTGCCCAAGGAACCTTACCTATCCAAAAGGTTTCTCAACCTCGAATCACGAAGAGCTTTACGTGATGAAGAAATCTTTCTCTGAAAGAGCCTTAATTCTCACGACGATGAAGACCTCCCAATCAACTCCGATGCAGTCAAGAAAAAAATTGATATATGAAAAAGAGAAAAATGAGCCAAGCAAGAATAAGCTCGCTAGGTCGAAAACCCAAAAGGGCGGCCTGGGCAAAAGTTAGAGCGACCCGATGGATCGAAAACCCAAAAGGGCGATCCAGGCAAAAATTAGGGTCAAGAGATTGGACCAAAATACTGAGACAAACAGCACTTCTGAAAGTCGGACAATGAGGGGATCAAGGTTGTGAACATGAGTAGCCGATGGCGTTATCTCAATAAGATTAGCTACCAACAAATCTGCTTAGTATTTTTTGCTCTTCTGTTTCTTTCGACTCGGTTACTGATATAATTTTCAGTCAGTGTGCCTTCTGCATACTCGGCTTCCAATAATAACATCAAACACTTTCCCTTCTCTTTTATTCTCTCTCTTTTTGAAATGATGTTTTATGATAAAGAATACTGAATTGTGAAACATGTGGCATATCATAAGCATTACGATTGTTACGAAATTTTTGGAAATCACAGAAAGGACGTAATCTCTCATCACATGAAATGAACAAATGCACTTAAGATCACTTCAAATGAATCATCAATCACCAAAGATGTCGATCCAAAGAATACAAATACACAAAAAGGCTTCATTTCTCACACCTAAGTTCCACGAGTTGATGAAACCAGTCAAAAAGAGATTGTCAATATATATATATATATATATATATATATATATATATATATATATATATATATATATATATATATATATATATATATATATATATATATATATAAAAATCAAAAAAAGAATGCCAAAATAATCAAAAGGCAAAAGAAAGGTGTCATCCCAAGATTTCATTCATCATCCCACCACATGTCAATCATTACACGTGCATACATCACATACCAGCATATCAATTTCATTGCATTATTAAATATACCAAATGGAGATTACCTTTTCATTTTTGAATGCACTTACTAAGATTTCAGATTGACACGCTAAGTGTCGGTCCCTATATTTCATTCCCAAATTAATCCCATATCATGTTACGGATCACCGGTTGATCCCTATAGACCCCAAGTGGTCCTTCGAGCGCAATGCCTAAGTGGCCCAGTCGCAACGTCGAGTCGAGCCCGACGGACCTTTCGAACCCGAGTGGTCCTTCAGACTAGTTGTGTCAGCCTAAGACACAGTGGACGTCCTTCATGGTCAACATATCAGTTCTAGACCTGATCTTGACCCATCATGGCCGCTTCGAATATAAAGGCCCCTCGCATCGCTTTTTACTAGTACCGTAGCTAGTTGCGCTCCTTGCACTACGATGGTCCTTCAATTAAGGCCTAGCGACCTTCCGGACTCTGAGTGGTCCTTCGAGCCTTAGTGCTCATTCGGTCCTTGTTGACCCTTCATTTAACTCTCGGTTAATGCGCTAAGTATTAACCACTCCCTCTTATCTCTCAAACCTTCCACTTCCCCCTTAAACGGACAAAACTAGTGTCTATCTTATCTTTATTCCTATTCCTACTACGAAAGTTCGAGAACTCATCACTTTCTAGTGAAATACTAATAAAGAGGGGCAACTGTTATACCCCAATTTTGTCCGTGTTCTTTTTCTGGTTTTAGTCGTTTATTTTATTATTTGTTCTGAAGTCGCGCAATTACGAGAATTATTAAAAAAAGTGTCTCACTTAAGCCAATCTCAATTAACCTGTTCAACTATGTCGAAATGTCGTTATTTAAATTAAGAATGTGCGCGAATGATCGATCTTTTCGCACATTCTTTAGTTGAATATTTGTATTTAGGCCTAGTCGAACTTAGTTAGGTTCATCCGAGTTGTTTCCTTGCAAATGGGCTTATTCGAGTTGTTTTCTCGCAATTTGGCTCATCATTCCGACTTCTTTTCTATTTTCATTATTTCGTCCTTATTTTGAGCAGATACACATATATATAGTCCAAAAAAATAGCAAAAATAATCTATTTAATTTTATTTACATTTTAAAAAGTGTCTAATTGTCCAAAATGTCCAAAAATACAAAAATGATAATATTAAAAATACAAAGAATATAAAAAACGAAAATTAAATAAAGGAGCAAAGATCGGTAATCTCTCGGGTCTGCTTCTTGCTTTCTCCAAGATCGCTCAAAGAAGCCCACATTATCGATCTCGCAAAAGCCTACCAAAACCAATTAAATGCCAACCCTAAGTTTTTAATATAAATAAGCAGACAGTCCAGAGTAAAAGGACACAGAAATGAAGGCAGAAAACTACTGCTAAAATCACCCAAAAATAGGATTAGGGTTTCGCATCGAAACCCTAATCCACTAAACACGGTTCTGAAGTTTCTGAGATCTAGAGAAAGAAGCAGCAGTATTTCAAAGGAAACACAACAACAGTTGCAACCACACAGTGAGCATAACGAAGGCTGGAATTAGGGGCACGCTTGGATTGGTAGAGTATCAACAAGTCAAAGTTCTGTTTTGAAAGTTAGCAAAGAACAATCAAATTACAGGGCAAGCGATTCAAATTTGTGTGAATTAGAGAATAAATCTTCTCCTTAGTTTGCAAGTATACAGGTACTGATTAGATTTTATTAATACTCCATTATTAAAAAATATTATATGATTGAATTTCAATTCTATGATAAAATATATGATAACTTATTTTTACAAATGCTAGTGCTTATTACTTTAGCATCAGAACATAAGTGGAATTTTGTTAGCAAACAATTGTTGTTCTACACTTAATCGGTATATGTTGTTTTGAGAGCAACTGTTATGCTGTTTATTTTAACAAAGTATAATAGTATAGTAACTGAAAAGAGATAAAGGAAAAGAGACAAAATACGTAGATCTTTGAGTTCCACACACCAACCAATCATCTTCCCCGTGAACCCATTCTCGCCCGTTCCAAACCAACAACAACAGTAACCCATGGAAGAAAACCCACAGAATAAAGAAAGAAAATGGGAGGAAGAAGAAGAAGGAGTGCCCTTGCCCCACGCTTCGTGAACCTCTGCCTTTGCTCGCCGGCGAACGCCGTTCTCTCACCGTCACCCAACACCGAAACCGTTTCTCCCTCTCAACCCGAAACCGAACAGCCCCCTGGAAACCGGCGCAAAACGCGCCAATGACACCCTCTCTCCCTCCACGAGAACCGGCGAGAAGGGCGCCGGAAATCTCTCCCTCTAGGATGGCGCCACCGCAGCAGTGGTGAAGGAAGGGAATGGTTGAAATTAGGTTTTCTCAGTTTTAGGTTTAAAGTTATATATGCTGTCTTTTGTTTTTTTTATTTTTTTTAATTATTCAGAATACTAATGACACCCCCTTCGCTCATACGCGCGCCCCTCCCACTTAAGCCTGGGCCACTTCATCGGGCCCTCCTATCCGAACTGGGCTTTCCTTTTTGCACCTCCAATTAATTATGCAACCCCCTGCGACTAATAAAACCCCAATTTACTATGTTCACCCCTGTTTCACTTTTTAATTCTTTTCCAACGCAAACGTAAATAATTTTTCTCGCGAAATTAAATAAACGGCTAAGTCGGTTGTACAACCGGATTAGTCATTATTTTAGGGCCAATGAGTTGTACAGTTCAGTAACCCCGCAAACTTAATAAATACGAATAAACTATTTTCCTCTAAAAATAAACGGCTAAGTCGGTTGTACAACCGGGTTAGTCATCATTTTAGGACCAATGAGTTGTATAGTTCAGTAATCCTACAAAAAACTTAATAAAATAATAAATAAATTATTTTTTTCATAAATAGGGGACTAAGTCGGTTGTACAACCGGGTTAGTCAGCGTTCTAGAACTAATGAGCTGTACAGTTCAGGAGTTCTAGAATACCTATTATAAAACAAACCCACCTCACACCAAACCAATTTCTTTCAAAAACTCTAAAATTATTTTCAAAAAGTAGGGGGCTAAGTCGGTTGTACAATCGGGTTAGTCAGCGTCCTAGGAATCAGTGAGCTGCACAGTTCAAGGAATCCTAGGACCCCTACACTAAAAAACACCAACCCACAAACCTTTTTTCAGGAAGAACTACGTAGCTTTGATTCATTCATTGCATCCGGAGGTACGTAGGAGCAAGACTCAACTCTTGTCAAGCACTAAAAACAAAAAATTTAAATAAGTCTTTTTCTACGAATAAAAGGGTAATTATTAAATAAATCTTAATTAATTAGACCATGGATGTCGTGGGGTGCTAATACTTTCCCCACACATAACGACTCCCGAACACTAACAATGCATTGTCCAAAACATAAAGGGATTTTCCGAATTTGCCCTTAAACTAGAATTTCGGTGGCGGCTTCATTTTCGAACTTTCGAAGAATCCTTTCCCGGATTTTTCGGTCGCTACAGCACCGAATAAAAATAATTAACTGGCCAACACTATCTAGTACCAGTGGTAAAAAATGCAAATCAGGAATTCCATTTATGATAATGGAAAAGTGAAGAACTCAATAAAGAGTTTGGAAAAAAAATTAGCATGCCATATCATATGAAATGTTATAAGTACAGCTCACCCCCAAGCAAGTAGCAAGTAGCAAGACTTTCTCATAAAAAACAGTAGAAAGTTCTGAGTGAGTCAAGCTACAAAGTGGTAACAAAAATTAACCATATCAGGAATTTGTAAAATAGGAATCTATGGCAATGGGGGAAGATCACGGCTGACCAAACCTTAATGCCCAAAGTCGAAGATACGATGTCGTATTTGAAACAGAACCCAGAACAAACTCAATGGAGTGAATCACTTAGTGAACAAAGACCTAAGTGAAATTGAATTCCTCTTGATGTTGCCTGACAGAATCTGGTTCCACCTCAAGATCCACCTCAGAGAAATTAGAGATGCCATATGTGTGTCCTTGAAATCTCTATTATATGAACAAGATAAAAGATTAAATCTTCACAAAGTTTGTGCTGTTGATTCGCTAATTACTAGAAGCAAACAAAAGTATAGAACAAAAGCAACTATAGCACGAAACACAAAAATAATCTGCATGGCCAATTGAAGTTGCAAGTAATTTAACAAAAATATATTTTAGCCCAAAGAAAAACGACCTTAAAATGGATCTCAAGGAAAATTTCTCTTCAACAAATGTCGTCATAAAGGGGGAACTCAAACCGGTAAGTAATCATGAAGTTTGGAACAAAGTTATCAACTTTCAAGCAACAAAATCATGCACAAGGGAGAAAAAAATGGCACCTCATTATGAAGTTTCTTTAACATAAAAGGTTTTGGAAAGAGAATCCATGGAACTGCAATTCCGGCCATAAGCAATAACAAAACCTGAATATCATGAGCAGTAACTCAGATTGATGAAAACCAGAAAATAGATCAACAACTATTAACCAAAAACGAAGAAAAGAACCGAAACCTATGCGTTTTTAAAAACCAGACTTGGCCCCAGACATTTGAAAGAAAATTTGAAAGAAAAGATTGATAAATATTAGTCATGAACATAGCGATTAGGATTGTAAATATTGTGTGTCAAAAAAAGGATTGTAAATATTAGTCATGAAACGTGGAGCTTCTATGGTTTCGGTTATAGAGAGGGAAAGTAAATTCTTTCCAAAATTAGGGATTTAAAAAAGGAAAGTGAAGATTAACTTAAAAGCTAATTTGCAAAAATACCCCTGATTGTTTAGCTGAAAAATAAAATCTACCCTTTTACCATGTAGCTATAAACATAATCATTCAAATTCATTAAGATAGATCTATCATCACTCATTTTGGAATTATGAATGTTTTAAAAATAATGGTAACGTGTATAAATGAATATACTACCTGACTATTACAAATACACATCCGATTTGTTTGAATACTTTTATATTAATTTTTTGTAAATTAATTATTACAAAACATTATACGACAAGAAACAAAATCCTTTACTTGGCCAAACCCACATCCCATTTATATTAATAAAATAATATTATATCATATATATTTATATAATACTAAATTTAATTTCATACTATTATATATATTTCATACTATTATATATATATATATATATATATATATATATAGGGAACGTATATTATGAGAGGACTTTTATGATGAGAGGGTGAGAGGAACCAATCATGACCATAGATCAAATCAAGAATGGTTGAGATTAAAACAAAAAGTCAACGTGATAACTACCCACTTTCTAATCACAACCACCCATGTTGTGTTATAGGGTCCAGATTTACTCCTCTCATCTCTCATAATAAACACTCCTCTCACTTTTTACTTTTCGTCTATTGAAACATAATGAAATATATGTATTTGTATAAATATAGTAGCTGGAGTAGCTACCTTATGGTGACTAAACACATGAATATCGATCCGTGCTGGCACGGGTGAATTATACTAGTAATAATAAAGCTTGTTTAACAAAATAAATATCATTACTCACTTTTTAGATATTTTTTGTTCGGACTCTTATTGGCTAATCACTGAGTGCCCTAATGCTTTTAAATGTCATTACTCTTTTTTTAATCAAATTTTGCACTTGCTAACACCTAGTTTGTCCACTCGCCTGTGTGTCATGGTAGATTAAGCCATTGGGCCGACAGTGTTGGTTATGTTGGAGTTGATAGGAATTAAGCATCTTGAAGAAATTATGTCAATGGATTTCGGCATGGATAAAATTCTTGAAGTGGTTTAACTTCAAGTGGTATACTCTCTACGGTGGAGTATGATAGTTTTTTTGAACTATGATTGTCGGTGAAAACAAAGAAAGCGAAATATGTCTTGTTGATCAATTACAATCAATGTGGAGATTGTTGGAGTTGATTGAAATTGGCATCTTAAAAAATGGGTTCAAGTTCTTCTTTGAAAAATGCACAGTCAGAAACACCTTCCGCAGTATTTGACTTTGTTTTTTTTTCTCTCATACTGTTGCTTTAAAGTGTTATGAGATGTAGTTAAATATTTTGTTCGGAAGGTGTGGGTGTACTAGTGCCATGGAGTATTTGAGAGAGATCTATATGTTGTAAAAATTTCACAGTGTTATTCGCTGGTTGTCATTAGACAATGATTCGTAATTTTTCTCCAGTTTTGGAGTTTTCCACATTAAATTCCTGTGTTTCGATTGTGCTCATTTTATTTCTCAATGTTGTTTTTTCCTCAACAGGTTACCCATTAATTTTTTAGATATATTTATATCAAATCAAATTAATAATATTTAATAAACTACCCCCACATATGTACTCCTACTAAAAGTTGATAACGTTCTAGATATATGTAAATTTTTTAGATACCAGAATTGAATGTACGGTGCTCACCGGCCATTTCATTGATGCTGATTGGGTTTTGCTAAAACGCATTCTCAATATTGTTCATGTTCCCTCTTGAAGCAGTTTTGATAATTCTAATGTAATCTTCAAATGTCTTAAAGAATAGGGCATTAAATGTAAAACATTTAGTTGTTAAGGGATAATGCCCAATAATATGATAGATGTTTGAAAGAATTGAAAGTTTTGTTCTCAAGGCACGAGAAGTTAGTGTTGGATGCGAAGTTGTTTTACAACGCACATGAAACAACTTCAAATTTTACAACGCACATGAAACAACAAGCTATTTCTTCTGTAAAATTTGAAGTTGTCTTATATTATCTTCTTAATATTAGAGGTTCTTGTGTTTCATTTCGTAACTATTAGCATCCCTACTCTTGATAACCAAACAAACACAACCTAAGAAAAATTCTTTGGAGAAAGCCTAGCCAACTGTGGGAATAGTACACCACTACACCCCTGCCGCTAGTGGCAGATCCATGATTAAAAAATAGAGTATTCTTCAATGACACTAAGACAAGATGTATAACCACCAAGACAGAATGATGTTCATTCAACGACACTAAGGCAGGATGTATTACTACCAAAGCAGGAATTTTGGAGTGTATTACCACTAAGGCAAGATGTTTGGATATTCCTGAGAACACATGGAACACCCCCTGAATCCGTCTCCGCCTGGCGCCACGTGCCAACCATAAGCAAACAAAAAAAAAGATGATATTTGGCAATGATGACAAGAAACTAATAAATATTCTACATGTTAAGTTCACCCTTACCAGATAATGGTCCATGTTCATAATCCTTCTTACCTAACAGAAAAATAAATAAAACAGCAAGCTAACAGAGCCATAAAGAAACAAGTTACAACAAATTTGTCTTACAACAGTTAACTTCTTATAACTTAGCAACATTAGCTATCAGCAAACCCTGATGTTTCTTGTGACAATTCACTACAATTGCCAAAAGGAAAATGGGTCTGCTAACATCTTCCAAAATAATTCCATCCTTCTGCCTGCGCCATAGCTAGAGCTGAAAAACAACAACCAATGACATCAAATGAGATTTTTCTTAACTATGTGTATCAACCAATTAAGGATAACCTGTTTTATAGCTTTGAAAATTATTTTATTAGTCCATTTAACAAATTAACACACAATATTAACTAATAATTGACTTATAGTATCAAGGTTTGGTTCAATATAAGAGAGCGAGCTTATGAAAACAACTTATGATATATGTCGATAAACTGTTTTCAACTTATAAGCTCTCTAAGATGCCTTAGGGTGTGTTTGGGAGTTTGGAGGGGGAGGGGGGAGGCATGAGACTAATAGTGTAAATTCTTTAGTGATAGGGAGGAAAGCTATCCCCCTAAACCCCCCCCCCTCCCCTTCTAGTTCATTTTTTGAGCCCCTCCAAAATCCCCCAATTTTGGAGGGTTTTGGAGGAGATCCAAAAATGAACTAGGAGAGGGGTTTGGGAGGGTCTAGGGGGATCATTTTTCTCCTCATCACTAATAAATTTACACTATTAGTCCTATCCAAATAGTCTCATAAGTGCTTATGCCAGTTGATAAGACCAGATAAGCCAATCCACAATCCAAACGGCCCATAAGAGAGCTTATGAAAACAACTTAATGATATGTCTATAAACTATTTTCAACAGTTCAGTTTTTCCAGTTGCAGTCACCATTTAGTTTTAATGCATCAGAAACAATATAAAATGTTTGATTTCATACACTCTAAACACTGACAGAAGTAACCCAAAAAATAGACACTTAAATATAAATGAATAGTTATTAATTTAGAATATAAGAAAGTAATTTGAAAAATTGGAAACATACCTTATCCTTAAACATGAAGAACCCCTGCATTTCACAGAATATTAACAGAAAGAACCCCTGCATTTCACAGATCCACAAAAGCATTTCTTTTTCTTCGCGTTGAGAGGAAGAACAATTCCATAATCATAAGTTAACTCAGTCATAGGAGGGATATGCCGAATTGCGTAGAACGCAATACGAAGATCCGATTCATTCTTATTTTCACGCTTGAACTGGGCGCCACAATACATTTGGAGAGCAGCTGTGATTCATAAACCGAGCAACATTCCCTTCATTTCTAGCCGTTACATAAAGCGGGATGGTATCTTTGGAGCTTCAGTGTCGCTAGGAAAAATATCCAGTTGCTGATAAATACGAGTAGAATCAAAAGATATTCATCTTCATGTTCACCGAGTTCCTCTACTCTAGCACTAGGTATAACTTCCCAAAGATACTCACATATGAAAGTTCCGGCACGAATAGGATCCTACGATCTTAGACCCCAACCTTTATTCTTAGTCCTGAAAACCTCTAACCGAAATTTCAAACCAATTTGGGAAACTCGGTTACGACAGTTAGGAGGACACTGACAGGAAGGACCACACTCATATAACACAGATTTTAGGTCTACAAGTATTCCAGCTGCAGAATACGGGAGATAACCGCCATTCTTTGGAATGCAAGAACAGTTAATACTACCAGGTTGACATCCACCAACACATGAACATCCGGTCGAAGATTCTAAAGGAGCTACCGGCCTTAAATTCTTGAGAGTAGGCGTATAAGTGAAATACGCCGGACCCTTTTCGTTATCGACATCGTTAACAAGACAAACCGGTACCTTTTCAGCTCCGTATAAGATCCGCAATATAACACCCCCTCTTGAAACCGACTTATTGGTCCATTGTTCGATGGATTTCCATATGGTGTATGCTTCAGGCTGACCAGGATTTCGGACTAATTTATACTTAAATACATTGAAACCAGTTTTCGCTTTATCGACCCACGAATCTTGAACCTTGTAAAGACCGTCGTAGACATAAATTTTCCCAGTTGGATGCATCATATCTTTCAAACCTCTAATAACTCTAACATCATTACCTTTATGCATGCTCTTTTCCAATGCAAGATTACCTCTTTCAAGCTTTTGATCACTTCCTCCCTTATCACGGTTAACGCCACCTTGGCCACTGTAAATCAGCACATCACCATCATTTGCGTCATCTTCATATCCTCCAGCTGAGACAATACTGCAAGCCAATGGCTCTTCCTCTTGACTTGATTTAGGATTCATATAATCAATTCCGGACATCGACGGTGAGTGCAATCCCACTAAGCACATCTCGAATCTGAAAAAGAAAATATCACCAATCTCAACACTGTGCACAACACCGATCCGTCTCTCACAATCGTTAGCCCTAATCCCTTTACTCATCATCATTGCACCTGCCTTCAAATCAGGTCGCTTTGCTCCAGAATTTGGTTCCCTTGATATCTCTTCAACTTGTTCAAATTTTCTTCGTAGCACTTGATATACCAAAAGTGTATAAGAAACCGAGTCCCTACTACCTACTTGTTGATTTAGTATATCGAAAACCGCGGGGTTAATTGATTTGAGAACATCACTACCCAATGCATCAAGATCAACATCAACACGAACAGTACCCTCACCACCACGACCAGCACCAGCAAAACTAGAACGTTTTCCACTTGCCCTCTTCCGTGACTTACGCTTTCCACTTCCATCTTCAGCATCAGTCTCATTCATCTCAACATTATTATATCCTTCTTCTTCAGCAACAACCTGTGCACGACTCCGGCTATTCCTCCGCGACGAACCTGCATTACCATTTGTCGCCCCAGTTGGTGGTGTCCTGAATGAATTAATCGGAACCGCACTAGATATCGGTGCCGCAGGGGTTGGTGTGGTATGTGCATTTTGTTCAGAGAGCCTTTGAGATTCAGGTGACATGAAAAAAGGGTAAAAGGGTGTCATCCCAGAGGGAAAAGGACCTGAAGGAGAAACACAAGCAAAAGGAGCACCACCACTACCACCTTGTGGATTCGACGACGAAGGAAACACGGGGACAAGAGTTCTCAATGGCTTAACACTTAAAACCCTAGACTTATCAAAGGACCCAGGTGTTGGTACAGAATCTTGACCCAAATTATGATCCATTGTTACAAGCTTAGTACCCAACAGAAACAAAAGAGGAAGCTAACAACTTATCTAGGTTTTGTGTTCAGGAAAATTCTAGATAACACAAACTAAGTACAAAACATCATAGTACCATGTCTGCAAGATACAAGCTTTGGAGTTGACAAGGTTCCTGTAACATGCAAGCAAATCTGGAATCAGAGAGTGTGAAAACAACACACACACACAAACACAAACTAAGGAAAAACAGCAAACAAATCTAACAAGGAAATAAAAAATAATTTAAAAAAAAAAACAAAATTGGGTTTGTAGAAATGAATCATGGTCAAAAAATAGAGATCAAAAAAACATCAACGAGAAACACAAAAACAAGAGAAACGACCACCTTGTAGGAACAAAAACTGGAAAGAGAAGAGATATTAAAAATGTAAACTTTGAATCTGAGGAGGAGAAAGGGGGTGATGATACACCTTCACAGATCAGATCAGATCAGAGGGTTTTATAAAAAAAGGGTAAAAAATTGAAATCAGGGTTTTTGAGCTACAAAATTGAAATCAAGGTGAGAGAAATGATGCAAACCTGAAATGAGCTTTGCAGAACGAAGTGGATTTTGCAGAGCTTCTTAAGTTCAGCTTGAGTCGATGTGCGTGAAAATTTCCACAAACCAA
Source organism: Oxytropis ochrocephala (assembly GCA_020916435.1). Classification (NCBI taxonomy): domain Eukaryota; kingdom Viridiplantae; phylum Streptophyta; class Magnoliopsida; order Fabales; family Fabaceae; genus Oxytropis; species Oxytropis ochrocephala. The sequence goes on from CM037091.1 coordinate 92,213,437, forward strand.
AGCTTCTTTCTTTTTACCGTACTTTGAGAGAGAGAGAGAGAGAGAGAGAGAGAGTTTTATGTTTGTGTCTTTACGTCACGTGACTTTAGAAGTGATCAGATGGGTATGGGCACACGGAATGGTACTGTTTGAGGAACATGTGTTGACGTGGCGGAACATGATTGGATAGAGAAATGACATGTTAAAACGTGTTCATAGTGAAACTCTCAAAGGGAGGAAGCCTTTGGGTGAAACGGAATGGTAAAATGGTAAAACTGAAAAGACAATGGAAGATTTCATTTTATATTTACTAAATAAATAAATGGAGGAAAGGTGGCAGAAAGAATTTGACAGGAAATTAAAATGCTCCCTATAATTCAACTATATATACTATATATACTCACATATTTCTGGCTTCTCTTCGGTGGATCTGGCGCTCCCGCAATCTTGAATGCGTCGCTAAAGAAGATGTTCTCGACTATGTACTCCAGTTGTCTATTCAGAATATGACTTATCTTATTGCTAAGGGATTTGCTTTGACTATGTCTGGTACTAATCCCTCTCGCCTGGTGTCGTTGAACCCTCCCCTCCAGTTTGACGTAGTGCTTAATGTGGATGGTAGCAGCCATGGGAACCCAAGAATCTCTGGGTTTGGAGGTCTGTTGCGTGGCACTGATGGGCATTGGATTGCTGGCTTCACAAGCCATATTGGTATCTCCAACAACCTGCATGCCGAGTTACTGGCTTTGGAGCATGGTATGTTTGCTTGGGATAAAGGATTCAGATCGCTTATCTGTTATTTTGATTCTTATGAATGCCCTCTGAATGTTTGGAATCGGTATGCGTCATCTATTCAATCCATCAATGACCTTCTCAGTAGGGACTGGTTGGTAACTTTGACTCACACGCTCTGAGAAGGCAGCTTTTGTTCAGACTTTTTGGCTAAATTGGGCGATGTTGGGCGTTGGCACGACTTTCTACTCAGTTTTAGATGTTTCCCCTGTTGGTCTCACTCCCCAACTCCTTGTTGATGCATCGGGTGTGGAGTTTGTAAGGATGTAAAAAAAGCCTCATAACTTAAAAATTTGATATAATTAATCATAAAAAAATGGGTAGAATTTATTATTGTTTTTTTCTCAAGAATTTGTTATTGTTTTTTTTTTTTCACAATAACAAACTCACATCATGATAGCCCAAAGCATTACAACAAATTGGAGTCGAACCGATTGGGTCAGCGATTGCATGAGATCGAAAAAATAGCCCTTAAAGTCAGTTACCTGCGCCATGCCAGATCTGATAGTGTTCTGAGTACCACACTCTTCCCAAATTGCTACTGCTCTGCTACTCACAAAGAATGTGTGTCACACAGTTTCAGCATCTTCTTCACACATCGGCAGATTTTCGTACAATCCATATGCCTTCTAATATGATTACTACGGGTGGGAAGACACCCGTTTGCAAGACGCCAAAGTAGTAACTCGGCCTCCGGTGGAATTTTACACTTCCAATTTGTCATCCACGCACCTTCCACTCATGAATTAGAAGTATCAATAAAGTTATCCATGAGAGCATAATAAGCTGAGCGGATCGAGTAACAACCAATATTGTTGCGCCACCAACATAACATGTATGGCTTGTTGAGGATGAACCGTAGCATTGCTTTGATAAGAGAGGCTTCTTGTGGATGGAATAAGTAATCCAGATAGTAATGATTCCAATAATTTCCCCCAACATCCCACAAATCTTTTACCTTGAGTGTCTTCGTACCTGCTACAATCGGTGATCAAACACGACTATGCCCTTCAACCAATGGTCATGCCAAACCGAAATAGTCTCTCCATTTCCGACTCTCCAACGTGCTCCCAAATTAACAACCACTCTGGAAGTGAAGATACTACGCCAAATATAATTGGGATTGTGGCCCAAACGAGCCCCCATAAAGGCACAATATTTAACTTTGAAAACTCTACTTACTATAGTATCTGCACGTGTAACAAAGTTCCATGTTTGCTTCCCTAGCATTGCTAAATTGAACCCGTAAAAGTGCCGAAAACCCATGCCACAAAATTCCTTCCTTACTGTAATCTTGTCCCAACTCTTAAGGGAGTGTGTGCAGGTCTGAGATGTTAGGTACATCCTCACCAATAACCGAAATATGGTGGATTTTTGGACAGAGGATATATATGCTTAGCTTATATCTAATATTTCTACTACTTCTTCGAGGGAGAGAGGTAGTTGGCACACGTTTTAGAAAAAGTAAATATGATGCTCTGACAAAAGTGTTTTGACAAAATAATTTAATAGTTCAACTCCAGAGCTAGAGTTGTCAATTTTACTTCCACCCAAAGAAATTCGATTTTTGGTTGGGCCGAGCTCTAAAAATAGAGGCCTGATCACACAATTGGGCTGGGCCTGACTAGCTCGTGGGCTTTGGGCTGACCCGATTAATGGTCCAATTTCTTTTTGTTTCTTTTTTTTTAAAGTACCGTTTGGTTTATTTTTAGACTTGCCCTTTTGGCCCAACAAGCAAAAAAACATGATTATATAGAGGCCCAAAGTCAAACACGATTCTGTTACCGAGTCACACACAAAAACAAACACAAAACACAAACTTAAAACACAACGAAGACATAGGCACACCGCGATTCAAGTTCATAGTTCAAACTCAATGTATATTTACATAATTCATTATATAGCTTACTTCTTGAAACTGACAGATAGATATCTTGATGGATTAAGTTATTTCTAGCTACTAATACTAAACCTCTATAAATACAAAGGTTCAAACTCAATGTATCCATTTTCAATTAATTAAATAAAATTTCAGATTTTCCTCTTCGAAAATATGTATGGTCATTTGTATGCTGCTCATTTACTAATTTTTGTTTGTGTTGCTCATTTGTAGAGAAAAATATGGTCAAAATTCTAAAGAGTCAATGATTTGTGATCCATTTAAATTTAAGCAAGTAGCAAAAATACAAAATGATGTTGGGTTGGAATGAACCATGTAATATCACAAATTTATTAGAATATTGTCTTTACCACCCAAATTCACATATGTTGTTTGCCCCTATGGGCCGGGCCGACCCAGCTCAACTGACAACTCTACCCGCAGTTCAATTGACAACTCTACCCGCAACCCCGACCCAACTCTACCTAATATTATTGTTAAATTTTTTAATTAGCCAAAAAATTTAGAGAATAACAGATAACATGGATGAGCAAACACATAGATTTTATAATCTCTTGTTAGATGCAAATACGTCATTATTTCAAGGGTCATTATACTCAAAGTTTTCAATTTGTGTGAAACTTTTAGCTCTCAAATCATTGAGTAATACATCTGAGGTTGGAATGGACTTGATATTTGATATTATGTCGGGCATGACACCTATAAATAAAAATTTTCGAAAAAGTTTTTATGAGGCTACCGACCGAATACAGTACGTGCAGATATTGCAGTCAGAAGCCATTACCGACCCTGCCATTACCAACAACTTTTTGTTCGTCGAAGATCTGTGAAGACTCGTCATTTTCGACGACTTTTGGCGCTAGGCAATTGCCAATTTTCTGGTAGTGTGAATATACAGATTTAAATATTCTTTTAGCCGATTGTTATAAATATTTGGTTTTAAATATATTGATTGAAATATTGGTTATGAATAATTCTAGTCCTTAAACATTTAAATTTAAAAGTTTTTTTCTTCACTCCAAATTTAAATTTTTCCTTACCTCACTCATAATTTATATTTAAATTTATCCATAAATCAACTAGGCGATTATTATCTCACTATATCTCCAAAATTATTAATTTTGCAAAGATTAATAACTGAGCCGGATAAGCCCACAATGAGTGACAGAACTCTTCATTGCATTTCCAAAAACACACGACTTTAATAATATATATTTTAGATAATACTTTATCTCATCATTAAATTGTCTCCGACATCAGCTACTTTAACTATAACTAGGACACAAACCCGTGGCTACGCACGGGCGACCATGAAACTGTAAACAATTATTTTCTCCCAAGATATATACACGGGGCGACAAGAATAATTTGTTAGCCATACAGATTAGTAATTTAGTGCTCTGATCTACGTAGTATATTTTGCCCTCTTATCTAAGTTTTCCAAAATGTGTAGGCCTAGAATGTTATTTGATACAAGCTTTGGCCTAAAAATAATATGATAAAGATAATTCACTAAAAAATAACTGTGTATTATTGGTGTTAAAAGCGTTTACAATATATCAATTTAGTCATTGACTTTTTCAAAAGTATTTTAATTTAGTCATTGATCCTAAACCCTAAACCCTTTACAAAATATTGACCATTTCTCACTTACATATGATTTGACCAGAAATATTTTAAAGCTCATCGTATTTACCTTCCCAGAGATAAATACGATTTTCAAAGACATTTCGCATCGTATTTATCTAGATACGATTTCCTCCCATAAACTTAAAAAAATAGTAAGTCGTATTTATCTTCATAAAACATAAATTCGATTTTCCATAAAAAATCGCATCGTATTTACCATATTCTGAGATAAATAAGATTTTTTTTTAATTTATTTGGTTTTCGTCAGTGAAAACGTATATAGGTAAATACGATCTGAAAAAATATAAATTGTATTTACCTATTACAAACATAAATCAGATTGGTTCAATTTTTGTCAAGGGTATGTCCGTCCAAAAATATAGAGTGGGGGTATATTGGTAAACAGTTAAAAAAAGAGTGTTGGACAAAAAAACCATAAAAATCGCGATGCACGGGAGGTGATTAATGTGCCTACTGTGTTTGAAAAACATCAACATTTTATAAGGGGGTATAAAAATACGCAACACATATATATAAGAGATTTAAGAGACAACAATAGCCCTTGGTGGGATGAGACAACAATGCCGGTCCAAAAATATAGAGTGGGGTATATTGGTAAACGATGGGGTACAAAATGAGGGTACATTTTGATAATAAAAAAAGTGTTGGACAAAATAAATTGTCAAGGGTATGTCACCAAAAATATAGAGTGGGGGTATATTGGTAAATAGTGAGGTACAAAATGAGGGGTATATTGGTAAATGGTGGGGTACAAAATATAGAGTGGGGTATGTCGCCCAAAAATATAGAGTGAGGGTATATTGGTAAACAAAGTGGGGTACAAATGAGGGTATATTGGTAAATGGTGGAAATAAAATTTTCCCACCAAAAGTGGATAAAAAAAAAAAGAGTTTTGGACAAAAAAAAAATTGTCAGGGGTATGTCGGTCCAAAAATATAGAGTGGGGGTATATTGGAGTGGGGTACAAAATGAGGGGTATATTGGTAAATGGTGGGAATAAAATTTTCCCACCAAAAGTGGATAAAAAAAGTGTTGGAGAAAAAAAAAAATTGTCGTGGTATGTCGGTCCAAAAATATAGAGTGGGGGTATATTGGTAAACAAAGTGAGGTACAAAATGAGGGGTATATTGGTAAATGGTGGGGCACAAAATATAGAGTGGGGGTATGTTGGTAAACAGTTGGGTACAAAATGAGGGGTATATTGGTAAATGGTGGGAATAAAATTTTCCAACCAAATGTGGAGAAGTCGACAGTATTAATTAAGAGAGATAATAATAAATAAAAGTGTTGGACAAATAAAAAATTTGTCGTGGGTATGTCGGTCCAAAATATAGAGTGGGGGTATATTGGTAAGCAGTGGGGTACAAAATGAGGGTACATTTTGAAAATAAAAAGTGTTGGACAAAAAAAAAAAAATTTGTCGAGGTATGTCGGTCCAAAAATATAGAGTGGGGATATATTGGTAAGCAGTGGGAGTACAAAATGAGGGTACATTTTGAAAATAAAAAAAGTGTTGACACAAAAAAAAAAAAAATTGTCGGGTATGTCGGTCCAAAATATAGAGTGAGGATATATTGGTAAGCAGTGGGAGTACAAAATGAGGGTACATTTTGAAAATAAAAAAAGTGTTGGACAAAAAAAAATGTCGTGAGTATATATCGATCCAAAATATAGAGTGAGATATATATTGGTAAACAGTGGGGTACAAAATGAGGGGTACATAAGTAAATGGTGGAAAAAAAAATTTCCCACCAAATGTGCCTCTAAAAGTCGATATACTATTTATATATAGAGATAATACCATAATAATAAAAATGTGGATAAAACAAAACCCATAAACAAGGAAAAAAATTCATAAAGGAAACAAAAAAAAATGATGTACCTATCTTATGGTGTTATTCTTATCTGATTATTATATACACCAAAATAAATTCTTATCCAATTCAAAAAAAAACATTCTTATCACCCTAAAGTTAATTCCTATTATTAATCAAAAAAAATCTTATCTTATTATTAATAATATTATTATTAATTTTTTTTGAAGCAAATTATTATTATTATTATTATCCCTCTTTATAATAAGCATGTCTACTTTATAAGCCATTTTTGGTGGGAAAAATTCTTGATGGCATAGTTGTAAATAATGCAAACTTTATGTCCATTATTAATCTAACAAAAATTAAGGCTCCACTCATTGTTTTTTTTTGTCCAACACTTTTTTTTATTATCAAAATGTACCCCTAATTGTTAAACACATATTATTTTGGGTTTTTTGTACCTCACTGTTTACCAATATAACTCCACTCTATATTTTTGGACCGACATACCCTTGACAATAATTGAACCAATCTGATTTATGTTTGTAATAGGTAAATACAATTTATATTTTTTCAGGTCGTATTTACCTATATATGATTTCACTGACGAAAACCAAATAAATTTTTTTTAAAAAAAAGAATCTTATTTATCTCAGAATATGGTAAATACGATGCGATTTTTTAAGGAAAATCGAATTTATGTTTTATAAAGGTAAATACGACTTACTATTTTTGAAGCTTCTGGGAGGAAATCGTATCAAGATAAGTCTTAGAATGTGGTTTGGGCCTAACTCAATCCCAAAAAACCGGCTTGTAAGGTGAGGGATGTCTCTCACTTATAAACTTTTTTTCAGGTCATATCACATCCGATGTGGGACTCTTAACACACCCCCTCACGCCCAGTGTAACACCCCCTTTCTAAACAACTATTATTTAATATTTATATTATCAGAGTTTTCAAAATAAAATCATTGAAGGGGAATGTCACATTCCAACGCTTACAAAAACATCCAACTTATAGTCAAATAACACGAAGTCAATAAAACATTAATACGATACGCAGCACATTAGTTTAGGGACGGCCCACAACACCTGTTTTAGTTTACAACACCAAAATATAAATAACGTCTCCAACACAGCGGAAGAATCACTAAGTTTAACATTATACTTAGTGCATCATCAATAAAAGTCTAAAGCATCAAATAATAAATAAAGATGACTACGCCTCCCCAGTGCTACATATCGTAAGTGAGACACGACTACTAGTAGACAGGCATAAGGATGCCCTCACTCGCGGGTACCTGCAGGTTGCCGACATAAGAAGCAACACGACGCAGTAGGGTGAGTCTTTCATACAAATAATAATAGATAGGATAGACATTACATATTGGCAAGGCAACAAACACTACTAGTTCACCACATTATCAACACATCATCATAATTATAATGCATTCACAAGGTATAACCACCAAAGGAAACATCAATAGCATATGTATGGGTACATGCATGAGTGCAACATGCATGAGGATCCTTCATCACCGCAAATTTGCCTGGAGGGCACCCACCGCTTTGGACCGGAGTCCCACACCGCTTTGGCCGAAGCCTACACACCGCTTTATGCACATGCAATATGTGACTCTATGTCAATGCACCACAAACAACACCTATGCCACAATATTTTATTATGCACACCTCTCTATTTATTTCCTCAACTCCATCTCACCAACAAATTAGCCTTGAGGGCTTCCCATCGCTTTTGGACCGAAGTCCCACACCGCTTTCACACTCCACTTAATTACAATTTAATTTATACTCTTCGTTAATATTTTAGCTCACAAATTACTCCACAACACAAGAGTTGGACCAACTAACGCCCTAGGGACCACAAGACACCTAGGAATCACACTAGGCGCCACTTGGCGCCACGGGGCAGCCACCTTGGCGCCCCACCTAGCACGCAACCAAAACTCTGCACTAGCGCGCGGGATGCACGCCATTTTGGCGCCTCGTGCACACACCCACCGCACACACCACAAAGCGCGCAGGCAGCCACATTTGGCGCCCTGCGCAACACACTCACACACCCACATGCACAACCCGGTTCAACCGGCGCACACACGTATTACGCAGGCAGCCACATTTTGGCGCCTGCTCGACGCACTGAGGCTGCCCATTTGGCGCCTCGTGCCTGCACACAAACACACAAGACACCTAAACGAACACAGCGCATCGGGGCTGCCCATTTGGCGCCACATGCCCGCACAACGCACACCCAAAGACACACGCATTTGTCATGGGCGCCAGATTGCTAGGCAATTGGCGCCTGGGCCAGAGCCAACTCTTCCCACTTGCATAATTCTTTTAACACTTCAACAACACCAATTACCCAACAATTTTCATACTTAATCCACACCATACTACCAACAATCATCAAACATTTCTTTGATTAGTCTACAACTAACATGTTCACACACTTCACTCTATTGAGGAGTTCTCACAAACAATTTACATGCACAATTTAATCACATACCCACTTCCAATCATCAGCAGCACATAGCTTCCCAATTAGGCATCAAACACGACAACAAGGATAGGTTTCACAAATACAATCAATCATTCAACACCCTCAACACCTAGCCCACATACAACACAAATCCTAAAGAGTATTATATGTATAGAAAGAGCCCCCATACCTTTGTTAATTGAAGAAGACAACAATGCTCCTAGCAAAATCTCCAAGTCACCAACGACCCAAGCTTCCTCCTTCCTTGAGTCTTGCGATCGCCCTTCTCTCTTTCTCTTCTTGCGTTTCTTTCTTTCTTTCTTTCTTTTAAATTAAACTCTTAATAGTTTGGAAATTAAAATAGTAAACTACTCAACACCATGGATTAAACCGTAAACTAATGAGTAGTATAATTATATATATAGATTACATATTTTGAAGACAAGAAACGCATGGTTATGAAGGGCAATACAAAAGGTCGCTAATTGGAAGGTAATTGAAGAATTCAAGTCCAATGTAAATAGGTCTTGATACTAAAATAATGTTTGAATCAATAGTGAAGCATAAAAACAAAGAATTTAGGATCTAACATGGAAGGAGCAAAACGATGTATATATCTTCTTTGACTTACTTGGCTATTTAAAAGTAAGATGAAACGTGAATTTTGGTGAGTGCGAGTCATATTCGTGTTCAGTCCGGCATGCTAAGTCTTCGATGGCGGCAAAGAGGAGAAATTGGCCCTCGAGGGTTCGTGAGGCGTGGCTGCCATCGACGAGAATGGAGCACCAAACAACGAAACTAAGGCCGAAAGCGGAATCGGTGGCAAAATTCGAGTGGAAAGGTGAAGTTTCATGGTCAACCGCGGAGAGATGGCGAAACGTGATTGAGAGAGGAAAATGGCGTGAGGTTTTGGAGTCTTTGGTTCACGCAGCTTCTTGCGAAGAAGAGGAAGAACCGAGGGGACGCTGGTTTGGGTCGGTCGCAGTCATGGATCTGCGCGTTTGGGCTGGGTGGTTCATTGGGCTAAGTAGTTAACTTAGTGGTGGGGTGCGCTTAGCATCTAGGAGGCGTCTGCGCGAGTAAAAATAACCAAAACTCATTTTAAACACTTTTAAATCCCAATATCACTATTACTATTATTTTAACACCACCTCAATAGACCAAAAATAATTTTCTAAAGAAATAATATCTCAAACACTAATATTTTATAAAAATAAAATAAATAAATATATATATAATGATAATAATCATATATTACCAATAGCGTATTAAGATATAATTTAACGTGATTTCAACTAAATTTCAAACTCAAACCACTATAACTTAAAATAGTTTAATCTTATCAATATAAAATAGTTCATAAAACAAATACATATTAAAAGAACTGACACACGAAAATCGGGGTGTTACACCCAGGACTGGACAATTGGAGATATCTGATGCAGGACTCTTAACACACCCCTCACGCCCATGACTGGACAACTGGAGCGTGACCCGAGTGGCCTCATAGCGGGTGGCCCAACGAATCTTGGATTGACTCTGATACCATCTTAAAATGTGGTTTGAGCCTAACTCAATCCCACCAAACCGACTTATGGTGAGAGATGTCCCTACTTATAAACTCTTTTTTAGGCCATATCACATCCGAGGTGGGAATCTTGGAGTAATTTATACGACACGATCAGATGGCTCAAATGCCCAATCACACACAAAGACTGACTTGACATTGTTTGAAGAAATGCTGAGAACAACTTACTTTTTTTGGGTCAAGTGAATTGGAGTTGATTGAATTAACCCCACGATATTAATAATCTCACGCTTCATCATTTTTATTCCCCCCTAAACCCTAAACCCTGGAAGGTAAATACGATGAGTTTTAAAATATTTCTGGTCAAATCATATGTAAGTGAGAAATGATCAATATTCTGTAAATTTGTAATTTTTTAGGGGTATTTTAGTCTTTTCACCGTATGTGTGGAGGGGGGGGTATGGAGTCAAATGGTGGGGCACCAAAAAAATCTTTTATTTTTACGAGAATGGTTGAGCCCATATAACATAACCGTTGATTAGTTAATATTTATAAGAAAATTTCATAACTGGTCAGGCCCGTGCAGAGCACGGGTGTGTGTCCTAGTTATTATTATTATTATTATCCCCTCTTTATTAAGGCAGTAACGTGAAAAACCACGTTTTGAGCGGCAAAAATTTCTTTCCCCCCATTTACCAATATATCCCTCATTTAGTACTCTATTGTTTACCAATATACCCCCACTCTATATTTTTGGACCAACATACTCCCACTCTATATTTTGTGCCCCACCATTTACCAATATACCCCTCATTTTGTACCCCACTGTTTATCAATATACCCCCACTATATATTTTTGGACCGACATACCCCTGACAAGTTTTTTTTCTCCAACACTTTTTATTATTATTATCAAAATGTACCCCTCATTTTGTACTCAACTGTTTACCAATATACCCCCACTCTATTCGAGAACTATTAATACACAATCGTTGACTTCCCCACTTTTGGTGGGAAAATTTTATTCCCACCATTTACCAATATACCCCTCATTTTGTACCCCACTGTTTACCAATATACCCCCACTCAATATTTTTGGACCGACATACCCCCATTCTATATTTTGTACCCCACCATTTACCAATATACCCCTCATTTTATACCTCACTGTTTACCAATATACCCCCACTCTATATTTTTGGACCGACATACCCCTGACAAATTTTTTATTTGTCCAACACTTTTTTTTATCAAAAAATGTACCCCTCATTTTGTACCCCACTGTTTACCAATATACCCCCACTCTATATTTTTAGACCGACATTGTTGCCTCATCCCACCAAGGGCTATTGTTGCCTTTTCGTCTTATATATGTGTGTTGCGTATTTTTATGCCCCCGTTATATAATGTTGATGTTTTTTCGAAACTACATCCAGTAGGTCTCATTAATCACCTCCCATGCATAGCACTCAAGGCAGTGTATCTAGATCCCTATATATAAAGAGTATATCGACTTTTAGAGGCACTTTTGGTGGGAATTTTTTTTTCCACCATTTACCTATATACCCCTCATTTTGTACCCCACTGTTTACCAATATATCCCCACTCTATATTTTTTGACCGACATACCCCTGACAAATTTTTTTTTGTCCAACACTTTTTTTTATTATCAAAATGTACCCCTTGTACCCCACTGTTTACCAATATACCCCCACTCTATATTTTTGGACCGACATACTCCTGACAATTTTTTTTTTGTCCAACACTCTTTTTTTTAACTGTTTACCAATATACCCCCACTCTATATTTTTGGACGGACATACCCTTGACAAAATTGAACCAATCTGATTTATGTTTGTAATAGGTAAATACAATTTATATTTATTCAGGTTGTATTTACCTATATACGATTTCACTGACGAAAACCAAATAAATTTAAAAAAAAATAATCCAATTTATCTCAGAATATGGTAGATACGATACAATTTTTTATTGTTTTTTTCCAACACTCTTTTTTTTAACTTTTTACCAATATACCCCCACTCTATATTTTTGGACGGACATACCCTTGACAAAATTGAACCAATCTGATTTATGTTTGTAATAGGTAAATACAATTTATATTTTTTCAGGTCGTATTTACCTATATACGTTTTCACTAACGAAAACCAAATAAATTAAAAAAAAAATCCTATTTATCTCAGAATATGGTAAATACGATGCGATTTTTTATGGAAAATCGAATTTATGTTTTATGAAGATAAATACGACTTACTATTTTTAAGTTTATGGGAGGAAATCGTATCTAGATAAATACGATGCGAAATGTGCTTAAAATCGTATCTATCTCCTGGAAGGTAATACGATGAACTTTAAAATATTTCTGGTCAAATCATATGTAAGTGAGAAATGGTCAATATTTTGTAAAGGGTTTAGGGTTTAGGATCAATGACTAAATTAAAATACATTTGAAAAAGTCAATGACTAAATTAATATATTGTAAACGCTTTTAACACCAATAATACACGCTTATTTTTAGTGAATTATCTTTATCATATTATTTTTTTTAGGCCATAGCTTGTATCAAATAACATTCTAGCCCGCACATTTTGGAAAGCTTAGATAAGAGGCAAAATATACTACGTAGATCGAGTAATATATTCTCGTATGGGTAACAAATTATTCTCTTGTCATCCCATGTATATATCTTGGGAGAAAATATTGTTTACTGATTTAATACTGCCAGCGTGTAGTGGCGCGGATTGTGTCCTAGTTATTATTATTATTATTATTATTATGCGATGACACGGACTCAGGAAGGATGGAAAAAAGAAAGGAAATAAAACAAGCCCTCCTTAATTCATTACCTATTCAGCTCTCACTCAACTTCACACTTCAATCTTTCCCTTCTATACATTACCAGATGACTATGCTATTGTTAATCCTAATGCCATGCACCCCTTTCTTTCACCGATACTATCCCCTATCCCTTCTCTATATAACCAACTTAACTGATTCATTCTCACTCACACCACCTTTTCACCTCATACTAATAACAATTCTCTCCCTCTCTCTCGTGTGAGTTACTTATTCTGCTTTGGCTTTTTTATGTCAAAAATTTGATCCGTTTCAGTTAACTTGTTGCATTATTATTACATTACATCACATTACATTCTGTTTTGCTTGTTAATTTCAATTGCATTTTGTTGTTATTGAATGCTGTGAACAGAAAATGAAGTTATGCTGTGTTTCTCTGCTTCAGTTGTTCATATTGCTTTGCCTTGTCTTCCAAGTTCATGCTGATGACCTCAACACAACTCTAATTGTGAATGCTTCTGAGGCAACTGGAAGGCGGATACCTGATACTCTTTTTGGAATATTCTTTGAGGTGAACATAATTTGCATCTTGCAATTCACCATTGTTATTGTTTAATTGCTTTTTCTTTGATACTTGATTGCTTTAATATTTGTCTCTCACTAATCTGTTGTTTATTTGGCCTTTAGATTTATCTAATTAGGCTCTATGAAGCAGTGACACAGACACTAACACCTGACACACCGGTTTTAATTTAAAAAATATTGAAAAGTACAAGTAATTGAAGTGTCCGACACGATACGCATCGGACACCAAACACTTTTCAATCGGAAGTGTAATGAGTTATTGAATGAACTGCATGGAACTTAGGATTATATGACTAAATCCAAATAGCAGAAAAATAACTGACTTATTGAGTTTCATTTACAGGAGATCAATCATGCTGGAGCTGGGGGATTGTGGGCTGAGCTTGTGAGCAACAGAGGTCGTTTTTCGTATTCTTTAAACTTTTAAATGACACCGGGAGGTTTTTGGCCATATTTTTTTCGTAGTTATGGTGTCCGTTAAAATGCTTGAACATCTTTTTCATTGTTATTCAAGTAACTTCTCGTGTTTGTTTCCCAATTTTTTTTTTGAATAGAATCAATAAATATGATCTAATGATTAGGTGTTTCTTTTAAATTCCTTAATTTTTTTCCACTTTTTGTTTTGGTGCCTTTTCTAGATCTAATGTGTTGGATAAAAGGATAGGCACGAGGTGTGTTTTCACCACTTTCTTAAGGAGGTTTTGATTACTATTGTCCATATATGAACAAATGGCTGGTTTATGTTTTCTAGTATACCTTCTTGTCACAGAAATGAAGTAAGTATCTGCAACAACAGTAGCTAATATATCAGTATAAGAGTACTGATATAGCAGAAATAGGTAAATGCTTGGTTAGGATTTCTTGGTCACTCTTTTCTAATATAACTGAAACATAAAGAATTCTTGTTTCAGGATTTGAAGCTGGGGGCTCTATTACTCCTTCAAATATTGATCCATGGCAAATTATTGGAAATGAAACATCTATTTATGTTGAAACTGATGGAACCTCATGCTTTGATCTTAATAAGGTTGCACTTAAATTGAGTGTGTTATGTGATAGCAACGAATGTCCAGATGGCGGTGTTGGTGTATATAACCCTGGTTTCTGGGGCATGGTGAGATATACCGACACCCTTCAACCAGTTCGATTTTAAATTCAATGTGCATATATTTCCTGCAAGTATCTTTACTACTTTGATCTTCCTTCACTACAAGAATAACCCTGTATTGCCACCAATATTTGCAACGGAGGACTGTCCGTCGCAAATTTGCGACGGATTTGCGACGAAAAGAGATGTTTGACATGAGCGCTTAAAATCCCGCTTAAATTTGCCACGGAAATAGATGTCGGTCGCTAATTTGCGACGGGAATGGATGTGGGTCGCTAATTTGCGACGGAGGGTTGGTCGCAAACCCGTCGCAAATGTCAATGATAAATTTTATTTGTCGAGGGAGTTACTAACAGCTATTCTCTCTCGCTCACAGAACACAAACCCTTCTCTCTCGCTGACAGAACACACCCTTCTCTCGCTCGACTATCCTCCGTCCTCCTCCATCTAACCCTCCGTCCTCCTCCATCAACCACAACCCACACCCTTCTCTCGCTCGACTACCCTCCGTCCTCCGTCCGCTCGACTACCCTTCTCTCGCTCGACTACCCTCCGTCCTCCTCCAGCTAACCCTCCGTCCTCCTCCATCTAACCCTCCGTCCTTCTCTCTCGCTCACAGAACACACCCTTCTCTCCTCCCTGCATTTCCTGCGAAGTCACGCCATCTTCCGTCTCTTCTCCACGTCTCTACCACGTCCCAAATTTCTGGTGAGCATCGCTTTCTTCTCCACGCCTCCCTCCTTTGAGTTTGCCATTTTTTGTTGCTTTCAGGTGAGAAATTGATTTTCCTCCAAAACCCTAAATCCCCAATGTTGAACCTTTTGAATCTGTGATTTTTGAAATTGATTTTCCTCCAAAACCCTAAATCCCCAATGTTATACAATGCTCTGACTGATGTTAACGGCTTGTATTATTGGTGTAGTTATTCTGGCGTACTAAAAATGGTGGCTATTTGGTTGAGGCAATTATGGTTTTGGAGTTTGGCTTGACAATACGAAGGTCAGCAATAAGAAATTATAAATATAGGTGACTTTAAGGTGACTTTATCTGTGGATTGTGTGGTTAGTTTTTTAGTGGTGGATTCTCAGTTCCTCTGTTAGTGTCTATAGGTGCAATGAAAATGATGATGAATTGTTAAGCATGGAGTAAGTGAGATTATAATTTTTTGAGATAATGGTGTAATTGTGTAATTAGTTTTTAATTGTTGTTCTCAACAAGGTCAGTGTTGTGTGTGTGATGTGATGACTCCCTCCCTCTTTGTTTTTAGTTTTCAATTGTGTTTCTTCAATTTGATTCAATTGACCTTGGATTATTGTGTTTTTCATTTATTTGAATTGGATCCATAATTCACTATGGAGAATTGATATAGTTATCTCATTACTTTAGTTATCTTGAGATAATGGTGTAATTGTGTGATTAGTTTTTAATTGTTGTTCTTGAAGTTGAATTGATTTGTGTGCTTCTGATGGCTTCCTTGATTGTTCATGTGACTGTAATTTAGTATAATTCATGGTATTTCTTTAATAATTGCAGTAGATAGGTTAATAAATATGTGTGGGATTTGATTTTAGATGTTTGGCTTGAACAAACCCCTATGGCCCTACCTTTGAATTATTCTTATGATCTGGGAATTTTCTGTTTGCAGTTTTTTGTTTTGTGAATTAGGTTAGAGTCCATAATTGTTCCTTTGTGTTTTTCTGCACACAACCCATTTGATGCTTTATATACATTGTTTCTAGTTAATAACATTGATGTTACTTTGCCTTGCCATTGATGTTACTTTGCTAGACAGCATGTAAGCATTATATCTTGTCGGTGATTCATTTGGTATCTCTCTCTCCTCGGTTGCTCTTTTAGCCAGAGATTGCGGTTTCCTGGTTTTATGTATAATAAATTGGGAGAAGTTCGTTTCTTGAAAGTTGTGATTTTTAAGAATAAGGCAATTGCAGATTCCTTAGTAATTGATGGAAAGGATAAATAGTTAGAGATTGGATTTATTGGAATTAATTTATTTGTTGGGCTTAAAAGAGTTAATTTGAGCTTATCTTATGATCTAAGAATTGATGACATTTTTAATTTTGTATGCTTAATATATTGGTATTGTTGGCAGTTTTTTGGAAACTGACGGTGCCGTGGAGTCTCGAGAGTTCTTTCGTACAACAAACTATTGGAGTTGTTTTAGAAGCACCTAGAGTGGCAGAGACAAAAGTAAGGTTTGTTTCTGATGTTCAATAGCTTGACACTATCTTTAGATGCTTTCAAGTCATAAACTTCTAATATTGCATGTCCCCCTCTTTCTACTTGTGCACCACTCTTTGTAAGAAAAAAGCAAACCTATTATGTCTAATATTTTTAGTCACATAAAACACTCATAAATAAATTATAGAAATATAACATTACAAATACACCTAGAGTTAGCTAAATTAAAGAAAAAGTCATTACATATACATATAATTGCATTGTTCCCACCTACTAAGTTATAGTGTCCTCTGGCCGGTCTTGTGAGGAGTGTCTCTTGGCCAGAGTAAAATCTGTCTGTCTCTAGCTTATATAGTCAGATTATACATTCTTTCATTTTTCCCTGTCATAGAAGTACAGATTGATCAAAAACCTGTATTGGTTGCCACTATAAAATAACAATCCATAGGTTAAAAATCTGTCTGTCTCTGATGTTGAGCTTCATTTTAACCTACTTGCTCCATAAGTGTTTAATTTTTTAAGACGAAATCAGCCTCCTAATCGTTCTTGCCTCGTATAATGGATGAGGATGGATTGATTGAGATATGCGACTCTAGGGCCTGCCTACCATTTTTCATTAT
The DNA here is from genome assembly GCA_020916435.1 of Oxytropis ochrocephala. Taxonomy (NCBI): domain Eukaryota; kingdom Viridiplantae; phylum Streptophyta; class Magnoliopsida; order Fabales; family Fabaceae; genus Oxytropis; species Oxytropis ochrocephala. The sequence goes on from CM037091.1 coordinate 92,230,935, forward strand.
AATTAGATCATTTTTCATTGATAAAAATTTGATACTTCTTCAACATCATCCTCTTCAGTCATCTTTGTAATATCTATTTCAGCAGTTGTTTTAGCTCCTTGTGCTGGGTCTCCAGATGTTGCCCAGCTACCACTGTTAGAGGCCATTGTTTCCTTGAAAAAGAGATCCATATCTCAGGCAAATTTCTTATTCCCCTGTCATAAAATACAAACTTTTTCAATCTTGACAGCTAGGTTGACTAACAAATTTGAAGAGAGAAAAATGGCCAACTTAACTATTGATTTAAGAATAACAAAATTTAAATTGAAAAGCAAAAGTTGGATAGGGGTTCTATCCAAAAAGTGATTCAAAAAGAAGTGAGATTTAACTTTCTATACTTGCTTGTTTTGATCCATCATTATTTTTTGTGCTTGCAGATATTCTATTTGGTTGGATTCGGGTTGTTTTGCTTGGAGTCTCTTCTAAGCTTGTGGGTGCTTCAGGTGAGGGACCATTCTATTGATCTAGTATTTCCTATGCACTTGTAAACAATAGATACAATGCACACATGAAGATTGTGTTTTATTCTAACACATGAAGGAATTAATGAGTTTCAAGTTCTCTTACTTTGATAATTTTATATTTTTATTCACTGTATATTTCTCTAGATGGCTTATTGATCATGCTTGAAGTTTATGGTTGTGTTTATGAAGTTGAAATTGATTTTCTGGTTGTGTTTATTATCATTTTGCAGCTACTTGTAGTACATTTGCTCAAGGGCAATATTTATGAGACAACAAATAATATAAATATATTAGATTATAACAACAACCCAAAGCATTCATAAACTCTATTTTCTTAGTAAAAAGTCAAGAGAACTTTATGATCTAGTTACAAGAACAATAGTAAATTAGAGAAACACATTGATCTAATTGTTTATAGGAATAGGACTATTTTTGAGCCTCCTATCATATGAAAAGGTGAAACCAAGTAACCAGGCTGTAAGGTCATATATCTAATTGCTTTGGCTCAATTCTCTATTATATTGCAGGAAGCTTATGTTGATGAAGTTAACTATAGTTGTAATTCTCTCTTCTTTGAACTAACGCAAACATTTCCTTCAAAACTAAATTATATTGATTTTTTAGGTAGCTGTGAGTTCTTTAAAACTACCTAGCTAATATGATATGATATGAAAAGTAAAGAAAGCCATATCTCAGAGAATGAGTTTGAATTTGTAGTTGCTTATCTATGTTGTACAAGATATTGAATTGCATTTGGGTGCATGTTAAGTTACACAAAATTATGTTTTTGTGTTTGGTACCCTTTACTGAGGATAGAAAAGGAGGTATGATTTGCATTTTAGGTAGCTGTGAGTTGTTTAAAACTACCTAGGTAATATGATATGAAATGTATCAAGCTCCACTCTCTCTCGATGGGCATCCATCGTGTAAATTTGTCTTGTTCTCTCTCTCTCTCTCTGGACATAATTTCCTCCATGATATATTGACAATTTTAAACGTGCAGAATGGAATTTCCTCCTTCGCACCGCCTTTGGATGTATGATAGGTTGTTTCCAAAAAGAGCGGGTTTGAAACAATCTTTTGTAGATGGCGTGTTGGAGTTTATTCTTTTGCAATGACACAAGAACAATTTAGAGTTGAAGGGGGGATCGATGTCCGTGCGTCCAAATGCGAATGTGGAAAGATTAGGAATCCAACGGAGGTCATTGATCACTTGAAGAGAGTTGGGTTTAGGCCTAATTATTGGATTTGGACGAGTAATGGTGAGAAAGGGTTTGATGTCGTCCCGTTGGTTGGCGAAAATTGCATGGGTGCTTCAAGTAGTTCTGCGGATATAGGATGTGGTGAACAAATCAACTTGATGCAGAATATGGTTTGTGACGGTCTTGGGGTGAATGTGTCATTCGAGGAGCAACAATATGATAACATGGAAGAGCTTCCGAATGAGCAAGCACAGAGATTTTATAATCTGTTGTTAGATGCAAACAAACCATTGTTTGAAGGGTCATCTAACTCAAAGTTATCGATTTGTCTGCGAAGCTTTTAGCTCTCAAATCATCGAGTAATACATCCGAGGTGGGAATGAACTTGATATGTGATATGATGTCGGGGTGACACCTATGAATGAAAATTTGCCAAAGAATTTTTACGAGGCTAAGAGGTTAGTTTCTAAGTTGGGATTGGAAGCTAGAAGGATTGATTGTTGTCCTGGAAGGTCACATGTTGTATTATGACAATGAGTTTGGGAAAAATGATGTTTCTTATACTTGAATGCAAATTTTGTAATGCGCCGAGGTATCATGCACGCAAAATTGGGACTAGTAGCAAGAATAAACCAATTCTGTGAAGTCAATGTTCTACTTACCAATAACTCCAAGGTTGCGAGAATGTTTGCATCCGAGAACATTGCGAGAAAAAATGACGTGGCATTTTGAGAATAGATGTCTGGTGTGTGTGTTCGCCATCCGTCTCGATGGGGAAGCGTGGAAACACTTTGATCGGGTACAACTGAGTTTGCAATGGATCCCCGCAACATACGACTAGGGTTATGCTCCGATGGTTTTACCCCATATACCCAAGCATCGGCCGCCATATTCTTCTTGGCCGTTATTGTTACGCCGCACAACCTTCCCCGAGATGTGTATGACTAAACCTTACATGTTTTTGACTTGTCGATACAGCCCGAAAAATCCAAAAGCGAGCATTGACATCTATTTAGAACCACTAATTGATGATTTGAAGAGGTTGTGGAATGGTGTCTCGACTTACGATTACGCACGGAAGGAGAATTTTATGATGAGAGCCGCTTTGATGTGGACCATTAATGATTTCCACCGCTTATGGCATGTTGTCCGGTTGGCAACTCATGGTAAATTAGCATGTCCACATTGTATGGAGCATACAAAGGCATTTACCTTGAAACACGGGGGTAAGAGTTCTTGGTTTGACTCGCATCGTAGGTTTTACCACATGATAATGCATTTAGAAGGAACAAGAATGCATTTAAGAAGAAGGAAGTTGAAAATGATGAGCGCCTCCACGATTGACTCGGGCCGTGTTTGGGATAGAGTTAGAGATTTGCCCAAAATCACGATGATCCCCTTGTTTCTCGATTTCATGGATATGGACAAACACATAATTGGACAAAGAGGAGTATCTTTTGGGATCTCCCATATTGGAAAGATAATTTATTGAGGCACAATCTTGATGTGATGCACATAGAGAAGAATTTTTTTGACAATATATTTAACACAGTGATGAACATAAAGGGCAAAACAAAGGAGTCGATTCATTGGTTAACGGATGCGGAGTATAAGTCAGCTCATGTTCATGTGTTGAACAATTGCATTGAAGTTAAACCATACATTGAGTATGTATATCAATATTTTCATTCAATTAATTGTTCATATCTGTCATCTCATTTAGTGTGTATCATCTAATTTGATCAGGTCATTCTTGTTGTCGGAAGACGTAAGAGTTGATCAGGCATCTGTTCATATATATGAACATTTTCAATTATGGTTTCAAGAAAAAGTAAGTGTTGAGTTACTTGTTCCTCAACCTTAATCATGTGTTCCTTACGAAATAACTTGTTTGTATGTCATGTACATAGGTTTACTCTGAGGAACCAACTCCAATCAATCAACACTTGAGAAATTTATCGATGGTCCTTATACAAAAGTGAAAGAGTATCACACATTTTTCGTGAATGGCTACAAGTTTCATACCCACTCTGAACGAAAAACAAAGCAACAATTAACAATGAGTCTATGTAAAAGGGGTCAATGAAGGAGGTGAAGATGATTATTACGGTGTAATCAAACACATTTATGAACTACAGTTCAGCGAGTTAGACTACGCTAAAACTGTAGTGTTGTTTTATTGTGATTGGTTTGATCCGTCAGCTATAGGTACCAAATTGGATCCAAAGTATAATAGAGTGGACATACGAATGGACAAAAAATATCCGCGCGTTTGATCCGCTTATAATGGCAGAGAATGTGAGACAAGTGTACTATGTTCCTTATCCATCAACTCGAAGAGACAAGCGAGGTTGGTGTGTCGCAATAAAGACAAAGCCGAGGAGTCGCGTTGAAATAGATGATCTAGTGGAAGATGTTCCCTATCAGGCAGATGATATGTCACTTGTAAATGAAGTTAATGAAGTTGAACAAATTTCTAACTTACGTGATTTGGAAAGCAATGGTGAAGAAGTGGATCCAAACAACTTGGAAGAAGAGGACTCACATGAGGTTGTAGTTGATGTAGAAGATGAAGACGATGAAGATGAAGAATGGCCAGAAGATTAGATATATATAATGTGTTTGTGTTTGAATTGTGTGAATTGTTGTATCCAAACAACTTGAATTGCTTTTAATTCATGTTTGTCTTTGAATTGTGTGTGAATGAATGTATCCAAACAACTTGAACCACTTTGTAATGAATGTATCTAAACAACTTGAATTGTGTGTGAATTGTTTAATGATTTATTTTAGATGTAAATTTTATGTTTTTAAATTGTTTATTTGTGCTTATGTTTCATTTCCTCTACAAAGATGGCATCGGGTGGAGGTGATTCGTCGCCACCTAGACCACCCCACGATCGTAAGGGAAGTCTATAGTTGTCCTCGTCGTAAGAAAAGGGTGATACACGCTGAGAACACAAATCGACTATTCAGAGATGCCTACCACATCTACCCCACTACACGCACACGCCCGGCACATGCGGTAGAGTGAGATCATCATGCAAAATCCTCTCGACACACGCACGCAGCAGACCTGCAGAGTTAGGTCCTTAGAGCGGACCTGCAGGTAGGGTCCTTAGAGCAGACCTCTAGAGTTAGGTCTTTACAGCAGACCTCTGGAGTTAGGTCCTTAGAGCAGACCTCTGGAGTTAGGTCCTTAGAGCAGACCTCTAGAGTTAGGTCTTTACAGCAGACCTCTGGAGTTAGGTCTTTACAGCAGACCTCTAGAGTTAGGTCTTTACAGCAGACCTCTGGAGTTAGGTCTTTCCATATTGGCTCTAGTTCCTCACCACGAGTTACTCCATCACCCACTCCATCTCCCAGAGAGGTACATGGTCGTAGTGCATCTCCACGAGTGACTCCCCCACTATCACAGAGTCCTCAATATCGCATGATTCCTACACCAGGTTTTCATGCGATACCTACTCCTACCCCTTCACCCGATCTTTGTGCCTACTCCGACCTCTTTGCCATCTCCGACAGAGCGACTTTCACACGGAGATGATCACGATACCGATGGTGACCGGATGCATGATGTTGAGGGGGTGATGATTTGATATCCGATGTTGAGGGGTGATGATGAGGATGAGATTATGTTAGTCGCGATCGGGTAGTCATCGAGGTTGAGAGTGGAGGGTATGTAAAGTTTTTACAACTTTGTTTGATTGATTGTTTTGTTATATATAATGTGACATAATCGTTTCAATTGTTTTAACTTCGCAGGTTTCTTCCTTCAAGGCCAGCCGCAAATGCTATTCGACTGACTATTCGCGAGTTATACCACTATCCATGGACTAGTTGGTCAGATCTTAATAAGGATGAGCGAGACCATTTTTTTAACGCTTTTAGAGTAAGTGTACATTTTAACACATCACAATGTTTGTCGTTTTTTTTAAGAATTTGTGAAGTTATTTTATTTGATGTAACATTTGTTTTGTACATGTTTTCACAATGCAGAAGAGAGTTACTTGGCATAAATCTCAGGAGGCCGCCGTTGAGGATCTTTTTCATAGGAGATGTGCTGATCGACTCCGTGATATGCTCAGACGTGTCCGCATAGGGAGGGGCCAACCTACTTGGATGGGGGATGGAGTCTATAATCACCTAATAAACCACATATGGAATGATCCAAAATTCAAAGATACGTGTGAGCGGAATAAGAAGAACAGGGCATCGAGAAAGGGTGGTGGAAGCTTGCACGCTCAAGGTTCTATCTCTATGTTGCAGCATTCAAAGAGATTGGTATATTTATAAACTTATGTTTTCCTTATGCAATATGATTACTTATAATTTACCATTTACAAACTTAAGTTATTAATTATAGGCCAAGAAGATAGGGAGGAAGCCACATGTAGAAGAGCTTCATCACCACACTCACATTAGGAAGGGCACAAAGTAGTATGTAGAGGACCACGCTCGCATTACTCGTATAAAGAAGCTTCAATATGTTGTAATCGGTATCACTTTGTTTATTGAACACTAGCTTGAATTTGTAAGTGCTAAAAGCCTAAAACATTTTAGTCTACTTTTGGCACTCATAGTTTTCGGTTTAAATGGTTTTTCTTTTGGGAAATACTGAGATATCCCTTAGCCTATAATACTATTTTAGGCCATCATCATTTTGTTTGGTTGCAATGATATCCATTGAGCCATAATTAGGTGCGCCTCATGTTAAAGATAAATGAATTTGTTTGATGTGTTCATTTGATGAGTGTCTTGATAGTTAGTGCCGATTTGGTTTTTTGACAATATGGGATTTTAGTTTACTGATCTTGTTTTTCTTTACTCAGTGTATTGTAGCTTGGGTTTTTGATCCATTGGAGAATATGCTTGAATTTGGATTGCTTCATTTTAAGAGGCTTTGTTTCTCAATTATACCTTTTTTTTTTTGCCTATAGCTTTTTTTTATCTGTATTTGTATGCTTAGCCTATGGTTTGAATATTGGGAAACTTGTTTGTTAGATGCGTATCAAGCTTTCCCACTTCATTTAGACAAGCTGGGGTGTAACAACATTTTTGTATACTAAGCCTTTATTTATCTCAATTAATAAGTTTAAAGAGGCTTAGAATCTAAGCCTCTATTTATCACCCCGAAACTTGTTTGCAAATACTAGCCACTACACAAACTATATAAAATTGTGTTTTTGCATCAAATAGCATGATTGTAATTATTTTATTTATACCTGGTGTTCTATCGCTTTTTTACGGTGGCATTTTAGCACTGTTTCTTGGTTCACATTTTTCTTATGATTTATGTAACTGTGTAATGCCAAATGACACTCATTCAGAAACTCAGATGTCAATCAACTGTATGTTGCAATAATAGATTCCTGTCTAGTCTAATCAGTTACTACTAGGTCCAACATTTTTCATTTTTCTTCTCATTATTTTGTTATGGAAGCTGTAAAGCATATGGTATTTCATTCACACGTAGCTTTATTGGACTATCTATATCTAAAGAAGAATTATGAATGTGCCTGATATAATATCTCATTTATTTTGACTATAATTATAACTTGTGCATTTGATAGGAGGAGTTTCAATTATCTCGATCTCAATGCATATACCAAAGAGACCCCGTTGAGTTGGCTAAGTTGAAGCGATTGTTGTGGGAGCAAGTCTGGAGGAGGGCCTATAAGAGTCGTGTCTATGGGACGGGAGGCATAGTTGACGACAACTCAAGCTTCGACGAGCGCAAGCCTGCCTCTCCGAGGCCCGTAGGATCATCCAAGAAATGTCACAGCAATTTGCGCGACAACAGGAGCAAATAGCGCGACAGCAGGAGGAAATAGCACGACAGCAGCAGCAGTATGCACGACAGCAACAACTACTTGAATACGTATTTAACCATTCTGGGATTCCAATACCTCCACCGATGGCGGCACGCGCCGAGCAGAACCAAACCCGCCCAAAGCAGGGCGAGCGACGAAGATGCAGATGATGGAGACGCTGGAGATCATGGAGACCGCCCTTATGGGGAGGGTTATTGACGACATCTAGGTAATCTATGTTTTAATTAAGGTGCAAATTTTCTTAGTTTTATGAATTAATTAGTAATCATTATTGTTTTTGTTTTGTTAGGTATATTGTTCAGAGTTGGAGTTGAAGATGCTTCGTCAGAATTTTTTTGAGTTTACTAGACCTTAGTGTAGTTTATGTATGTTTGACATAAACTAGTGGTATGTTTTGATATATTTTGATATTTGGTATGTTTGACACTTTTAATATTAGTCTAGTTTATGTTTAACTAAGTTTGTGTTTTGGATTGACACTTTGAACATTACTTGATATGTTTTGGTATTTGATATTTTGTATGTTTGACACTTTTAACATTAGTGTAGTTTATGTATGTTTGAATTGGTGGATTGAATTGGCGGGAAGTATTGCAAATATGAATGACAATGTACGTAGTTATTGTAGTCCAAATGTAGTTTTGGAGTCCGAATTGAATTAAGGCGTGAAGTATTGCGCATATTATTGTATTGGAGAGTATGGATTGAATAGCTAGGAATTACTATTAAATTATTATTTTTTATGTAGCGACGGAATTTGCCACGGAGTTTTTTGAAAGTTATTGTGTTTGCCACGAATTTTGCACAATTTGCGTACGAAATTTAAAACGTATTCAAAATTAATTGCCACGGTTTTGCCACGGCTTTGTGGCGAGATTTGCGACGGCGGCTTTGCCACGGAATTTAAAAACAAATTCAAAATTATTTGCCACGGCTTTGCCACGCGCTTTGCGGCGAGATTTGCGATGGCTTTGCCACGGAAGTTTGCCACTACGAATTGCGGCGAGTTTGCCACGGACCCATTTGCCACGGACAATCCCGCGGCAAAGCGCTTCGCGACGGCGTTTTTGCCACCATTTTTGGCCGTCGCAAATCCGTGGCAAATGCAAATTTGCGACGGGAATTTGTGCGTTTGCCACGGAATTGTCCGTGGCAAATCACCGATTTTCTTGTAGTGTCCGTGGCAAACCCGTGGCAAACACCAGCGGGAAATCTGTGGCAAAGTACTGATGGAATAAGCTCCGTGGCAATTGCTAGTGGCTAAAACAAGCTTTTCTTGTAGTGCTTCAGAATATTGAGCAAGGAAAGAAATACAAAGTGGTCTTCTATGCCCGCTCAATCGGACCACTTAATCTAACAGCTTTCATTGACGGATCAAATGGTGATGGAAACTGGCTTCAACTGTCATCACGTAAGCTCCGCTTTTACCTGCTGTCTAAAAGTTTTACTATAGGAAATTTAACATTTGCATCCATGAGTGATATTAATAATTGATCTTGCAGGGGCTCTGCATCTGATTATTCAAATTGGACAAAGGTGGAGGCTTTATTGGAGGCCAATGCAACGAATGGAAACTCAAGACTCCAATTAACGACTACCGCAAAGGGTGTGATATGGTTAGACCAAGTGTCTGCTATGCCGGTGGACACATATAAGGTTGGTTGGTAATGTTGGTATATAATGTAAATGTTGGTATACTGGGTTGTCCTTCCCCCACCCTATAGTGACCTCTTCATCCTTGACTTGGGACAGGGACACGGTTTCCGAACTGATCTTGCTGAAATGATGGAAGATATGAAACCAAGGTTTTTCAGATTTCCAGGTATGCATAAAGTGATTCAGATTAAGAAAAATCAAACCTAGAATTGTCATAGCAATTTTTATATTTCATAGCTCACTCTTCTAGTTTGTGTACAAGCAATTTAATTACAGCTAGAATAACATTGAGGATATTGAAGTTGTAGCTCACACTTCAACAATTAAGTCTTGAATTGTCTTACTGAGTTACTGTATTGTAATAAAGAGTAACTAGAGGTACTTGTAGTAGTTCAATGAGGACAGCATAGTAATTTCACTCTCCTTAGCTCACACGTGTGAAATGCACACTTGTAAATATACATATGTGCTGATACATGTAATAACTGAGTTAGTTAAAAATAACAGATTTAGTTTTTCTTCATCTCTCTCTCTCTGTGCAATCTTCTTCTTGTTTTTCTCTGTGTGTGAGAGTGATTGTGAGTGATAATGGAAGCTTCAATGAAGAGTGTGAATCATTGAACTCCAACAAACTGGTATCAGAGCAAATCGATCAAAGGGGAAACACGAGAGGTAGTGAGTTGTGTGCAAGATTATCGTGTTCAATTCATATCGGATTGAAACACGAAATCGAAAAGAATCAAGATTCTGATTCTTAGGGTTGGGAAACACGAGTGAAAGAGTGAGTCTTTGAGTGAAATCACAGAGATTGGAGATGAACGGCGGCAATGGTGGTTTAAATACCAAATTACCGGTATTTGACGGCACCAACTGGAATCGGTGGTCGATTCAGATGAGGGTATTGTTTGGTGCGCAGGACGTGTGTGAATTGGTGGATGAAGGTTATACTCCGGTGGGTGAAGGCGCTACAGAAGCTCAACGCAATGCGCAGAGGGATACGAGGAAAAGAGATCAAAAGGCACTATTCTACATTCATCAATGTGTGAATGAGAAAGTGTTTGAGAAGATAGCAGAAGCAAAAACGGCAAAGGATGCGTGGGACATACTGGTGCGATGCTATGGAGGTGATGACACGGTGAAGAAAGTGAAGCTTCAATCACTGCGAAAAACATATGAAAACTTGAACATGAAAGAAGGAGAGAAGGTGGCAGACTATGTGGTGAAGGTCATGGAGATTACAAACAAAATGAAGACGTGTGGTGAATCTGTTACAGAACAGATGATTGTAGAAAAGGTATTGCGTTCCTTAACTGAAAAATTTGATCACCTTAGAGTAGCTATAGAGCAATCTAAGGACACTAGCACTATGAAAATTGGCACACTACAAGGTAGTTTAGAAGCACATGAATTACTAGTGGATTCTAGGAGTATAGAAAAGGAAACAGAGCAAGCACTTAGAGTCCATGTAGTTAAGAAAGGGAAAAACAGTAATGATTCAAATTGGAAAGCAAAGAAGCAAGCATGGTTAGAAAAGAACAAGAAAAACAGTGATAATAGTAGTAATCAGTCTGAATCATCAAAGGCTAGTGTAAAGAATACTAAGAATTTCGATAAGAAGAAAGGTGAGTTTGACAAGAAACGAATCCAATGTTTTAATTGTGACAAGTTTGGACATTTTGCTGATGAGTGTTGGTCCAAGAAAGATAATAAAAAAGAAGAGGCTAATATGGTGGAAGAGGACAGTGAGGATGAGCCTGTTGTACTCATGGTGACCACCACTGAAGATGGAACAGTGGTTGATATATGGTATATGGACACTGGTTGTTCAAACCATATGACTAGCAATAAGGATTGGTTGATAAATTTTGACTCTAACAAGAAAACTAGGATTAGAGTGGCTGATGGTAGAACCTTATCTGCAGAAGGAATGGGGAATATTCTGATTACAAGAGAAGATGGTAAGACTGTGTTAATAGAGAATGTATGGTATGTGCCTAGTATGAAGTGTAACCTCATGAGTGTTGGTCAACTCCTAGAGAAGGGATTTTCAGTGACTATGTGTGAAGATAGGCTGGAATTGTTTGATCAACAGATGAACTTAGTGTTGAAATCAAAATTGGGTAATAATAGAACCTTTAAAGTGAGTATTCAAGCAACTGAGACACAATGTCTCAGTGCTACTGATATGGAGGATGAAAGTATGCTATGGCATAGAAGGATGGGACATCTAAATTTTAGGAGTTTAAGTCATTTGAATTCAAAAGGGTTAGTGAAGGGAATTCCAAAGACTATAAAACCGTAATGCACTGCGTGAAGTGTGTTTAAAGAGTAAACGGTCAAGGTCGTCTTTCATCACAGACTTACCACCTGTGAGCAACTCATGCTCTAGGAGTAGTGCATTCTGATGTGTGTGGGCCATTTGAGGTGCCCTCACTTGGTGGAAACAAATATTTTGTGTCATTTGTGGATGAATATACTAGAATGCTATGGGTGGCATTGATTAAGAACAAGCATGAAGTGTTTACGCACTTTAAGAAATTCAAGGTAAAGCGCAGAAAAACAGAGTGGACAAAGAATCAAAAGTACTCGAATCGATGGTGGTGGTGAGTTCAACTCAAGAGAATTCAAGGAATATTGCGAAGAGATGGGTATTGAGCATGAAGTGATCGCTCCCATACACACCACAACATAATGGACTAGCCGAGAGAAGAAATAGAACCTTGCTTGACATGGTAAGGAGTATGTTGAAAAGTAAGAATCTACCTAATAATACTGTGGGGTGAGGCAATAGCTACTTGCTACATATATATTAAATGATGTCCAACAAAGAAATTGAAAGGAGTGGTTCCTCTTGAGAAGTGGACTGGCAAGAAACAAAGTGTTAGTCACTTGAAAGTGTTTGGAGCAGTATGCTTCAAACATGTACCTGATGCTACAAGGAGGAAGCTTGATGACAAGAGCAAAGTGATGATATTTGTTGGCTACCACTCAACCGAGCCTACAAACTATTCTCGCCTCGTGACCAATAAAATTGAAATAAGCAGAGATGTTCTAGTGAAAGAAAATGAGTCCTGGGATTGGAATAACTCCAAACCTTGTACTGATACGATTGAAACAAGGGAAGTTAATATTGATGATGATATGGTATCAGCAGAAAATGAAATTGTGCAAGACAATATCGCGCAGGAAGAGAGGAACTGAAAGCAAAGGATGCGAACTCGATATAATGAACCAAATGTGAGACTGCTCCTATGACTAGAAGACGAGAAACAGACAATTACCCGCCGATTAATCGATCGTGAGTTAGTACGACATCAAGTTGATAGTGAAGGTGAGATGATTCACTTTGCACTCTTAGTTGATGCAGAACCTGTGAGTGTAGAGCAAGCACTCAAGGAAGAGGTTTGGTTGAAAGCCATGAAAGAAGAGTTAAATGCAATTGAAAGAAATGGTACTTGGGAATTAACTAGGCTTCCCAAGGAAAAAGAGTTATAAGTGTAAAATGGATTTTCAAGGTGAAGTTGAATCTGATGGGTCAATTGCAAAACACAAAGCAAGACTAGTGGCTGAGGCTTTCTACAAAAGCATGGTCCGGACTATTTTGAAGTATTTGCACACTGTGGCTCTCTGCATGAAACAATCGGACTTGTGATTGCTCTTGCCTCGGCGCGCCGGAAGTTGTATCACTTAGATGTCAAATCGCTTTTAATGGACCTCTACATGAAGAGGTATATGTTACACAACCTCCGTGCTTTGAAATAAGAAAGAAGGAAGGGATGGTATATAGATTGCACAAAGCCTTGTATGGGCTTAAACAGGCTCCTCGGGCTTGGAATATGAAGATTGATGAGTTCTTCAAACTACAAGGGTTCAAGAAGTGTGAAGTGGAATATGGAGTGTATGTGAAATACACTAGTAAAGCAGAAATACTTCTGGTGTGTCTATATGTGGATGACATATTGCTTACAGGCAGTAGCACCACTGAGATAGATAAATTCAAAAAAATATTGATGGAAATGTTTGAAATGACAGATCTGGGTGAAGTGACCTATTTTTTAGGGATGGAATTTCTCTATACTACAAAGGGAATTGTGTTGCATCAAACCAAATATGCAACTGAAATACTTAAAAGGTTTGAGATGCATGATTGTAAAGTGGCCATCACACCAGCAGAAACAAACCAGAAACTAGATACAGATGCTGAAAGCCAGAATGTTGATGAAACTGAATTCAAACAATTGGTGGGATGTCTGAGGTACCTGTGTAATACTCGACCTGATATATGCTACACAGTTGGAGTTATAAGCAGATTCATGAGTTGTCCTAAGGTGTCACACTATAAAGCAGCTCTCAGAATTTTGAAATACATCAAAGGGACTGTGAGATATGGTATTAAATTTCCTGTAGTTGATACAGATACAACTGCAGAACTGATATGTTTCTCTGATGCAGACTGGTGTGGCGATAGAACAGATCGTAGGAGCACCACAGGGTACTTATTCATGTTTCTGGGTGCACCAATCTCATGGTGTTCTAGGAAACAACCTGTGGTTGCACTATCTACCTGTGAGGCAGAATACATAGCTGGGGCAGTGGCAGCCTGCCAAGCTATTTGGCTTGGAAATTTACTGTCTGAACTGAATATACAATTTGTTAGACCTGTGAAATTGTTTATTGACAACAAGTCTGCAATAAGTTTGGCTAAGAACCCTGTACTTCATGGGAGAAGCAAACATATTGAGACTAAATTTCATTTCTTGAGGAACCAAGTTCAGAATGGAGTAATTGAAGTGCTACATTGCAAAACTCGATCATCAGAAGCGTATATCTTCACAAAGGCAAGAAAGATGCACTAGTTCATCAAACCGAGGAATGATTCATGTATTGTTGAAGCTATGATCTAAGGGATGGTATTGAAGTTGTAGCTCACACTTCAACAATTAAGTCTTGAATTGTCTTACTGAGTTACTGTATTGTAATAAAGAGTAACTAGAGGTACTTGTAGTAGTTCAATGAGGACAGCATAGTAATTTCACTCTCCTTAGCTCACACGTGTGAAATGCACACTTGTAAATATGTGTTTGATACATGTAATAACCGAAAGTTAGTTAAAAATAACAGGATTTAGTTTTTCTTCATCTCTCTCTCTGCAATCTTCTTCTTGTTTTTCTCTGTGTGTGAGAGTGATTGTGAGTGATAATGGAAGCTTCAATGAAGAGTGTGAATCATTGAACTCCAACAGAGGAATGCTAGTTATCATTATATTGTATTAGGTGGTTGTTTTGTCGAAGGAGACTGGTTAAGGAATGCATTCCGATTGAGGGCTTGATTATGGGCTTGGCTATTTTGAGTTTCTCCAAGTAAGTCTCTCTTTCCAAATATTGATGTGTGGAGATACTGGACTGATTATGGAGATACTGGGAGGAAAGACCTGGCCACTTTGGTGATGTGTGGAGATACTGGACTGATTATGGGCTTGGCTATTTTGAGTTTCTCCAAGTAAGTCTCTCTTTCCAAATATTGATTCATATTTTGTTGAGCTGCTTTCTGTTTGTGCCATGCAAGTAAAATGATATATATTTTTATTTTTTGTTAAACAAAGTTGGCTTAAGAATCTACAAAAAGATATTAAAATCTTGATTACAGGAAGCCCTTGATGGAATTGAGTTTGCGAGAGGTGATCCGAATTCAACATGGGGTTCCATTAGAGTCTCTATGGGACACCCGAAGCCATTTGACCTCAGATATGTTGCTGTTGGAAATGAGGATTGTGGAAAAGAGAACTATCAAGGTATGCATGTTTTTCCTAGAAAATGTGATTGTTCTTACTAACATCCACTAATACTAGGGTGCAAAAACTAAATGAGGAGAGTGCTAGCAACACACTCTATCACTCTTTTCCTCTGCAACACCGCCACTTCAGGTTGACCATGTGTCTGGTGTCCGACATGTGTCATGTCAGACACCAACATTGATACTTCAATTGCTTCCATTTTTCTGATTATTATTGTTTTTTTATGTGTCTGTGACAGTGTTGTGTCCGGTGTTCGTGTATGTGCAGTGCTTCATAGCTCTTTTCCCATCATGGTCACTCCTATTGGTTGAAATTCAAATGGGTCTTACTTAATCACGTGAATCCATGTGAACTTGGCTAGATCCATATGAATTTCAATCAATAAAAGTGATGAAAAGAGTAGTTAGATTTGTTAATAATATGCGTTGAGTGCAGTTTTGTAATGAACGTTTCTGAATTTTGTGTTTTTTCTCTTTATAAATCATTGTAATCTGATACCACTTTTTTTATTTTTTCTATCTTTTAAATCTTTGATTGACCAGAAACTACCTGAAATTCTATAGTGCAATAAAAAGGCTTATCCAGATATCCAAATCATCTCAAATTGCGACGCTGCTTCACGTCCTTTAGATCACTTAGCTGATCTGTATGATTATCATGTAATACCTCAGCACAATTTCTTTGATTACATATCTCAATGGAGTTCTATTTTTCACTTCATATATGAAAACACACAGACACATACATATATTCACTTGTAGTATCTTTTCTCACATTTAGTTTTTATGATTAGTTTTATACAGACGCAAAGGCCATGTTTTCTAGCTAGGGCTACTACCACATTTAGTCAAGTACCACGAAATGGTCCAAGTCCAAAGGTTTTATGAACTCTATGAAAAACCCCCGTTTATTTGATTGTTTATTGGCATTTGCTTTCATGCTCAATTAGGTTGAACAATTTACAGGCATTTGTAAGTGAGTATGCCGTGAATGGAAATGATGCCGGGACCGGAAGCCTTTTGGCAGGTCTAGCAGAAGCTGGGTTCCTTATTGGACTGGAGAAGAACAGGTTTGCTTATTGCTTGGATCTATAAGTAGATCTAGAATGTAACATGAATTTCAAATACAAATCTCAAATTAGTTGAGTTTCATCACTTAATATAGTACTCACCATTTTCATGTGTTTTATTTATTTAGTTATTTCTGGTGCAGTGATGCAGTCAGCATGGCTAGCTATGCTCCGCTACTTGTAAACACCAATGATAGGAGGTAATTTTTTTATTTTTTATTTTTTATTTTTTTTATGATTTTGTCATAAATTCTTTCACTTGTACTATATATCATAACTTTGAAGCAATTAACTTTTGCAGGCTGTGAACTTGGGTAACAACACTGTGAATCTCAAGATTTCTTTTGATGGATTGGACCCAAATTCATTAAAGCTATCTGGGTCAAACAAGACTGTGCTTACATTTGCAAATGTAATGGATGAGAATTCCTTCTCAGAGAGCCAAAGAAGGTACACTTGTTTACTCATAGAGACCCTAAATACGTTTCTCATTACTGGGAAGTGATCATGATTTGTAGAATAAAACATTTAATGGATTCATCGTGTCGAAACATTAACTTATGCTTTTGTTTTTAATGTTGATACAGGTGGTTCCAATTCAGAATGTTGGGTTGAACATGAATGTCACACTCCCACCATATTCATTCACATCACTTGATTTGTTGAAACAATCCAGTAATCTGAAGAAGACAGGAAGCGATTCTTCCATTATCTATTCAAAGATGGGGTGGGAAATTCCCAAAGAAAAAATAAATGAAAGAAAAATTAAAGGGGTAGGAAGGGGATATATGCTTTCGTTGTAATTGCTCATCTACTACGTCATGCATTTGATAAAATGCTGATTGTAAATAATAATTATCATGTTTTATGTAAGATCAATTCTATGCAATGCAAGGTGATTTCTCTCATTTTAGTTAACATTTGACAAGTTATATTACTACAAAGATATAACAACCCCAAGGGGTTGGTTGTTCTCGAGTTTAAGTCTTCACTAGCGAAATAGTCACTTGGTGATTCGGGGTCATGGTTGGTGTTGTTTCGGGCTTGAGATGTGTGAAATCTGTTGTGTAAAGTCATTTTTATGGGGTTATTCGCTTAGCGAATTAGCGAGATGTTATGATAAAATAATCTTTGAATCTTGAGTTATTAGTCAAGTTCGTGGCCTTAGTTGGAATGAGTTGGTTAAATGTTAGATAGTTTTCTGTTAGGTTTTGGTTAAATTTTACATCGGAATTAATTTTCAAGGTAGACTAAATTAAGTTGTCTTTAACACGCTTTTCAAGGAAGAGTGAAATTAATTTTAAAATTGAAATTTTGTTGGATGAAATTGGGAATCTATTTAAGAGTTCTCTGCACTTAGACTTCAGTTATCGATTGGTACATGTATTGTCTCACACAAAAAAATAGTGTATGTAAGGTCATAATGCTATGGGTTGGGTTTAGTGGGTTCTAAGTTTTCAGACCCGCTACCTAACCCGTACTTTATGGGTCTCCCTATTTTAAAACCAACACAACCCATTTACCGAACCAACCCAAATTTTGTGGGTTAAGTTGGATTGGGTCAAAGTGTACCAGTGCCCACCTTATAGAGCCAACGGTGTTGGTTATGTCCTCATTTGTTAAACGATGTTCCTCGATTTTTTAATTTTCAATTTAAATATAAAAGTGTGTTGTTGCAAGTGACTCTTAGATTACGAACAATGGTTGGTCTGAGTGGTAACAGAGCTCAGATCCCACCCCAAGATCTCGAGTTTAAGTCTTGAGTGTGACAAAAACTCTGTTAGGAGGGGAGAACCAACCGGCATAGCCATTTACACGTGCCCAACTAGATTCCCTAGCGTAGATTAGTCACTAACAAAGTCAGTGAATACTGCACACCAATAACACCGTAACCATTCTGTCAAAAAAAAAAATAACACCATAACCAAAAATAATTCTAAGATTTTTGATTTATATTTAACTCCCTCTTAAAAATGAGTTAGCTCCGTCATTTTTCATATATTCCAATTTTTAAAGTGGCTTAGTGGTTAATAAAACCACATAACTACATAAAAACTTACACTAAAGTAGTAAAATATATCTAATAAGTATTTATACAACTTCACCACCAATGAAAACCCCAATTGGGCCATTTGCCTTGCTTGACACCTCAAATTTTTGGGGTTATTTTCGGATGGTAAAAAGACTCAGATACCTATGAACTGATTTTTACCCACAACTCACCTCTTTACCCAGATATCTTCTCTTTATCCACCGGTCTCTACCCATTCTTTCAACAAACAAGATGGGTCTCCTCTCTCACTCTCTCTCTCTCTTCTCCGTTCTTTTTTTTTCAGTTTCCTTTTCCTTTCTCTTCTCTTCTCTTCTCTCACGGTTCTCTTCTCCTTCTCTTCCTCCTCCTTCTTCTTCTTCTTCTTCTTCTTCTTCTTCTTCTTCTTCTTCTTCTTCTTCTTCTTCTTCTTCTCTGTAACATTTGTATTGCCGCTATCTGAACGAAGAACAAGTCTGAAAACACGATTTGTTGCTGTAACAAGGTAAAATACAATTTGTTTCATTGATCGCTCTCCTCTTTGTAAACCATTTATTAAATTTTCTGGTTGCATTTTTGTGTATATTATTGTTTAATTTTGGTTTCTATTAGATCCATGAAAACCCTAGAACATAGAGGAATAAATTTTCCTCTCATTTCAAGTTACTGTTATCTTTAGATCCATGAAATTTGTTTAATTTCAGCTTACTAAATACATATATTAATTGAGTTTATGTTTAATTTCAGCTTTATTAGATTCATGAAATTTGTACAGATGTTCTAAACCCTCATATCTGCTTTGACTGAAATTTCAGCTTTATTAGATTTATGTTTAATTTCATTTATTAATTTCAGCTTATTAGATTCATGAAATTTCAGCTTATTACGTTTACATATATTATCGCTTTTGATTAGATTCATGAAATTTGTAGAACCTCAACTCCTAACCTTGAAGATAAGCCCATAAACCCTCATATCTATCATTTTCACTATATTAATATCCGTGTAAATAGATGTTCTAATTCACTTTATTTTATAAGTTTGATGAAAACAAACTTATTTGAGTGTGTCTGATTCAGTTTGGTATAATCTGTTATAACATTGTTACATTAGTCTCAATTTCAAAAAGTGGTTTCCTATATGTTTGACAACCTTCTATAGCTCCTGTTTTGAGGATTCTATGCATTTTGAGACTTTTCTTAAAGTTATTATTCTGTTAAAATCATTGATAACCATTATTTAAATTTTGTCAACTACAGTTCCTGATCTACTTTGCAAATGGCAAGACCACTGGATAACATTATTGATGTTAATGAAGAAAAAGAAACGTGGAAATTTGCTGTAAAGATCGTTGAACTTTGGACGAGTTTCAACAGACACCAAGAAGATCATTATGAAATGATATTTTTGGATGAGGCGGTAATTTCTTGAAATTCCACCCTAACTATGCCCTTCTTCACTTACATTATGTTTATACTTAGTATTAATTTGATTGACTTTCATTTTGTAGGGAGACCGTATCTATGCAGTCGTCCCGAAAAAAGAGATGCAAAAGTGGAGAGGGCAGCTAAGAGAAGATATGACCGCTATTATTCGGAATTTCAAAGCATGTACAAATGACTTTCCATTTAAAAAATCTACACACCCCTACAAATTGCTTTTCACCCATGCAACATCATTGGGAGAGAAAGCTCTCCCAGTAAATTCAAAGATCCAAATATCTCTTCAAAGACTTTGAACACATCCTGAATCAAAATTATGATGCTTATTCACTATATGGTTAGTTATCTGAGTACATAATGTCGTACATTTTGTAATTCCGATGTGTAACATTAGAATCTAATTTTTTTTGTTTCTTCTAACTTTTAGATTTCATTGGGGCTGTATCTCAATTACTTTTCACTCCAACTGACGCGCAAACAAAGGCTTTCTTCACTTTGACAGATCTCAGGTGTCGTATCCACTTTGGCTTCGTTATGAACATTATCCAATAGGAAGTTGTTATTCTAACTTATATCATTACAGAGGCCATACACTTCATTGCACTCTTTGGGATGGCTATGCAAAGCAATTTCAAGCAGCTTATATTCAACGTGATCAGGCAAAACCATTTGTGATTATAGTCACAAATATGAGAATCAATCAAGCCAGAGGTATAACATTTTTTTTTAACTCATTCTGTTGACAAATCTGAAATTAGAATATTTTGTATATCTTCTAATTTATCAATTGTCATTTTGTAGCCAACTTTCCTTTGACATTAGCCAACTCATTTTACTGCACCAAAGTTATCTTTAACCAACAGTTACCGGAAATCAATGAATTCATTAGCAGGTTTGTGTCATCTTATTTTCATTTTGTAATACATATATCCATATTGTTGAAATATCAAGTTGATCGTGATCTGCTTTACCTACTCTTGAAAGCATTCCTCCACAACAATCACTTCAACTATCCACACAACTTTCATCACAAATCACTCAATCCACTCAGTTTTCCGAATATGATCGCTTCATGTATAAGGCTCCAGCATTTAGTATTTCTCAAATCAAAAAACTTCGTGAGGTAACTCTCGAATATCTCTAAAACTGTTAACACCCAAATTAGAGTTCCCTTTTTTTATACATTTGGCTTATTGTTGTTCTTATAGGATACAAATTGCACTACCGTTGGTAGATGTCTATTTAATTTTTGACGTTCCTCCTCTTAGAATGTGGTTTAGGCTTTAACTCAACCCCACAAAACCGGCTTGTAAGGTGAGGGATGCCTCCCACTTATAAGCTCTTTAGAGACCATATCTCTAGTCAATGTGGGACTTGGGTTTTTCCTAATACACCCCCTCACGCCCAGCACTATTAGGCTTGGTGCGTGGATAATAATGGTGGGTGGCCCGAATTAAGGATCTAGGATAGGCTCTGATACCATCTTAGAATGTGGTTTAGGCTTTAACTCAACCCCACAAAACCGGCTTGTAAGGTGAGGGATGCCTCCCACTTATAAGCTCTTTAGAGACCATATCTCTAGTCAATGTGGGACTTGGGTTTTTCCTAATACCTCCTATCGGTTTTCATTCTAATTCATTACATTTTTAATTTGGATAGGTGAAGAAAGAGAGTACCTTAGTGCTGATTCACTTGACAAAATAGATGTTTCTCATACAGCTGCTTTCGATGTACTAACCACGCACTATTGAACACTCTTAGGACATCGTGCCTTCCAAACCATAAGATCGGACTTAAAGTTGGGAGTCCAATTATGTTACTAAGAAACATTGACCAAGCTGAAGGTTTGTGCAACTAACAAGATTAATTGTCACCAAGCTTGGGAAACATGTTCTTCAAGCAAAAATCATTTCAGGCAAGAATATTGGTAACATTATTTACATTCCAAGAATGAGCATGTCTCCATCACAATCACCATGGCCATTTAAACTTAATAGGAGGCAATTTCCTATAATAGTTTCATTTGCCATGACCATCAACAAATCACAAGGTCAATCTCTTGAATCGGTTGGATTATATTTGCCAAAGGATGTATTCAACATGGCCAATTCTATGTGGCTATCTCAAGGGTGAAAAGTAGAAAAGGGTTAAAGATTTTGATTCATGACAAGGAGAAAATACCTTTGCAAACAACTACCAATGTTGTTTTCAAGGAAGTTTTTCACAACTTATAACTATATGTAAGTTGCAAATATGAAACCCTTCATCCCTTTTTTATTTTTCTAACTTCTATAAATGCAAATTAATTGTGTTACATGTATAATAATGCAATTCTTAGCGCTTTTCTCATATATGTCTCATATTGCAAATCATAACTAACCATTAATAACTACAAATATTACTTTCTAATTTTTAATTCAACAAATTTATAATTTGTTCTTGCTTTTACTTATTTTATCACTTTATAATCTTCTATGTCACATGTTTGTTTTGTAGGCTACATCTTTTTGGACGTGTTTGGCTTCCCAAATCAAGCACAACATTGTTGTTACCAGATGACAACTTCAGTGAAACTATTTTGCTATTCCCATTTTCATAGCTTAAAGTTTTTGGGTTCATCACTCATTTGTAATTTTTTTTGTATTCCAACACACCCATGTTACAAACTTTGATGAGACGAACCAATTTACAAACAAATATATGGTCTTTCTTTGACATAGATTTCCTATGCTTGATGAAACAATTTTTGTTATAATGACTTAATTGGTTGAAGTTCAATTTCCATTTCCTGGGTATTTGTTATATTCATTTCCAGGTTTTTTGTTTTACTAATTAACTTTCTAAATTTGAACTTACAACAACAAAACTATTTAAATTTTTGAGGTGCCCTCACTTGGTGGAAACAAATATTTTGTGTCATTTGTGGATGAATATACTAGAATGCTATGGGTGGCATTGATTAAGAACAAGCATGAAGTGTTTACAGAATTTAAGAAATTCAAGGTAAAGGCGAGAAAAAGCAGTGGACAAAGAATCGAAAGTACTCAGAACTGATGGTGGTGGTGAGTTCAACTCAAGAGAATTCAAGGAATATTGCGAAGAGATGGGTATTGAGCATGAAGTGACTGCTCCATACACACCACAACATAATGGACTAGCTGAGAGAAGAAATAGAACCTTGCTTGACATGGTAAGGAGTATGTTGAAAAGTAAGAATCTACCTAATAGCCTGTGGGGTGAGGCAATAGCTACTGCTACATATATATTAAACAGATGTCCAACAAAGAAATTGAAAGGAGTGGTTCCTCTTGAGAAGTGGACTGGCAAGAAACAAAGTGTTAGTCACTTGAAAGTGTTTGGAGCAGTATGCTTCAAACATGTACCTGATGCTACAAGGAGGAAGCTTGATGACAAGAGCAAAGTGATGATATTTGTTGGCTACCACTCAACCGGAGCCTACAAACTATTCTGCCCTGTGACCAATAAAATTGAAATAAGCAGAGATGTTCTAGTGAAAGAAAATGAGTCCTGGGATTGGAATAACTCCAAACCTTGTACTGATACGATTGAAACAAGGGAAGTTAATATTGATGATGATATGGTATCAGCAGAAAATGAAATTGTGCAAGACAATACTGTGCAGGAAGAGGAACTGAGCAGTGACAGTAACTCTGATAATGAACCAAATGTGGAGACTGTTCCTATGACTAGAAGACAGAGAAACAGACAATTACCTGCCAGATTAATCGATCGTGAGTTAGTACGATCTTTCAAGTTGATAGTGAAGGTGAGATGATTCACTTTGCACTCTTAGTTGATGCAGAACCTGTGAGTGTAGAGCAATCACTCAAGGAAGAGGTTTGGTTGAAAGCCATGAAAGAAGAGTTAAATGCAATTGAAAGAAATGGTACTTGGGAATTAACTAGGCTTCCCAAGGAAAAAAGAGTTATAAGTGTAAAATGGATTTTCAAGGTGAAGTTGAATCCTGATGGGTCAATTGCAAAACACAAAGCAAGACTAGTGGCTAGAGGCTTTCTACAAAAGCATGGTCTGGACTATTTTGAAGTATTTGCACCTGTGGCTCGGCATGAAACAATCAGACTTGTGATTGCTCTTGCCTCGAGCAGCAACTGGAAGTTGTATCACTTAGATGTCAAATCTGCTTTTCTGAATGGACCTCTACATGAAGAGGTATATGTTACACAACCTCCAGGCTTTGAAATAAGAAAGAAGGAAGGGATGGTATATAGATTGCACAAAGCCTTGTATGGGCTTAAACAGCTCCTGGGCTTGGAATATGAAGATTGATGAGTTCTTCAAACTACAAGGTTCAAGAAGTGTGAAGTGGAATATGGAGTGTATGTGAAATACACTAGTAAAGCAGAAATACTTCTGGTGTGTCTATATGTGGATGACATATTGCTTACAGGCAGTAGCACCACTGAGATAGATAAATTCAAAAAAATATTGATGGAAATGTTTGAAATGACAGATCTGGGTGAAGTGACCTATTTTTTAGGGATGGAATTTCTCTATACTACAAAGGGAATTGTGTTGCATCAAACCAAATATGCAAATCAAAAATACTTAAAAGGTTTGAGATGCATGATTGTAAAGTGGCCATCACACCAAAGCAGAAACAAACCGAAACTAGATACGATCTTTGAAAGCCGTAATGTTGATGAAACCGAATTCAAACAATTGGTGGGATGTCCGAGGTACATGTAATACTCGACTTCGATATATGCTACACAGTTGGAGTTATAAGCGCATTCATGAGTTGTCCTAAGGTGTCACACTATAAAGCAACTCTCTCGAAATTTTGAAATACATCAAAGGGACGTGAGATATGGTATTAAATTTCTGTAGTTGATACAGATACAACCGCAGAATCGATATGTTTCTCGATGCGGTCGGTGTGGCGATAGAACGGATCGTAGGAGCACCACGAGTGGTACTTATTCATGTTTCGGGTGCACCAATCTCATGGTGTTCTAGGAAACAACTCAGTGGTTGCACTATCTACCTGTGGAGTGAGAATACATAGTTTGAAGGCGATGGCACCGCCAAGCTATTTGGCTTGGAAATTTCTTATGCAGAATCGAATATACAATTTGTTAGACTCAGTGAAATTGTTTATTGACAACAAATCTGCAATAAGTTTGGCTAAGAACCCTGTACTTCATGGGAGAAGCAAACATATTGAGACTAAATTTCATTTCTTGAGGAACCAAGTTCAGAATGGAGTAATTGAAGTGCTACATTGCAAAACTCAGATGCAGAAAGCAGATATCTTCACAAAGGCAGTAAAGACAGACCAGTTCATCAAACTGAGGAATGATTCATGTATTGTTGAAGCTATGATCTAAGGGATGGTATTGAAGTTGTAGCTCACACTTCAACAATTAAGTCTTGAATTGTCTTACTGAGTTACTGTATTGTAATAAAGAGTAACTAGAGGTACTTGTAGTAGTTCAATGAGGACAGCATAGTAATTTCACTCTCCTTAGCTCACACGTGTGAAATGCACACTTGTAAATATGTGCTGATACATGTAATAACTGAGTTAGTTAAAAATAACGGATTTAGTTTTTCTTCATCTCTCTCTCTGTGCAATCTTCTTCTTGTTTTTCTCTGTGTGTGAGAGTGATTGTGAGTGATAATGGAAGCTTCAATGAAGAGTGTGAATCATTGAACTCCAACAGAGGAATGCTAGTTATCATTATATTGTATTAGGTGGTTGTTTTGTCGAAGGAGACTGGTTAAGGAATGCATTCCGATTGAGGGCTTGATTATGGGCTTGGCTATTTTGAGTTTCTCCAAGTAAGTCTCTCTTTCCAAATATTGATGTGTGGAGATACTGGACTGATTATGGAGATACTGGGAGGAAAGACCTGGCCACTTTGGTGATGTGTGGAGATACTGGACTGATTATGGGCTTGGCTATTTTGAGTTTCTCCAAGTAAGTCTCTCTTTCCAAATATTGATTCATATTTTGTTGAGCTGCTTTCTGTTTGTGCCATGCAAGTAAAATGATATATATTTTTATTTTTTGTTAAACAAAGTTGGCTTAAGAATCTACAAAAGATATTAAAATCTTGATTACAGGGAAGCCCTTGATGGAATTGAGTTTATGAGTGAGGTGATCCGAATTCAACATGGGGTTCCATTAGAGTCTCTATGGGACACCCAAGCCATTTGACCTCGGATATGTTGCTTGTTGGAAATGAGGATTGTGGAAAAGAGAACTATCAAGGTATGCATGTTTTTCCTAGAAAATGTGATTGTTCTTACTAACATCCACTAATACTAGGGTGCAAAAACTAAATGAGGAGAGTGCTAGCAACACACTCTATCACTCTTTTCCTCTGCAACACCGCCACTTCAGTTGACCATGTGTCCGTGTCCGACATCACTACGCCTGTAATTGTAAAAAGAGATCGCCACCTTTAGTAGCGTTTATAAAAACGCTACCCATTTTAATAACACGCTACACCATTAGTAGCGTTTTACTTTAAAACGCTACCAATTAGGTAACACGCTAGACGGATCCCCTAGCGCTTTTACTTAAAACGCTAGCAAATTAGAAAACACGCTAGACGGATCCTAGCGCTTTTATTCAAAAAACGCTAGCCAATTAGAAAACACGCTAGATAGATCCCTAGCGCTTTTTATAAAGCGCTAGCTATTTAGAAAACACTCTAGACAGATCCTGGCGCTTGTTTTCAAAACGCTAGCCAATTAGAAAACACGCTAGATAGATCCCTAGCGCTTTTTATAAAACGCTAGGTATTTAGTAAACACTCTAGACATCCTAGCGCTTTTATTCAAAACGCTAGGTATTTAGAAAACACGCTAGATAGATCCCAGCTAGCGTTTTTAGAAAACGCTAGGTATGGTTAAATAATATTTTTTTGTTTCCCATTGAGCTACTTCCTTTCTCATTAACACTCTCACCCGTAAACGCAAAATCACTCACCCGAAACGCAAAACCCTAACACCCTAACTCAAATTAACATCATCTCTCTCAACGAAAATCATCTCTCTCGAACATCATCTCTCTCACTCGCACAACATTGGTGAGTTTTTTTGTTCCTTGCTCTGCTTCTTGTTAGATATTAATTATGGGTTCTAGTTTAGAAATATATTAGTTTTGTC
This sequence comes from Oxytropis ochrocephala, assembly GCA_020916435.1. NCBI lineage: Eukaryota > Viridiplantae > Streptophyta > Magnoliopsida > Fabales > Fabaceae > Oxytropis > Oxytropis ochrocephala. Next base: position 92,257,622 of record CM037091.1, read on the forward strand.
ACTTGTGCACACTAGACTCTTCTTCTTTTTTTTTACCACTAGCCTCTTCTTGTTAAACATAAATTAATTATTTGGAAGACTATAATATGATATAGATATAGCTTGGGAAAATAAGGAGTGGATTTGAAAAAATTTTAAAAGAGGAATTTTTGTTTGTTTTTTGATATGAATTGATTCTTCATTATATTCGAATTGCTTGATGGGTCATATGTTAAAGTTCTCTTCTCGGATTTTTATTATAAATATAATTTGGAAATTATGGATAGAAATTGGATGTCCGCCAATCGTCTCGTCCAAGGAGTATACTACCGAGTGGATTATTTTGTGAAATTGTCTTTGTTGAACGTTTAGGGACTTCTAGTGGTATGAAATGTCCTTGTTTAAGGTGTTGTTATGTAAAATCGATTCATCGCAGAGGAGTTGGCACGACATTTAAAGGCGAATGGAATTGATCAAAGTTACACTTGTTGGATAATGCACGGTGAGAAAAAGGTGAATCTTCAAATATGAATGATATTAGTAAGAGATATGCGCCACGGCTGACACCGGAACACATTCATTTGATGCGAACGAATTTGAAGAGATGGCAAAGGTGGTTGAAGAGGATCTTAATGATTGTCCCGAAATGTTTGAGAAGTTGATAACGATGCAGAGACACCATTGTATGCGGGTTGTAATGAATTCACAAAATTATTGGGTCGTGATCAAGTTGTATAACTTGAAAACTCGCCACGGATGGACGGATAAGAGCTTTACCGATTTACTCTCACTTCTGAAAGAAATGTTGCCGAATGATAATGTGCTTCCTTCTCGGACGTATGATGCAAAGCAAATGTTGGGGTCTATTGGCTTGAACTATGAGAAGATACACGCTTGTCCGAATGATTGCATTTTATTTCGGAATGAACATGCGTTGTTAAAGTCGTGTCCTAAATGTAATGCACCGCGTATAAGAAGAAAGAGTCCGCTCCACAAAAGGTGTTGTGGTATTTTCCTATAATTCCTCGATTTAGGCGCATGTATCGTAGTTCAGAAGATGCAAAACACTTGACATGGCATGAGGATGAAAGGATTAAAGATGGTATGCTACGACACCCGGCAGATTCACCGCAATGGAAAAAAATCAATATTGAGTATCCTAATTTCGGGGATGACCCGAGAAACCTACGCCTTGCATTGTCTGGCGATGGATTTAACCCGCACGGTATCGAGTAGCTCCCACAAAGACATGGCCCGTGATTTTGGCGATTTATAACTTATCGTAGTGGCTTTGCATGAAACGCAAATATATGATCTTCAGTCTTTGTTAATTTCTCGGCCCAAACAACCAGAAAATGATATTGATGTATACTTGGCTCCTTTAATTGAAGACTTGAAGCAAATGTGGGAGACGGGGTAGAGGTGTATGATGGGTTCAGAGAGAAGAAAGTTTCACCCCGAGGGCTATGATCTTTGGCACAATTAACGACTTTCTGCATACGGCAATCTATCCGGTATGCAATAACAGTATAAAGTGTGCATGCCCTATATGTGAAGATAACACAGTTGGATGTGGTTGGAACATGGTAAGAAGAATATCTATCTTGGTCATCGTAGATTTTTGCCATCAACTCATCACTATCGATCAGGAGAAAGGCATTTGATGGGAATACAGAACACGTAGAGCTCCCCGCCTTTGACGGCAATGAGCAGTATTTGAAAAGGTGGAAGATTTGAACATTAAATTTGGGAAGCCTTTTGCAGGAGAGATTGCCAAACGGGGTGGAAGAAAAGTCGATTTTCTTTGAGTTGCCATCTTGGAAGTCATTATATGTAAGGCATTTCATTGATGTGATGCATGTTGAAAAGAATGTCTTCGAAAGTGTCATTGGTACCTTACTCAATATGCTTGGGTAAGACTAAAGATACCATCAACTCAAGGTTGGATTTGGTTAGTATGGGTTTGAGACCTGAATTGGGTCCCAGAAAGAGAAGGTACACGTACATATCTACCTCCCAGCACTTCATACTCTATCTAGAAAGGAGAAGACTGTTTTTTGTGAGTTTCTTCATGGAGTTAAAGTTCCAGAGGATACTCTTCAAATGTGGCGACTCTTGTATCGATTAAAGACCTCAAGTTAAAGTCTCTAAAGTCCCACGATTGTCATGTTCTCATGGAGAATTTGCTACCCATTGGTATACGATCCATTTTGCCTAAGAAAGTGCGTCGGACCTTAACCAAACTTTGTTTATTCTTTAAGGCGATTTGTAGTAGAGTGATTGACCACTGAAAGTTGCCAACATTGCAAAGAGAAATTACATTCACTTTGTGTGAGCTTGAGATGTATTTCCCACCTTCCTTTTTTGACATAATGATTCATCTAATAGTTCATCTGGTTGAGAGACACAATTGTGTGGCCCATGTTACATGAGATGGATGTATCCGTTTGAAGCGTTACATGAAGATATTAAAAGGATATGTGAAAAATCGATCACGACACGAGGGTTGTATTGTTGAGCGCTACATAGTTGAAGAGGCTATTGAGTTTTGCACTGCTATCTATCTAGTCTTGAATATTCTGTGGGACCGCCAAGGTCTCGTCATGCGGGAAGGATTAGTAAAGGGATGACAGAAATAAATTAGTGATGGTATCAAGGAAAGAACTAGAGCAAGCACACTTGTAATGCGTTCTTCACAATGATAGTGAGGTTGATTCATATGTTGCCAAGCACAAGGAGATTCTTAAGAGTCAATTCCCTGAAAGAAGCAAGTTTGGTTAGCCAAAGAACACAATAGGAGTTTCATAGTGTGGCTAAAACATCACATTGATGGTGAGTGTGTTTGAATCCTACTTCGATTTCAAAAAGATTGAGATGGTTAGCAAAAGGTCCAAATATACATGTCTTCTCTTACAACAAATATCTAATGAACGAGTGCACTTTCTATACAAAAGAACAAGATGATCGAGTAAAATGCAAAATAGTGGGGGTGACTCTTGTAGCTCATTCTATGCATGCATCCAAAGCAAAGATAGAAATCCCATATATGCGAATATGTCTTACTTTGGCTTCATTGAACACATATGGGAGTTGGATTACAATATGTTTCAGAGCCTGTGTTCAAATGTGAATGGGTTGACAATATCTTGGTTTACTGATTGATGAATTAGGGTTCATGCGAGTGAATTTCAACAAGTTAGGATATAAAGATGAACCTTTTATTTTAGCATCGCAAGCTCAACAAGTGTTTTATGTCACCGATCCGCTTAATATCAATTGGTCTATTGTTCTATTGATCGACAAAAAATTTGTGTATAACAACGATGATGATGAAGCACCCGATGATGTTGGTGTTGAGGACGACCCGTTCTTCGTAACATCGTAACCAATAATAGGGGAAAATACTTCTATAGAGGATGTTGTATATTTTAGAAAAGATCATAATGATGGAATTTTTATTCGTCGGAAAAAAATACCAAGACGCGAATTGCAAACAAAATTTTATCTAGGAAAGGAAAAAGGTAATATAGACTTAATGATTTCTCGTTATTTTTATTAATAGATAATTATTATATTGTTTTTTAAATTTAACAATAACATGGATTATGTTATATTGCAGTCGATGATGGCATCACTTAGTGATCATGAGATCTAGTGGTCAAGACAGTAGTCATTTATGTTATATATGGTATAGCTTTAATTTGTAGCTACTTTTGAGTTTCATAATGTAAGTTACTTATGATGTTGTATGATTTGTAAACAAAAATATCTATTAATAGGTTGAATTTTGTGTGTATCTATATATTGCATTGTAATGATATTGGTGAATTTTGTTGGAATGATATTTGATGAATTTTGCTTGGAAGGGGATGAATTAATAGGTTGTAATTAAAAGGAGAATAAACAAAAATAAAAAAATAATTAAAAAAATCAGTCAATAGGTAGCGTTTTAGAGTGAAAACGCTAGAAATGAAGTTAAAAATTCATTCAATACCTAGCGTTTTAAAGTTAAAACGCTAGGAATTGTAAAGAGGAGCTAGAGGATCCCTAGCGTTTCGTGAAACGCCAGGAATGCTAATAAAGGTGCTATAGCATCCCTAGCGTTTTACATAAAACGCTAGGAATGCTAGTAAAAGGAAAGCTATAGCATCCCTAGCGCTTTTGAAAACGCTAGGAATGCTATATAGCACCTTTACTAGCATTCCTAGCGCTTTCGTAAAAACGCTAGGAATGGTAAACAAGCGCTAGTTGATCCTCAGCGCTTTACATAAAACGCCAGGAATGCTAGTAAAAGGTGCTATAGCATCCCTAGCGTTTTACATAAAACGCTAGGAATGCTAGTAAAGGTGCTATAGCATCCCTGGCGTTTTTACGAAAACGCTAGGAATGCTATAGCACCTTTTACTAGCATTCCTAGCGCTTACGTAAAACGCTAGGAATGGTAAACACGCTAGTTGATCCCTAGCGTTTTATGTAAAAACGCTAGGAATGCTATTAAAATTTTTACAAGCGCGCCTCTCATCTCCTCTCACACACTCACGTACAACCCATAACTCATCTACCTAACTTTTCTCCACGAACAACCCGTAACTCATCTTCGTTCATCTTCGTTCATCGTACCTCTTCGCTCATCTTCGCTTCATCACCGCTGCGATTTTCGTTCATCTCCACGCACAACACAGTTACCCATTTCGTTCATCTCCACGCACAACCACGTTTACCCATTTCGCTCATCTCCACGCACATTTCTCGGTATGGATTTTCTTTTTCTCCCGATTGTATTGTACATAGATTGCCACTTTGCTTGCATGTTAGTTATAACAATGTTCTATTGAACAAAAGATTTGATACTAGTCTGTATGGCTTCTAGGTTACTCTTACTCTAGGTTTACTCTAGGTTACTTAGTGCATGTTAGTTATAACAATGTTCTGTTATTGGCATTTTGAACAAAAGATGAACTCTTGATACTAGTCCTGTACATGGCTTCTAGGTTACTCTTACTCTAGGTTTACTCTAGGTTACTTAGTGCATGTTAGTTATAACAATGTTCTGTTATTGGCATTTTGAACAAAAGATGAACTCTTGATACTAGTCTGTACATGGCTTCTAGGTTACTCTAGGTTTACTCTATGTATGTTTACTCTAGGTTACTTAGTGCATGACTTTGGTATTACTTTGTGCATGGCTTCTTCTATATTTTGTTAAGTGTTTGTTGGTTCTAAACAATTAGAAAGCTAAAACTCACTCGAGTCTTATTCATTTGGGTGATTGCAAGTCGATGGCATCACATAGTGATCACGATAGTAGTCGGGGTGGTGATGGGGTGATAGAAATACAAAGAAGTTCACTCCCGAGGAATTACATCGAAAAAGAATATCGTCAATCGGATAAGTAAAGGACACGAGAAATATAAGGTAAGTTAATTACTAATTATTAATGTTGTTCTCTACCTTTCCAAGTTATCTAATTATTTAATGATTTAATTATTTAAGGTCCGATGGAGTGTTAAAGGTTTGCCAATTGGAGACAACGGCACAAATTTAATTAGCTTTATTGGTACTAAGGTGAAGCAAATCTTTCCAATTTCAATTAAAAGTTGGAATGAGAAAGATAATCGAGTTTTGCCTAAACTGAAAGATGATTTTTGGGACTTAATACAGTATATAATTTTAGACCTCTTTAATAATCTTATTTAGTGATTTTTAGTTATATTTATTTAATCCATTTTTATGTATAACTAGAAACACTTTGATGTCGATGAGTCCCAAAGAGATTGGATCTTCAAGGAAGCGGGAAGGTTGCATAGGGCTTACAGAATCGATGTGGGGAAAAGTATTCAAACGTCCCGATGGGACCATCGAGACAGAGCCTCCAAGATCAGTATGCCTAATTATAACTAAGGAGGAATGGACCAAATTTGTAGATATACGCACTCTGAGATCCGGATTTCTGGTTAGTATATTAATTATTTAAGTTATATATATATTTCACAAGTAGATATCATTCATTAATGTATACTTATCTTTTTAAATAGAAAAAGAGCAAAGCGAATAAAGAAAGAGCTTCTAATCCTTTGAGTACCCTTATAGAGGAGGTTCTAGTGGATATCAAATTCTCGAAGAAAGATTGGTAAGACACAATTAGTTTAATTTATTATGATTTAATGAATCTTTTAATTTACGGTTGATTAACAATTATTAAACTTAAATAGTTCTTGGAAGAGGGGAAAGATCCAACTCAAGAATCCCTTGATCGCATGCGATTGTCCGGTTAGAGGCCCGACAAAACAAGGATGGGGAGATTGTGGATCCGAAAACTAAGGAGGTCAAGGACAAAATTGTAAGTATTCCAAAATTCATGTATTGTAATTGCAAGTTGGAATTTGTGTCCGACTATATTTTTTAATCCGTTACTCGATTTTTTTGACACGTGAACATATTTTTATTGTCGATTAAATTTCTTTGACACTTGTTTATTATTTTTATCCGTTACTCGATTTTTTTGACACGTGGACATATTTTTTATTCTCGATTAAATTTCTTTGACACTTGTTTATTATTTTTATCCGTTACTCGATTTTTTTGACACGTGGACATATTTTTTATTCTCGATTAAATTTCTTTGACACTTGTTTATTATTTTTATCCGTTACTCGATTTTTTTGACACGTGGACATATTTTTTATTCTCGATTAAATTTCTTTGACACTTGTTTATTATTTTTATCCGTTACTCGATTTTTTTGACACGTGGACATATTTTTTATTCTCGATTAAATTTCTTTGACACTTGTTTATTATTTTTATCCGTTACTCGATTTTTTTTTGACACGTGGTGACATATTTTTTATTGTCGATTAAATTTCACTTGACACTTGTTTATTAATTTTATCCGTTATTTATGTTTGTGCATCGCCAAAGCATATCACAATCAGTATCACAAGGAGATTTAACAGATTGTGATGGTCACCAAGATGTCCTTGCTCGTGCCTTGGGAAGGGAAGAGAGACAGGTCGGATTAGAGGTTATGGATATGGGATTCCTCCGACAACCGTGTTTGGGCCAAAGAAGAGCCAAAGCAAAGGGTGCGGGGATTGTAAAGTCATGGCGGAAAAGTATGACGAGCTATCCAAGAATGTTCTTTGTGCTAATGGAAGAGAGACAGATGTTTAAGCGACTCTTGGCACAAAGGATTGGTGCACCATCCTCGCCGCACCACCCCTGCTGAACCTATTGAGCTCGCTTTGCACTTCCATAGCGCCTTGAGATAGTTGCACCATCCCTTCAACACGTATTTAACAAAACTCGACTGCTTTTTGTACATATGTATTTGATAAAATTATCATGTATATTTATTTTTCTTTATAATTGATTTAGGATAATCGTGAATGTGAGCTATATATTGCAAACCCACATCGAAAGGTTGCGAGTGGGTTTGATATGTAACCAATTGAGTGCCACATCGCACAATCGTGCCATGCACGAAAACCATTTGAGAGTTAGGGTAGACTATTCAATAGAGGGCTGCACCATTGCTGCTCCAATTGCTAATGCGGATATATTTACTCGTGGATCAAGCACTTAGTACTTTTGTGGCATGGCTTTGAACAACTTGTCGTTGTAAGTGACAATATTTTTGTTAATAATTAAATGACTATAATGTGTGTTAACTAACTAGCTAATTAATCATTTTTTAATATATACTAGGTACCCCATGTGTCCCGACCTTCCCTTCCATGAAAGTTTCCCAACCTTCCCTTCCACTACCAAACTCTCCCGACCATCTTCTATACAACCACCCAACATGTTGGTCAATTTCCCAATGATGAATTCGAAACTACATCGATTCTCTAAAGGTCCACATTCAAAAATGAACCGGGACGACTCGATTTATTTACCGCCCGATAACATTGTGGGTGCGGATCGGTTGGTAATGATCAACATCGAGGATATGAAAGCTATAGTTGAGATGGATTGGGCCACCTTATCGATATCGAGTATACCGTGAGGTATGTATTAAATTATTTGTACACAATAGTTGTTTATATTAGAGTATATATTAGAGTATATATATGAGGATCCGAAAGTTGTATATATATTATTTATAGGTTTTTGTACAATCGTCTTACGGTCCTTCTCAACGGACACGTAAGTATTTATTCTTGTGTCCGCTTGTATAGTTGTGTTTCATAAAGGTAACACAGAGGAGCATTTCACGGCTAAAAAGAGTGAAGTACAAAGTTATATCCATTCACGCTTCATGGAAGCCAAGCATTTGAAGGCGACTCTTTATTTTTGGCACCACTCAATAATGGGTGAGAAATTTAGTCTTCAATCACTTGTTTAATTATTTTGAGGATTGTATTATAGTGTAAATTAATGTGTACTCATTCGTTTCTTCATTTACTTGCAGCAACATTGGGTACTCTTTGCAATAAACCCTAAGCAAAATGTTGTCTATTATCCGGATTCACTTCAAGGCCATTACAACGTCTCTACGAAGACTTCAGTAGAATCGGTTGAGAGGTGTGTATGTGTAACCCTCTCATTTTAATTTGTATAATTTAATATATGTATTTTGTTCAACTTAACGTTATATATATATATATGTATGACGTTACGATTAACTTTGAAAGAATACTTGGGATTATCTACTTAGTAAAACAAGATGGCTACCCATAACTGTAAGCTTTTTAAGAATCATTCTTATAATTTTAATTGATTTTTTGGTCATAAAAATGTGACAATTAAGTTATAATCTTTTGCTTTGTAGTGTCCTAAACAACCAAATAGCAATGATTGTGGGTACTATGTTATGAGGTATATGAAAGAGATTATCACTCATGACAAAGTAACAATCCCAACCAAGGTAACTACTTAGATTTATTTTTTATATTGATATTATAATACTTACTCACATTTAATAAACATTTTAATTCTAATTTTATTTCATTTTTTTTCAAGATTTTCCCAGCTTCAAAAAAACTCGAAATTACTCTGCTGAACAACTTACAGCAGTAAGGGGGGAGTGGTGCAATTATGTTTCTAGCTTTTTGTAGCAAGTTTTGAGATTCATAATAGTTTAGTTATTATTTATGTTGTATATATTGGATTTATATTATGTTGTAAGTACTTCTTAGAATGATATATATTGGATTGGAAATATTATTTGATGAATTTTGTTGACTGAATTTTGTTTGAATGATATATTGGATTGGAATGTATTTTCTGAATTTGTTGAAAAGGGAATGAATTTATAGGTTGTAATTAAAATAGAGAACAAACCAAAATAAAAAAAATATTTAAAAAAATTCATCAATAGGTAGCGTTTTAGAGTGAAAACGCTAGAAATGAAGTTAAAAAATTCATTCAATCACCTAGCGTTTTATAGATAAAACGCTAGGAATTGTAAAGAGGAGCTAGAGGATCCCTAGCGTTTTTACAGAAAACGCTAGGAATGCTAATAAAAGGTGCTATAGCATCCCTAGCGTTTTAAATAAAACGCTAGGAATGCTAATAAAAGGTGCTATAGCATCCCTAGCGTTTTATATAAAACGCTAGGAATGCTAATAAAAGGTGCTATAGCATCCCTAGCGTTTTATATAAAACGCTAGGAATGCTATAAGCATCCCTGGCGTTTTATATAAAACGCTAGGAATGCTAGTAAAAAGGTGCTATAGCATCCCTAGCGTTTTAATTTAAAACGCTAGGAATGGTAGTAAAAAGGAGCTATGGGATCCCTAGCGTTTTTATTTAAAACGCTAGGAATGGTAGTAAAATGAGCTATGGGATCCCTAGCGTTTCTGTAAAACGCTAGGAATTGTAAAAAGCGCTGGGTCAATGGCTAGCGTTTTATATAAAACGCTACGTATGTCTAAAACACGCTGGGTAAATGGCTAGCGTTTCTTAAAACACTACTAATGGGGTGTACGCATTAGTAGCGCCAGCTTCTCTAGCGTTTTAAAACGCTACCAATGCCCAAAAAAAACGCTGACAAACCTTGTACGCTGGCGTAGTGCATGTGTCATGTCAGACACCAACATTGATACTTCAATTGCTTCCATTTTTCTGATTATTATTGTTTTTTTATGTGTCTGTGACAGTGTTGTGTCCGGTGTTCGTGTATGTGCAGTGCTTCATAGCTCTTTTCCCATCATGGTCACTCCTATTGGTTGAAATTCAAATGGGTCTTACTTAATCACGTGAATCCATGTGAACTTGGCTAGATCCATATGAATTTCAATCAATAAAAGTGATGAAAAGAGTAGTTAGATTTGTTAATAATATGCGTTGAGTGCAGTTTTGTAATGAACGTTTCTGAATTTTGTGTTTTTTCTCTTTATAAATCATTGTAATCTGATACCACTTTTTTTTTATTTTTTTCTATCTTTTAAATCTTTGATTGACCAGGAAACTACCTGAAATTCTATAGTGCAATAAAAAAGGCTTATCCAGATATCCAAATCATCTCAAATTGCGACGCTGCTTCACGTCCTTTAGATCACTTAGCTGATCTGTATGATTATCATGTAATACCTCAGCACAATTTCTTTGATTACATATCTCAATGGAGTTCTATTTTTCACTTCATATATGAAAACACACAGACACATACATATATTCACTTGTAGTATCTTTTCTCACATTTAGTTTTTATGATTAGTTTTATACAGACGCAAAGGCCATGTTTTCTAGCTAGGGCTACTACCACATTTAGTCAAGTACCACGAAATGGTCCAAGTCCAAAGGTTTTATGAACTCTATGAAAAACCCCCGTTTATTTGATTGTTTATTGGCATTTGCTTTCATGCTCAATTAGGTTGAACAATTTACAGGCATTTGTAAGTGAGTATGCCGTGAATGGAAATGATGCCGGGACCGGAAGCCTTTTGGCAGGTCTAGCAGAAGCTGGGTTCCTTATTGGACTGGAGAAGAACAGGTTTGCTTATTGCTTGGATCTATAAGTAGATCTAGAATGTAACATGAATTTCAAATACAAATCTCAAATTAGTTGAGTTTCATCACTTAATATAGTACTCACCATTTTCATGTGTTTTATTTATTTAGTTATTTCTGGTGCAGTGATGCAGTCAGCATGGCTAGCTATGCTCCGCTACTTGTAAACACCAATGATAGGAGGTAATTTTTTTATTTTTTATTTTTTATTTTTTTTATGATTTTGTCATAAATTCTTTCACTTGTACTATATATCATAACTTTGAAGCAATTAACTTTTGCAGGCTGTGAACTTGGGTAACAACACTGTGAATCTCAAGATTTCTTTTGATGGATTGGACCCAAATTCATTAAAGCTATCTGGGTCAAACAAGACTGTGCTTACATTTGCAAATGTAATGGATGAGAATTCCTTCTCAGAGAGCCAAAGAAGGTACACTTGTTTACTCATAGAGACCCTAAATACGTTTCTCATTACTGGGAAGTGATCATGATTTGTAGAATAAAACATTTAATGGATTCATCGTGTCGAAACATTAACTTATGCTTTTGTTTTTAATGTTGATACAGGTGGTTCCAATTCAGAATGTTGGGTTGAACATGAATGTCACACTCCCACCATATTCATTCACATCACTTGATTTGTTGAAACAATCCAGTAATCTGAAGAAGACAGGAAGCGATTCTTCCATTATCTATTCAAAGATGGGGTGGGAAATTCCCAAAGAAAAAATAAATGAAAGAAAAATTAAAGGGGTAGGAAGGGGATATATGCTTTCGTTGTAATTGCTCATCTACTACGTCATGCATTTGATAAAATGCTGATTGTAAATAATAATTATCATGTTTTATGTAAGATCAATTCTATGCAATGCAAGGTGATTTCTCTCATTTTAGTTAACATTTGACAAGTTATATTACTACAAAAAGACATAACAACCCCAAGGGGTTGGTTGTTCTCGAGTTTAAGTCTTCACTAGCGAAATAGTCACTTGGTGATTCGGGGTCATGGTTGGTGTTGTTTCTGGGCTTGAGATGTGTGAAACTGTTGTGTAAAGTCATTTTTATGGGGTTATTCGCTTAGCGAATTAGCAGATGTTATGATAAAATAATCTTTGAATCTTGAGTTATTAGTCAAGTTCAGGGCCTTAGTTGGAATGAGTTGGTTAAATGTTAGATAGTTTTCTGTTAGGTTTTGGTTAAATTTTACATCGGAATTAATTTTCAAGGTAGACTAAATTAAGTTGTCTTTAACACGTTTTCAAGGAAGAGTGAAATTAATTTTAAAATTGAAATTTTGTTGGATGAAATTGGGAATCTATTTAAGAGTTCTCTGCACTTAGACTTCAGTTATCGATTGGTACATGTATTGTCTCACACAAAAAAATAGTGTATGTAAGGTCATAATGCTATGGGTTGGGTTTAGTGGGTTCTAAGTTTTCAGACCCGCTACCTAACCCGTACTTTATGGGTCTCCCTATTTTAAAACCAACACAACCCATTTACCGAACCAACCCAAATTTTGTGGGTTAAGTTGGATTGGGTCAAAGTGTACCAGTGCCCACCTTATAGAGCCAACGGTGTTGGTTATGTCCTCATTTGTTAAACGATGTTCCTCGATTTTTTAATTTTCAATTTAAATATAAAAGTGTGTTGTTGCAAGTGACTCTTAGATTCTTAACAATGGTTGGTGCGAGTGGTAACAGAGCTCGAGATCCCACCCCAAGATCTCGAGTTTAAGTCTTGAGTGTGACAAAAACTCTGTTAGGAGGGGAGAACCAACCGGCATAGCCATTTACACGTGCCCAACTAGATTCCCTAGCGTAGATTAGTCACTAACAAAGTCAGTGAATACTGCACACCAATAACACCGTAACCATTCTCACAAAAAAAAAAATAACACCATAACCAAAAATAATTCTAAGATTTTTGATTTATATTTAACTCCCTCTTAAAAATGAGTTAGCTCCGTCATTTTTCATATATTCCAATTTTTAAAGTGGCTTAGTGGTTAATAAAACCACATAACTACATAAAAACTTACACTAAAGTAGTAAAATATATCTAATAAGTATTTATACAACTTCACCACCAATGAAAACCCCAATTGGGCCACTTGCCTTGCTTGACACCTCAAATTTTTGGGGTTATTTTCGGATGGTAAAAAGACTCAGATACCTATGAACCGATTTTTACCTGAACTCACCTCTTTACCCGGATATCTCGCTTTTATCCACCTGCCTCTACCCATTCTTTCAACAAACAAGATGGGTCTCCTCTCTCACTCTCTCTCTCTCTTCTCCGTTCTTTTTTTTTCAGTTTCCTTTTCCTTTCTCTTCTCTTCTCTTCTCTCACGGTTCTCTTCTCCTTCTCTTCCTCCTCCTCCTTCTTCTTCTTCTTCTTCTTCTTCTTCTTCTTCTTCTTCTTCTTCTTCTTCTTCTTCTTCTTCTTCTTCTTCTCTGTAACATTTGTATTGCCGCTATCTGAACGAAGAACAAGTCTGAAAACACGATTTGTTGCTGTAACAAGGTAAAATACAATTTGTTTCAGTTCGATCTGCTCCTCTTTGTAAACCATTTATTAAATTTTCGGGTTGCATTTTTGTGTATATTATTGTTTAATTTTGGTTTCTATTAGATCCATGAAAACCCTAGAACATAGAGGAATAAATTTTCCTCTCATTTCAAGTTCTCATTATCTTTAGATCCATGAAATTTGTTTAATTTCAGTTACTAAATACATATATTCTTGAGTTTATGTTTAATTTCATTTATTAGATTCATGAAATTTGTGCAGATGTTCTAAACCCTCATATCTGTTTTTTTTTGAAATTTCAGCTTATTAGATTTATGTTTAATTTCAGTTTATTAATTTCACTTTATTAGATTCATGAAATTTCAGTTTATTACGTTTACATATATTACTGTTTTGATTAGATTCATGAAATTTGTAGAACCCTCAACTCCTAACCTTGAAGATAAGCCCATAAACCCTCATATCTATCATTTTCAGCTATATTAATATCTGGTGTAAATAGATGTTCTAATTCACTTTATTTTATAAGTTTGATGAAAACAAACTTATTTGAGTGTGTCTGATTCAGTTTGGTATAATCTGTTATAACATTGTTACATTAGTCTCAATTTCAAAAAGTGGTTTCCTATATGTTTGACAACCTTCTATAGCTCCTGTTTTGAGGATTCTATGCATTTTGAGACTTTTCTTAAAGTTATTATTCTGTTAAAATCATTGATAACCATTATTTAAATTTTGTCAACTACAGTTCCTGATCTACTTTGCAAATGGCAAGACCACTGGATAACATTATTGATGTTAATGAAGAAAAAGAAACGTGGAAATTTGCTGTAAAGATCGTTGAACTTTGGACGAGTTTCAACAGACACCAAGAAGATCATTATGAAATGATATTTTTGGATGAGGCGATAATTTCTTGAAATTCCACCCTAACTATGCCCTTCTTCACTTACATTATGTTTATACTTAGTATTAATTTGATTGACTTTCATTTTGTAGGAGACCGTATCTATGCGATCGTCCCAAAAAAGAGATGCAAAAGTGGAGAGGCCAGCTAAGAGAAGATATGACCGCTATTATTCGGAATTTCAAAGCATGTACAAATGACTTTCCATTTAAAAAATCTACACACCCCTACAAATTGCTTTTCACCCATGCAACATCATTGGGAGAAAAGCTCTCCCGAAAATTCAAAGATCCAAATATCTCTTCAAAGACTTTGAACACATCCTGAATCAAAATTATGATGCTTATTCACTATATGGTTAGTTATCTGAGTACATAATGTCGTACATTTTGTAATTCCGATGTGTAACATTAGAATCTAATTTTTTTTGTTTCTTCTAACTTTTAGATTTCATTGGGGCTGTATCTCAATTACTTTTCACTCCAACCGACGCGCAAAACAAGGCTTTCTTCACTTTGACAGATCTCGGTGTCGTATCCACTTTGGCTTCATATGAACATTATCCAATAGGAAGTTGTTATTCTAACTTATATCATTACAGAGGCCATACACTTCATTGCACTCTTTGGGATGGCTATGCAAAGCAATTTCAAGCAGCTTATATTCAACGTGATCAGGCAAAACCATTTGTGATTATAGTCACAAATATGAGAATCAATCAAGCCAGAGGTATAACATTTTTTTTTAACTCATTCTGTTGACAAATCTGAAATTAGAATATTTTGTATATCTTCTAATTTATCAATTGTCATTTTGTAGCCAACTTTCCTTTGACATTAGCCAACTCATTTTACTGCACCAAAGTTATCTTTAACCAACAGTTACCGGAAATCAATGAATTCATTAGCAGGTTTGTGTCATCTTATTTTCATTTTGTAATACATATATCCATATTGTTGAAATATCAAGTTGACTGCATCTGTTTTACCTACTCTTGAAAGCATTCCTCCACAACAATCACTTCAACTATCCACACAACTTTCATCACAAATCACTCAATCCACTCAGTTTTCCGAATATGATCGCTTCATGTATAAGGCTCCAAAGATTTAGTATTTCTCAAATCAAAAAACTTCGTGAGGTAACTCTCGAATATCTCTAAAACTGTTAACACCCAAATTAGAGTTCCCTTTTTTTATACATTTGGCTTATTGTTGTTCTTATAGGATACAAATTGCACTACCGTTGGTAGATGTCTATTTAATTTTTGACGTTCCTCCTCTTAGAATGTGGTTTAGGCTTTAACTCAACCCCACAAAACCTAACTTGTAAGGTGAGGATGCCTCCCACTTATAAGCTCTTTAGAGACCATATCTCTAGTCAATGTGGGACTTGGGTTTTCCTAATACACCCCCACGCCCAAAGACTATTAGGCTTGGTGCGTGGATAATAATGGTGGGTGGCCCGAATTAAGGATCTAGGATAGGCTCGATACCATCTTAGAATGTGGTTTAGGCTTTAACTCAACCCCACAAAACCGGCTTGTAAGGTGAGGATGCCTCCCACTTATAAGCTCTTTAGAGACCATATCTCTAGTCAATGTGGGACTTGGGTTTTTCTAATACCTCCTATCGGTTTTCATTCTAATTCATTACATTTTTAATTTGGATAGGTGAAGAAAGAGAGTACCTTAGTCTTTGATTCACTTGACAAAATAGATGTTTCTCATCTGTTAAACTTTGCTTTCGATGTACTAACCACGGAATTATTGAACACTCTTAGGACATCGGGCCTTCCAAACCATAAGATCGGACTTAAAGTTGGGAGTCCAATTATGTTACTAAGAAACATTGACCAAGTGAAGGTTTGTGCAACTAACAAGATTAATTGTCACCAAGCTTGGGAAACATGTTCTTCAAGCAAAAATCATTTCAGCAAGAATATTGGTAACATTATTTACATTCCAAGAATGAGCATGTCTCCATCACAATCACCATGGCCATTTAAACTTAATAGGAGGCAATTTCCTATAATAGTTTCATTTGCCATGACCATCAACAAATCACAAGGTCAATCTCTTGAATCAGTTGGATTATATTTGCCAAAGGATGTATTCAGTCATGGCCAATTCTATGTGGCTATCTCAAGGGTGAAAAGTAGAAAAGGGTTAAAGATTTTGATTCATGACAAGGAGAAAATACCTTTGCAAACAACTACCAATGTTGTTTTCAAGGAAGTTTTTCACAACTTATAACTATATGTAAGTTGCAAATATGAAACCCTTCATCCCTTTTTTATTTTTCTAACTTCTATAAATGCAAATTAATTGTGTTACATGTATAATAATGCAATTCTTAGCAGTTTTCTCATATATGTCTCATATTGCAAATCATAACTAACCATTAATAACTACAAATATTACTTTCTAATTTTTAATTCAACAAATTTATAATTTGTTCTTGCTTTTACTTATTTTATCACTTTATAATCTTCTATGTCACATGTTTGTTTTGTAGGCTACATCTTTTTGGGCGTGTTTGGCTTCCCAAATCAAGCACAACATTGTTGTTACGGATGACAACTTCAAGTGAAACTATTTTGCTATTCCCATTTTCATAGCTTAAAGTTTTGGGTTCATCACTCATTTGTAATTTTTTTGTATTCCAACACACCCATGTTACAAACTTTGATGAGACGAACCAATTTACAAACAAATATATGGTCTTTCTTTGACATAGATTTCCTATGCTTGATGAAACAATTTTTGTTATAATGACTTAATTGGTTGAAGTTCAATTTCCATTTCCTGGGTATTTGTTATATTCATTTCCAGGTTTTTTGTTTTACTAATTAACTTTCTAAATTTGAACTTACAACAACAAAACTATTTAAATTTTTGAGGTGCCCTCACTTGGTGGAAACAAATATTTTGTGTCATTTGTGGATGAATATACTAGAATGCTATGGGTGGCATTGATTAAGAACAAGCATGAAGTGTTTACAGAATTTAAGAAATTCAAGGTAAAGGCAGAAAAACAGAGTGGACAGCAACTGAAAGTACTCAGAACTGATGGTGGTGGTGAGTTCAACTCAAGAGAATTCAAGGAATATTGCGAAGAGATGGGTATTGAGCATGAAGTGACTGCTCCATACACACCACAACATAATGGACTAGCTGAGAGAAGAAATAGAACCTTGCTTGACATGGTAAGGAGTATGTTGAAAAGTAAGAATCTACCTAATAGCTTTGTGGGGTGAGGCAATAGCTATGCTACATATATATTAAAATGAGGATGTCCAACAAAGAAATTGAAAGGAGTGGTTCCTCTTGAGAAGTGGACTGGCAAGAAACAAAGTGTTAGTCACTTGAAAGTGTTTGGAGCAGTATGCTTCAAACATGTACCTGATGCTACAAGGAGGAAGCTTGATGACAAGAGCAAAGTGATGATATTTGTTGGCTACCACTCAACCGGAGCCTACAAACTATTCTGCCCTGTGACCAATAAAATTGAAATAAGCAGAGATGTTCTAGTGAAAGAAAATGAGTCACAGGATTGGAATAACTCCAAACCTTGTACCGTCTGATTGAAACAAGGGAAGTTAATATTGATGATGATATGGTATCAGCAGAAAATGAAATTGTGCAAGACAATACTGTGCGGAAGAGGAACTGAGCAGTGACAGTAACTCTGATAATGAACCAAATGTGGAGACTGTTCCTATGACTAGAAGACAGAGAAACAGACAATTACCTGCCAGATTAACTGACTGTGAGTTAGTACCTGATACTGAAGTTGATAGTGAAGGTGAGATGATTCACTTTGCACTCTTAGTTGATGCAGAACCTGTGAGTGTAGAGCAAGCACTCAAGGAAGAGGTTTGGTTGAAAGCCATGAAAGAAGAGTTAAATGCAATTGAAAGAAATGGTACTTGGGAATTAACTAGGCTTCCCAAGGAAAAAAGAGTTATAAGTGTAAAATGGATTTTCAAGGTGAAGTTGAATCCTGATGGGTCAATTGCAAAACACAAAGCAAGACTAGTGGCTAGAGGCTTTCTACAAAAGCATGGTCTGGACTATTTTGAAGTATTTGCACCTGTGGCTCGGCATGAAACAATCAGACTTGTGATTGCTCTTGCCTCGAGCAGAAACTGGAAGTTGTATCACTTAGATGTCAAATCTGCTTTTCTGAATGGACCTCTACATGAAGAGGTATATGTTACACAACCTCCAGGCTTTGAAATAAGAAAGAAGGAAGGGATGGTATATAGATTGCACAAAGCCTTGTATGGGCTTAAACAGGCTCCTCGGGCTTGGAATATGAAGATTGATGAGTTCTTCAAACTACAAGGGTTCAAGAAGTGTGAAGTGGAATATGGAGTGTATGTGAAATACACTAGTAAAGCAGAAATACTTCTGGTGTGTCTATATGTGGATGACATATTGCTTACAGGCAGTAGCACCACTGAGATAGATAAATTCAAAAAAATATTGATGGAAATGTTTGAAATGACAGATCTGGGTGAAGTGACCTATTTTTTAGGGATGGAATTTCTCTATACTACAAAGGGAATTGTGTTGCATCAAACCAAATATGCAACTGAAATACTTAAAAGGTTTGAGATGCATGATTGTAAAGTGGCCATCACACCAGCAGAAACAAACCAGAAACTAGATACAGATGCTGAAAGCCAGAATGTTGATGAAACTGAATTCAAACAATTGGTGGGATGTCTGAGGTACCTGTGTAATACTCGACCTGATATATGCTACACAGTTGGAGTTATAAGCAGATTCATGAGTTGTCCTAAGGTGTCACACTATAAAGCAGCTCTCAGAATTTTGAAATACATCAAAGGGACTGTGAGATATGGTATTAAATTTCCTGTAGTTGATCCAATACCAATTGCAGAACTGATATGTTTCTCTGATGCAGACTGGTGTGGCGATAGATCAGATCGTAGGAGCACCACAGGGTACTTATTCATGTTTCTGGGTGCACCAATCTCATGGTGTTCTAGGAAACAACTGTGGTTGCACTATCTACTGTGAGGCGGGAATAATACATAGTCTGGGCGATGGCGACCGCCAAGCTATTTGGCTTGGAAATTTCTTATCGAATCTGAATATACAATTTGTTAGACTCAGAAATTGTTTATTGACAACAAGTCTGCAATAAGTTTGGCTAAGAACCACATACTTCATGGGAGAAGCAAACATATTGAGACTAAATTTCATTTCTTGAGGAACCAAGTTCGAGAATGGAGTAATTGAAGTGCTACATTGCAAAACTTCGAGATCTGACGAGCGAGATATCTTCACAAAGCGCAAGAAAGACAGGACCAGTTCATCAAACCGAGGAATGATTCATGTATTGTTGAAGCTATGATCTAAGGGATGGTATTGAAGTTGTAGCTCACACTTCAACAATTAAGTCTTGAATTGTCTTACTGAGTTACTGTATTGTAATAAAGAGTAACTAGAGGTACTTGTAGTAGTTCAATGAGGACAGCATAGTAATTTCACTCTCCTTAGCTCACACGTGTGAAATGCACACTTGTAAATATGTGCTTTGATACATGTAATAACCGAGTTAGTTAAAAATAACGGATTTAGTTTTTTCTTCATCTCTCTCTGCAATCTCTTCTTCTTGTTTTTCTCTGTGTGTGAGAGTGATTGTGAGTGATAATGGAAGCTTCAATGAAGAGTGTGAATCATTGAACTCCAACAGAGGAATGCTAGTTATCATTATATTGCATTAGGTGGTTGTTTTGTCGAAGGAGACTGGTTAAGGAATGCATTCCGATTGAGGGCTTGATTATGGGCTTGGCTATTTTGAGTTTCTCCAAGTAAGTCTCTCTTTCCAAATATTGATGTGTGGAGATCTTTGGGTGATTATGGAGATCTTGGGAGGAAAGACACAGCCACTTTGGTGATGTGTGGAGATCTTTGGGTGATTATGGGCTTGGCTATTTTGAGTTTCTCCAAGTAAGTCTCTCTTTCCAAATATTGATTCATATTTTGTTGAGTTTGCTTTTACATTTTGTGCCATGCAAGTAAAATGATATATATTTTTATTTTTGTTAAACAAAGTTGGCTTAAGAATCTACAAAAGATATTAAAATCTTGATTACTGAGGAAGCCCTTGATGGAATTGAGTTTGCGAGAGGTGATCCGAATTCAACATGGGGTTCCATTAGAGTCTCTATGGGACACCCGAAGCCATTTGACCTCGGATATGTTGCTGTGTTGGAAATGAGGATTGTGGAAAAGAGAACTATCAAGGTATGCATGTTTTTCCTAGAAAATGTGATTGTTCTTACTAACATCCACTAATACTAGGGTGCAAAAACTAAATGAGGAGAGTGCTAGCAACACACTCTATCACTCTTTTCCTCTGCAACACCGCCACTTCACTTTGACCATGTATGCAGTGTCCGAGCATGTGTCATGTCGACACACCAACATTGATACTTCAATTGCTTCCATTTTTCCGATTATTATTGTTTTTTTATGTATGCTGTGATGATGTTGTGTCCGGTGTTCGTGTATGTGCGTGCTTCATAGCTCTTTTCCCATCATGGTCACTCCTATTGGTTGAAATTCAAATGGGTCTTACTTAATCACGTGAATCCATGTGAACTTGGCTAGATCCATATGAATTTCAATCAATAAAAGTGATGAAAAGAGTAGTTAGATTTGTTAATAATATGCGTTGAGTGCAGTTTTGTAATGAACGTTTCTGAATTTTGTGTTTTTCTCTTTATAAATCATTGTAATCTGATACCACTTTTTTTTTATTTTTTTCTATCTTTTAAATCTTTGATTGACCAGGAAACTACCTGAAATTCTATAGTGCAATAAAAAAGGCTTATCCAGATATCCAAATCATCTCAAATTGCGACGCTGCTTCACGTCCTTTAGATCACTTAGCTGATCTGTATGATTATCATGTAATACCTCAGCACAATTTCTTTGATTACATATCTCAATGGAGTTCTATTTTTCACTTCATATATGAAAACACACAGACACATACATATATTCACTTGTAGTATCTTTTCTCACATTTAGTTTTTATGATTAGTTTTATACAGACGCAAAGGCCATGTTTTCTAGCTAGGGCTACTACCACATTTAGTCAAGTACCACGAAATGGTCCAAGTCCAAAGGTTTTATGAACTCTATGAAAAACCCCCGTTTATTTGATTGTTTATTGGCATTTGCTTTCATGCTCAATTAGGTTGAACAATTTACAGGCATTTGTAAGTGAGTATGCCGTGAATGGAAATGATGCCGGGACCGGAAGCCTTTTGGCAGGTCTAGCAGAAGCTGGGTTCCTTATTGGACTGGAGAAGAACAGGTTTGCTTATTGCTTGGATCTATAAGTAGATCTAGAATGTAACATGAATTTCAAATACAAATCTCAAATTAGTTGAGTTTCATCACTTAATATAGTACTCACCATTTTCATGTGTTTTATTTATTTAGTTATTTCTGGTGCAGTGATGCAGTCAGCATGGCTAGCTATGCTCCGCTACTTGTAAACACCAATGATAGGAGGTAATTTTTTTATTTTTATTTTTATTTTTTTATGATTTTGTCATAAATTCTTTCACTTGTACTATATATCATAACTTTGAAGCAATTAACTTTTGCAGGCTGTGAACTTGGGTAACAACACTGTGAATCTCAAGATTTCTTTTGATGGATTGGACCCAAATTCATTAAAGCTATCTGGGTCAAACAAGACTGTGCTTACATTTGCAAATGTAATGGATGAGAATTCCTTCTCAGAGAGCCAAAGAAGGTACACTTGTTTACTCATAGAGACCCTAAATACGTTTCTCATTACTGGGAAGTGATCATGATTTGTAGAATAAAACATTTAATGGATTCATCGTGTCGAAACATTAACTTATGCTTTTGTTTTTAATGTTGATACAGGTGGTTCCAATTCAGAATGTTGGGTTGAACATGAATGTCACACTCCCACCATATTCATTCACATCACTTGATTTGTTGAAACAATCCAGTAATCTGAAGAAGACAGGAAGCGATTCTTCCATTATCTATTCAAAGATGGGGTGGGAAATTCCCAAAGAAAAAATAAATGAAAGAAAAATTAAAGGGGTAGGAAGGGGATATATGCTTTCGTTGTAATTGCTCATCTACTACGTCATGCATTTGATAAAATGCTGATTGTAAATAATAATTATCATGTTTTATGTAAGATCAATTCTATGCAATGCAAGGTGATTTCTCTCATTTTAGTTAACATTTGACAAGTTATATTACTACAAAAAGACATAACAACCCCAAGGGGTTGGTTGTTCTCGAGTTTAAGTCTTCACTAGCGAAATAGTCACTTGGTGATTCGGGGTCATGGTTGGTGTTGTTTCTGGGCTTGAGATGTGTGAAACTGTTGTGTAAAGTCATTTTTATGGGGTTATTCGCTTAGCGAATTAGCAGATGTTATGATAAAATAATCTTTGAATCTTGAGTTATTAGTCAAGTTCAGGGCCTTAGTTGGAATGAGTTGGTTAAATGTTAGATAGTTTTCTGTTAGGTTTTGGTTAAATTTTACATCGGAATTAATTTTCAAGGTAGACTAAATTAAGTTGTCTTTAACACGTTTTCAAGGAAGAGTGAAATTAATTTTAAAATTGAAATTTTGTTGGATGAAATTGGGAATCTATTTAAGAGTTCTCAGACTTAGACTTCGATTATCGATTGGTACATGTATTGTCTCACACAAAAAAATAGTGTATGTAAGGTCATAATGCTATGGGTTGGGTTTAGTGGGTTCTAAGTTTTCGGACCCGCTACCTAACCCGTGTCTTTATGGGTCTCCTATTTTAAAACCAACACAACCCATTTACCGAACCAACCCAAATTTTGTGGGTTAAGTTGGATTGGGTCAAAGTGTACCAGTGCCCACCTTATAGAGCCAACGGTGTTGGTTATGTCCTCATTTGTTAAACGATGTTCCTCGATTTTTTAATTTTCAATTTAAATATAAAAGTGTGTTGTTGCAAGTGACTCTTAGATTACGAACAATGGTTGGTCTGAGTGGTAACAGAGCTCAGATCCCACCCCAAGATCTCGAGTTTAAGTCTTGAGTGTGACAAAAACTCTGTTAGGAGGGGAGAACCAACCGGCATAGCCATTTACACGTGCCCAACTAGATTCCCTAGCGTAGATTAGTCACTAACAAAGTCAGTGAATACTGCACACCAATAACACCGTAACCATTCTGTCAAAAAAAAAAAATAACACCATAACCAAAAATAATTCTAAGATTTTTGATTTATATTTAACTCCCTCTTAAAAATGAGTTAGCTCCGTCATTTTTCATATATTCCAATTTTTAAAGTGGCTTAGTGGTTAATAAAACCACATAACTACATAAAAACTTACACTAAAGTAGTAAAATATATCTAATAAGTATTTATACAACTTCACCACCAATGAAAACCCCAATTGGGCCACTTGCCTTGCTTGACACCTCAAATTTTTGGGGTTATTTTCGGATGGTAAAAGACTCCAGATACCTATGAACTGATTTTTACCCACAACTCACCTCTTTACCCAGATATCTGCTCTTTATCCACCGGTCTCTACCCATTCTTTCAACAAACAAGATGGGTCTCCTCTCTCACTCTCTCTCTCTCTTCTCCGTTCTTTTTTTTTCAGTTTCCTTTTCCTTTCTCTTCTCTTCTCTTCTCTCACGGTTCTCTTCTCCTTCTCTTCCTCCTCCTCCTTCTTCTTCTTCTTCTTCTTCTTCTTCTTCTTCTTCTTCTTCTTCTTCTTCTTCTTCTTCTTCTTCTTCTTCTTCTTCTTCTTCTTCTTCTTCTTCTTCTCTGTAACATTTGTATTGCCGCTATCTGAACGAAGAACAAGTCTGAAAACACGATTTGTTGCTGTAACAAGGTAAAATACAATTTGTTTCAGTTCGATCTGCTCCTCTTTGTAAACCATTTATTAAATTTTCGGGTTGCATTTTTGTGTATATTATTGTTTAATTTTGGTTTCTATTAGATCCATGAAAACCCTAGAACATAGAGGAATAAATTTTCCTCTCATTTCAAGTTACTGTTATCTTTAGATCCATGAAATTTGTTTAATTTCAGTTACTAAATACATATATTACTGAGTTTATGTTTAATTTCAGTTTATTAGATTCATGAAATTTGTACAGATGTTCTAAACCCTCATATCTGTTTTGACTGGAAATTTCAGTTTATTAGATTTATGTTTAATTTCAGTTTATTAATTTCACTTTATTAGATTCATGAAATTTCATTTTTATTACGTTTACATATATTCTTGTTTGATTAGATTCATGAAATTTGTAGAACCTCAACTCCTAACCTTGAAGATAAGCCCATAAACCCTCATATCTATCATTTTCAGCTATATTAATATCTGGTGTAAATAGATGTTCTAATTCACTTTATTTTATAAGTTTGATGAAAACAAACTTATTTGAGTGTGTCTGATTCAGTTTGGTATAATCTGTTATAACATTGTTACATTAGTCTCAATTTCAAAAAGTGGTTTCCTATATGTTTGACAACCTTCTATAGCTCCTGTTTTGAGGATTCTATGCATTTTGAGACTTTTCTTAAAGTTATTATTCTGTTAAAATCATTGATAACCATTATTTAAATTTTGTCAACTACAGTTCCTGATCTACTTTGCAAATGGCAAGACCACTGGATAACATTATTGATGTTAATGAAGAAAAAGAAACGTGGAAATTTGCTGTAAAGATCGTTGAACTTTGGACGAGTTTCAACAGACACCAAGAAGATCATTATGAAATGATATTTTTGGATGAGGCGGTAATTTCTTGAAATTCCACCCTAACTATGCCCTTCTTCACTTACATTATGTTTATACTTAGTATTAATTTGATTGACTTTCATTTTGTAGGAGACCGTATCTATGCAAATGTCCCAAAAAAGAGATGCAAAAGTGGAGAGCACTAAGAAAGATATGACCGCTATTATTCTAATTTCAAAGCATGTACAAATGACTTTCCATTTAAAAATCTACACACCCCTACAAATTGCTTTTCACCCATGCAACATCATTGGGAGAGAAAGCTCTCCCGAGAAATTCAAAGATCCGAAATATCTCTTCAAAGACTTTGAACACATCCTGAATCAAAATTATGATGCTTATTCACTATATGGTTAGTTATCTGAGTACATAATGTCGTACATTTTGTAATTCCGATGTGTAACATTAGAATCTAATTTTTTTTGTTTCTTCTAACTTTTAGATTTCATTGGGGCAGTATCTCAATTACTTTTCACTCCAACCGACGCGCAAACAAAGGCTTTCTTCACTTTGTGAGATCTCGGTGTCGTCGTATCCACTTTGGCTTCATATGAACATTATCCAATAGGAAGTTGTTATTCTAACTTATATCATTACAGAGGCCATACACTTCATTGCACTCTTTGGGATGGCTATGCAAAGCAATTTCAAGCGACTTATATTCAACGTGATCGAGCAAAACCATTTGTGATTATAGTCACAAATATGAGAATCAATCAAGCCAGAGGTATAACATTTTTTTTTAACTCATTCTGTTGACAAATCTGAAATTAGAATATTTTGTATATCTTCTAATTTATCAATTGTCATTTTGTAGCCAACTTTCCTTTGACATTAGCCAACTCATTTCTTCGCACCAAAGTTATCTTTAACCAACGATTCTGAAATCAATGAATTCATTAGCGAGTTTGTGTCATCTTATTTTCATTTTGTAATACATATATCCATATTGTTGAAATATCAAGTTATCGCATCTGCTTTACCTACTCTTGAAAGCATTCCTCCACAACAATCACTTCAACTATCCACACAACTTTCATCACAAATCACTCAATCCACTCAGTTTTCCGAATATGATCGCTTCATGTATAAGGCTCCAGCATTTAGTATTTCTCAAATCAAAAAACTTCGTGAGGTAACTCTCGAATATCTCTAAAACTGTTAACACCCAAATTAGAGTTCCCTTTTTTTATACATTTGGCTTATTGTTGTTCTTATAGGATACAAATTGCACTACCGTTGGTAGATGTCTATTTAATTTTTGACGTTCCTCCTCTTAGAATGTGGTTTAGGCTTTAACTCAACCCCACAAAACCGGCTTGTAAGGTGAGGGATGCCTCCCACTTATAAGCTCTTTAGAGACCATATCTCTAGTCAATGTGGGACTTGGGTTTTTCCTAATACACCCCTCACGCCCGACACTATTATTAGGCTTGGTGCGTGGATAATAATGGTGGGTGGCCCGAATTAAGGATCTAGGATAGGCTCTGATACCATCTTAGAATGTGGTTTAGGCTTTAACTCAACCCCACAAAACCGGCTTGTAAGGTGAGGGATGCCTCCCACTTATAAGCTCTTTAGAGACCATATCTCTAGTCAATGTGGGACTTGGGTTTTTCCTAATACCTCCTATCGGTTTTCATTCTAATTCATTACATTTTTAATTTGGATAGGTGAAGAAAGAGAGTACCTTAGTGCTGATTCACTTGACAAAATAGATGTTTCTCATACAGCTGTTTTCGATGTACTAACCACAGAATTATTGAACACTCTTAGGACATCAGGCCTTCCAAACCATAAGATCAGACTTAAAGTTGGGAGTCCAATTATGTTACTAAGAAACATTGACCAAGCTGAAGGTTTGTGCAACGGAACAAGATTAATTGTCACCAAGCTTGGGAAACATGTTCTTCAAGCAAAAATCATTTCAGGCAAGAATATTGGTAACATTATTTACATTCCAAGAATGAGCATGTCTCCATCACAATCACCATGGCCATTTAAACTTAATAGGAGGCAATTTCCTATAATAGTTTCATTTGCCATGACCATCAACAAATCACAAGGTCAATCTCTTGAATCAGTTGGATTATATTTGCCAAAGGATGTATTCAGTCATGGCCAATTCTATGTGGCTATCTCAAGGGTGAAAAGTAGAAAAGGGTTAAAGATTTTGATTCATGACAAGGAGAAAATACCTTTGCAAACAACTACCAATGTTGTTTTCAAGGAAGTTTTTCACAACTTATAACTATATGTAAGTTGCAAATATGAAACCCTTCATCCCTTTTTATTTTTCTAACTTCTATAAATGCAAATTAATTGTGTTACATGTATAATAATGCAATTCTTAGCAGTTTTCTCATATATGTCTCATATTGCAAATCATAACTAACCATTAATAACTACAAATATTACTTTCTAATTTTTAATTCAACAAATTTATAATTTGTTCTTGCTTTTACTTATTTTATCACTTTATAATCTTCTATGTCACATGTTTGTTTTGTAGGCTACATCTTTTTGGGCGTGTTTGGCTTCCCAAATCAAGCACAACATTGTTGTTACTGGGATGACAACTTCAGTGAAACTATTTTGCTATTCCCATTTTCATAGCTTAAAGTTTTTGGGTTCATCACTCATTTGTAATTTTTTTTGTATTCCAACACACCCATGTTACAAACTTTGATGAGACGAACCAATTTACAAACAAATATATGGTCTTTCTTTGACATAGATTTCCTATGCTTGATGAAACAATTTTTGTTATAATGACTTAATTGGTTGAAGTTCAATTTCCATTTCCTGGGTATTTGTTATATTCATTTCCAGGTTTTTTGTTTTACTAATTAACTTTCTAAATTTGAACTTACAACAACAAAACTATTTAAATTTTTAGATTCAATTTCTTTTTTACAATAAATTAATTTCAAATTAAAATGTTTGTTTGACTTCAATCATGACACGTAACGCAATGAACCCGTGCGGATGCACGGGTACGGTACTAGTTTTTATATAAAAAATAGTAACATATATTATATTTTAGATAATACTTTAACTCGTCACTATATTCTCTTCAACACCAGCTACTTTAACTATGATGATACCATATAATAATAATAACAACAATGTAGATAAAATAAAAGAAAACTCATAAACAAGGAAAAAAATTCATAAAAGGAAACAAAAAAAATGATGCACTACCTATCTTATGGTGTTATTCTTATTTGATTATTCCCTCCAAAAAAATTTCTTATTTGATTATTATTATTAATTATAGGATGACACGTAGGATGTGAAAAAGAAAGGAGAAAAGAACAAAACCCTCCTTTGTTCCTTTTACCTTTTCAGCGGAAATTCAACTTCACACTTTCACTTCCTACCATTCATGGAAGAAGAAGCATTTCCAATTTCCCTTCCATTCCGAGAAATGATAATACATCAATCTATTTTGCTATTTCTTCTTCTTTGCACCTCTTTCTTTCACCGATACTATCCCTTTCCATTCTCTATAAAACCAACATAACAGATTCATTCCCCATTCACTCACCTTTTCAGCTTATAATATTAATAATCTATTTTGTTTCTCTAGCTTGGGTGAGTTACTTACTTCCTTCATATCTATGAATCAATGGTCTTTTGTATTATTAAATATTATGAGAATGAGAATATATTGCTTTTTTTTTTTATGTGAAAAATTTGATCCTCTTCAGAACTTGTTACATATGTTTCCTTTTATGTGCTACATTTGATTTTTCTTTTATATAATTGTGTAATTCTTGTTAATTTCAATTTCTGAACAGAAAATGGCATTATCTAAGGACTTATGCTGTGTTTCTCTGCTTCAACTGTTCATATTGCTTTGCCTTGTCTTCAAACTGCATGCTACTGACTTGAACACAAATCTAATTGTGGATGCTTCTGAGGCATCTGGAAGGCGCATACCGGATACTCTTTTCGGGATATTCTTTGAGGTCAACATAAATTTTCATTATTGTTATTGTTTCTTGATTTAATCCTTTTTTAATTACTTTTTCATAATTTTTGTCTCACTATTTTGCTGTTATTTGGCCTTTAGATATGTAATTAGGCTTATGATCACAGTCACTTGTAGGCAGTGTGTAAAACTAATTAACAACAAGTCAACAACCATAATCACAGTAAAGATTACAGCAACTCTAAAAGGAAAATACTTTTGTCCCAATTAATGGGATTTTAATTTTAAAATATTGTTTCAAATGTGCTTATAGTCTATAGATATAAGAATCATCCTTATTAACATAGCAGAAAGTAACCGACTTCTTGAATTTCATTTACAGGAGATCAATCATGCTGGAGCTGGGGGATTATGGGCTGAGCTTGTGAGCAACAGAGGTCGTTTTTGTATTCTTTAAACTTTTAAATGTCACTGGAAGGTTTCTCTGGGGTATTTTTGTTCGTAGTTATGGTGTTTGTTAAAATGCTTGGATATCTTTTTCATTTTTCATTGCTACTCAAGTAACTTGTGGTGTTTGTTTCCCAAAAACCTTTGAATAGAATCAATAAATATGATCTAATAATTAGGTGACAATACTAGACATACCACAATCATCTTTCTCTTAAACTCCTTTATATTTTCCACTTTTTGTTTTGATGCCATCAAACTTGTTCTCTTTCTAGATCTAGTGTTGGATAAAAGAAGAGGCTCCAGGTGTTTTTTCATCATTTTCTTAAGGAGATTATGTTTTAGATATCATATATTGGGTGATCCTACTTAAATTTACCATTATCCAAACATGAACAAGTGGATGGTTTACTCTTTTCTAGTATAACTGAAACATCAGGAATTCTTGTTTCAGGATTTGAAGCTGGGGGCCCTGATAATCCTTCAAATATTGATCCTTGGAAAATTATTGGAAATGCATCATCTATTAATGTTGAAACTGATCGAACCTCATGCTTTGATCTTAATAAGGTTGCACTTAGATTGAGTGTGTTATGTGACCGCAACGAATGCCCAGCTGGTGGTGTTGGCGTATATAACCCTGGTTTCTGGGGCATGGTGAGATAAATTGACACCCTTCCATCAGTACAATTTTTAATCCAATGTGCATATATGTCCGGAACAATTTAATTGTCTACTTATGAATTTTGTTAGATCCTAATTTGATTACTTTCATTCTGAGTTTTTTTAAAACTCCTTAGCGGTTGAGACTGCAAGTATCTTTAATACTTTTATCTTCCTTTAGAATATTGTGCAAGGGAAGAAGTACAAAGTGGTCTTCTATGTTCGTTCAACAGGACCACTTAATCTAACAGTTTCATTGACTGGATCAAATGGTGATGGGAACCTGGCTTCATCTGTGATCACGTAAGCTCCACTTTTACTTGCTATAGAGACTTACTGTCTGAAAGTTTTAATCTAGGAAATTATTTTTTGCATCCATGAGTGATACTAATAACCGATCTTGCAGGGGATCTGCTTCTGAGTTTTCATATTGGACAAAGGTGGAGGCTTTATTTGAGGCCAAGGCAACGAATCGTAACTCAAGACTTCAATTAACGACTACCTCAAAGGGTGTGATATGGTTGGACCAAGTGTCTGCTATGCCGGTGGACACATATAAGGTTGTCGCACATCCTGAGTTTGATTGCCTTTATCAGACAGATGAGATAATTGCCACACCCTAAAAGTTAATTTATAAGTAAAAAGTAACATTATAAAAAATTAAAAATTAATTCATACAGTGCATTAATTTTATATACCTAATATTTTTCTAAAAATTGACATAAGTGTGTCTTGATGATAGTAAAATTACCTATGTTTATTCTCAAGCAATTGTGGTGGTAAGGGCAGGGAACGTAAATTCCTTGTTTTCTCATAAATTGCTTGTCAAAGAGCATAGGTTCTTTGTTTTTTTTGGTCAGCTTAATGACAGATAAACACCAAACACACGATCAATCCAAAGAGCTAGCGTTCCCATGTTGCTGAAAGAGCATAGGTTCATAGTTTGCTCTTTCTTTCTTTCTTTCTTTATATTGTTTTCATTACACATCATTCTTAAATTACCGTATCTTGGTCTTCAAACATTGGTGTGATTGTATATCTTTTAATATGAATGAAATGAACTTTTTTTTTTGACGCAAATGAAATGAACTTTATTGACATAATATCGGTGTAAAAGACTGTTTGTAAAGAGTAAATAATTCAATCTTAACCGTTTGTGTAAATTATTCCTTTCAAAACCATTCTTTAGAAAGGAAATATTTGTAAATAGAATTTCCGTAGTGGAATTACATTTCAATTCCCCACCTCTAGTTTCATTGACATTGGGTAAATGATCTAAATGTTGGTAATACTGGGTTGTTCTTCCCCCACCCTATGAGTGACATCTTCATCCTTGACTTGGGACAGGGACATGGTTTCCGAAGTGATCTTGTTGAAATGCTGGAAGTTATGAAACCAAGGTTTTTGAGATTTCCAGGTATGCATAAGGTGGTTCCGATTAAGAAAAATCTAACCTAGAATTGTTGTAGCATTTTTTTATATTTCATATGCTTTATCTTTGTTCTCTTTTATGTGCTCTAGTTTTGCATATCCTAAATGTGTATACTTGAATGAGGGTGTGCATACTTGATTACTTGTAAGGGTAGAAAATAAAGAGGAATGTGAAAAATAAAATTTGGTAAAGAGCATTGAAAATGAAGAGATGGTTAATCCATTTTAAACCATACTAGTTTTCCTGTGCCAAACTGTAAAATAGTTTTCATCTCTACTTCGGCAGGTCCACTTTATTTCATTTTCAGCTATACCTCGCAATCCTTAATGAGCTATTTGAACCTATGTGCTCTTGTTGTCCCTTGTACATTTTGGTTATGTACCTAGTTGTTACTCTTTTAGTCGGTTCCACTTGCCGAAACTACATATGCCTCATACAATAAGCTCCAAGCATATATAATCTGTCTCAGAGGTGATTTTATGATGTTTTTTTGTTTACTTATCTATTTATTAATGAAGCATGGGGAGTTCTCTTGAAAAAGCAAAATTACGGGGAAGTTTTGTTAGATGGCACTTGAAGTCAAACCTTTTTCTGAACTGACATCCTATGGTGAGAAGTGCCCTGATTTTCATGGAATGCAGCAATTTTGATCCAAGCTGGCTACAACAGGATATGATACAGTTTATAAATTAATTGTGATGCCAGCCTGGAATTTTGAACATTCAATATTCCATGGAATTTCAGGAATGTAGATGTTAGTTTTAAATAGTAACGTATAGTGGACATTATTGGAATTCTAGACACAAAATGGGAAAATGCATGGTGCTTTTTCCGCCCTAAAGGCACTAAATCACTCCCTATGGATTGATCGTGCTTCATTTTACATTTATTCAGTTTATAAAGAATGATTTCCTTGTTTTTCTTCTTCTTTTCTCGAGATGATCTATGTATTTCATACAATCTTTTCATCCTTTAGTACAATTTGTAGTTAAAGCAAGCATCCTTTGGTTAGCTCACTCTTCTAGTTTGTGTACAAGCAACCTAATTTCAGCTGAAATAAATTTTAGGAATGCTAATTATCATTTCATTGCATTAGGTGGTTGTTTTGTCGAAGGATATTCGTTAAAAAATGCATTCCGATGGAAAGCAACCATCGGACCTTGGGAGGAGAGACCTGGGCACTTTGGTGATATGTGGAAGTACTGGACTGATGATGGCCTTGGCTATTTTGAGTTTCTCCAAGTCAGTTTCTCTTTTCAAATATTGATTCTGAGAATTATGATGTTCATATTTTTGTTGAAATACTTTCTGTTTGTGCCATGCAAGTAAAATAATATATATTATTATTGTCGTTGTGAACAGCTATCTGAGGACTTGGATGCTTTACCAATATGGGTGTTCAATAGTGGTATTTTTGTGTTTATCTTTGAATGAGTCCATTCCTAACATGGTGAATTAGTAACTTTGTTGTTTTCTAATGGAAATATTTGATTGTAGGTATCAGCCACACTGATCAAGTTAATAGATCTAATGTCTTCCCTTTTGTGCAAGTACATTATCTCACTCTTTTTCCCTTTTCCCTATTATTAGTTACATTGTATTTTTTGTTAAACAAAATTGGCTTAAGAATCTACAAAAAGATCTGAAATCTTGATTACAGGACGCCCTTGATGGAATAGAGTTTGCGATAGGTGATCCTACTTCAAAATGGGGTTCCATTAGAGCTGCTATGGGACACCCGAAGCCATTTGACCTAAGATATGTTGCTGTTGGAAATGAGGATTGTGAAAAAAATAACTATCAAGGTATGCATGTTTTTCCTAGAAAATGTGATTTCTTCTTTGCTAATATACACTAACACTAAAGGGCAAAAACTAAATGAGGAGTGCTAGCAACACACTCTATCGTGTTGGACACCGACACTGTCACTTCAATTACTTAAATTATTATTAGTGTCTATGTGTTGTGTTCGTGTATGTGTTGGTGCTTCATAGCTCTTTTCCCAACACGCTCGCTCCGATTGGTTGAAATTCAAATGAGTCTTACTTGCTAAAGTGCAACACACTGTGGGGAGAAGAATTCGTCATGTAACAGAATTGTATTGGAATTATTTCCATGAATCTGAATCAGTTACAAGTAGGCTTATATACACTGTTCCATCAGCTAACTACATTGCCACATCAGCAATGATAATAACAGAATTCTAACTGAACCAAATGTTAGCTAATCCAAGCAGTGTATACTTATTAATTACAGATGACTTAAGTGAGCTAACTATATCAGCTAGACATATACTCTATTATTACTTTATCATGTGGGTCCATGTGAATTTGGCAGTATCCATATGAATTTCAATCAGTAAAAGTGACGAAAAGAGTAATTAAATTTGTTAACACTATGCATGGAGTGCAGTTTTGTAATGAACATTTCTGGATTTTGTGTTTTTTCTCCTTATAATAATTGAATAATAGTAATCTGATACCACTTTTTTTCTATTAAATCTTTGATTGACCAGGAAACTACCCGATATTCTATAATGCAATAAAAAAGGCTTATCCAGATATCCAAATCATCTCAAATTGTGACGCTTCTTCACGTCCTTTAGATCATGCTGATCTGTATGATTATCATGTAATACCTTTTCACAATTTCTTTGATTACAGATCTCGATGGAGTTCTATTTGTCACTTCGTATATGAAAACACACAGACACATACATATATTCACTCGTAGTATCTTTTCTCATATTTAGTTTTTATGATTAGGTTTATACAGATGCAAAGGACATGTTTTCTAGGGCTACGACATTTAGTCAAGCATCACGAAGTGGTCCAAAGGTTTTATGAGCTCTTTTTGTTTTATTGTTTATTGGCATTTGCTTGCATGCTCAATTAGGTTGAACACTTTTCAGGCATTTGTAAGTGAGTATGCCGTGAATGGAGTTGATGCCGGGACAGGAAGCCTTTTGGCAGGTCTAGCTGAAGCTGGATTCCTTATTGGACTGGAAAAGAACAGGTTTGCTTAAGCTTCTTATGAGTTTTTTATGAAGTTTTTGTCTAGGAGGTTGACATCACCCAGGCTTGAAATTTTGCATTTTTCCCATGTCAAATATGCAAACCATATGAAAAAGGCTTTAATGACATCTGGGTAATATATAAACCAACATGAATTTCAAATATAATATCAAATTCATCCTTATTCTAAGCATAATTAAGGAAATAAATATTCGGAAGACTTGGAAAAATATAGCAAACTCTTAAATACTAGTTATCCTTCTTCAAGCTACAGATATTTAGGCATACTTTCAACAGTTACCTATCTAACTGAACTTTTGGAAGGGCGAGATACAAGACCATTTTCATTTTGTTTTTTCTTCTTATTTCTGGTGCAGTGATGTAGTCCATATGGCTAGCTATGCTCCGCTATTTCTAAACACCAATGACAGGAGGTAATTTATTATAATTATAAACAAATTTAGAAAAGTGTCTTCAGAGGATTTCATTGCTATAAATATTATCTAGAAGATAAATTAGGTACCTTTGTTCCTGCATGATGCCCACATTAAGATTTGGTCAGATTTCTGTCATTAGGTGGCTCCCAGATGCAATTGTATTCAACTCTTTTCAGCTCTATGGAACTCCTAGCTATTGGATGCAACTATTTTTCGCCGAGTCGAGTGGAGCAACACTCCTGAGTTCATCACTTCAAGCAAATTCCTCATATTCATTAGTTACATCAGCAATTGCTTGGCAAAATCCTCTAGATAAGCAAAATTACATACGAATAAAGGTAACAAAAACAACTTCGCATCAGTTAAACATGTTTCTTATAAACCTCAGTTTGGCTACTAAAAGTGGTATGCTATTTGAATATTGAAACATGCCTTTCACCATTTTCCATTAAAGAGACATTATTTTAGTGAGCAGATTAATAAATGGATTTGTTTTGTCATAAATTATTTCTCTTGTACTATCATAACTTTGAACCAATTAACTTTTGCAGGCTGTGAACTTTGGTGCCAGCACTGTGAATCTCAAGATTTCTTTTAATGGGTTGTACCAAAATTCATTGCAGCAATCTGGGTCAACAAAGACTGTGCTTACATCTGCAAATGTAATGGATGAGAACTCCTTCTCACAGCCAACGAAGGTACCCTCAAGCTTTCCAAACTTCTTTTGCACTATCATTGTAGTCCTACTCAACTTGAGAGATTAGTCTCTGATTACAGATAGAAAATACTCGGTTTACACAAAAAAAAAGTCAGCTTCTTCTCCCCGGTTTTTTAATATTTGTTTGAGTCCTGCACTCTAGATTATATTAATAAATGTTTTAATTCCTTGACTTAAGAACAACTTATTTGGATTTATCTACCGACATAAGCATAAGTGCTTAGAAAAGCTTATGGAAACAACTTATTTCAGCTTATTTCAATAATGAAAACAACTTATACTTTATATGAAAATAATTTGACTATATTTTTTTTATTTGATTATTATAGAAATAGTTTTTACATAATAAGTGTTCATATTATAAGCGTTTATCATTGAAGTGCTTAATTAAGCTGTTACTCAAAGAGACCCTAAGTACCTTTCTCATTACTGGGAAGTGAACATGATTGGTCCAATAAAAAGTTTCATGGCTTCATTGTGTCAAAACAGGTGGTTCCAGTTCAGGCTCTACTTCAGAATGTTGGGTTGAACATGAATGTCACACTCCCACCATATTCATTAACATCACTTGATTTGTTGAAAGAATCCAGTAATCAGAAGAAACCAGGAAGCGATTCTTCTACTATATATTCAAAGAAGGGGCGGGAAATTACCAAAGAAAAAATCAATGAAAGAAAAAGTAAAGGGGTAGGAAGGAAATATATGCAATAGTTGCAATTAGTCATCTACGTCGTCATGCATTTAATAAAATGCTGACTGTAAATAATAATTATCTTGTTTTATGTAAGATCAACTTTATGCAATTCAAGGTGATTTCTCTCATTTTAGTTAATATTATATTACTACAAAAAGATTTAACATTTCTTTCTCGTACCAAGTACATAGTTCCGCTGGTGAATTAAGGGACATTGAAGAAGTTTTAACTAGGATCACAATCACTAAGTTACTAACGTTTGCCTAAGCTAAGCCAAGTAGTCACTTGGTGATTGGGGTCACATTTGGTGTTGTTTTCGCGCTTGAGATGTGTGAAACTGTTGTGTAAAGCCGTTTTTATGTGACAATTTGCCTAACAAATTTCTCTAAGCTAAATGAATTTTCCTACGATAAATACATCAAACATGTACAGAATCTGCTTAAGCAAATTATGCTTTTACTGATAGAGTTAGCTCAAGTGGAATTCCCGCTCTAAAGGAATTAAGCATAGGAAAGAGTTTTTTATTTTATTTTTATTTTCTTTATGTAAAAGTGTGTTTTCAGAGGTAGAAAAACACTAAAAAATGAGGGGTTTGAATGGGCTTTTTTAACTAAAAATCTTTCGTAAAACTTGTTTTCTAAAAATGTTTGCAATCAACAACTAACTAGGACACACGCCCGTGCTATGCACGGGGAGGTGATTAACAGGCCTACAGATGTAGTTTCGAAAAAACATCAACATTTTATAAGGGGGGTATAAAAATACGCAACACATATATATAAGATGAAGAGGCAACAATAGCCCTTGGTGGGATGAGACAAAAATGTCGGTCCAAAAATATAGAGTGGGGGTATATTGGTAAACAGTGGGGTACAAAATGAGGGATACATTATGATAATAAAAAAAGTGTTGGACAAAAAAAAAAATTGTCGAGGGTATGTCGGTCCAAAAATATAGAGTGGAGGTATATTGGTAAATAGTGAGGTACAAAATGAGGGGTATATTGGTAAATGGTGGGGTACAAAATATAGAGTGGGGGTATGTCGGTTCAAAAATATAGAGTTGGGGTATATTGGTAAACAGTGGGGTACAAATGAGGGGTATATTGGTAAATGGTGGGAATAAAATTTTACCACCAAAAGTGGATAAAAAAAGTGTTGGACAAAAAAATTTGTCGGGGTATGTCATCAAAAATATAGAGTGGAGGTATATTGGAGTGGGGTACAAAATGAAGGGTATATTGGTAAATGGTGGGAATAAAATTTTCCCACCAAAAGTGGATAAAAAAAATAGTGTTGGACAAATAAAAAATTTGTCAGGGGTATGTTAGTCCAAAAATATATAGTAGGGGTATATTGGTAAACAGTGGGGTACAAAATGAGGGGTATATTGGTAAATGGTGGGGCATAAAATATAGAGTGGGGGTATGTCGGTCCAAAAATATAGAGTGAGGGTATATTGGTAAACAGTGGGGTACAAAATGAGGGGTATATTGGTAAATGGTGGGAATAAAATTTTCCCACCAAAAGTAAATAAAAAAAATAGTGTTGGAGAAATAAAAAATTTGTCAGGGGTATGTCGGTTCAAAAATATATAGTGGGGGTATATTGGTAAACAGTGGGGTACAAAATGAGGGGTATATTGGTAAATGGTGGGGCATAAAATATAGAGTGGGGTATGTCGGTCCAAAAATATAGAGTGGGGGTATATTGGTAAACAGTGGGGTACAAAATGAGGGGTATATTGGTAAATGGTGGGAATAAAATTTTCCCACCAAAAGTGGATAAAAAAATAGTGTTGGAGAAATAAAAAATTTGTCAGTAGTATGTCGGTCCAAAAATATATAGTGGGGGTATATTGGTAAACAATGGGAGTCTGAAATGAGGGTATATTGGTAAATGGTGGGGCATAAAATATAGAGTGGGGTATGTCGGTCCAAAAATATAGAGTGGGGGTATATTGGTAAACAATGGGGTACAAAATGAGGGTATATTGGTAAATGGTGGGAATAAAATTTTCCCACCAAAAGTGGATAAAAAAATAGTGTTGGAGAAATAAAAATTTGTCAATAGTATGTCGGTCCAAAAATATATAGTGGGGGTATATTGGTAAACAGTGGGGTACAAAATGAGGGTATATTGGTAAATGGTGGGGCATAAAATATAGAATGAGGTATGTCGGTCCAAAATATAGAGTGGGGTATATTGGTAAACAAATGGAGTCTGAAAATGAGGGTATATTAATGGACATAAAGATGACATTATTTACAATAATGCCATCCAAAATTTTTTCCCCCAAAATTTTTTCCCCCCACTTTTGCCTCATAAAGGCGACCTTCTATTAATAAAGAGGGGATGTAAGTAAAGAAAAACAAGTAAATGACACGAGATTTATATTATTTCACCACCACATGGTAGCTACCTCCAATCCCTTCAAAACCTTTTGAAGAATTTCCACTAAAATCTTTTTATCAATACAACCCTGAGAGTTTATCCGCCAACCTAGCCAAACTCTCAACTTCTTAGAATGACTCGACCTCAAGCCTCTAAGGAACAAAAGGCCACTACCCGGAAAATTACAAAGTTTGAATGATAAATCAATACACTCTCAACTGAAAGGTTTTACAATCAAAAGCCTTAGAAAGATATGAAGTGTTTTTCTATTTTTTCTTGGCCTCGGTAACTGTACTTCAATGGATGTTTCCTTTTCAAGTGCTTAAGCTTGTATGTATGGAGCATTTGAACGATGCTTGATTGATAGTTTGAATTCTCAAGTTGATTTGAAATAACTTTGTTAGGATCTCCACAATTCTTAATAGCTCCAAGCTTTGCTAAACAATCCGCACAAGAGTTTGCCTTCACGAAGTGTGTGAACAAATGCCAAGTCCCATCAACAATAAGTGCAATTTTGGAGTTAATAATCAACTTGAGATTGGGACTCCCATGCCTTGAGCGAAAATGTTTTGACAAAGGAATTAATAGAAGCATGGGGTGAGTAGCTTCAATGTCTTGAATAATCAACAATAGTGCAATTTTGGAGTTCGATAGGGGTTTATTTTAATTTAAGGATCAGATTTTTTTTATTTAGAAGTATTTTATACGTTGAATTGAAGTTATTTGAAGAAGTAACAAATATTTTTAAAAGTTTATGAAATCATCTAAAGTTTATCTACTTAATTACAAATTGTAATTCAGTTGTTTAATTTGATTGATGAATTTCAATGTCTACAGTTATTTAGCAAATTAATTCTAACAAAAACTACTCAAAGAGTAATTATATCCTTCATCATATGTATGTATGCATGCATCTATGCATTTATTTATGTATGTATGAGGAACCAAATATTATATTATATATATATATTAGTTTAACCATTATAAATAAATATTTATGTAATATTTATTATTAAGTTTCATTTTAGATAACTTTTGTTTTAAACCAACAAGATCTTTCTTTATTCAGATTTAGATGATTTATTTTTAACCATGAATTTTGGTTTCATATCCTCCACGTGTTATAGGATGTTCCTCAATTTTTATTTTTTAATTTAAATATTGGTCGATTGTATTTTTGGTTATTTATCTTTATCCAAAATTTCAGTTTGGTCTTTTATGTTTTTTTTCTCTTACTTTGGTCATTTATGTTTCAAATCTATGTCAAAAGTGATACTTCTTTTTTCCTTTCTCACTTTGGTCATTTATGTTTCAAATCTGTGTCAAAGTGGTAATTTCTTTTGTTTAACTTTGGTCCTTTACGTTAAAAAAGACCACTTTGACACAAATTTGTAACATAAAGAACCAAAGTGAGAAAAAATAAATAAATGACCAAACTAAAGTTTTGGTCAAAATTGTTTCGGACTATGCTAGCGGCTCAATCTGCTCAAGGAAGGCCGTGGTTGGCCCAAACCAGCAAGAAGCATCACCACAAGATGATCAGCGCTCGCATGCGCATGATCGACGACCCGAATCGACCCCCTCGATCCACCGACTACAAACCATCGCCTGGTATTATATATAGTGGTCCACCACCATTGACAAGGTACACTTTCTGACTCACGTCATTCCTGCTATAACTCTTACCCCATTAACTTGGGCATCAAAGTGCCTTTATAGGTACAACCGGGCTGAGCTCTGCTCCCGACCTACTCATCCAGCTGTGTGAGCTCCATCCCTGCGGTCCATCAGCAACACGACCTCACGCCTCGACCGCTCATCCTTTAGGCGCTTAGGTACAGATCAAAAATAAAGGACAAAAATACAATTTCACCTTAAATATAAAAGTTGTTGTTGCAATTGACTCATGGTTTTTTAAGTTTCAACCTAATTGAGATCGTTAAACCTTGCAATCCACCATTTTTATATACAAAAAGTTCTCTTTTAGGGTGAGACATATCTTTAGATGATTGAGTGGGGTCCATGATGACCCATATCTCTTGTTATTCATACGCTTTCATCCTGAAATATTATCTTCATATGGCGTATAGAATCTTGAGCAGTTGTTGTCTATTGTATTCCAATGGAGAGAGAGAACCTTGCTTTTATGAGTGGTGACCTTGGATATTTGATATACATGCCTTCAAAGCAAACTAAAGCAAATTACATATGGCTAGATATCGTTGTAACTTCTTTTGATGGATTACAATCACTTGCACTTTCAAACACGGTAAAGAGTCATTTTGGTTTCTGAATATGTCAAACATTGTTATTATAGTTTTTGAATGTACCGAAATTATAAACACATCGGTATCTTTTTAGTAAGTCGTTTTGATATTTAAATGTAATTTTGTTGATCAATTTAGTCTATAAAATTATTAACAAAAGAGACATTGAGAGACATATTTACAATTTTGATAT
Organism: Oxytropis ochrocephala; assembly: GCA_020916435.1. Taxonomy (NCBI): domain Eukaryota; kingdom Viridiplantae; phylum Streptophyta; class Magnoliopsida; order Fabales; family Fabaceae; genus Oxytropis; species Oxytropis ochrocephala. Next base: position 92,299,039 of record CM037091.1, read on the forward strand.
ATTTAAGAATTATATCGATAGTGACTCACCCAACATGAATTTTAAAGTTAATTTTAAATTTTGGAAAGAATTTCATTAAGCCATCAATCCACTTTTTATTTTGTTATAAAAATACACAAGATAACATATTTATTTATATTTTAAAATTAAAACTAATCAACCGTGAATTTATTTTCCAACTATGGGGGATCCATTTTTTTTTTTGTTTAGCATATATGGTCTATTCATCCAAATGCTTTATGTAAAAGGTATGTTAATTATGAATGATTCCATGCATAGTTACGTATGAGATATAATGATTTATGTTGGTTTAGTTTTAATTAAGTTTGTATTAGTAAAGATCGAGTGTATATAATACTAGCCGAGGGAAAGATGAGAGAAGATATCTAAGAGGACCCCATATGCAAATTAGCCAAAATTGGTCCTACTTCGGGTGTGTGATCAGCCCAATCGGATTGGCCAAAACCTTAGCGGTGTTTTTGGACCTCTATTTTTAGGGTTTTTTTGTACCCCCACCATTTCCCTCTCTACCCCCACAGACTCCTGGAAAAGACCAAAATACCCTTGAACCTTTACAAAATCACAAAACATTTACCAATTGAGACATATATTCGATTGAGATAGTTTCAATCGTATATACCTCTCAAGACGTATATACGACATGCCCTTTATTTTAGTCATCGTATATACGTTTGAAATCACCTATATATACGACCATTGTTTTTTTCCCCATCGTATTTACCTCTCCTTCTTACATATATACGACACCATTGAAAGTAAGCATCGTATATACATTAGTCTTACATATATACGACCATTGAATTTTTTTTGTTGCTAATTGTGTTTTTTTTGCAGTGTCTGATAGGTACCGTGGTCAGCGTAGCAAAGGGGAGGCATCTCCTAGCAAAGGGGAGGCATCGTGCGGGTTCGCGCTCCCGATGACGCGGACTCGCAGCGATGCTCGAGCATCGTAACGCTCATTCTTCGGCGAGGGCTGCCAGAGACGAGGCTAGGAGACGAGCTCGGCGGCGGCGAAAGAACCGCTCCATATCGCCAGCGGCCACCACCCCCAAATCAACAAAGAACCACCTCGATGATCGCCAAAGAACCTCCTCGATGATCGGAAGCAACACCAATATTAGGGTGGAGACTATTATCATGGGGACTATCTCGCAATGAGCTCGATGATGAGGATCACTATCGTGGACACTATCGCCAATGGGCGAGTCTGAGACGGATATGTCGTCAGATATGTCTATGTCTGAGCATCAGCCTCAAGAGGATCAGGGGCATCATCATGAGCCTCAGCCTCAGCTTCTCTTCACTGATTTAGCAGATCATGTCTGCACTTCTATACTGAATGACCCGGTAAGTTGAAATTATTGCTTACATAGGTTATTAGTTAAGGCACGTACTCTTGATTATTTTATAGCCTTATTCTCTTAATTTATTTTTAATTCAGGATTATGAGCGTGTTGTGAAAGTCTAGGCCCATGGAAACAAAATCATTAGCCAGCTGTTTGGACCCTACCAGGACCTAGCTCTTACTTACCCACAGGTTAGGGACTCCAGATTGACCCCTTGTCTCTACTGGACACAACCACGATGAGACCATGAGATGATGTCAGCTTTTATTGAGAGATGACACTCAGATACGTCGTCATTTCACTTACCATTTGGTGAAATGACGATTACTCTGGATGATGTCTCTTGTTTGCTGCATATTCCCATCCAGGGGAATTATGCCAGAGCTCCACCCCTTCCCCGCCACATCGAGCGGTCGTCGCACCGCACATCGATATCTGGGTGTTACTATGGTTGAGGCTCGTAACAATACTCGTGGGGGTCCATATTACAGTTTCAGGTGGCTGCGAGAGATACTTACACGTAATATGGCGGAGGGTGACTTTCTTTATTCTTTGTGAGGCCTTTTCTTCTTACGCTCGACCTACAACATCTTCGATTCAAGACCGGAGACATGGTTGAGGCTAAGTGGCTGATGGTACTTCATGATCTCAGTGCATATGTTCTTGGACAGTATGCATGGGGGCAGGTGCACTAGCTTCCAGGTATGAGTCCTTGAACTGGGCCTATTTGAGGGACACGGCGTAGTTAGAAGGGTATGCCAGCCTATTACAGGTACAAATTTTAAATTAATTTTTTCCTAATTCCAAGTTTGGTTAAATAGTTTTTAATTAACCATGTCGTTTATTTTTGCATTTTAGGTTTGGATTATATGGTATTTCCCTAGGATGACAGAGAGGAGACCTGGTCATTTAAAGCATGCGGAGCCACTGGCTAGGCGCTGGAGGAAGAAGAAGACTGATGAGCTGAAAGTGGGGGATTATAGGAGGATGCTTGATGAGCTCAGACCGGAGGATGTCTACTGGCGACTCTTTGAGGAGCACCGGGGTGCTAGACACTTTGAGCAGATCTCACTATACAGGGGCTTCATCAGCTGGGGCGACTTCAAAGTTCGCTACATGTCTGATAGGTGTTTGCAACAGTTTGGGTACGTTCAAGTCATCCCACGTGACCCTCTTGTAGGTTCTCCGAGCCACGACACCTGCATATTTCAGATCACCCACTTCATGCCGAGTGTGACTGACGTTCTGCGCACTACTCAACCTGCTCAGTGGGCGGATGAGGTTGGACCCGGGTACTTAAAGTGGTACGTTCGAGTATCTATCCCGAGACTGTTATCGACTCCAGCACCACCATTAGTAACGCCAGATGAGCCAGCACCACCACAACACTATGATGCCCCTGATTGGGTACGGGAGTTGGTGGACATTTGTAGGGTGGGGCTTCGTAGAGGAGAAATCTGTATGGGCACTCAGACGTATGCGAGACTATATGATTTGGTGGGGATGGCACCACCCGACGGACCGCTACCACCACGTGGCGGCGCGTTAGGGGATTTTGTATTCGTACTTTGATGTTTGTAGTTATGTTACTTTATTATTTTTAGTTCTTGCACTTTATTATTACTAGTTTTCGGTTGCTTTATTTTTTGAGTTTCCATAAATTTTTGATTTCATTGATTCGATAAAACATTACATAAGCGATAAAACATAAACAACTAGAATAAAAATAGACAGATAAAAAGAAAATACAATAGAATCTAATGAGTTGGTGGAGTTAATCGACGAAGGATCTCAGCGTCGGTCCTTCTGGTTTCGACATACAAATGAATATAACCCTTCCATTTAAACGTAATATGAATGGACATCATGGCTCGGAGGTCATCCTCGTTGTTGACATCCATGGTAGACCAGTAAAGACCTCCATCAGCCCATTCTGGTTTCCGATAAACGATACGAGTTATCTCATGCTCGTCGTTCTCAGGTTGAACCATCCGCAATAGTTTCTTCTTAAGAGCAGCAAATGATATGCCGTGTTTTAACCTACACTGCATAACATCTCTCCCATTGAAACCTACACCATCATCTTGTAAGATGATGCCCTGATGATCAGTGAGCCCCAGATTAGAATGAACGATAGCGAGGGAAGAAGGCTCGTAGTATGCCATTAAAGAAGCCTGCATCATCTTGACTTGTGTTGTGTGAGAGAAGTTGAATTTTTTTTTTTGTGAAAATAATTAGGGTGAGAGTGGGTATTTATAGATGTTGTCAAACATTATCAACCATTGATAATGTCGGTGCAATCTACACCGTTGAACAACATTGAAAGTGAAATCGTAATCGTTAAATTTAGTAAAAACGAAATTAAAAAATATATTAAGGGCATCGTATTTTCACCCACACCTAAGTATATACGATCCCTATTTATACACCATCGTATATACGTGGCATAAACGTATGTACAATTGATATTTTGAAGCCACTCGTATATACGTGATTGAAGCGTATATACGATGCCCAAATATCATACCATCGTATATATGTTCAAGACATATATACGATTGGTTTTTTTTTTTTATTTAAAAAAAAACCCTTTTTACAAGGGTATTTTAGAATATTCATATGTATGTGGGGGTAGAGGGAAAAACATGGGGTACAAAAAAAAACCTATTTTTAGTGTCCAGCCTAATCAAAAAATCAGGCCATTGGACTGGACCGACTCATTGGATTGGTCCAAAATTGACGGCTCAAACCATGGAACCCATGAAAAAAAAAACCATGGAACCTAGAATCGAACCGAGGCAGATGTACTTCCAAATTAATATTTTTTATTTAATGTGTGACTCAGATCTAAATTAATATTTTTATTTCTGAGTGGGCATGAACCGAGGCACAAATTTAAATGTGACTTAGATCTAAATTAATATTTTTTATTTCGGCTAAAAGGTCTTTTTAGTCTCAGAATGTCGAAGAAAATCAGGTTTAGTCACTCGCATTCCAAAAATTTTAAAATAGTCCCGCAATTAGTAAGCGTTACTACTTTAGTCCCCACTGCACATTCTTTTACTCTTAAAAAAAGGAGGACTAAAAAGCTGATTTTCTTGACATTTGCGAGGGACTAAAAGTAATAACAATGAGGACTAAAGTAGTAACGTTCTAATAATTGCGAGGACTATTTTAAAATTTTTGGAATTACGAGACTAAACCTGGATTTTCTTGGCGTTTGCGATGACTAAAAATACATTTTAGCCTTTTATTTCTGAGACACCAAATTGGTCTCTACATTTTTGGCTGAGAGCATTTATAGCATTTACTCATTATTAATTAATAAAACATTTGTGAAAAAAAGTCGATGTGTAGATAAAAACAAGCAAAGTAGTCATAAATGAAACAAAAAAAAGTTATGTACTTATCCTATGATTTTTGTTTGACAATAGTATATCTTACGATGTTGTTCTGCTTCTTCTTATCTGATTATACATACGATCATCGACTGACACGCATGAAATGCGATTGCGTCAAAGCTATACGGCAATAACAAAGGAAAGAAAATCTTAAAACAAAACAAACCCATCTTTCCATTTCAGCTCCTCACTCAACTTCACACTTCTTTCACTTCCTTCCTATTCATCCTTGGAATCAAAGCCTATTTCCCTTCCTTAAATGTTTCAGAAGATTCATCAATTTATGCACCCCTTTTCTTCACTCATACTATCCCCAATCCCTTCCCTATAAAACCAACATAATAGATTCAATTCAACACTCACTCACCTTTTCAGCTCATAATATTAATAATCTATTTTGTGAGTTACTTACTCCTTTCATACCTATGAATCAATTATTTGCCTTTTATTCTTTTGTAAACTTGCTTTTGCATTATAAATTAGTATGAGAATATAGGAATTGTTTTTTTTTTTTTGAAAAATTTGATCCTATTCAGAACATGTTGTGTTTTTCAATCAAATGATGATTCTTATTGTGATATTGTAGAATCAAGCGGTGATGATATACATACATCAGTTTCAGTTAACTAGTTACATAGGTTTCCTTTTCTGTCTAAACATTTATTATATCACATTAACATTCTGTTTTGCTTTTAACTTTGCTTTTACTCTTTCTCTTTTATATAATTCTGGAATTCTAGTTATTTTGAATCACCTTTTGTTGTTGTTTTTGAATTTTGTGAACAGAAAATGAGGTTATGCTGTGTTTCCCTGCTTCAACTGTTCATATTGCTTTGCCTTGTCTTCCAACAAGTGCATGCTGCTGACTTTAATACAACTCTAATTGTGGATGCTTCCGAGGCATCTGGAAGGCGCATACCGGATACTCTTTTCGGGATATTCTTTGAGGTGAACATAAATCTTTATCATTGTTATTGTTTCTTGATTTAATCCTTTTTTAGTTACTTTTTTCTTTGATACTTGATTGCTTAATGTTTGTCTCACCCTAATCTGCTGTTTATTTGGCCTTTAGATTTATCTAATTAGGCTTATGAGTCATGATCACAGTCACTCATAGACAGTCTGGTTTAACATCTAGCATCTGTAAACTCACACACACAAAGTAGAGATCCTAGGTTCGAACCTCTGGTTAACCACGAAGAATGTTTTTGTCTTAATTAATGGGATTTTAATGTATAAAACATTATTTCCGTTGTGCTTATAGATTCAGGAATCATCGATATTAACACAGTTCGAGCCTTGGCACAAATTCGAGTCATGTAATTAGCCTCTTGCAAATAAAGTTAAAGCTGTTGACCTGTGGCGGAGGTTTTATGGAAACAAGTCACCTCTTGACCTTGGATGTTGTTAACAAGTACTAAATTAGTGTCTTGTTCTAAAAGCCAAGACATATCATCTATTGCATAACAGGATTACAAGTTATTGAATGAACTGCATGGAACTTAGGATTATACTTTCAATTTGAGTGTGCATGTTTGTACTTGAATCGACAATTGGCTCAATCGATATAGCAGAAAATAACGACTTGTATAATGTCATCCACAGGAGATCAATCATGCTGGAGCTGGGGGATTATGGGCTGAGCTTGTAAGCAACAGAGGTCGTTTTCGTATTCTTTAAAATTTTAAGTCACAGTTGTTCAATCGCAAAATGTTTCTACAGTCCATTATACCTTATTGGTCATTTTTTGTTGGTTCGTGTTTTCTAGTATAACTGAAAAATCAAGAATTTTTGTTTCAGGATTTGAATCTGGGGGCCCAAATACTCCTTCAAATATTGATCCTTGGCAAATTATTGGAAATGAATCATCTATTTATGTTGAAACTGATCGAACCTCATGCTTTGATCTTAATAAGATTGCACTTAGATTGAATGTGTTATGTGACAGCAACAAATGCCCCGCTGGCGGTGTTGGTGTATATAATCCCGGTTTCTGGGGCATGGTGAGATGAATTGAAACCCTTCAATGTGCATATCTTTCTTGAACAATATAATTGTTTGCATATGAATTTTATTAGATCCTAATGTATTTTTAGTTCCTTACGTATTTTTACTACTTCGGTTATCTTTCAGAATATTGAGCAAGGGAAGAAATACAAAGTAGTCTTCTATGTCCGTTCAACGGGACCACTTAATCTAACAGTTTCGTTGTCTGGATCAACTGGTGATGGAAACCTGGCTTCGACTGTGATCACGTAAACTCCACTTTTACGCGCTATAGAGACTCACTGTCTAAAATTGCATCCATGAGTGATACTAATAATTGATCTTGCAGAGGCTCTGCATCTGATTATTCAAATTGGACAAAGGTGGAGACTTTATTGGAGGCCAAGGCAACGAATCGAAACGCAAGACTCCAATTAACGACTACCTCAAAGGGTGTGATATGGTTGGACCAAGTGTCTGCTATGCCAGTTGATACATATAAGGTTGTCTCACATTCTGAATTTGATTTCTTTTATCAGATGTGATAATTGTTAGACTGTAAAATTAATTTTTATGTATATGATGTAAATGTTTGTACTACTATATTGTCCTTCCTCCACCCTATGAGTGACATCGTCATCCTTGAATTGCGACAGGGACACGGATTCCGAAGTGACCTTGTTGAAATGCTGGTAGATATGAAACCAAGGTTTTTCAGATTTCCAGGTATGCATAAAGTGTTCTTACAAGCAATCTAAATACAGATCAAATAACTAGTAGGAATGCTAATTATGATTACATTGCATTAGGTGGTTGTTTTGTCGAAGGAGAACGGTTAAGGAATGCGTTCCGATGGAAAGCAACCGTTGGACCTTGGGAGGAAAGACCTGGGCACTTTGGTGATGTGTGGATGTACTGGACTGATGATGGACTTGGCTATTATGAGTTTCTCCAAGTAAGTGCTTCTTATCAAATATTGATTATCATGTTCATATTTTGTTGAAATGCTTTCTGTTTGTGCCATGCAAATAAACTAATATATAGAGTGCTGATATATGTACTAGTGTTTAGTGATCGCCACGTAATTTATTCTCATTCGTTCGTACCATCAAGTAATTCTCTAATATATAATATTATTGTTGTTGAACAGCTATCTGAGGACTTGGGTGCTTTACCAATATGGGTATTCAATAATGGTATCAGCCATACTGATGAAGTTGATACATCTTCTGTCTTACCTTTTGTGCAAGTACATTATCTCACTCTTTTTTTCCCTAATATTAGTTACTTTTTATTTTTTGTTAAACAAAGTTGGCTTAAGAATCTACTAAAGGATATTGAAATATTGATTACAGGAAGCCCTTGATGGAATAGAGTTTGCAAGAGGTGATCCTACTTCTAAATGGGGTTCTGTTAGAGCTGCTATGGGACACCCGGAACCATTTGACCTAAGATATGTTGCCGTCGGAAATGAGGATTGTGGAAAAAAGAACTATCGAGGTATTCATATTTTTCCTAGAAAATCTGATTACTCTTTTCCACTATAGCACCAATACTTCAGGTTAAAGAGTTGTCTGATGTTTGACACGTGTCATGTTAGACACCGACACGACACTGACACTTCAATTACTTCCATTTTTCAAATTATTATCCGTGTCAGTGCTTCATAGCTTCTTTTCCAAACACGCTCACTCTTATTGGTTGAAATTCAAATGGGTCCCACTTAATCACGAGGTCCCATGTAAATTGGAAGGATCCATATGAATTTCAATCAATAAAAGAGGGTGATGAAAAGAGTGATTAAATTGTTAATAATATGCGTTTGAGTGCAGATTTGTTATGAACATTTCTGGATTTTATGCATTTTGTCCTATTCGAACCATAGTAATCTAATGCCACTTCTTTTTCTATTAAATCGTTGATTGACCAGGAAACTACCTGAGATTCCATAGTGCAATAAAAATAGCTTATCCAGATATCCAAATTATCTCAAATTGCGACGCTTCTTCACGTCCTTTAGATCACCCAGCTGATCTATATGATTATCATGTAATATCTTAGCACAATTTCTTTGATTACAAATCTCAATAGAGTTCTTTTCTCATACTTTTGTTTTTATGATTAGATTTATACAAGTGCAAATGACATGTTTGCTAGAGCTACCACATTTAATCGAGCATCGCGAAATGGTTCAAAGGTATTATGAACTCTATTAAAACCCCCTCTATTTTATAGTTTATAAGCATTTGCTTTCATGCTCAATCAGGTTGAAAATTTTACAGGCATTTGTAAGTGAGTATGCTGTGACCGGAAAAGATGCCGGTACAGGAAGCCTTTTGGCAGGTCTAGCTGAAGCTGGGTTCCTTATTGGTTTGGAAAAGGACAGGTTTGCTTAGGCTTCTTATGAATTTTCTATTAAGTATTTTGCTAGGAGGTGGATATCACTTTGCTGTTTTAGGTTCGTTGAATAACTGATGTATCTCGGTATATAGAGTAGAGCGATTAATATAGTACTCACCATTTTCATTTTGTTTTTTCACCTCTGGTGCAGTGATGTAGTCCATATGGCTAGCTATGCTCCGCTATTCGTAAACACCAACGATAGGAGGTAATTTATTTAGAAAAGTGTTTTCAGAGGATTTCATTGTAATAAATATATATATATATATATATATATATATATATATATATCACTAGAAGAAAAAAAGTTGCTCATTCAAATGCATAGATGGTATATAAATTAGGTACATTTGTTCCTGCATGATGTTCAAACTAAGATTTTGTCAAATTTGTGTCATTAGGTGGAATCCAGATGCAATTGTATTCAATTCTTTTCAGCTCTATGGAACTCCTAGCTACTGGATGCAGATATTTTTCGCCGAGTCGAGTGGAGCAACACTCTTGAATTCATCACTTCAAGCAACTTCCTCAAGCTCATTAACTACATCAGCAATTGCTTGGCAAAATCCCGTTGATAAGAAAAATTACATACGAATAAAGGTACCAACAAACAACTTCACAACAGATATGAATATTTCGGATAAAGCCCATTTTTGTTGCTAAAATCTCAGTTTCCATTAAAGACACGTACTACCTCTGGTTCACCAGACACATCAGTTATTCTATGAACCTGAAACTACATTTTCTTCTTATATATGGGACCAGAGGGAGTATTATTTTAGCGAGCGGATAAATGAATTTGTTTTGTCATAAATTCTTTCACTTGCATCATCATAACCCTGAAACAATTAACTTTTGCAGGCTGTGAACTTTGGTGCCAGCTCTGTGAATCTCAAGATTTCTTTTGATGGATTGGACCCAAATTCATTGCAGACATCTGGATCAACAAAGACTGTTCTAACATCTGCAAATGTAATGGATGAGAATTCCTTCTCACAGCCAAAGAAGGTACTCTTCTCCAGATTATAATAAATTTTTGAACTCATCGACTTATAAACAACTTATTTGGGTTTATTTATAGACATAAGTATTTGTTAAAGTGTTTGACAGAGCTTACAGAAACAACTTATCTCATGTCCATAAACTTTTTTCAGCTGATTTCAATAAGCTCTCCGAGATAGTCTATGAAAATAACTTAGCCCGTTTGGATAAACAACTTAATTGTCAGCTTATGGAATAAGCGCTTATCGTATAAGTGCTTATGCATAAGCTGTTTATATAATACATAATAAAATAATGTTAAAACTATTTTTCAATAAGATATAAGCTGTTTTCATAAGCTATCTCGATGAGCTTATGGAAATTAGCTAAAAACTATGAACAAGTCATAAGCTGTTTCCATAAGCTCTCCCAAACAGTTTCATAAGTGTTTATAGCGGTAGATAAACCCAAATAAGCCGGTCCAAACGGGCCCATATCTTATATAAAGATAATTTGACTATATTTTTTTCTCCTTAATTATCAAAATAGTTTTTACATAAGTGCTTATATTATATCATAATCAATTATTATATAAGCACTTAATTAATATGTTTATTCGAATAGACCCTAAATACCTTTCTCAATACTTTTATTGTTTTGAATGTGGATACAGGTTGTTCCAATACAGAATATACTTCAGAATGTTGGGAAGGACATGAATGTCACACTCCCACCACATTCATTCACAGCAATTGATTTGTTGAAACAATCTAGTAAACTGAAGATGATAGGAAGTGAATCTCATTTAAAGGGCTGGGAAACTAACAAAAAATAAAGGGATAGGAATGGGATTATGCAATATATAGTTGCAATTGATCATCTACTTCCTCGTGTAATTAATAATGTTGTCTGTAAATTATAACTATCTTGTTTTATGTAACATCAGTTTTATGCAGTTCAAGGTTGTTCCTCTATAACAAGTCTTTCTCGTCCCACGTAGATAACACGATTAGTGAGTTACGGGATACTGAAGAAGTTTTAAGTAAGATATTCAAAGTTGAATCGTCGAAAGTAACATAATTACTACCAAACATTTGCCTAAAAAGAAAATATAACAAGCCTTTCTCTTCCCTTAAAACTAACATGAAAAAAAGTGCATTATGGGTCTTTTTGATTTCATTATAGTAACTCCCTGTAATTTCGATTTAATTTGGAGCCAAGGCAAACAACACTACAAAAAAAATAGTTTTGCGGCTGTTCAGGGTAAAAGCGTCGGCGGTTCTACCGCCGTTAACCTTCTCTGAATGCGGTTAAGGATTAGTCGCCCTTTTAAGCCCCGATAGGTATTTTGGGGCGGTTCAGACAATCGTCGCGCACAACCGCCGCTCCTTGTTTCTTGATTGCGGCGGTCCTAACCGCCGCCATTGGGAGTTTTTTTTATTGGGGCGGGTCCCAACCGCCGCTATAGCACAAACACTGCTAAATAGTATTTTTTCTTTTGGGAACTGTATAATAGAAATACTGCTAAATATAAAATACATACTTCATGTTTGAAATACAAATATTAATTATTGCTAAATCTAAAATACATTCTTAAACCAAAATATAAATTGCAAAAACATTTAAACCAATAATTGATAGCATAAAACCATTCTTCATGTTTATAACATACAAATATTAAACTAAAGTCATAAAATAGCTTTACCAGTCAGCTATCTCCTATATGGTGCAACAAATTTAATAACCAGTAACACAAATTCAATAGTCAGCTATCTCCTATATGGTGCAACACAAATTCACTTATTACCATAGCTTTAGCAATCAATCTATAACGCACAAACATATTCCAATGATCTGGATTAACGCCTGGTGGTACCCTATGTAGATTCTGTTCTAAGTTAAGCTCCCAGTTATAGTAAGAACGAAAAAGCTTATATCGATTGTCCCTCCAGCACAATCTCCTATTCCTTGGCCTCGTGCATTCCACTGAGTTAGTACTTTAAATCCTATTTTGTTTGGGATCACATGTTTTAGCTTTAAGCGTGTTTGTTTACGATTACCCTGCCCATCTAACGCAAAATAAACCAAAATATTAATATAACATAAACTGATACCATGGACAAGTAAAAGAGAAACTAAAATTATAGTAGCTAGATATACCAATTATCTCCACGTTCCAACTTGCATCAGTCTTTGCACGGTGTGTGGTTGAACCTTCATCATTAACAACAAATTCAGGAATCTCATCTTGAATAGGTTCATGAATCTCATCCCAAAGCTCAGGAATCTCATCTTGCAGTATTGGTGCATCTTGAGGAATCTCATCTTGCAGTATTGGTGCATCTTGAGGAATGCTTGCAGAAGATCCGCGTTCTTGATTTGAGATAGATCGACAACTACGTGGACAATTTCTTCTTTTAGGAGCCATACCTATATAGAGTAGCACACAAAACATCAACCGTGTATCAATTAATTGGTAAATAATGCCTCTGTCGGTCTTCCCTAGGTGTTGGTTGCTCTCCATCACTTGCTATTTCATAAAATTCTTTGGCTTCACTCCTTACTTGAGTTGTGTGCGAGTCACGTTTGCATCACTTTTGATCTCTACATTAGATGCACTCGCTACTTGTTTGCATCATGCCTATCAACTCCAAAAGCATCATTAATCATGTTTCAATTGGATCTTCACCAATAGTGGTGTCTTGAACTCGCATTTAATGTAGAGGTGTTAAGATTGCCTCCTATCTTGGACTCCCGTGGAAGAACCAATAAGTGTACTTTCTTCGAAATATTCCGTAAGTGGTCAAACACCACACCCCAACTCCTCCATTTTTGAAACGACACTCATTACAAGGACATATTATTTCGCCATTTACTGAAGAATGTTTATAGGCAAAAATAATGACTTCCTTAATCCCTCGCACATACTCAATCGAAGTTCGTGGCTTCGTAATCCATGACTTATCCATTCTATCATTCAGTCAACATATATCATTCAAAAACTAGTTGTTTGAAACAATTCAAAATCTTCTTCTCTGCTCTAAGCCTCTAATCAAGTTGCATCCTCGCCTATCACCAACATATATTTGTTTATAGTCTAACAAAATAAATATCATATTTCATAACAAACAGTACTCAGTGCCTATTTGATACAAAAAAATATGACTGCTATATGTTCGTTAGCATTTGGGAAGATATCAGCAAAAACAAAAAAAAAACAAAATTAGACACACAAACATCAATAGAACCAATTCATTGAGCTTAAATTAGAAAAATCCTTAGTATGACAGATAAACATCTAACAACAACAAAAAAGTTAAGGAATAAATCCATCAATCTTAATAAGATTTGTCATTTGTGCTCCTTACTAAGCCACAAGATTACCATCCCACCCCAACTTAATTCAACGATATCCAAAGACATAACTCATAACGTACTCTTGAACTTTATTGTTAAAACAGCAGTGCTAGATCAAAAAAGTACAATGTTAAAAAAGCAAGTATCACAAGTCAGTATAAAACCACAAATGGTGTGCAGTTCTATACAACGATATCCAACATTTTTTAAAAAACACTAATATCTGTTCGTGTTTAGGATCAAATTTTGCACTACCTAACACCGAATTTGTCCACATCAGTAATCGATCCTGAGAGCACCGGATCGACTCCCTGTATCCTAGGATAGCTGGTCCAACGGTGTTGGTTTCTTAAGGTAAAGAATTGGTATGTAAACACATCATGATAAATGAGGTAATTTCAACTATGTTAACACAAACTCTACTAATAAAAAAAATAAAAGTAGATACAATAGGCATAAACATCTAAGTTACTTTATTCAAATCTAAGGCAAAAAAAGTGTGGTAGAGTGAGCTACTTTATTCATCACTCTCTTGTAGACACCTTTTTTGGACACATTGATATATTTTTTGAAAAAGTGTGTCAAATTTTTTTAACATTTTCATATATATTAAATTTTTCTTAAATTTGTTCCAATGACAGGAATGTAAGTATAAATAGAAAACTTCAAGCTACATCAAAAAGATCCTTAGAACTTGGCAGTGACTCGGGTCTCTGCTAATTATTAGCCACATGTTTTCATTCACACTAACTAATCAGATCTAGTTTCTCTCATAAAATATAAATACAAGCCAAAAATAATAATTAACAAAGTCAAATATAATTTTCAGTTGTATCAGAAACCAAAAAAGATGGATTCTTCAAAAGCTTATTGCAGTTTTCTTTGGCTATACCTCATTTTGGTAGCATTTCAATGCACTGCTGATGTTGTTAATCAGACTTCAACTCTAATTGTAGATGCTTCTCAATCATCTGGAAGACCAATTCCCAACACACTTTTTGGAATATTTTTTGAGGTTATATATAATAACTGCATGCATGGTCTCTTCCTTATATCTTAAGAAATTAACAAAGCTTAATTTTGAGGTTATAGAAAATTTGACATATTGGATTTACTTGTATTTTATGGTTAGATTACTCATGATTTTAATTTTTATTTAAGTAATTTAAAAGTGATTCTTTTACAGGAGATCAATCATGCTGGTGCTGGGGGATTGTGGGCTGAGCTTGTGAGTAATAGAGGTCATTAATTTTCATATTCTCAAAAACTTGTAAAATGATAACAATTAAATTTAGAGAATAATTTCCTAACATGAAGAGTTTTATATGGAAAATCACATCAATCATTAACATATAATTAAGGAGACAAAAATCATATTTAGAGCAAAATATTTATTTAACGTAAAGAGGAACCAATAATTGTACCAAATTGACTATATATTTTCATATCGTACAGGTTTTGAAGCTGGGGCTACACAAGTTCCATCAAATATTGAACCTTGGAGCATAGTTGGAACAGAATCATCCGTTTTAGTGCAAACTGAACTCAGTTCTTGCTTTGAACGTAATAAGGTTGCATTGAGAATTGATGTGCTTTGTGACAAATGCCCTCTTGGTGGTGTTGGAATCTCTAACCCTGGTTTTTGGGGCATGGTGAGACTAACTAACAAATACTAATATTACCTTCTTATATAAATATATTTTGCCTCTTAGTTTATGATAAAATCTTATTTCAGAATATAGTGCAAGGGAAGAAATACAAGGTTGTCTTGTTTGTTCGTTCAATAGGACCACTAGATATGACAATATCATTCAGAAAAGCAGAAGATAGAGGGATATTGGCTTCAACCAATATCAAGTGAGTACGATATTCTAAATAACCTCAAAAAAGCCTCTTTAGTATCTGAGAATTATTATACTAATAATTGATAATTGATCTTGCAGACGTTCTGCATTAGAGGTTTCAAATTGGAAAAGGATAGAGACTATTTTGGTAGCCATTGCATCAAGTACTAATGGAACTTTGCACTTAACGACAACCCAAAAAGGGAAGATATGGTTGGACCAAGTATCTGCTATGCCTTTAGACACATTTAAGGTAAACTCTTGGCAATGCCCAAATTTTCTTTTTTAATAAACAACAATTTTGGTCTTTTGATGGATCTTTCGTTAGTCAGATTGGTCATCAAACGTGTCCTTCTTTAGTTTGTTCAATCCCACAATTACTAAAAGAAGATAGACACAAAAATGTTTTTGCAATCTAGATTCATTTGGAAACCACTGGCAAAATGACTATTTACTCTTCTTTCTCTTGAAGAAAAGTTTAGTAAAACCTTCAAACTTGTCTTGGCATAGGGACATGGATTCAGAAGTGACTTGGTCAACATGATGATACAGATTGAAACCAAATTTTCTCGAGATTTCCAGTATGCATACAAATAAAATGATAAGGAAGAGATTTATTAGGCTTTTCATTTTTTTCTGTCTTACTTAGAGACGTGCTTTAGTAATCTAGTGAAATTGAAAATGTATTATCTTTTTTTCTTTGGTTTAAATATGTGTTTGGTCTCTGCAAATAGGAGATCATTCGATTTTAGTCATTGCAATTTTTTTAAAAGAAGTCCCTCCTATCCCATGGGTACAACAACTCATGATATGTGAAAGAGACTACAGACCATGTGTAGCTCTTCCGCTACCACCATACAATCGCATGTGTGGACCAAAAACATATTTAAGTATTTTTCTTTTTGTTGAAAAACTTATAGCACATTAAGTCTTGAGTTGAACATTTTTTTCCTAACAAATACTTACCCAAATCTATACTAAGTGCGTGTTTGGACCCACGATAGGAGGAGTGTAAACATACGCCCATGCTAACGCTCCATGTCTTAGCTTCTGCGTTGTAGCATCGTGTTCTCATGCATCCAAATATGCATGAAGTCTATGTTTCGATTCGCGGACAAGTGGCATTTTCTCATGCCTCAATGCTCTCCTTCAGAGTAGAAGCTACGTCTTGTTGCTTCTAGTTTACCGCAAGTCAAAAAGACACCAAATGTGAAAACAAACAATCATTAAGATTCATCAAACAATTGTTTAGTGTTAGTAAATATTGTTCTTAGGAATGTATTGAATAAGTATCTGTACATACTCTATCTCATTCCTTCTTCATTAGTTTGTGTTTGAGTCATACTAAGAAACATTCCAAAATCCAACAATGTAATTTATTGTTTTGCAAGAGGTGGCTGTTTTGTCGAAGGAGAGACACTAAAAAATGCATTCAGGTGGAAAGATACTGTTGGACCCTGGGAACAGAGACCTGGACACTTGGGTGATGTTTGGAATTACTGGACAGACGATGGATTAGGTTACTTTGAAGGTCTTCAAGTAGGTTCAATTATTTCACACTCTGATTTTGTTGCGAAATTCAATCATGATGCACACCATTTTTCTTGTGTAGCTAGCTGAGGACATTGGTGCAAGGCCAGTATGGGTCTTCAACAATGGTATATTTTAACATTTATTGTTACTTGCTATGTTCGGTATCTAATTTCTCTAATATCTGAAACGTAATTTGAAGATCAAATATGGACATTAGAATTGATTAATGCAGTTTGCATACATGATATGTGGTTAATGAAGTGTCAAATTCGGTTAATGGATATACATAGGTGTTGCAACTCATTAACAATTAATTGAGTTCATTAATCACCGAGTGTGAAGTTCTTGAGTAATTTGTTTAGACGGTGGAAACACTCGCAACTCGCGTCCAAGCAAAAGCTACAGTAGATAGCTTCAATGTAATCGCACATTTACTGTATTGATATCGTGGTTCCAAACGTTCTATAAGTGTGTTGAGAAAACTATCTTCTTATCAATGAGTGTTGTGAAAAGTAAATGTTGAAATATGTGCTATCCCTATTCTTTCTATGAAGCTAGGATCAGTGCTGAATTGATCCTTTTTGTGTATGTTTAATTTTACTATACAGGAATCAGCCATACTGATGAAATTGACACGAGTCTCATCAAACCTTTTGTGCAAGTATATTTTCCTACACTTCTTTCTTTCCCATCCCATATTAATTAGCGTTGCTTCTTCCATTTTTTTAATCCATATTTCTAATGAAAATTTCACAGTCACATGTGTATATTTTTACCTTAATTTGCAGGAAGCACTTGATGGCATTGAGTTTGCTAGAGGTGCAGCTAGTTCAACATGGGGCTCCCTCAGAGCATCTATGGGGCACCCACAACCTTTTGACCTAAAATATGTTGGTGTTGGAAATGAAGATTGTGCAAAGAAAAACTACCATGGTATTCTGTCTCTTTTTCCTCCGTTTTTATTTTATATGTTTTCTTCATCAGAGGTATCGAACACTAAATATAAGGTATTAGCGAAGATTTGAACCTTAATTCGTTATATTGTGGGAGACTAACTCCTTCCACTAGACTCAAATCTCGTTGATTATGTATATACACTATCATTTGAATTTTACTTATATTTGATATTCCTTTTCCTTCCCTTTTTTACTATATATTATTTATAGGGTGAAAAACAAATGTCAAAATTTGGATCTAATATTTTAAAAACTTGTTTATTGATCAGGAAATTACCTAGCCTTCTACAATGCAATACGAAATGCTTATCCAGATATTCACATTATATCAAATTGTGATGCTTCTGCAAAGCCATTAGATCACCCAGCTGATTTGTATGATTATCATGTAAATATCCTATCTCTTATAATTTCATTTTTCTTTGATAAATAATTTGGTCTCCCTTTTAGTCATCCTTTCTCATACTCTAATGTTCGTACCAGACTTATCCTCGTGATGCTCAATATATGTTTAATAACGCTCATGTGTTTGATAAGACACCGCGCAATGGTCCAAAGGTTTTGTAATCTTCCTTTTTTCTTTTCTTTATAATGAATATTTTAAGATGAGTGAATGACGCCTTTGTCTAAGACAGAAAAACCACAATCCATATCTTTTGTTTATATTGTTCAAGCATTTGGTACTTGAATTGAATGGAATACTTTGTAGGCTTTTGTGAGTGAGTATGCTCTAATTGGAAGCAACCAAGCTAAGCATGGAACCCTTTTGGGAGCTGTGTCTGAAGCTGGATTTCTTATTGGATTAGAAACAAACAGGTCCTTTCTATTCACCCATGCAAATATATTTTTCTTACTTTAATCTTTTGAATTAGACCACTTTTTGGCCAAACTAAGATTAAGTGATGGATGAACTCAAATAATATTATAGATGAGTTGAGAAATTTAAATTACATGTATCAGAAAAGATAAATCAAGTTGTCAGCTACTTCATATTATTTCTTACTAAAGTCCATTTTTCCTTTTTTGATGCAGTGATCACGTTGCAATGGCTAGCTATGCACCACTTTTTGTAAATATAAATGATAGAAAGTATGTCTTTTTCATTCCATTATCGTAAATCTATAGAATAAGCACAATATTCTATTGAGTTATTGAAGATATAGTACATGAAGCTGCCCAGGGAAAGTACACAAATAAGACAATAGTCAAATTGCAAGATTAAATGCAAAGAGGATAAATGAATGGAGTAAAATAAGATGATTTTTGAGCTGAAATGGATTCCCTATTGTTGAGATATCCCGCATTCGCGCAGTCAATACATCAATGGCCGTTGGATCAAGATCGACCAACTCGCAAAACGTGCATTTATTCTAAAATTCGAAATACTTGGAATCTAAACTGTTTGACCATGACCCAACCACTATCAATATACTGATTATATGAGCTTGATGACAACATTAAATGTGTGATTTGTACTTGTAGTTGGAACCCAGATGCAATTGTTTTTGACGCCAATCAGGCTTATGGAACTCCTAGCTATTGGGTGCAATATATGTTTAGAGAGTCAAATGGAGCAACATTCCTCAAATCACAACTTCAAGAAGTTGATCCTAACTCAGTTGCTGCATCTGCAATTCTTTTGCAAAATTCTCAAAATAAGAAAACATACTTAAAAATAAAGGTAATGTATACTTTTTCTTTGGTTATATGTTAATTTATTGTCTTGAAGAAGTTACACATGTACAAATTATATTAGCATATTAGTATACCATTAATTATAGGTGAAGAGTGCTGGTAACACCATCTCCAACACTCACTCTGTGAATGGATGAAATTAATTATGCGGGTTCCACCATTTTGGAAATATGACAAACAAACTTAGTGAGACTCATATGAACTTCGTTTAATCATAGAGAGAGTGTTGGAGGAAAGTGTTAAAGAGAGTGTTGCTAACGTTTCTCTTTATAGATTTGTCAATTGTTGATTGTTACAATGTTATTTTCCCTTGGAATATCCTCATATATTGTTGCAAATGATCATTGTTCAGGTTGCGAACATAGGGAGTAATAGAGTGAATCTAAAAATTTCTCTTAAAGGATTTGTGAGCTCAAATCTAAATAAGTCAACGAAGACCATTCTCACATCTGGAGATTCTTTGGATGAGAATAGCTTCTCAAACCCAAAAAAGGTTCACGTGTTTATTTAATTTGAAATGAACTTGTTAATACATGAAAAGACTAGTGTGTGGATCTAACATAAAATGTTTGTTGTTTTGTATGCAGATAATACCACAACAAAGTAAACTTGAGAATCCTGGCAATGAGATGAATGTAATAATTCCTCCAGTTTCATTGACAGTATTTGATTTGTTATAATAATCAATGGAATGATTTGTAAATTATAACTATATCGTTTTATGTAATTAAGATCAGTTTTATGCAGTTCAAGGTGTTTTCTTTCATTTTAGTTAATATTTGACAAGTTATATTGCTACAAGCAGATATAACAAGCTTCCTCTCCCTTTAAAAGTTGAAATTAACATTAAAAAATTATGGTTCCTTTTTGAGTTAATTAGAAACTAACCTGCCAGTAATTTTATTTAAATTTGTAGCCGAGGCAGTAATTAAACAACCTTTTTTTAGATAAGCAATTTTATTGAAAGGGGTACAGCCTACCAGGGGTGCACCAACCCATAAAACGAAAGTGATACCTCATTAAAACCTCAATGGGTACCTCACATATAAAGTACATTAAACTGAGTAAAGACAACCTGTAGGACAATTAAACCAGTTTAACAACGATACTCTACAGTTTCTATCATTCCTAGCTATAAACCAACCCCAGGCAGTATATTTACGGACATAACAATTGATTTAACATTTACAACATCTCCCTTAAAGTGTAAGGACTTGTATCCTTGTATTGGAAGCCATGACAAACTTAATATGTATACCTTAAAATATCACCCAGTGAAACGAATTATAATGAAGAAAATTTCATCCTTATTCTCTTTGTTCAATACCTCTACAGTTACTTGTTCGGTCGCCTTTTGTAGGTCTTTTACGCTTCTTGCAAGTGTGTCTGTTTAGAGTTGTAGTTACACAACAAAGTTTAGTGTAGACTATGGGTTAACACATTATGGAGATATCATAAACCCAACAAAAATGGGCAACACATAAACAAATCTTGTCAAATCATATTAAACTGACTAACATAGAAAGAAACAAAGAAAGGAAGAGGAGTTTCAACCAATGATTTTTAAACTGAAATCAAAGAACATTATAGCATATCTCAAAATGGATCAGATACCTACACATCATTCAAAGAATATTAAAAGAGAATATCTCATGTAATAGTTACTGATGTTTAGGAGCAAATCTAAGGCAAAGAAACATGACATATACAAAAAGAATTAGAGTCAAAAAAGTAAAAAAAAAAAAAACTGAATCAAAATTTCTTACCTCAATCAAAATCAATTTCTCACCTCCATTTAACAAATTAGCACCTAAAAAAATAACAGTTTCAGTTTGAGCGAAATTCAAGTCAGGATCGTTCTTCCAAAAACTCAACTTTAAAAAAAGTTATGAAATTTGAATATAAAATATTACCTTGTGACATGATTTGCAACTTTGAACTGAGTTAAAATTGAAGGCAAAATAAGCTCGAAGATGACATGACGACACCAAAAAGGAGTAGAAGAAGCAGATTCCTACAAAATATAGTAAAAGGAAAAAAACTTTTCAACATATTGCAATTTTCTTTCGTAAAAAACAACACATTGATATTTACTTATTGTTAGCCTGTATTTTCGACAGGCTAAATAAATGCAGTCAACGAGGGTTGACCTTTTGCTCTAAGGGAAACAATGTAGGTCTTCGACACCAAGAGAATGTATCAAAGGTGGTTTTCGACCACTGAAGGTGCTTGGTGGGTTCGGAGACTTGAAAGGTACATTTCGACAAGAGGATGAAAGTCAAAAATGGCAGCAGATTTAAGCTAAGGAGATGACGTCGAAGAAAGCAGTCACAATGCTATCGAAGACCTTGGTTACCAAGTTGTCGAAGGCTTAGCGGTTATTAGTTTGAATTTTGAATATGTTAACCGTTGTAGGCAGTTTTCTCCGTCTTTTTAGTATATATAGCTTTTTCTCAGAAGAAAAAGGGGTCGCAGTCACAACATACTAAATTCTCACACTCAAACTTCCAAGTCACAGAGAAAACTGAGTAACAGAAGCAATGTATGAAACCTGCGTACCATTTCTTTCCATTTTGAATGCAATTTAAGTTTTTACTTTTAAACTTTCTTTTCAATTTGTTTTACTTTTATGCAATTCTACAAACTCCTTGACGTTCAAGGCAAATTAAGAGTTTCAATCCCTTGAAACCAATTCTTTCTTCTGTAAAACTTTTAGAACAATCGAACTGTTACGTATGCAATTAACACAATATGCTCTTGAGATTCACTGGTTGATCTCGCAAGCAATATTTAGTTTTAGACCAGCGGTTGTTTACCAAAAATCACGGTAAACACTTATGTGGTTTATGATATTTTGGAATCACCTATTTAATTTCTTCTTATTTCTTTTTGATTGTTCTGGGCTTCTGGTACCATGCACACCCCTCTCTTTTTTCTTATGCGATTCTGATATAGAAATTGAAATGCTATTAGCTTGTGTATATGTTTTTCAAAACATGGAATATTTTGAGATTAATATTTTTGAAATCAATTTTGTCTTCTGATGTTTTATCTCATTTATTTTCATGATTAATTTTGAAATTTTTATCAGCCAATTTTTTTTTTGTTTTTTTGAATTTGCATTTTTGTAGTATAATAACAACAAAAACATAGAGTAAAAGTTTTTATGGATAGGAAAATTAATGCTATAGATTATAGATTATTGATTATCATAAAAGAGAACAATTGTAAATATTATTTTTACTTTTCAAAAGGTTGTAAAACATGTTATAATATATTTTGTAAGAGAAAATTGATGTTTAAAAATGAAAATTTAGTTATATATATATATATATATTATCTATATAATAAATAATTTTAGATAATTGTCTATACAAAAAATTCCTATTATTAAATAGGATTGAGAAAAAATAAAAACTCTATAATATGTAGGCTCTATTGTATAGTATTTTTTTTTATAAAAAAAGTAGACAATCGTGAAAATATGTAATATTTAGAATAACTCTATTGTATTAGTTTGATGATAGTCAACTATCGAGTAATTACAAATACCCATGAAAATGAAAATTGTTTCAAAAGTAAAAATATCCAAACGACTTTCGTGAGCCTCAAAAGTAAAAATAAAAACCATCACGAGCAGAAAAAAGTTTCTATGAGCCATATAAGACACTGCCACACTCATCATCTTCATAAATCTCAATTTCAAGAAACAAAAAGGATCACCTAAATTCAATTTTGGTGCAAAATTCTATTTTGTTAAAAGAGTAGTTTTTAAGCAAAAGCGAGCCATTATAGCAACTACATAGAGAGAAAAAAAGCATGTAGAATAATGGGAAGCAACCTTAATAACACCATGGAGAGATCAATGAAAAAATCAGGCATAGCTAGAAATTTCTAGTCCATGTATCTGTCGATGTCACATCACAAATATAAAATATAACACAAAATAATAGTTAATAGATCATGCAAAATTAAAAACTACAATGAAAAAAGGGAATAGGAATAGAGATCATTGAGATTTGTGGAAGAGATAGAGAGAAATGCTTACTTCAAAGTCAGGGGCTTCCTTAGCTTCCTCAGGCAAAAATGATTGAAACTTGAGAGAAAACAAAAAATAAAACAGAACAAATTAAGTATAAAATTGTAATTAGTAAACATTGGAACTAGACATAGAGAGAAAGTTGTTGAAGAAGAGACTGTGGCATCAAGGCTTGTCGTTGTTTAGTTAACCTGCTGTGATTTTCTATTTTCAACTTCTTTTTTCTCGTCTTCAACCGTGAATTTTCTAAAAAAAAACCAAATATCACTACGCCAGAATTGTAAAAAGAGATCGCCACCTTTAGTAGCGTTTATAAAAAAACGCTACCCATTTTAATAACACGCTACACCATTAGTAGCGCTTTAAAAATAAAACGCTACCAATTAGGTAACACGCTAGACGGATCCTAGCGCTTTTACTTAAAACGCTAGCAAATTAGAAAACACGCTAGACGGATCCTCTAGCGCTTTTATTCAAAACGCTAGCCAATTAGAAAACACGCTAGATAGATCCTCTAGCGTTTTTATAAAACGCTAGGTATTTAGTAAACACTCTGAGATGGATCCTCAGCGCTTTTATTCAAAAACGCTAGGTATTTAGAAAACACGCTAGATAGATCCTAGCGCTTTTTATAAAACGCTAGGTATTTAGTAAACACTCTAGACGGATCCTAGCGCTTTTATTCAAAACGCTAGGTATTTAGAAAACACGCTAGATAGATCCTAGCGTTTTTTAGAAAACGCTAGGTATGGTTAAATAATATTTTTTTTGTTTCCTATTGAGCTACTTCCTTTCTCAGCTAACACTCTCACCCAGAAATGCAAAATCACTCACCCAGAAACGCAAAACCCTAACACCCTAACTCAAATTAACATCATCTCTCTCAAGGAAAATCATCTCTCTCGATGAACATCATCTCTCTCACTCGCACAACATTGGTGAGTTTTTGTTCCTTGCTCTGCTTCTTGTTAGATATTAATTGTGGGTTCTAGTTTAGAAATATATTAGTTTTGTCACTTGTGCACACTAGACTCTTCTTTTTTTTTTTTTTTTTTACCACTAGCCTCTTCTTGTTAAACATAAATTAATTATTTGGAAGACTAGACTATATGGTTCCTTTGTCTTGACCAAAGGACCGAGAATAGAAATAGAATATGATATAGATATAGCTTGGGAAAATAAGGAGTGGATTTGAAAAAATTTTAAAAGAGGAATTTTTGTTTGTTTTTTTATATGAATTGATTCTTCATTATATTCGAATTGCTTGATGGGTCATATGTTAAAGTTCTCTTCTCGTGATTTTATTATAAATATAATTTGGAAATTATGGATAGAAATTGGATGTCCGCCAATCGTCTGTCCAAGGAGTATACATTGGAGTGGATTATTTTGTGAGTTGTCTTTGTTGAACGTTTAGGGACTTCTAGTGGTATGAAATGTCCTTGTTTAAGGTCTTTGTTATGTAAAATCGATTCTATGCAGAGGAGTTGGCACGACATTTAAAGGCGAATGGAATTGATCAAAGTTACACTTGTTGGATAATGCACGGTGAGAAAAAGGTGAATCTTCAAATATGAATGATATTAGTAAGAGATATGCGCCACTGGGCTGACACCTAACACATTCATTTGATGCGAACGAATTTGAAGAGATGGCAAAGGTGGTTGAAGAGGATCTTAATGATTGTCCCGAAATGTTTGAGAAGTTGATAACCGATGCAGAGACACCATTGTATGCGGGTTGTAATGAATTCACAAAATTATTGGTGTGATCAAGTTGTATAACTTGAAAACTCGCCACGGATGGACGGATAAGAGCTTTACCGATTTACTCTCACTTCGAAAGAAATGTTGCGAATGATAATGTGCTTCCTTCTCGGACGTATGATGCAAAGCAAATGTTGGGGTCTATTGGCTTGAACTATGAGAAGATACACGCTTGTCCGAATGATTGCATTTTATTTCTGAATGAACATGCGTTGTTAAAGTCGTGTCCTAAATGTAATGCACCATGAGATAAGAAGAAAGAGTCCGCTCCACAAAAAGGTGTTGTGGTATTTTCCTATAATTCCTCGATTTAGCGCATGTATCGTAGTTCGTAAGATGCAAAACACTTGACATGGCATGAGGATGAAAGGATTAAAGATGGTATGCTACGACACCCGTGAGATTCTCCGCAATGGAAAAAATCAATATTGAGTATCCTAATTTCGGGGATGACCCGAGAAACCTACGCCTTGCATTGTCTCACTGATGGATTTAACCCGCACGGTATCCAGAGTAGCTCCCACAAATACATGGCCCGTGATTTTGGCGATTTATAACTTATCGCGTGGCTTTGCATGAAACGCAAATATATGATCTTTGTCTTTGTTAATTTAGGCCCAAACAACCGTGAAATGATATTGATGTATACTTGGCTCCTTTAATTGAAGACTTGAAGCAAATGTGGGAGACTGGGGTAGAGGTGTATGATGGGTTCAGAGAAGAAAGTTTCACCCTGAGGGCTATGATCTTTGGCACAATTAACGACTTTCCTGCATACGGCAATCTATCTGGGTACAAAGAACAAAGGGCGCGTGTGCATGCCCTATATGTGAAGATAACACAGATTGGATGTGGTTGGAACATGGTAAGAAGAATATCTATCTTGGTCATCGTAGATTTTTGCCATCAACTCATCACTATCGATTGTGGAGAAAGGCATTTGATGGGAATACAGAAACACGTAGAGCTCCCGCTTTGTGACGCAAATGTGTTTTGAAAAGGTGGAAGATTTGAACATTAAATTTGGGAAGCCTTTTGCAGGAGAGATTGCCAAACGGGGTGGAAGAAAAAGTCGATTTTCTTTGAGTTGCCATCTTTGAAGTCATTATATGTAAGGCATTTCATTGATGTGATGCATGTTGAAAAGAATGTCTTCGAAAGTGTCATTGGTACCTTACTCAATATGCCGGGTAAGACTAAAGATACCATCAACTCAAGGTTGGATTTGGTTAGTATGGGTTTGAGACCTGAATTGGGTCCTGGTAAAGAAGGGTACACGTACATATCTACCTCCGCACTCATACTCTATCTAGAAAGGAGAAGACTGTCTTTTGTGAGTTTCTTCATGGAGTTAAAGTTCCAGGAGGATACTCTTCAAATGTGGCGACTCTTGTATCGATTAAAGACCTCAAGTTAAAGTCTCTAAAGTCCCACGATTGTCATGTTCTCATGGAGAATTTGCTACCCATTGGTATACGATCCATTTTGCCTAAGAAAGTGCGTCGACCTTAACCAAACTTTGTTTATTCTTTAAGGCGATTTGTAGTAGAGTGATTGACCACGAAAGTTGCCAACATTGCAAAGAGAAATTACTCATCACTTTGTGTGAGCTTGAGATGTATTTCCCACCTTCCTTTTTTGACATAATGATTCATCTAATAGTTCATCCGGTTAGAGAGACACAATTGTGTGGCCCATGTTACATGAGATGGATGTATCCGTTTGAGCGTTACATGAAGATATTAAAAGGATATGTGAAAAACCGATCACGACCCGGGGGTTGTATTGTTGAGCGCTACATAGTTGAAGAAGTCGTTGAGTTACGCACCGCCTATCTATCTAGTCTTGAATATTCGTGGGACCGCCAAGGTCTCGTCATGCAGGAAGGATTAGTAAAGGGATGACAGGAAATAAATTAGTGATGGTATCAAGGAAAGAACTAGAGCAAGCACACTTGTACGCTTCTTCACAATGATAGTGAGGTTGATTCATATGTTGCCAAGCACAAGGAGATTCTTAAGAGTCAATTCCCGGGAAAAGAAGCAAGTTTGGTTAGCAAAAGAACACAATAGGAGTTTCATAGTGTGGCTAAAACATCACATTGATGGTGAGTGTGTTTCGAATCCTACTTCGATTTCAAAAAGATTGAGATGGTTAGCAAAAGGTCCAAATATACATGTCTTCTCTTACAACAACTATCTAATGAACGAGTGCACTTTCTATACAAAAGAACAAGATGATCAGAGTAAAATGCAAAATAGTGGGGTGACTCTTGTAGCTCATTCTATGCATGCATCCAGTGCCAAAGATAGAAATCCCATATATGTGAATATGTCTTACTTTGGCTTCATTGAACACATATGGGAGTTGGATTACAATATGTTTCAGAGCTCGTGTTCAAATGTGAATGGGTTGACAATAATCTTGGTTTCTGATTGATGAATTAGGGTTCATGCGGGTGAATTTCAACAAGTTAGGATATAAAGATGAACCTTTTATTTTAGCATCGCAAGCTCAACAAGTGTTTTATGTCACCGATCCAGCTTAATATCAATTGGTCTATTGTTCTATTGATGACAAAAATTTGTGTATAACAACGATGATGATGAAGCACCCGATGATGTTGGTGTTGAGGGCGACCCGTTCTTGAACATCGTAACCAATAATAGGGGAAAATACTTCTATAGAGGATGTTGTATATTTTAGAAAAGATCATAATGATGGAATTTTTATTCGTCGGAAAAAAATACCAAGACGCGAATTGCAAACAAAATTTTATCTAGGAAAAGGAAAAGGTAATATAGACTTAATGATTTCTCGTTATTTTTATTAATAGATAATTATTATATTGTTTTTGTAAATTTAACAATAACATGGATTATGTTATATTGCAGTCGATGGCATCACTTAGTGATCATGAGATCTAGTGGTCAAGACAAAAGTAGTCATTTATGTTATATATGGTATAGCTTTAATTTGTAGCTACTTTTGAGTTTCATAATGTAAGTTACTTATTATGTTGTATGATTTGTAAACAAAAATATCTATTAATAGGTTGAATTTTGTGTGTATCTATATATTGGATTGTAATGATATTGGCTGAATTTTGTTGGAATGATATTTGATGAATTTTGGTTTGGAAGGAATGAATTAATAGGTTGTAATTAAAAGGGAGAATAAACAAAAATAAAAAAAATAATTAAAAAAAAAATCAGTCAATAGGTAGCGTTTTAGAGTGAAAACGCTAGAAATGAAGTTAAAAAATTCATTCAATACCTAGCGTTTTAAAGTTAAAACGCTAGGAATTGTAAAGAGGAGCTAGAGGATCCCTAGCGTTTCTGAAAACGCTAGGAATGCTAATAAAAGGTGCTATAGCATCCCTAGTGTTTTACATAAAACGCTAGGAATGCTAGTAAAGGTGCTATAGCATCCCTAGCGCTTTTAAAGAAAACGCTAGGAATGCTATAGCACCTTTTTTACTAGCATTCCTAGCGCTTTACCAAAACGCTAAGAATGGTAAACACGCCGCTAGTTGATCCTAGCGTTTTACATAAAACGCTAGGAATGCTAGTAAAAGTGTGCTATAGCCTAGCGTTTTACATAAAAACGCTAGGAATGCTAGTAAAGGTGCTATAGCATCCCTAGCGTTTTTCTGAAAACGCTAGGAATGCTATAGCACCTTTTACTAGCATTCCTAGCGCTTTCTTAAAAACGCTAGGAATGGTAAACACGCTGCTAGTTGATCCCTAGCGTTTTATGTAAAAACGCTAGGAATGCTATTAAAATTTTTACAAGGCGCGCCTCTCATCTCCCTCACACACTCACGCACAACCCGAACTCATCTACCTAACTTTTCTCCACGAACAACCCGTAACTCATCTTCGCTTCATCTTCGCTTCATCGTACCTCTTCGCTCATCTTCGTTCATCATCACGCACATTTCGCTTCATCTCCACGCACAACCCAGGTTACCCATTTCTTTCATCTCCACGCACAACCGGTTACCCATTTCGTTCATCTCCACGCACATTTCTCGTATGGATTTTCTTTTTCTCCCGATTGTATTGTACATAGATTGCCACTTTGCTTGCATGTTAGTTATAACAATGTTCTGTTATTGAACAAAAGATTTGATACTAGTCTGCATATGGCTTCTAGGTTACTCTTACTCTAGGTTTACTCTAGGTTACTTAGTGCATGTTAGTTATAACAATGTTCTGTTATTGGCATTTTGAACAAAAGATGAACTCTTGATACTAGTCCGTACATGGCTTCTAGGTTACTCTTACTCTAGGTTTACTCTAGGTTACTTAGTGCATGTTAGTTATAACAATGTTCTCATTATTGGCATTTTGAACAAAAGATGAACTCTTGATACTAGTGCATACATGGCTTCTAGGTTACTCTAGGTTTACTCTATGTATGTTTACTCTAGGTTACTTAGTGCATGGCTTTGATCATTACTTTGTGCATGGCTTCTTCTATATTTTGTTAAGTGTTTGTTGGTTCTAAACAATTAGAAAGCTAAAACTCACCGAGTCTTATTCATTTGGGTGATTGCAAGTCGGATGGCATCACATAGTGATCACGATAGTAGTCGTGGTGGTGATGGGGGTGATAGAAACACAAAGAAGTTCACTCCCGAGGAATTACATCGAAAAAGAATATCGTCAATCGGATAAGTAAAGGACACGAGAAATATAAGGTAAGTTAATTACTAATTATTAATGTTGTTCTCTACCTTTCCAAGTTATCTAATTATTTAATGATTTAATTATTTAAGGTCCGATGGAGTGTTAAAGGTTTGCCAATTGGAGACAACGGCACAAATTTAATTAGCTTTATTGGTACTAAGGTGAAGCAAATCTTTCCAATTTCAATTAAAAGTTGGAATGAGAAAGATAATCGAGTTTTGCCTAAACCGAAAGATGATTTTTGGGACTTAATACAGTATATAATTTTAGACCTCTTTAATAATCTTATTTAGTGATTTTTAGTTATATTTATTTAATCCATTTTTATGTATAACTAGAAACACTTTGATGTCGATGAGTCCCAAGAGATTGGATATCAAGGAAGCGGGAAGGTTGCATAGGGCTTACGAGAACTGATGTGGGGAAAAAGTATTCAAACGCGTCGATGGGACCATCGAGACAGAGCCTCGGCCTTCAGTATGCATGGGAATTATAACTAAGGAGGAATGGACCAAATTTGTAGATATACGCACTCTGAGATCCGGATTTCTGGTTAGTATATTAATTATTTAAGTTATATATATATTTCACAAGTAGATATCATTCATTAATGTAGTAGTATCTTTTTAAATAGAAAAAGAGCAAAGCGAATAAAGAAAGAGCTTCTAATCCCGAGTACCCTTATAGAGGAGGTTCTAGTGGATATCAAATTCTCGAAGAAAGATTGGTAAGAAATTAGTTTAATTTATTATGATTTAATGAATCTTTTAATTTACAGCTTGATTAACAATTATTAAACTTAAATAGTTCTTCGGAAGAGGGGAAAGATCCAACTCAAGAATCCTTTGATCGCATGCGATTGTCCGGTTAGAGGCCCGACAAAAACAAGGATGGGGAGATTGTGGATCCGAAAACTAAGGAGGTCAAGGACAAAATTGTAAGTATTTTTTTTAATCCGTTACTCGATTTTTTTTGACACGTGAACATATTTTTTATTGTCGATTAAATTTCGTTGACACTTGTTTATTATTTCTATCCGTTACTCGATTTTTTTTGACACGTGGACATATTTTTTATTCTCGATTAAATTTCTTTGACACTTGTTTATTATTTTTATCCGTTACTCGATTTTTTTTGACATGTGGACATATTTTTTATTGTCGATTAAATTTCACTTGACACTTGTTTATTAATTTTATCCGTTATTTATGTTTGTGCATCAGCAAAGCATATCACAATCTGTATCACAAGGAGATTTAACAGATTGTGATGGTCACCAAGATGTCCTTGCTCGTGCCTTGGGAAGGGAAGAGAGAGGGTCGGATTAGAGGTTATGGATATGGGATTCCTCCGACAACCGTGTTTGGGCCAAAGAAGAGCCAAAGCAAGGGGTGCGGGGATTGTAAAGTCATGGCGGAAAAGTATGACGAGCTATCCAAGAATGTTCTTGTGCTAATGGAAGAGAGAGAGATGTTTAAGCGACTCTTGGCACAAAGGATTGGTGCACCATCCTGTTTGCACCACCCCTGCTTTGAACCTATTGAGCTCTTTGCACCCCCATAGCGCCCGAGATAGTTTGCACCATCCCTTCAACACAGTATTTAACAAAACTCGACTGCTTTTTTGTACAATTGTATTTGATAAAATTATCATGTATATTTATTTTTCTTTATAATTGATTTAGGATAATGTGAGTGTGAGCTATATATTGCAAACCCACATCGAAAGGTTGCGATGGGTTTGATATGTAACCAATTGAGTGCCACATCGCACAATCGTGCCATGCCCGAAAACCATTTGAGAGTTAGGGTAGACTATTCAATAGAGGGTCTCGCACCATTGCTCTGCTCCAATTGCTAATGCGGATATATTTACTGTGGATCAAGCGCTTAGTACTTTTGTGGCATGGCTCGAACAACTTGTCGTTGTAAGTGACAATATTTTTGTTAATAATTAAATGACTATAATGTGTGTTAACTAACTAGCTAATTAATCATTTTTTTAATATATACTAGGTACCCCATGTGTCCCGACCTTCCCTTCCATGAAAGTCTCCCAACCTTCCCTTCCACTACCAAACTCTCCCGACCATCTTCTATACAAACCAGTCCCAACATGTTGGTCAATTTCCCAATGATGAATTCCGAAACTACATCGATTCTCTAAAGGTCCACATTAAAAAAATGAACCAGATTTACCAAATTTTTTGCCGCCCGATAACATTGTGGGCTGGAAACAGTTGGTAATGATCAACATCGAGGATATGAAAGCTATAGTTGAGATGGATTGGGCCACGCCCATCGATATCGAGTATACCGGTATGTATTAAATTATTTGTACACAATAGTTGTTTATATTAGAGTATATATTAGAGTATATATATGAGGATCTCAAAGTTGTATA
The DNA here is from genome assembly GCA_020916435.1 of Oxytropis ochrocephala. NCBI lineage: Eukaryota > Viridiplantae > Streptophyta > Magnoliopsida > Fabales > Fabaceae > Oxytropis > Oxytropis ochrocephala. The sequence goes on from CM037091.1 coordinate 92,331,461, forward strand.
TATATTATTTATAGGTTTTTGTACAATCGTCTTACGGTCCTTTTCTCAACGGACACACGTAAGTATTTCTTCTTGTGTCCGGCTTGTATAGTTGTGTTTCATAAAGGTAACACAGAGGAACGCATTAAGACTATAAAGAGTGAAGTACAAAGTTATATCCATTCACGCTTCATGGAAGCCAAGCATTTGAAGGGCGACTCTTTATTTTTGGCACCACTCAATAATGGGTGAGAAATTTAGTCTTCAATCACTTGTTTAATTATTTTGAGGATTGTATTATAGTGTAAATTAATGTGTACTCATTCGTTCTTCATTTACTTGCAGGCAACATTGGGTACTCTTTTTGCAATAAACCCTAAGCACAATGTTGTCTATTATCCGGATTCACTTCAAGGCCATTACAACGTCTCACGAAGACTTCAGTAGAATCGGTTGAGAGGTGTGTATGTGTAACCCTCTCATTTTAATTTGTATAATTTAATATATGTATTTTGTTCAACTTAACGTTATATATATATATGTATGACGTTACAGTGCTTTGAAAGAATACTTGGGATTATCTACAAGTAAAACAAGATGGCTACCCATAACTGTAAGCTTTTTAAGAATCATTCTTATAATTTTAATTGATTTTTTGGTCATAAAAATGTGACAATTAAGTTATAATCTTTTGCTTTGTAGTGTCCTAAACAACCAAATAGCAATGATTGTGGGTACTATGTTATGAGGTTTATGAAGGAGATTATCACTCATGACAAAGTAACAATCCCAACCAAGGTAACTACTTAGATTTCTTTTTTATATTGATATTATAATACTTACTCAAATTTAATAAACATTTTAATTCTAATTTTATTTCATTTTATTTTCAGTATTTTCCCAGCTTCAAAAAAATCCAGAATTACTCTGCTGAAGAACTTACAAAGTAGTAAGGGGGAGTGGTGCCATTATGTTTCTAGCTTTTTGTAGCAAGTTTTGAGATTCATAATAGTTTAGTTATTATTTATGTTGTATATATTGGATTTATATTATGTTGTAAGTACTTCTTAGAATGATATATATTGGATTGGAAATATTATTTGATGAATTTTGTTGACTGAATTTTGTTTGAATGATATATTGGATTGGAATGTATTTTCTGAATTTGTTGAAAAGGGAATGAATTTATAGGTTGTAATTAAAATGGAGAACAAACCAAAATAAAAAAAATATTTAAAAAAAAATTCAGTCAATAGGTAGCGTTTTAGAGTGAAAACGCTAGAAATGAAGTTAAAAATTCATTCAATACCTAGCGTTTTAAAGATAAAACGCTAGGAATTGTAAAGAGGAGCTAGAGGATCCCTAGCGCGTTTTCTGAAAAACGCTAGGAATGCTAATAAAGGTGCTATAGCATCCCTAGCGTTTTATATAAAACGCTAGGAATGCTAATAAAGAAAGAGCTATAGCATCCCTAGCGTTTTATATAAAACGCTAGGAATGCTATAACATCCCTAGCGTTTTATATAAAACGCTAGGAATGCTAGTAAAAAGGTGCTACTGAAGATCCCTAGCGCTTTTATATAAAACGCTAGGTATGGTAGTAAAAAAAGGGCTATAGTATCCCTAGCGTTTTAATTTAAAACGCTAGGAATGGTAGTAAAAAAAGAGCTATGGGATCCCTAGCGTTTTTATTTAAAACGCTAGGAATGGTAGTAAAATGAGCTATGGGATCCCTAGCGTTTCTGAAAACGCTAGGAATTGTAAAAAGCGCTGGGTCAATGGCTAGCGTTTTATATAAAACGCTACGTATGTCTAAAACACGCTGGGTAAATGGCTAGCGTTTCTTAAAACGCTACTAATGGGGTGTACGCATTAGTAGCGCCAGCTTCTCTAGCGTTTTAAAACGCTACCAATGCCCAAAAAAAACGCTGACAAAGCTTGTACGCTGGCGTAGTGTATCTGAGATGAATACTGAAGAATAGGGGTTTCTATATCAATCAAGATGGAAAGTAGCAAAAATTGAGATTCTGTGAATGTCGCATCAAGAGTGAGAGGAGCTTCAAGTGTGGTTGAGAGAAATAGTAACGTTTTAGAAATAGATGATTCAAGTTGAGAAACTTGAGGGTTAAAGAATCTATGGAGATATAGAGGGACATAAAATTTGAATGGGAAAGGAATAGGAAGAAGAAAAAATTTAGAAGATGATGGTACAAATGATTTGTGCATTGTAATTTATGCATTTTAAATTTAATTGTCTGTTACAAAATAAATGAATTTCAAATGATGTGTGCATTGCTTAGCATCGCACTTTACAAAATTTTTCGAACATTAAAGTGCCCCAAAATACACTGCTTAGCATCGCACTTTAGATATTTTGTTACCAAATTATATTTTTCGGTCATTGAGGAACAAACTTTGCATATTTGAATAGTTGAAATTTTTTGCGAACACTAAAGCATCCTAAAATACACGGCTTTGTATCGTACTTTACGTATTTTCTCACGAAATTATTATTTTTTCACCAAACCGGTTATTGAGGAACAAACTTTGCGTATTTGAACCGCTAATTTTTTTTAACGCTAAAGTATCTCAAAACATACTACTCAGTATCTCACTTGACATATTTTATTACGAAATTACTATTTTCTTTCAATAAATCGTTTATTGAAGAAAAACTTTCCGTATTTGAACAATTATTATTTTTTGAACGCTAAAGTACCTCAAATTACATTACTTAGCATCACACTTTACGTAATTTATTACATATTATTTTTCACCAATCAGTTATTGAATAGAAAACTTTACATATTTAAATAGTTAATTTTTTTTTTTCAAACACAAAAGTACCTCATAACAAATAACTAATTATCTCAAAATAAATAAATAAAATGAGTGGATGGGGCTGAAGTTCAAGTGGGAGTCGCACTCCCTAAGATTTATAGATAAGATAGAATCCATCCGTTGACACTTGATGTAAGACAAATGACTTACACCAAAATACAAACCGTTAAAATTAGTAAATCAACAGCCTTATGCACAAATATATACACTAAAAATAACATTGGCGTTCCCTAAGTTTTGGGGTATTGTGCGATTGCACCTTCTGTACAGTTTTAGGCACCCCCCACTGGTCTCTTTGCTAAATATTGTGAACCACATCTTTTTATCCACACTAATTTATCAAATCAAGTTTCTCTCAAAAACTATATATAAATACAAGCCAAAAAAGAATTAACAAAGTCAATTGGTTTCCGTTGTATGAGAGGAAACCAATTGAAAGATGAATACTTCAAAATTATGCTGCAGTTTTCTTTGGCTCTACATCATTTTGGTTGCATTTCAATGCAATGCTAATGTTGCTAAACAGACGCCAACTCTAATTGTAAACGCTGCTCATCGATCTGGACGGCCAATTCCCAAAACGCTTTTTGGAATATTTTTTGAGGTGGGAAATGCATGCATGCATGCATGACCTCTTTCTTATATCTTCAAAAATTAAATGTAACAAAGCTTCTAAGATCATACAAACTTAAACTTAAGGGTTACTGATGATATTCTTTTTTGTTTAAGTAATTTGCAAGTGATGTTAAAGTTTTGAACTTCTTTTGCAGGAGATTAATCATGCTGGTGTTGGGGGATTGTATGCAGAGCTTGTTAATAACAGAGGTCATTAAGTTTCATATTCTTTAAAACGTGTTGAATGATAACAAAAATGGCGAAAAATAGTGGCATAAATATGATTTTAGTCCTATAAATTGAAATAGTAGGAGGAACTCTAGAGGGCTCTGCTCCTCAAGTGGCAAGAGTTAGTCGTCGCAGCAGCAATAAATGTACCATATTTTAGCGGACTAAAACCGAAAAAATATTTACCTAACATAAAGAGGAACCAATAAATGTACCAAATTGGCTATTTTCATTGTACAGGTTTTGAAGCTGGGGGAAGGGTAGTTCCACCAAATATTTTTCCTTGGAGCATAGTTGGACCACCATCATCAGTTAAAGTGCAGACTGAACTCAGCTCTTGCTTTGAACGCAATAAGGTTGCAGCGAAAATTGATGTGCTCTGTGACAGGTGCCCTCCTGGTGGTGTTGGAATCTCTAACCCTGGATATTGGGGCATGGTGAGAGTTACTAACTAACTAACTAACAATATTGAAATGTAACTTATGATGATAAAAGTGATGTCATTCATAGAAAACAGATTGCAGAATAAGCTTATATATGAGCTATCATACATCAGGAAATGAACGAAATGAACTAACTATATTTGTTGTGTATCTCAAGTGTGACAAATCTTATATCGCCAAATAGTGAACAACATTAAGATCGAGTATATGATAGATTATATATCCAAGTGAAATTTATCATACATGTACATATATTGTTATCACAATTCTATCATTGAATTTTCAACCAATATTGATTCTGCATCTTATTATTTTCTTTATGATAAAATCTTATTTCAGAATATAGTGAAAGGGAAGACATACAATATTGTCTTTTATGTACGTTCAAACGGACCACTAGAGTTGACACTATCATTCAAAACAGAAGACGGACGGATAGTATTGGCTTCAAAACGTATCAAGTGAGTGTCATTGCCACATCCTAGAGAAGAGAAACTTTATTATCACTTGATGCAATAACTACCATTATAATTTATACTATACCAACTAATAATTGATAATTGATCCTACAGACGTACTGCAGCAATGGTTTCAAAGTGGCAAAAAGTAAAGATTTCAATGGTAGCCATTGCATCAAGTCCTAAGGGAAGTTTGCACATAACAACAACCCACAAAGGGACGATATGGTTGGACCAAGTGTCTGCTATGCCTGCAGACACATTTAAGGTAAATAAAATGAACTCTTGTCACTGCCCAAATTTTTTGAATGTATCAAAAACATCTTCAAATTTGTTAATCTTTAATCAATTTGGTCTTTAAATGTATCTTTCTTTAGTCAGATTGGTTATCAAACATGTCTTCTATTAGTCCGTCCAATCCCATAATTATTAAAATAAGATACACGCGAGAATATTTTTTATTTTTTTTTGCAATTTCGACACATTCATGAATCATACTGACAATGCCTGACATATTTAGAGACCAAAATAGTAAAATCTTCAAACTTATCTTGGTGTAGGGACATGGCTTCAGAAGTGACTTGGCCACAATGATGGCAGATTTGAAACCAGCCTTTTTCAGGTTTCCAGGTATGCGAAAAAGTAAAATGAAAAGGAAGAGATTTCAGGCTTTTCGTTTTTTTCGTCTTACTTAGAGGCATGCTTTAGTAATTTTGGTGAAAAACTGAAAAATATATTATCAATTTTAATACAAAAGTAGACGCTTACTTATTATTTTTTTAACGATATTTATTCAATGTGTTATTTTGCAAAAAGGTGGCTGTTTTGTTGAAGGAATGGCATTAAAAAATGCTTTCAGGTGGAAAGATACTGTTGGACCCTGGGAAAATAGACCTGGACACTTTAATGATATTTGGAATTACTGGACTGACGATGGACTTGGTTACTTTGAAGGTCTTCAAGTAGGTCCAATATCCAATTATTTCACATTTTGATTTTGTTGCCAAAGTCAAATCCAATCATGATGCACCATTTTTCTTGTGTAGCTAGCTGAGGACATTGGTGCAAAGCCAATATGGGTCTTCAACAACGGTATGTTATATATATATATATATATATATATATATATATATATATATATATATATATATATATATATATATATAAAACAATATTTATTGCTACTTCCTATGTCTGATGGTCTACTTCTCAAATATCATAAACGTAATTTAAAGATCAAATTGGGACAACAAAATTGACAACAATTCTAGTGGTTGGTTAATGAAGTGTCAAATTTGGTTAATAGATGTACAATATGTTGCAACTTGTTTACTATGAAACTAGGAACATTGCTGAATTTGTCCTTTTCTGTGTGTTTAATTTTACTATACAGGTCTCAGCCATACCGATCACATTGCGCCGAAAGACCTCCAACCTTGGGTGCAAGTATATATATTTTCCTACTCTTTTTTTGTTTCCCATCCCATATTAATTGGTGTTACTTTAATTTTCCCACTTTTTTAATTCATATTGCTAAAGAAAAGTTCAAAATGACATATATATATATACACACATTTATTTGTAGGAAGCACTTGATGGGATTGAGTTTGCTAGAGGTCCAGCTAATTCAAAATGGGGAGCCCTTAGAGCATCTATGGGACACCCGAAGCCTTTTGACTTAAAATATGTTGGTGTTGGAAACGAAGATTGTGGTTTTTTTAACAATCCAGTTATTTATCGTGGTATGCTTATTTAATCTACTACTTTGATCTTTTAATCTATTCGATTAGTTTTCGTATCTAAACAAAAAATCTACTTACTCATGTTATCATATACTATAAGTAAGTGAAAGCTTTTCTAAACTAATCTACTAAACTTATCTTTATTAATTGCCTTGATTTTTCTTTTCTTAGTGCAAGTAACTTTTAGTCTCTCAACTTTCATTTCATTTTTCATCATGTTCAAGAAAAATTAATATTGGTATTTTAAGAATCATATATGTTTCTTTTTTAACCGTTCTTAAAGGGTGCATATGGCTACTTCTTGCTTATATACAAAAACATAGGGAGTACTTTTGTTTTCTTTCAAAAAAAATTGAGTGAAAAATATTTTAATCAAATATTTATTAAAAACTTGTTTATTGATTAGGAAATTATATACCCTTCTTCGATGCAATACGAAAAGCTTATCCAGATATCAAAATTATTTCAAACTGTGATGCAACTAGCATGAGATTAGATCACCCAGCTGATTTTTACGAGTATCATGTAAATATTCTATCTCTCATAATTAATATCGTTTATACAATTTCATTTTGTTTTGATAAATAATTTTGTTTCCCATTTTAATCATCCTATCTCATACTCAAATTTTCTTTTCAGACTTATCCTGAAAAAGCTATAGATATGTTTAATAACGCCCATATATTTGATAAGATGCCGCGCAATGGTCCAAAGGTTTTGTAATCTTCCCTTTCTTGTTTATTTTATAACAACCATTTTAGAATTGATTGGAATACTTTGTAGGCTTTTGTGAGTGAGTATGCTCTAGTTAACGACCCAAAAAAGCCCAGAGAGGCACAAGCTAAGCAGGGATCCCTTTTGGGAGGTGTGTCTGAAGCTGGATTCCTTATCGGATTAGAAAGAAACAGGTCCTTTCTATTTACCCTTGCATGTATATTTTTCTTACTTTAATCTTTTGAATTAAAATACTTTTTTGCCAAAAGAAGATTAAGGGATGTATATTTTTCTTACTTTAATCTTTTGAATTAAAATAGCACAAATGACTAGTTATCATTTTCTGATGCAGCGATCACGTCGAAATGGCTAGTTATGCACCACTTTTTGTAAATGTCAATGACAGGCGGTATGTGTTTTTCAATCCTTTATCCCAAATCTATATATAGAATAATTAAGCTTCCCAGGGGAAATACACAAATAAGATGATAGTCAGGTTGCAAGTCAAAATAAGAGCTAGCTGAGTTCAAATGGATTCCCTATAGTCGTGATATCTCGCATTCATGCAGTCAATGCATCAATGCTGACTACATAAGTCAGGGATATCCTCTTCAGAGAAATCCAAATCCATTTATGAGTAACATTGAGATGTGCAATTTGTACTTGTAGTTGGAACCCAGATGCAATTAATTTTGACTCCAGTCAAGCTTATGCAACTCCTAGCTATTGGGTGACATATATGTTTAAGGAGTCAAATGGAGCAACATACCTCAATTCACATCTTCAAGGAGTTGATACTAAATACTTTGCTGCTTCTGCTATTCGTGTGCAAAATCCTCAAACTAAGAAAACTTACTTAAAAATAAAGGTAATGCATACTCTTTTCTTTAGTTATGCGGTAATTTGTTCTCCTAAAGAAGTTACACAAGTACAAATTATAGAAGCAGATTATTTGTGTTAAAGAGAGTGTTGCTAACACTTTTTTCATTTTAAGATTTGTCACTTATTATGAGAATATTGACTTCCCTTGAAATTTATATCCTCATATATTGTTGCATTCAATCCTTGTTCAGGTTGCGAACTTAGGGAGTGCAGCAGTGAATCTCAAAATTTCTATTAAAGGACGTTTGGGCTCAAATCTAGCTAAGTCAATAAAGACTATCCTCACATCTAGAGATCCATTTGATGAGAATAGCTTCGCAAACCCAAAAAAGGTTCACTTATTAATTTTGTCATAAACTTGTTACATGAAAAGGCTAGGGTATATGTGTGTGGAACTAACATCTAATGCTTGTTCGGTATGCAGATAGTACCACAACAGAGTAAACTTAAGAATCCCGGCAATGAGATGAACGTCATGATCCCTCCTGTTTCGTTCACGGTATTTGATTTAGTATAATAACAATCAATGTTATATATGGAGACCGTGTTGTTATTACTAAAATGTTGGAGAAAAAAATACCCTCCAGATCAGGGCTGTGTGTGTACATACATTTTGAAGACTAATGCAATTTATTTATTTATTCTTCATTTGGTGTAACTAAATAATACATGACAATTAGAGGGCACTTTTGGCAAAAGCAATTTTACAAATCAATGAGATTTTAAACTAACGAATAAATATTCTAATAAATCTTTTTAAATGTTTATTTTCAGTTACATACTACAACTATCTCCCTGACATGCACAAGAATCCATAAAGCTCAATTTAGGTTTTTTTTTTCACCCCCTCCTCCCACCCCCATAAATACAAAAAACCCAAAAATGCCCCTTACATTTCATAAAAAAAGGGACCAGACCCCACCACCCGACAGAAATCCCGAATTTACCTTTAAAAAAGGTAATTCCGGGAATTTGGTGTTGTTTTTCCCGGATTTAGCGCGAGAAGTTGGTAATTCCGGTTTAGGATTTTTGAACCGAATTTATCTCCACAAAAGGTAAATCCGAATTTTTTTAAAATTTTTTCCCAGAAATACCTTCTTTAAAGGTAAATTCGGTTCACATTTTGTGAACCGAATTTACCTCTAAAAAAGGTATTTCCGGAATATTTTTTTTTGGTAACATTGATATTTATTTTAAATAGATGGTTATTATGGATTTAACCGCTGCCTTTACGACATCTGAGATATTTCCCACTCGAGATGCAATGACACGTTGGGCTAGAGATACCGGGAAAGCCAACAGAATCATTGTGGTTATTGTTCGAACCGAGACGATGGAGAATGGGAAAGGGAAAAAGAACAAGGTTGTTTATGGCTGTGATAGACGAGGCACATACAGTCGAGTAGATGTTGGGTGTTCTGCTGGTAGACACAAGACATCAAAAAGATGTGGTTGTAGGTTTCAATTGAAAGCTAAACCGATGTTACCTCGTAGTTCTGATTGGAAGGTGAGAGTGGTGTATGAGATTCACAATCATGAGCCTCATAAGACTTTGTTTGGAGCAGCTATATTTGGTAAGTTTACCAAGGAGGAGCGGTGAGTTGTTGAGGAGCATCTGTCTTTGGGAGTGAAAGCACAAAAAAGTCTTGATGCATTAAAGATCAGATTTAAGAACAACTTGAGCAACATTAGCACGTGAGCATCCATGGTTCCACCTAAGCACAAAGTCAAAACTAGGGGTGCACCAAAGAAGGGGAAGAAGAAGAAAGAGTATGATGTGAAGAGAGATCCATCTAGATGGGAGCACGTGGATGCATCTTTGGAAAAACCCACACAGAAATCGTCAAAGATACCTCCCCGGCAGTCTCACAACTAGCTTCACGACTACCATCCGAGCTACCTTCACAGAGGTCAGAAAAGGAGCGGGCAGAGCATGACATCCACTTGGTAAGTCACTTTCCAGATTTTTTACATAAGTATGTTGATGACATTATCAATGTGGAGGGGGATGGAAACTGTGGATTTAGATGCATTTATACTTCACTAGACTGGTCAGAGCACAGTTGGCAAATTGTTCGAAATGATTTGATTTGTGAGATGGAGTCCAACTGGTTTCAGTACACACAGCTCATGGGTGACAATGTTCAGAGCATTAGGGATTCATTGGTTCCTGTCTCAAACAAACAGCAACAACCTATTGAGAAGTGGATGACCATGCCAGACACGGGACATGTTATAGCTACTAGATATCAGAGACCCTTGGTTAAGTTATCACCTCATGAGAACTGGACATTCTTCCCTTTGAGGGGAGATTGTGTTTCCAGTCAAAGCCAGTTGGTTTGTGTTGGGTTCATCCATAAGAATCATTGGATTCTAGTCAAGTTGCATGAACCACACAAGCCCATGCCTCCTGCACATCCTTCTTGGGGTCGATACGCTTTAGATGAAGCTAGATCGTGGCAATATCCATACATTGGACGCATGCAGTTATGGTCTTCTTTTGTTCCAGATTATGTTCCAATGACACCACTTTCTTATGTAGACATCACCCTTTGATTGTTTATATACTTTTACATTATTATATGGTGGTTTTTTGGTACACGTTAATAGTCTTAGAATATTTTGTAACTCGAATTTTTAACCACTAAAACGTAGTATTATAGTTAGTCTACAAAGTTATAATTTTAAAAAAAAATTTAAATTTTTTACGGTTGGTAAAAAATGTCCTAAACTTAGTTAAAAAGTCATTTTTTAACACTAAAAACATGTTTTTAGTGCGACTTTGTCCTACAATTAGCGTTCATAAATAAATTTTTAACTCGTATTTTTAACCTCCATAACGTACTATTATACTTTTTCTACAAGGTCAATTATTAAAAAAATTTATGCATGGTAAAAACGATCTACAACGCAGTAAAAAAGTCATTTTTTAAACTAAAAGAAACATGTTTTTTTATTCAATTACTAATTGACGGTCCAGATATTGCCGACCACTTTTAAACGATCTAGATTTTGCTGACACTTTAAACGGTCCAGATATTGCCGACCACTTTTCATCAATGGTGGAAATCCATTCTAGGGTTTCATTTTTCCCTATAAATAGACCTTTTGTATTTCACTTCTTTCACACACAAGTAGCCTCTCATGGACACTCTGAATACACAATACTCGTGATTCTCACACTCACCGCCTTTTCACCACCAGTGGCACAATCACCAACCAAGAGAAAATGGTGTCCATTTCGAGAGTCCAAACCCCATTTTATGCAGGCTTAAAGATGACATCACCTTTGAAGCACTGAAAGAAAAATAACAACGAAGGTGCAGCTGGAGGGTGACGAGCAAGAAGTCACCCGGATCATTTATCGCTACCCCACTATGGGCGATAATATATAATCGTGTTCAGTGGTCCACCATGGATGTGAAGAACAACGATGATGTTCGAGTAATGATGGACCGTTTTGACTTATTTCAGACGCGGAGTCCTTTGCAGCTGTATGTCGAAACTACAAGGACTGTTGCTGAGATCCTTCGTCGTTTCAAACCACCATCTCACTAGTTTCTACCGTGTTTTCATTTTGTTTGTTGTTTGTTTTGTTGTTCCGTTCAGAATTTTCATGTCTTATTTCGTTTCGTCATCATAATCGTTGTAAAATGCTCCTTTAATTAATTTTAAGTTGTTTTTAAGTAATTTAATTTTTTTTCCGGAATTATCAGGGAAAAGAGGTAAATCCGGGAGAGGGTTTGGGATTTCCGGATTTACCTAAACGTTGAGATAAATTCGGTTCAATAAATGTGAACCGAATTTACCTCCACTTTTACGTAAATCCGAGAATCCCAAACCCCCTCCCGGATTTACCTCTTTTCACTGGTAATTCCGAAATTTTGTAATATGATGGGGATATTTTTGTCCACAATGGTATTTATGGGGGTGTAACAGATAATGAGGGGGGTGAAAAAAAAGCCCTCAATTTATTATTATACAAATAACTAAAATGAATGTTGCTTTTCTTAACATTGGACCTTGGTATAAGGAGAGGTTATTACTTTTCCCACACCCCCTTGTACTCATCGCACGCCCCCAAACTTTTTTTTCCAAAAATGACCTCGCGTGGGACGCTCGTGCAGCGTGGTCTAAGTGACTGTTCGAACGACCTTGGGCGAACATGTTCGAACGACCTTGTCCGTGTTAAGGAATTTGTGTTGTTCGAACGACATCGTCCGAACCTGTTCGAAAGCGCTCATATGTGTTAAGGAATATTGCCAACTGTTGGTGTGAGGGTGTGTTATTGCTGCCTCGAAGGGCTTTATTCGAACAGGTTCGAAGGGTGGCGTTCGAACAGGCGTTCGAATGGTATCATTCGAACCAATGTTGTCTGTAGCGAAACTTAAAAACCGAAAATGTAAATGAGTTTTTTTGATTGAAAACAGAAACAGAGTTTTGTTGATTTCAAAAGTTGCCTACCAATAGTTATATACAACGTTGTGTACGAAAATTATAAATCTAACTTAACATTGACTACCATCAGTATCTTTACTTAAATCTACACAAGGAAGGGGATGGGGGGGTTGTGATTGTATGAGCAAACACTTCCACTTTTGCACCCGGCTAATAAAAAGCGAGTCCCAACCCTTTGCTATGGGTGCCCTATTAGTATTCCACATAATATCCGGCAGGGGCATTGGACTTCCAGGCTTCATAAAGATATTCAAAAAGACAACAAAAAACATAATGTTACGTAATGTTTTCGAATGACTACACTGAATCTAAATAGAAGACATGTTACCTGTACAAAGTGTTTGTGTTCTGGTATGAAAAGGATGTTGAACTGTCGGGCACTTCTGAATGGCGCAACATTGAAGGGAAAAATTGTGTAACAACAATTAGGTGACCAACAAGTCAGGACGACTTTGTACTTGTTACTGATTAGATACCCCATTGTCATACCCCAATTTTGTCCGGCTTAGGTCAAAACCCTAATTTTCCCCAAAAATAAATAAATAGAAGAGAAAATAGCATCATGCATTGCATTCAGGGTTCTAAAAGTTATTTCAAAGCTTCTAAAATCATTTTTGGAGTTGGAATGCGCTTTTGGACAAACTAAGGTTTTTCTACAAAAAGAGTATTTTAGTCATTTCGCAAATAAGGGACGATTCCTCGGACAAGCCATTCAACATGCATTTCAAGGTATTAGAGGTCATTCCTAGGGTGAAAAGTCATTTTTGAAGTGAAAATGTGCTTTGGGCAAAGAACTAGGGTTTTTAGGGTGAAAAGGCATTTTGGTCATTTCACAATAAAAACGGTTTCGGCCCCAAAATCACCGAGCAATCATCAATGAATTATTTGAGGAAGATTTGTGCTTAATTGTGATTTTTGCGCAAAAAATATTAAACCTTTTGGCATGAAAATCAATTTTTTGAATAAAAGGGTAAAATGGTCATTTCCTTTGAGGTGAGGTCAACAAATCAATTTTGGGGATGGTGATATCATGGAATTTTGGGCCCAATTCCTAAGATATGACCCAAAAATATGGGACACATTTTCAATAGGTGCACTCTCATTTGCATGCCCAAAAATTCAAAATTCAAATAAAAAGTACAAAGTGTCCTCAATAAGACAAAAGACCAAAAAGAGAGGCAATTTTCCCCCTATTTTTCCCCATTTTCGAATTCTCTCTCTTCCCTCATAGAGTTATGCCCTCTTTTGTAAATTACCCCACCCATTTACACTCACCTCTTCACAAGAAAACACAAAATTTCCTCTTTGGTAACATTCCATCTCAATTATACCCTTGACCCCACAATAAGACAAGTTTTTCACACAAACTCTCCCCACAAAAAGACAAGTTTTTCACACAAAATTTCCTCTTTGGTAACATTCCATCTCAATTATACCCTTTACACCCATTCGACTCTAGCCCTTCATTTAAATTCTATCTTAAATCTCAATGGTTTGCAAAAGCACAATGTCCTATATACCCTTAATTTTGCATCTCATATAAAACCCAAAATAAGAGACCATGAGGAGGGGACTCTCTCATTTTTTACCCTAGCACACAATACTCTCCTCTCCTCCCTCTCTCAAAACCAAAGCTACCTCTCCCTCATCCTTTCTCCATTTTTTCAATTTTTCACCATCAAAACTTCAATATTCTTGATTCCTACACTAGTTCCACTTCTAATCTTGCATTATCATCAAACTTTCAACAATAATTCTTCAAGATCAAGAGATTTTCGTGGGTTTCAAGAAGAGGTTCAAGTGTTCTTGGTTTTTATTTGATCTTCTTCTTCATTTCTTTTGAAAGTTCTTAAGGTAAGTCTTAGATCTTTGTTTTTGTTCACTTTTACCATGTAAATTTCTCTTCTACTCCCAACTTCTTCTTGATTGCTTGTTGTTGTTTGCTTTGAGGATCCATTTCAAACATTATGACAAGGACATTGGGAGCCTTGGGTGTTTGAGATGGGTCATTGGCCTTAAAGGAGTTTGTTTTTGTGCATGAATAATTTCCCTTGAATTTCCACACATTTTTCACTAAATTTCATGAAATAAAACCTCATTTTCCTTCAAAGATGTTTCGGCCATATAGTGTTTTTGGTTGTTCATGCATTTCTTTGACCATTTCTTGTGTTCAAGTTGAATAAAAAGGTGGACCTAGCCAACTATGCTCTTGGGTTCATAAGTAGAAATTAGGGTTTCTATTATTCTTGCATTTCCTTTGATTTTGAATTGAAATAAATGATGAAATGACAATTTTTGAGCATCAAATGTATGAGTAGATCCTAGGGTTTATGTTCATATGCTCATTGATGTGATTTGGTGGCAAGAACATGATGAAATTTGTGCTTGGTTTTGCCTTGCTATGCATTTGGCCAAGGGCCTCAATTTTTACCAATTTGTTGCTCATAAATTGTTGATTTGATCTTGTGTTTGTAAATACAAGTTGTGTAATTGTGTTTTCACTTTTCACTCTTAACCACTCACTTACTTTTTACTTTACCATTCATTAATTATTTACCAAAAAAACATAAAAAACATTTTTGCTTTTTATTTACCTTTTACTCAAACATTTTTACCATATTCTTACTCTAACCTTTTACCACCTAATCAAACATTTTACCCCACCTCATTTAATTTTTACCACTTTGCATACCCTTTTACTTTACTACATTGCATCATTGGTTTTACCTCATCTCATTAAACTTTTCACCCTTTTTCATTTCATTTATTTGCATCACTTGTAGGACACATTCTTATGTTTGCACATTAGTACTTGCATACTTTCATATGCTCACATGTTCATACATTCATACATGCTTAGGCCTATTGCATTCTCTTACCCTCTCACATGCTCATGCATTCATTATTCCCATGTTTAGCATTCATTCACATGTTCATGCATACTCAAATGTTCATACCTTGCACAATAACTATGCTCATGCATTCATAGTCTTGTATGCTCAATCATTCATTCGTACATAGTCTTGTATGCTTATTCATTCCTGCATAGTCTTATATGATCATTCATTCATATCCTTGTATGCTCATGCATTTGCATATTTGCCTAATCATGCACACCATCGCTTGCATGTTCATTCATCTAACTAAGAATATTCTATGCCTATAATTAATTGTATCTCTCTTGTTCATGATGCCATTTAAATGTCTTGACTTAATTGTGTGCAATTCCTCCCCCATGCATGTACTCTTATATGAAGACGTAAGTCTACTACTTGTGTAGCATAGAGTCATTAAGATAAATGCACCTCTCTCTCACACACACGCACAATTATTTTGAGAACTTTGTCTTGCATCTTTGATAATTGAATCCCTTGATTATATTGGCATGCTTAATCTTAGTTGATGAGTAACATGTTCATGATTGCTTGATTAGTTGAATATGTTTGAAGTTTGTAACCAATCATTGATAATAACTTCACCCTTTTCCCCCAAAATCTTTCAAACTCTTTTCTAATTAATGCAAATAAGTGTGGCTACCTAAATCCACTTTTACTCATATCATGTTCAATATTAATTTTCAAAATAGTCATTCCAAGTTAACTCATTCGAACACTTGAACCTAAAACAAAACCAATTATCATTAATGATCACTCGCACCGTTGCCGTTTGGTTGTTAATGATAATCTCATTTTTAAAAGAGTTAGTAGTATGACCACTCTAAACCGTTATTGTTTGGTCATCGCGAACGCTCAATCCAATTGCGAATTCCTTTTATCACGACGTTCTCTCCAATTCAAACCAACGAAAACATTTTCCAAAAACAAATCTTTTCAAACATCAAAATCAAAACTAATTATCACTAATGATCACTCGCACCGTTGTCGTTTGATTGTGGGTGATAATTTCATTCCCGTGGGAGCTAGTAGTGCGGCCACTCTAAACCGTTGTTGTTTGGTCTTCACAAACGCTCCCCTTCAATTGCGAAAACATTTTCAATAATCAAAATAAAAACCGATTGTCATCAATAGTCACTCGCACAGTTGCCGTTTGATTGTTAGTGATGATCCCATTTTCAAAAAGAGTTAGTAGTGCAGCCACTCTAAACTGTTGTTGTTTGGTCACCGCGAACGCTTAACCCCTTTGCGAAAAACTCTAAAAAAGATTAAAAAACAAAAACCTTTTTCAGGACAAACAAGAACTACGTAGCTTTGAATTCTCCATCGCACCGGGAGATACGTAGGAGCGAGAGGCTAATTCTCGTCAAGCGCCAAAAATAAAAATTTTCATTAAGTTTTCCCATTCATCTTCAAACAAGGAATAAATAGGCAAATCTAGGTATTTTTCAAATCGAACGTTAAAACCACACATTTAGTTAGAGGTTCCCTTTCGGTAGAAAGGACGTGTGCGGTGCTAGTACCTTCCTCACACGTAATCGACCCCCAAACCTATATCTCTAGTTTTCAAAAGACCATTCGCTCTCCAAAAAGGTTTTCTTCAATATTTTCCTTATAAAAAAGTATTGGTGGCGACTTCATTGTTTTAAAAAGTTGTAAACGAAGAAGATCCCTCAGGGACTTTTTCGGGCGCAACACCCATATCCGGTATAGTCATCCAATTATCTTCAACATTGTTCCCATGATGTGCCCTCAACAACGCCTTCATCAAAAATGTGACCTTACCAATACCACCATACAGTCGAGTGTAGAAGTCATTGTATTGGTTAAGCTCCTCCATCGATCGATTCGATCGATCGCCAAGCCTCCTCACCCTTCCAAGAAATGCTGCAATACACCTGAATCCACAGTTACCATCACCAAGCACGTTAACAACTTTTTCAACATAAGGACGCATGTATGCCGGCATCCCTATTATGTATGTATTAAATACATCAATAACTGCAGCATCGATGATCAGAACAATAGGATTCGTTGTAAGAGCAAGAGCCGTGTCAAAGTAGGAGCATGTTGAAACAATAGCGATGTGCGACTTCGTAACAATAGGTGTGGGTGTTGGTTTCTTATTTAGTGGAGGAGTAGGGATTGTAGTAGCACTCGCGACCTTGAGTTCTCTTTTTACTTAGTGATGGATTAGGTCTTTGGACACGTTGACAAAGTAGGCAGCATGAGTTGAACCAGAATCAGTATGGGTTTGTAGACGTTCCACTCTTGCTTTGGGGAGTAGGTTGTTTACTTAGACCGAGCAAAACATCCACTAGATCCGGAGTCAAATTTGTCATCTACATGCTCCCAAAATGACTTGTCTCGCTTTGTTGAGTAATCAACATTCCCTTTCTTATCTTTTTTTGGTGCTCCCTTTGTAATGATCGTATCCGGAGGTGGACACATAGAAGTCGTGTCAGGGAAGGCCAATTCACGTGCTTTTGCCTTAATCATAACTCTACCGGCGTGATCAGAGGCCTCAAACCTTCTTCTGATAACTTCAAGTTCAATGTCTACACTCAACTCATCATCCATTACCTCTATCTGTAATTTGAAATTCAACCTCTGCCAATGTTGGTGAATCATGCTCAACGGAATTGGAGTGCAGTCCATCATAACCCTACAAAAAAAGCGACATTGATTTAGTGACAACCCATATAATGTTGAGTTTATAGACAAAATAACAAGATGAGTGTACATCATACCTTGAAAGCTCACATGCACATGGTAGTCCGTGTGTAGTCCTGAGTGTGCATCGACATAATGATGGGTTAAGTGAAACGGATCATTCCCACCCCATAAATACCGTTTCAGACAAAAATGCTTCTAGTAATAGTGAAAATTTCGGAATTACCTTAGAGAAGAGGTATTTCTGGTAGGGTGTTTGAGGTTTTTTTAATTACAAAAACTGAGGTAATTCCTGTTCACATTTTGTGAACTGAGAATTACCTCGATTTTTAGTAATTCCGAATATATATATATATATATATATATATATATATATATATATATATATATATATATATATATATATATATATATATATATATATATATATATATATATATATATATATATATGTTATGAAAATAACCAAAACTTGAGTAGGATATAACCATTATAGTAGATTATAGATGAAGAAGAAATATGCAAATAGAAGAAGATAATGAGAGAAGAATAGAAGTTGGGAGTCTTTGTATTTCTCATTACAAGTGTATCCATACATAGGAGTGAACCCTATTTATAGGGTGAGAAAAGGTAAGTGAAAGATCAATCTTAAAGTTCCACTAACAACCCATTACATAAAGGAAAGTGGAAGTCTAATAGGAGTGGACATCCATTATCATATTATTCATAACACTCCCCTTGGATGTCCATCGAGGATATGCCTCATTAAAAACCTTACTAGAAAAAACCCGGTGGGATAAAAATCTAGTGAAGGAAAAGAGTACAATATCCTCATTAATGGGAACTGCCTCGTTAAAAACCTTTCCAGGAAAACCCAGTGGGAAAAAACCATGGCAAAGGAAAAAAGAGTGCAGCTTTTCTCCCCCTGAATGAAGCGTCACATCATAACCTGAATTTCAACATCTAGAGTTTCTCCCTGAGTACATATGGAGTAATCTATTCCGCTGTCACTTAAGATGTATCCTCTTTAATGAAGCTTTGCGGTCGAGATTATCTTCAGGTCATCTTCCTTGAACTATTGGCATTTGCATGAGCTTGAAATGAAGAAGCAAGAACCATAGATTGTTTTGTATATCATAAAATATTTCATGTCACCACATAAAGATAACAGCTAGCTTGAGATCTGACTTGATCTAGATCGAAAAATACTTTGTTTCTGCATGATTAACTTGGAGAACATATATAAAATGATTTATTCATTAGAATAGTGAAAAATAAAATATAAAGCTCGCTCTCTTCTAATGCATTTCTGTTTGTGCTGAACTTTATTCCTACTAACTATCACATAATATTATCATATCAAGGGATATAACATTTGGTAATTTGCATGCATGCTTTCGTAGTCTTCGGGACTGAGATATTCCATATATTCTTACCACACAACTCATGTACTCAATATAAATAATTTCTGCAGATCAATGAGTCTTTATTTTTCAAAAGAAAGATATTTCTTTGTATCTTGAATCCTTCTAGGATTTTCCATCTAGAGGTCAACTACGTGTTCAACCTCAAAATCCATCGATATAATTTGAGGTCATTCATCTAGAGTTCTTTCTATAATTTTGCGAAGCTCTTCAGAGTTCCAATAATAATTTTGGAAA
This sequence comes from Oxytropis ochrocephala, assembly GCA_020916435.1. Taxonomy (NCBI): domain Eukaryota; kingdom Viridiplantae; phylum Streptophyta; class Magnoliopsida; order Fabales; family Fabaceae; genus Oxytropis; species Oxytropis ochrocephala. Next base: position 92,351,049 of record CM037091.1, read on the forward strand.
GCTCTTGAGAGGTCTTGATTCAATTTGAGTAATCATCTCGAGAATTCAAAAAGTGTGCACTTGGAATATTAAATCATTCGGGGATCTTTAAATAATCGTGACTATCAATAAATAAGTTGTAGCAATATTCAACTTGTGAAAATTGAGCTCTTCATGTGCTACAAGGCTAATTAAGTACTGAAAATTACTCGCATCCACCCTTGAGAAACATGTTGAGCTTTGTATCTCACAATTTAACCATTCTCATTCTGCTTCAATTTCATCTTTCAATTTTGGCCAATTCACATTGTCTACAATATTTAGTAGACATTGGTTCATGATCCTCACTATATATTATTTATCACATTTAGCGCTATATTTAGTAAAAACATCGTCAACGTTGACTTCATTTCGGTTCCATTTTATTTCATTCTTGACATAATTCATTGAGATCTCTTTAGTTTCATAACTTTTCAGGTAACTGATCAGTTCTTCTGGAACTATAATGTCAATTATGTCTGAATACTCTTTTAGAGTTTCTATATCCTCGCTTGGACCATTTTAGCTCCTTTTGTTGTTCGAAGATTTTTATCTTTGGAACCGATTGGTCTACCACGCTTCAAGCGTGGTTGAGACTCATTTGCAATATTAGATTGTCCAACAGGAACATCCATTCTTGGAGCATTAGCAGCTGATATATATGATTTGGTCACACCTTTTAGATCAGTAATGCATTTGGTAGATAACTTGCTAAGCTTTGCAAATGAATTATCTTTTGAACTTCTAGTTCACATAGTTTAGTTTGAGGATCAATATGAGATAATGATAATTCATTCCAACTGATCTCATTTTTTTCAACTGCTTATTCTCTCCCCCTAATGTTGGGAAATCTAATTCTTCAAATGATAATTATCAGACTGGACTATAAACAAGTCTCCAATTGTTGGCTCAAGATACTATATTATACATGGAGATTTATATCCAATATATATTTCCAAAATTCTTTTAGAACCCATCATAGTGCATTGCACATCCAAAAATATTAAGATGGGAAATATTAAGTTCGTGACCAAAATCCAAATGTAAAGGGGAAGAGTTGTGATAACTTGTTGGTTTGATGCGAATCAATATGACAACATGTAAAATTGCATGTTCCCAAGTAGAAATTAGAACATCTTATCTCATAAGTATTGGTCATGTAATTAACTTTAGACGTCTAAAGGATGGTTCTTCAATACCATTTTATGAATGAACGTATGACATTTGATATCCAATATCAATTCTAATAGTCATGCAATACTTATCATATGCTTTCAAGGTAATTCACATAATGACGTCTTACTCAAATTAGTTGAGAAAACAATCTCACAAACTTCCGGTTGTGAGTTGACCACAAATATATATAATATATATGCGGCCATCTAGTTGATGCATCAACCAAAACCACCAATATCTAAATGGTCCACAAGATTAGTATGCTTGTTTACAAATATCACCTTATGTTCTAGAAATAAGAGAGATTTACTATTCTCAAATTGCCAATTTCCTTTGGGAATTAGTGAACACAAGGATTAGTAGATTGAAGAAACTCTTGGTTCTTCAATACAAGTTCACATAGAAATTTATTATTCGCATCATAATATACTTGGATGGCCCAACCGATCTTGCCAACAACTAAATTATTATGATATGTAAACTTCTGGTATACAATAACATGTGCTTCAATTACACATATATAAGTGTTGTAAAAATTAGAGGAAACAAATAGACAATTTTTCCACTACACTTATTTTATCAAAATATGTCTCGTTATATAAAAATATTCAATATCTCCTTCATCTCTTGTTTCAATATGGATTCTATTTATATGAATATCTTTGAAACTTAATAAACTTCTACGAGACTTGGGAAATATAATGCATTGTCAATGTGCAAATTTGTTCCCGAATAACAAGATAGCTCTTCCGGAGCCTTCAATTATTTTTGAAGAGCCGGATATAGTACTAACTTCTGGTTTCTCGCTTCACCAAATAGGAGAATTTTATTTTTATCCTTTAAAATAATATGGGTAGTTCCACTATCAAATGAAACACATTTCTCCATTATAGATGCTAGTGTCAATATTCATTCTATCCTAAAATAAAATAAATATGATAAAAGATTGGCATGAGAAAAATAAGTCTCTACAATATTATGCCTAAAAAGAACAAACTTTAGGAGCTACTTAAATACAATTTCTCGAAGAAAAAAACATCAGTAGAAAACTATATTTGCTACTCACAATAAGGAAAATAAAGAGCATAGAAAGTCTCTCTTAGTAGAGAACTATATTTGTTAAGCAAATATATAAATTCTTTTGAACTTAAAAGTGTCTAGTTCTTTAGGATCTAGTCATACAATCAATTCTTCTTATTCCCTTTTTTTCATGAAACATTTTGGAATTCCAAGCAAAAGAAAGAAGAAAAATTACATCCATAAGTTACTACACCACTATTAGGTATAACAAAGGTCACAATCACAAATGATACAAATGACACTTAAAAAGGATAATGATAAAATTTACTACATCAATGGTCATCACCACAACTTTTCTTGTACCAAAATTACAATGTGAGTCATTCACTTCTGGGAATGAGCTTCAATTCATTGAGTGGTTTGTGAGTATGATTTACAATCACCATATCACATAATCTTGATTCATAATATTTTTCTGAAAATGTTTTCTCATTTTGCTAATTAATGAGAATATTTGAGACATAAATTATATTTCATTTCTCTTGATACTATATATGATGATCAAAAAATATTAAGGTCAAATAGATCTTATAGATTGCAATCATCGTGTAAAAGTCGAGTTCTTCGGGAACTCGATCACAAATCTTTCATATATGATGATCAAAGAAAAATATACTTTCTAATCAATTGTTCATCAAGAACTATACCAAAAATTATAAACATTGACGAAAAAGAATCATGCTTAGATCAATCATGCCGGGATGCTGTAATATTAAGTTATTCTTTCTTTGATTTCTTCAAAAACTATCACAAATCATAATTATAAAGAAAACAATTCTTTATGCAATCCTACAAGGATACTAGATTACCAACTCATTAGTTCTTCGGGAACTATACCACAAAACTTCTTCAATGATAATCAAGAAAAACCATACTATGAGCAATCCTTCAGGGATGCTTGGATATTAAATTTCTATGTTCTTCAAGAACTATATCATAAAAAATGATACATAGAATTAATTATTTGTGCAATTCTTCGGGGATGCTTGTATAATGGATTTATTGTTCTTCAGGAACTATAACACAAATTTTATCAAAATGGTTCTATTATTTGATATGAAATGTATAAGAAAATAACCAGCAACATAGAAACATAGACCTACAAAAACTTTTGGAAGATCTAGTTGGAACATCATAATCTAATCAAATATATCAACAAAAAAAAATTGAGGAGGTAATCAAGAGTAGTCTAGTTTTGTATAGGCCTTGATAGATAATAAAAAAAAAATATGGTCTTGATTCAATTGGCCGATCACATTCGGGATGATCAAGAAAAGGAAAAGTCAAGGTAACATATAAAAAGTACTAATACTAATGATAATAACTAAAAGTTAACAGAGTTATATATATATATATATGATGTGTGGGATATATATAATGATTTTGATCGGTAACAATTGATCATCAAATGAAGATAATGATTTTCTATAAAAGCTATATATAATGATCTTGAGTGACATGATGTGAAGAAGAAAATGATTGTAGAATTCATTATATTGATCTATACATATAATTGGGTTTATAGAAGAACTAATACTTACCGGGATTGGTAGAACTTCGTGCTGATAACGTGTTATGAAAATAACCAAAACTTGAGTAGGATATAACCATTATAGTAGATTATAGATGAAGAAGAAATATGCAAATAGAAGAAGATAATGAGAGAAGAATAGAAGTTGGGAGTCTTTGTATTTCTCATTACAAGTGTATCCATACATAGGAGTGAACCCTATTTATAGGGTGAGAAAAGGTAAGTGAAAGATCAATCTTAAAGTTCCACTAACAACCCATTACATAAAGGAAAGTGGAAGTCTAATAGGAGTGGACATCCATTATCATATTATTCATAACAATATATATATATATATATATATATATATATATATATATATATATATATATATATATATATAGAGGATCCGTTGACATTAGATGTAAGTCAAATGACTTTCATTAAATCTAAACCATTGAAATTAATAAATCCGACGATTATCATATTTAACATGAAAATTTTAAAAATAAAATTAAAATCGCATGGCCATATATATTAGATCCAACTTTTACAATTCTGATTTGATTTATGATCTCTTTCCAAATTTTATTCTAACAATTAATACTCACAGGCTAAACAAAAAATGATAAACGATAGCCATGTCATCCTTTGTGAAACATACCTTTCCATTTGTGTCCTTCCCGTACCAAACTCCATTAACAACAGTTGGATTTACTAATTTTAACATTTTAAATTTGGTTGAAGTCATTTGACACCATAGTTGGATCATAACTCATATTCCATATTTATATAGATATATATGAGATATGATCCGTTGACACCAGATGTAACTCAAATGATTTACACCAAATTTAAGATTTTAAATTTAATAAATCCCCCTGTCAAAAAACATTTAGTAAATCCACATCTTATATACAGATATATATACTAAAAATAACTATGGCGCTTCCTAAATTTTGGGGTCTCAAAAACTATATATAAATACAAGCCAAAAAGTAATTAACAAAGTCAAATTGGTTTCCATTGTATTAGAAGAAACCAATTCAAAGATGGATATTTCAAAAGCTTATTGCAGTATTCTTTGGCTCTACATAATTTTGGTTGCATTTCAATGTAACGCTGAGGTTTCTAATCAGACTTCAACTCTAACTGTAGACACTTCTCAATCTGGAAGGCCAATTCCAAGCACGCTTTTTGGAGTATTTTATGAGGTAAGAGGGAAATGTTTATTTATATGGTGATAGTAACTGCATGCATGACCTCTTTCTTATATCTTCAAAAATTAAATGAAACAAAGCTTTTAAGATCATATAAACTTAAGGGTTGTCGAAAATTTGAATATTGGATTTACTTAAATTTTATGGTTAACTGATATTCTTTTTTGTTTAAGTAATTTGAAAGTGATGTTAAGATTTTGAACTTCTTTTGCAGGAGATTAATCATGCTGGTGCTGGGGGATTGTGGGCAGAGCTTGTCCGTAACAGAGGTCATTAAGTTCCATATTCTCTAAACTTGTTGAATTATAACAAATTTGGCGAAAAATATTAGCACAAATATGATTTTAGTCCTCTAAATATGCCGCTAAATTCAAATAGCAAGAGGACCTCCTCCTCAAGTGGCAAACTAGTCGTTGCAGTAGCATTCCTCCATGGAAGAAATGGGGGTGATTGGTCAAAACAAAATGTGTGTTAGTTTTTGGTCCATCATATTTGGAAATACATGAATATTAGTCTCTCATGTTAAGGACTAATATTTCCAAACGGTGGCGGAGCTTGACCGGTACTAATATTTGTGGGGAAAAGTTTATACCATTTTTTATCGTTTTAAAATTTTTGAGCCTAACAACATGGTACTATTAAACGTTTCAAATGGTTTATAGGGTCAGACGCCACCTTCAGCCTATTAAAAGTCATTTTCTGTTTCCAAACATGAAGAAATATTTTTGGGCTATCACATCTTTTAGTCGTATCTCATGCGTATCTCAGTTGTATCTGTCTTGTATGATACATTTTTTTTTTCCAAAATTAAGTAATAAATAAATAATGGCAGATACTCCCTAGATATGTATCAGATCTGACACGTATCTGTGTCATTTCATAGATCACATCAGACATGCATTACCATATTTTCGGGGACAAAAATTGATAAAAATATTTATTTAACATAAAGAGGAGCCAATAATTGTATCAAATTGACTATTTTCATTGTACAGGTTTTGAAATGTGGGATAGTCAAGATCCTTCACATGTTACAAATTGGAATAAAGTTGGAGATGAATCATCCGTTAAAGTGGAGACTGAACTCAGTTCTTGCTTTGAACGCAATAAGGTTGCAGCGAGAATTGATGTGCTATGTGACAATTGCCCCTCTGGTGGTGTTGGAATCTCTAACCCTGGTTATTGGGGCATGGTGAGAACAACTAACTAACTAACTAATAGTATTGAAATGTAACTTATGATCAAAATTATTTCATTCATTGAAAACATATTACAGAATAAGCTTATATATGAGCTATATCAGGAAATGAACGAAATGAAACAAACTACTAACTATATAGATTTGGTATATATCTCAAGTCTGAGAAATCTCACATCGCTAAACAATGAACAAAATAAAGAGTATATAATATCAAGTTATATCTACTAACCTAGGTGCAAATGTAGTTTAAGTCTCTTATTACTCACCATAAAAATACAAAGTAAATATAAAAGCCCAACAATATTCTAACTTATCAACATAACCTAATTGAAGCTTACAGTTTCATAACTAAGTCATTAATTAATTAATTTTAACTAACTTGGATAAGCTTAATAAATCGAATAAATAGTACTATACTACCTCCTTCCATACCAACAAGGTTGGTCTGAGCGGTAATTGGACTCGGATCCCACCTCAAAGTATCAGATTGAATCTTGGGTGTGGTGAAAATTCTGTTGGAATGACATAACTACACGGATTGGCAAAGTTAGGTTTATAATAATTTGGTAAAATAAAGAGGGATATGATTTTACATTCAATAGATACTCCTTAATCTATGTACAATAACCTTAAACATTAACGTGCATGACAGAATGCATAAGGTGTTTTGGACATATTTTCGGTTAGTCACATCACTTAGTCGTTAAGCGCTTAGTTAAACTGTATATCCAAAAAATTTATCATACATGTACATATATTGTTATCACAATTTTATCATTGAATCTTCAACCAGTAGTTATTCTGCATCTTGGTTTATGATGAAATCTTATTTCAGAACATAGTGCAAGGGAAGAAATACAATATTGTCTTTTATGTACGTTCAAACGGACCATTACAGCTGACAGTATCCTTCAAAACAGCAGATGGAGGGTTATTGGCTACAAAACTTATCAAGTGAGTGCCATTGCCATGTGCTAACACATCCTAGAGAAGAGAAGTTTTATTCTCAATAACCTCAAAAAGACATTTTAGTATCTAAATAAAAGTATTATAATTTATACTAACTAATAATTAATTAATAATTGATCTTGCAGGCGTACTGCAAAAAAGGTTTCAAAGTGGACAAAAGTAAAGACTACATTAGTAGCCATTGCATCAAGTACTAATGGAACTTTGCACTTAACAACAACCCAAAAAGGGAAGATATGGTTGGACCAAGTGTCTGCTATGCCGGTAGACACATTCAAGGTAAGAAAAAACCTTGGCAATGCCCAAATATTCTTTTTGGATAACACTATTGGTCCTTAAATGTGTGAAACGCTATCACTATAGTCTCTGAATGTATCAAAATTGCAAAATATCTTCAGACTTTTCATTCTTTAATTAGTTTGGTCTTTGAATGTATCTTTTGTTAGTCAGATTGGTCATCAAACGTATCTCCCGGTTGTCCGTTCAATCCCACAATTACTAAAAGAATATACACACGAGAATGTTTTTTGCATTTTCGAAACATTCATGAACCATACTAACAACGCCTCACATATTTCGAGACCAAAATGACTATTAATTAGTCTTATTTATTTTTTTGAAGAATTTTTTTTAGTAAAATCTTCAAACTTATCGTGGCATAGGGACATGGCTTCAGAAGCGACTTGGCCACCATGATGGCAGAATTGAAACCAGCCTTTTTCAGATTCCCAGGTATGCAAAAAAAGTAAAATGAAAAGGAAGAGATTTCAAGCTTTTCATTTTTTTTTGTCTTACTTAGAGGCATGCATGCTATGGTAATTTTGGTGAAAAAATGAAAATGTATTATTATCTTTTTGGATATAAATGTAGACGCTTACTTATTACTTTTTTAACAATATTTTTGCAATGTGTTGTTTTGCAAAAGGTGGTTGTTTTGTTGAAGGAGCGAATATAAAAATGCATTCGGATGGAAAGATCTTTGTTGGACCAGGAAAAAAGACACTGGACACTTTAATGATATATGGAATTACTTTGGGTGACGATGGACTTGGTTTACTTTGAAGGTCTTCAAGTAGGTCCAATATCCAATTATTTCACATTTTGATTTTGTTGCCAAAGTCAAATCCAATCATGATGCACCATTTTTCTTGTGTAGCTAGCTGAGGACATTGGTGCAAAGCCAATATGGGTCTTCAACAACGGTATATATATTTTAACAATATTTATTGCTATATACTTCCTATGGCTGATCGTCTAACTTCACTAAAATCATAAATGTAATTTAAAGATCAAATTCTGTTGGTTGGTTAATGAAGTGTCAAATTTGATTGTGTTGCAACTCGATCGCTTACTATATGAAACTAGGAGCATTGCTGAATTTGTTGTGCGTTTAATTTTACTATACAGGCCTTAGCCATGAGGTGCATATTCCGCCAAGTGAACTCACACCTTGGGTCCAAGTATATTTTCCTACTCTACTTCATTCTTTTTACTATCCCATATTAATTGGGTTTGCTTTTCCCAGTTTTCTAATCCATATTGCTATAGAAAAGTTCAATATGATTTATACCTTAATTTGTAGGAAGCACTTGATGGGATTGAGTTTGCTAGAGGTCCAGCTAATTCAAAATGGGGATCCCTTAGAGCATCTATGGGGCACCCGGAGCCTTTTGACCTAAAATATGTTGGTGTTGGAAATGAAAATTGTGGAAATTTTAAGACCACTCGACCTATCTATCGTGGTATATATGTTTATTTAATCTACTACTTTAATTTCATCTTTTAAACAAAAATATCTACTTAGTCATGCTACCATATATTATAATTAAGTAACTGTTTTTCTAAATTAATCTACCAAATTTATCTGTATTAATTGCTCTAATTTTTATTTTTTCAGTGCAAGTAAATTTTAGTCTCTCAATTTTCATTTCATTTTTCATTATATTCAAGAAATGTTAAAATAAGTAATTTAAGAATCATATAAACTTATTTTTTTTAAAGTTCTTAAAGGGTGTGTATATATAATAGCCACTGTACTTTGTTTTCTTTCAAGATTTTTTTATGTGAAAAATAAATGTCAAAATTTTAATCTAATCTTTTTTAAAACTTGTTTATTGATTAGGAAATTATATGCCATTCTACAATGCAATACGAAAGGCTTATCCAGATATACAAATTATTTCAAATTGTGATGCAACTAACAAGCCATTAGATCACCCAGCTGATTTCTACGAATTTCATGTAAATATTCTATCTCTCATAATTAATTTTTATATACAATTTCATTTCGTTTTGATATATAAGTTGGTTTACCATTTTAATCATTCTATCTCATATATACCCTAACTTTCTTTTCAGACTTATCCTGATAAAGCTTCATACCTGTTTAATCAAGCCCATGTATTTGATAAGATGCCACGCAATGGTCCAAAGGTTTTGTAACCTTCCTTTTTGTTATAACAAACATTTTAGAATGAGGAATTAAGGAAGAAAAATCCTTTGAACCTCTTTGGTTTATATTGCTCTAGCATTTCGTACTTGAATTGATGCCTTAAGTGATTGGAATATTTTGTAGGCTTTTGTGAGTGAGTATGCTATGAATAAAGACAACAAAAAGCCTAAAGATCAGGACCAAGCTGGGCATGGAAGCCTTTTGGGAGGTGTTGCTGAAGCTGGATTCCTTATTGGATTAGAAGCAAACAGGTCCTTTCTATTCACCAATTGCAAAAATATTTTTCTTAATTTAACATTTTGATTTAAAACACTTTTTTGAAAGAGATGCATGAGCTAAATAATAATAATATAAATGAGTTGAGAAATATAAATTAGTGTGCATGTTAGCTACTTCTTGCTACTTTCTTACTGAAGTCTCTTTATCATTTTTTGATGCAGTGATCATGTTGCAATGGCTAGCTATGCACCAATTTTCGTAAATGTTCATGACAGGAAGTATGTCTCTTTCAAACCTTTATCGCAAATCTATGGAATAAGCACCTTATATTCTAATGAGTTACTGAAAATAATATATAGTATATGAAGCTGCTTAGGGGAAGTACACAAACAGGATTAAATGGAGGTTAAATAATAGTCAAATTGCAAGATTAAATGCAAAGAGGATTTATGAATTAAGTAGAATAAAGGTTTTTGCTTAGTTTAAATGGATTCCCTATAGTCGTGATATCTCGCATTAACGTAGTCAATGCATCAATGGTCCTTGGATCAAGATCAATCATCTCGCAAAACATGCATTTATTCTAAGATATATCCAAATACCGAGCTTGAAATCTGGATCATCTGATCATGATCCAATGACTACCAATTTGCTGACTACATGGGTACGGGAAAACCCTTAATGTAGAGAAACCAAATCAACTTATCAAAAAAAAAGAAGAGATCGAATCCAAATCCATTTATGACCATGATGGTAACATTGAGATGTTCAATTTGTACTTGTAGTTGGGACCCAGATGCAATTAATTTTGACTCCAGTCGAGCTTATGGAACTCCTAGCTATTGGGTGACATATATGTTTAAAGAGTCAAATGGAGCAACATTCCTCAATTCAACACTTCAAGGAGTTGATACTCAATCCATAGCTGCATCTGCTATTCGTTTGCAAAATCCTCAAAATAATAAAACTTACTTAAAAATAAAGGTAATGCATACTCTTTTCTTTAGTTTTGTGTTAATTTGTTCTCCTACAGAAGCTACACATGTACAAATTATAGTAGTAGATTAGTATACCATTTCACACATGAAGAGTGGAAGGCTGCTAGTAACACTCCTTGCAACATTCACTCTATGATTAGATGAAATTCATTTGTGTTTCACCATGTGAATTTCATTAAATCATAGAGAGAGTGTTGGATGGAGTGTTAAAGAGAGCGTTGGTAGCAATTTCCTCTTAAGGATTTGTCACTTATTGTGAGCATATTGACTTCCCTTGAAATTTATATCCCCATATATTGTTGCATTCGATCCTTGTTCAGGTTGCAAACTTAGGGAGTTCGGAAGTGAATCTCAAAATTTCTCTTAAAGGACTTGTGAGCTCAAATCTAACTGAGTCAACAAAGACTATCCTCACATCTGGAAATCCATTGGATGAGAATAGCTTGGAAAACCCAAAAAAGGTGCACTTATTTATTTTGTCATAAACATGTTACATGAAGGCTAATGTATGTGTGTGTCGAACTAACACATAATGTTTATTTTGTATGCAGATAATACCTCAACAGAGTAAACTTGAGAATCCCAGCAATGAGATGAATGTCATAATCCCTCCAGTTTCACTCACAGTATTTGATTTAAAATAATAACAATCCATGTTATATATGGAGAACATGTTGTTGTTTTTTTTTTTTATAAGCAAATGTTAGTGGGAGTGGGGGAATGTTAGTTTCCGAGGTTTGAACCTTGGATCTCCTTCTTGCAAATTGCAGCTCCTTCATGTCCCTTAGCACACCACTTGAGCTACCTTCTTGACACATGGAGAACATGTTGTGATTACTAAAATGTTGGAGAAATAAACCTTGGAGATGAAGAGAAGGAGGGAACGGACAGAAAAATTGACTTGAAGTCTTCTATCATTGTATTTTGTCTATTAATACAAATTACATTTCTTTAGAAAAAAATATGAGAACAGTATTATTTTGTTTTTTCTTTTTAAAGATGGGTCCACTGGGAGTATGCATTGCAGCGTTCATGTTATTTTAATTACTAGTATCCTAACCCGTGCGATGCACGGGAAAAAAATTTGTTAAAAAATTTATATGGAGTAATAACATATGATTCCAAAATATTGTAAATTAAAAAAGTTTTAAGTGAGTGTTAGTAACAAAAATATAAAATTGATTATGATTGATAAATAATTAAGTCGAATTATATGATATTGCAAGATATTAGTCTATAAATAGACACTTGTAACATAAAATGACTTATTGTTCCATTTATTTAGTTGATATACATTTATATGTTTTATGTCACAAAACATTAAAGTACTAAAATACTTTTATTTACGGGAGTACTAAAATACTCTTGTTCACATAAGAATCTATTAATTTTATTTAAGATTGTATCACAAATTTTTTAAATAAATTTAAATACATAAGAAAATTTTATTCATAAAAAATAATGATAACAAAAAAACAAAATCAGGTAATATATGTATATAGGCCCGTGCTACGCACGGTATATAGTAAAAAACTATAAATTTTATCTTTTTGACTAAAAAAATAAATCCTATGGTAAAACTATATTAATACAAAATTTGATAAGGATACATAATAAATTAAGAATAGATATGATTGTAAAAAAAATATAATTAGATAGCTGGTGTCTTATAAGTTGAGGGTTAATGGAATCCACTCATCATTGTATCAGTCAAATTGATGGTATGATGTAATACAAAATACTATGAGTGGTTGAGGTGGTATCAACCAATACGAAATTTCAATCTTCATATATAATATTTTATATTATATCCTACAGTCAAAGAAATCCAACAAAACTCAAATAATTATGTTGGTAGTTGTATTAGGAATATCATTGACTTTTTTATATGAGTTGCACTTATTTTAGAGAAAAATAAATAGAAAATGGTAATTCAACGTACATCTGGCTTTAAAAATGAGGATTAAGTAGATGAGTAGATCAAATATCTGCAAAATAAAGTTCATATTAATAGCTAAGAGATAAAAGATAATATACAATTTTGTTTTATATTAAAATTGAGGAATATACAAAGTTTTCAAAATATAAATTAAGGCATTGCATGCAAGAATATTATTTTCTAGATACTCAATCTTTTAGTTTTTCATCCCAAATGATTCTCTAATAGACTCATTACGCAATCATTGCATTTAAAAATATAGAGAAATTAGAAAAAATACTTTTACACAGTTAAACGTGCATTATTTATATCATATATCATCTAGTGAAAACATGGAGATTGGGCATGAAATTGTTAGCAAAATTAACATAACCATTTTTATTAAATAGTAACTTGGAAAGAAGAGAACCATCGTATGGGATTGGGCTAGAAACACATGATTATATATTATTTGGATATAATCAAATATTTTGAGAATCAATACGCTTACCACACTGTAGAATGCAAAAATATGTTAAGTAGGGGTAAAACATAAATTAAACAAAGCATAGAAAAAACAAACTCACTAATGAAGGGGAAGAAGTCAATTTGTTCCTGAACATATGAAATCGAGTTTGAGGAAGGGGAAATGAAAAGAAAACTCTAGATTAAAAAGATAAAAGGCAATAAAGGTCAAACTACACCACATAAAATAAGCCAACAAAAATAGCGTCCAATATCCGTGCTTCAAGCCTAGTGCACATCTTCTCATAAAAATACTGTGTAAAAAATTACTTCTTGCTTGGGTTGTTAGAGTTCCGAGAATGTAAGATATTTGATTGTGAACAAAAATTCTTCAGCCATTTTCGCAAAGGAATCCATGTTCTCAATTTTTCACTAACGCACAAAAAAAAATTCAAATATCCAGATTGGTTTGTGTGTGGATAAATGTTGTGTGGTGAGTGAGCTTCTACATGGCATTATATAGGAGGTGAATGGTAGTTGTTTGAAGTGCATAGAGGGAAAGACCTACATGTTAACTTTTTCCAATCAAAAGTTTAGTTATGATTGCTGTTTATAAATTTTCGGTTATAAAGTCACATAAAAGGAAATAAGATTCAGTTATGTATTAAGATTCATAGCATGAAATTAGTAACGACCAACATGCGTTACTAATTATTTTTAACCAAAAAAAGATAAGTCACTTTTATTTCTAAAGTGTGTGTGTGTGTATATATATATATATATATATATATATATATATATATATATTACTTCTTTTTTGTAATCAATCAAACCGTTATTTATGGATTTGGATTTGATACCAAAAGGATTAATGCAAAAATGCGTATGAGATTGCACGTGGCAGCAATATTTAATTTAATGAGATTGAATTTCTATTTGTTATATAGATAGTTGGCAGGATATATCATCCAATACCTAAACAACAATATTGGTTTAAAAAAACCTAAATAACAATACTTACTAAAAAAAAGCAACTAAAAATATTCTGAATAGTCAAAGAAATCCAACAAAACTCAAATAATGATGTTGATGGTGATATCAGGAATTAGGAATATCATTGACTTTTTTTATGAGTTGCACTTATTTTATAGAAAAAACAAATGGAAAATGGTAATCCAAAGTATTTGGTCTTAAAAATGAGAATTCGATAAATGAGTAGAGCAAGGGTCTACAAAATAAAGTTCATATTAATAGCTAAGAAAAAAAAGATTAATATACAATTTTGTTTTATATTATAGTTGAGGAATATATAAAGTTTCAAATATTAAGGCATTGCATGCAAAGATATTATGTTAGATTCAATCTTTTATTTTTTTTCATCCCAAACGATTCTCTAATAGACTCAGTAGGCAATAACTACACTTAAAAATATAGAGAAATTAGAAATAATGCTTTCACACAATTAAGACATGCATTATTTATATTGCATGTCATCTAGTGGAAACATGGGGATGGGAATGGGAATGGGCTAGAAACATATGATTATATTTTATTTGGATATAATCAAATATTGTGAGAATCAAAATGCTTACCACACTTGTAGAAAACAAAAATAAAATTAATAGTGCTAGAATAAAAAATAAACAAAGCGGTGAAAAAACAAACTCACCAATTACGGGGAAGAAGTTGATTTGTTCTTGAATATATGAAAATTGAGTTTGAGGGAAAGGGAAGTGAAAAGAAAACCTTAAACACATAAAAGACAATAATGGTCTTATAAAACAAACCAAAGAGTCCCGACCAAGATTCATGCTTCAACCCTAGTTCATATATTCCCATTAATAACATGGGTTACGCCAAAAGAGTTGAAGATTATCTGAAGTAAAAAAACACAAAGAAATAAATGAGTGAAAGAAGAATAAAAGAGAGAGAAAATATGAGAGGAGCCAAAATTGAATTGAAATATAATTGATAAAGGTTTATTTATATTTAATTTGAAATGATAAATGTTGACCACATTCAATTTTAATTGATTAATATATTGTATTATGTTTTTTACTTTCAATTTCATTTTGATGGTCATGTAACTTTTTTGGTATAAACCGGTTATCCTCCGCGCGCAACTGCAGAGACTAATCCCTCGAGCTGGGTAGGATGGTCATGTAATTGATTTGAAATAATTGATTTTTCTTTTTACAATTTGAATTTATTAATATTGATGTTATTAGATACAAATTGTTGATATAAAATGTTATTAAATACAAATTCGCTCAAGAAATGACACATGGCAACAAATTGATGAAATTATTTTTAATTGGTATATATATAGATATACGAAGTATCCTCCTCCTTTCTTTTCTTTAGTTGTTATTTTGTTATTTTACTGAACAGAAAAATCGGTTTATTTTAAAAGCCTTCGATGAAAGATTCCTTGAAATTTAAACTAACCAAAACTGAAAATTATGTCAAAAAAAATAAACCAAAACTGAAAATTGAAATACCATTAACATTCTTAAATAAAATAAACAGTTCATTATGACTAATGGGATAAAAAACGGAAGAAAATAAATAAATACCATTATCTATTATAATGATACAACGACCAATAAAATATTCAAGAGCTAGTTATTGACTTTCAACGTTTCAAATTTTTTCTTGTATGAATACATAGAATTTATGGATTGATTTGAAACGTAAAATAATACATAAATTAATTTTTAAATCAATCGACTTCGTTTTGTTTTCTTTTTTAAAACCGATGATTTTATTTTTCTCAAAAGAAAACGCAAGCTCCTTAACATAATATAAATTTTGTTATTATTTTTAAATAAAACAAACAACGATGATGCATTCTTACTTTCTATTGAATTCATAATAGCCGTTGAAGACACGTCAAAAACAAATTACAAAAATTGTTAATATCTGTCATTTAGTAAAATTAACAACGAACACATGCTTACCTACAATAGAACCTTCTGCCATGAGATAGTTTTTCCATGCGTGCACTATCTGTCAAAAAGAAAAAAGAAATCTATATTTTCAAATTGGGCTTTGATAGATAACAATGTATATATAAAAATATGAATAAATTTGCAATGGATACACACAAACACAATAAAAAAAACCATGAATAAGGATAAAATAAACAAAAAGAGATGGAAGTAAAATAGAATTAGGGTTCTATGTTAAGGTGATGACAGTAAAATAGAATTAGTAAAATACAATAAACAAAGGTGGTGACAGTAAAATAGAAATAAAAAGGGAGATAAAAAAGCACATTAAACAGCACCATTTAGTATCGGTTGTTTGAACAGCCGATACTAAATGTGGACGCGGTGGCAATTTTGAAATTAAATGAAAGTTTTCAATTTTCACGCCTACATTTAGTATCGGTTGTTTAAACAACCGATACTAAATAATATCATCAAACCGGTTGTTTAATCAATTTTCAATTTTCATCAGACTTTTAGTATCGGTTCTTAAAACAACCGATACTAAATGTGTATCACAAACACATTTAGTATCAGGTATTTTAACACCCGATACTAAAGGTCCCTTTCTATTTCACGCGTTATATCTCGTTCTCTCTCACTCAAACACTCTTTCTCTCACTCTCAGCTTTCTTCTCTCGCGAGCAAACTTATCTCACTCCTCTCTGCAAACAGATCTCACTCACGCACAAACAGATCTCACTCCTCGCCGGCCTCCTCTCTGCGCCGTCGTGTTCCTGCGCACGCCGCATGTCTCCACCACTCTTTCCTCTCCACCACGGTGTTATCTCTCGTTCTCATTCATCTCTCTCCGAATAGCTGCTACTCATTCATCTCTCTGCTCTCTCCTCTCCTCAAACTCTTTCAATCTCCGCCTCATTTTCTTCTCGAAGCTCTCCCCATCCCCAAACCCACCTTCCTCGTCGCTTGACTCCGCTTCAAAATCCACCCCGTTTTGCTCACCGTTGGACTTCCCACGCACCACCACCAACCTGCTACGCACTTCCCCCTCAGAAACGTAGTAGCAGTAGCAGGAGGAGGAACAAGAAGAAGAGGTAAGTCTCTCTTATGTGGCAAGCTCATAGCATGAAACCCTAAGTATCATAGCATGAAATCTGAATTCAAACCCTAAGTATTGAACGATTCTGATTCAAACCCTAAGTATCATAGCATGAAATCTGAATTCAAACCCTAAATATGCTACTTCCTTCGTTTTTTTTTCCTAATCCGTTATTTTCTATTTTCCACCTATGTGAATTGATTTTTCATGTTTATATTAAGCATAGCATAATAGTTATCGTGCAAGTTTGGTTATTGTTTGTTTAATTGATTGTGTGAAATGCCATTTTTATTCAGGTGAAATCCCATTTTTATTCAGGTGAAATTTGGGACAAGGCTGATATTTTCATCCTTGAATTACCCAGTACACAGCTATTTTGTTGTTTTTTATCTACATAATTGAAGTGTTTCTTAATTGAGGAAAAGAAAGTGGATTATACAGTGACTTGAAACCTGTGATTTTATATTTTTGAGGCTGATGTATGTTTGGCTTCTAAGGGAGTATAAATACTCTATAAATCTCTTTTAGTAGGTGTTGACCCATTTTATATTTGTTTTGGTCTGAGCTGTTGCTTCTGTGGTGATGGAAAAGAAGTAAAATAATTCATTCCATGTACTTGTCTCTTTTCTTACTTAATTACTTATATCTCGTTTGACTTTGTGCAGATTGAGGTGGAGCGTATTGATATTGGTGAACCTGAGAATACTGGTATGTATGATATGTTTCGAAGATTTCTGTACTAGAATATCTGGACTTCGTGTTGATTTCCTAGATTAATTGGTTTTCTGATAAGATGTGAGATATGCATAACAAGGTATTTTTATTGTTGTAGTATGTATTACTTTCTATTTTTGGTCTTCATCTGTATTCTGTTTCCCTCTTGTGCAACCTGTTCCTTCAATCAGAGGCAGGGAGGATATACCAAGCTTTTCATTTTCATCATACTATCATTTTAACTCTGCTACCAATTACAGACTGTTAATTTACTTCAATCTGTTGTAAGGAGTTATTTGTTATTATATCAACTGTGTTGTGTAAATGTATTTTTATGCATGCTTTCCAGCATGGTGGTTTTAATTCTGTATTCGCTGCTTATTACAAATGCCCATGTTGTCTTTTGTGCTGGATGTGTGTTTCCATGTTTTAAGAATTGATGCATCTGTAAATGATGATATAGTTTGCAGTGGATTTGCTATGTATCTAATGGAAATTTTGCAGTTACTGCAGGACAAAATTTTGCAGTCAACAGGTAGAGGACATGCAGTTACTGTCACTAATGATGGTGCTACAATCTTGAAATCTCTTCACATTAGTAGTCACCTGTTTCGCACAACCAGCATTGTGAATATGATGTTGTAGTGCCCTGCAGGTACGATATAATTTGCATGGTTTTAAAAGTTTGTCCACTTATCTATTGTATAGTGAAACTTCCATGGACCTTGCTATGGTGATAGCTTTATGGTACCAGGTTGCCATTGTTTATCATATATTGAAACTTCTGACATGTTATTATAGGCTTGCTACTGTTGCATCAGGAGCAGCTTCAGGGAAACTATTGCAGTATGAGGTTGGGGGTCCAAAAGTGTCTGTCCAAACAGCATATGTCCTGGAAGTTGAGGTGGGAGGCTGGCTCTTGGTTCTAATTTTTTCTGCTAAGTGTTTTTTATTAGACTCATGGTAGCATCACTTTAGATACCTTACATTTTAACATTAATAAATGTTGAGTGGCCTTTGTCTCATTTTCTCTTGTCCGTCATAATATGATTGAATTGGTTTATTTTATAATGGGAGCAGTCTGGTAACAAGCTGCTGTTTTCAATTTCATTCTCTTTGACTCTTGGGTTACAGTGCAGTTTTGCTAATAATACAGTTAATAAATCAGTTTAGCCAATCAGTTTCTTTATCAATTGGAGAGGGCAAGATTTTGATTGCTAATCTTAGTCGCCAATGTGTGAGTGGGAGGGAATGACTTTTTTTATCTTATTTTTGCAGAGTTGATTTGTGTTCTTCTGGAAGCAACTTTGAGATACTAGGGATTGAAGCCTTATCATTAAGACTAATAGAAAAGGGTTACCTGTTAAAATTTCCTCTTTCCCTTACCTGAAACTTTGATATAAATTGTTGATTATTAATTTCCTTTTCTAGTTACATTGCCTCTAATTCAACTTTGGTAGGAAAACAAGCTTCTAATTTTGTGTTGGATTTTGCAGGCCTAAGTCATCTGTTGGTTTAGTACAGTGTTTGCAGCAAAGCTTACTTGTTACCACTGGATGCACAACTAGTTTAATCATGAATTCAAAGGGTGAGTAGCTCTGTAGTGGATTTATAGCTGCATAATCTTTAGAGTTCTGATCTTTTGACAACCTTCCTTCTAATTCAAAGGGTGAGTAGCTCTGTACTCATTCATTAAGACGCAAAGTTAGTTAGCTTTTTCAATTATTCTTTTCTTCTTGAAGTTAAATTAGTAATGTACTACCAATTATTAGGACACAAACATGTTCCAATTATTCTCCTTATTTGGTATTTTGCAGGTTGCTTATCAGGATTGCACTTTGCACATATTCTGGTCTTCCAAGCTCTAACTTCTACTCTAGAACAATTGAAACATTAAAACTTACTGCAGATATGCTGGATATTCATCTCCAACTAAATTTTGACATCTAGAACAGTTTTAGAACAATTGATTGACATCTTGTGTTTGTTGGTTGCCTCTCAAACTCTATAGGTTTTCATTTTTTTGCTTTTCATTATCTCAGGCTTCAGAATCTGAAAAAATTGCTTTGTGCAGGTGATGCATGCACTGGTGATGTTGTTTTGTTTGAGCAAAATGTTTATGACATGTAAGCTGTTCTTATTATTTAGTTACTTTTTTCTTTATCCATGCATGATATATGCCATGAGACACCAACAGAGTCAGAGATATATAAAGCTTTTGAAAGTTGAAAGCATACATATAAATGAACTTCAGAAAGCTTAAAAATATACACATTATTGTTATCCTCAATATACATGCCATTGGACATATTGTACATTAGATGACTAACTTGAAAAGGAGAAATGAATGATGCTGGCGAAAATCTTCTAGTTTCCTTATCATAATTGGTTATATCATTTTATGCTAATTGGTTAATTATCATAATTGGTTATATTGGGGATGAAAAGGCTATATCATTTTATGCTCTTCTAGTCTTTGTGACTTAATTTAATGCTCCATAGAAATGAACTCATCCAAACTTCAAAACCACTTATATACTTCAAGTTGCTGAAAAATTGCATAGGGGATTTAGAGCTCTTTTGACAGTAAAATATCCAAAAGATTTCATGACTTGTTCCTATTTATTATTAACTGTAAAACACCCCTCTGACCTGACCTGAGTGTGTTGGTTCATTTTAGAAGGCTTTGTAATCTGCCCCCGCTCCTGCTATTGTCTTGTCATTTGGCTTCCTAAACTTGTTATTTGGGTTACTGTCTTATATGCATATATAGTTAATCACTCAGATATCATCATAACTTGAACTGATTCATTATTTGTTTCCACTTCCTAAGAGATTTGGTGAAGGAAATTGTCATTGAATTGGTAAACAGGTAGCTGATACAATGACTAAAGCCATTGAAGATTGAGGCATTCCAAAGTCTGTGAGCAGAGCTTTGAATAGGAAAGGTTTGGAGAGTAGTAAGCCAATTTGCTGATAGCATTTCTGGTTTATGGGAGAAATTTGTTAGTAGGATTATAGTTTTGGGCCCTATTCACAGTCGAAGCCTGTTGTTATAAGGCAATTTGTAGGACTTTTGTTTGTTAGTTTTGCCTTATTTCTGTTTGTAACAATTAGTTCAGTTAGCATTTGTTATACTTTTTGTTAGGAAACAAACAACTATTTGACACATATTGTATAAAATTTCCATTATGCAATGAAATCATTTAGGGTGTTTCCAATACCTTGATACTTTACAAGAATCATGTTTAAGTTGCTTTAAGAATAACTAGAGTTGCTAAAAGTCACCTAAAAAACACCAAAAAAATGACATTTAGTATCGGTTATTTAAATAACCGATACTAAATGTCACTTTTAGTATCGGTTATTTAAATAACCGATACTAAATGTCATTTTTAGACAGCAAACACAATGTTAAAGTGACATTTAGTATCGGTTATTTAAATAACCGATACTAAATGTCACTTTTAGTATCGGTTATTTAAATAACCGATACTAAATGTCAATTTTTAGACAGCAAACACAATGTTAAAGTGACATTTAGTATCGGTTATTTAAATAACCGATACTAAAAGTGACATTTAGTATCGGTTATTTAAATAAACCGATACTAAATGTACGTTTTCAAGACATAAAAATCACCAAAAAAGTGACATTTAGTATCGGTTTTTTGAAAATCCGATACTAAAAGTGACATTTAGTATCGGTTATTTAACCGATACTAAATGTCAGACATTTAGTATCGGTCGAATTAGTATCGACAGATAACCGATACTAAAAGTGCAAAACAACCGATACAAAAAGTGTTTTCTGCACTAGTGGATAGTTTTTCCATGCGTGCACTATCTGTCAAAAAGAAAAAAGAAATCTATATTTTCAAATTGGGCTTTGATAGATAACAATGTATATATAAAAATATGAATAAATTTGCAATGGATACACACAAACACAATAAAAAAAACCATGAATAAGGATAAAATAAACAAAAAGAGATGGAAGTAAAATAGAATTAGGGTTCTATGTTAAGGTGATGACAGTAAAATAGAATTAGTAAAATACAATAAACAAAGGTGGTGACAGTAAAATAGAAATAAAAAGGGAGATAAAAAATTTGAAAAAGGGAATCAAAGTTAAAAAGGGATGGAATTAGGGTTCTATGTTGAGGTAGAAGTGAGAATCGAAAGGACCATTCCATACCGTATAGGAGCAACTGGACCACCAGTTGAAGCCGCATTTGGGTAATGCGATGAGAAATAAAGTGTGTGCTAATTTTAGGATGATGTTGTTGATGACATCAATCACAACATGTTTTTTTATTGTGTTTATATATACATCGTTAGAATTCTATTTTACTTCCACACCTTTGTACCATATTTATATATTAGAATTTTAGGATGATGCATAAAGGCACCTGTTCTCCATGTTGTGATTGATGCATAAAGGCAGATGTTGTTGATGACATCAATCACAACATGGAGAATAGGTGCCTTTATGCATCATCCTAAAATTCTAATATATAAATATGGTACAAAGGTGTGCATGAGAAGTTTCCTATATATAGACAATATATGTGAATGATGAGAGAGTATTGCATGAGAAGCAATTCATAGTGTGAATTAAATGATAAGTTGCTCACACAATGACATTTGGCAAATAATTTAATGAAATTATTTGTACATGTTAATAGTATAGATTGGTAATTTTGTTTTGAGTGGTGCTATTTGGTACAAAGAAAAGTATTATGAAATGTAAGAATAATAATAAAACAAGCACCGCACAAAAAATTCATGGTGTGCATCTCCACAAATGAACGCTTTTTCGATTTCTTGAAGAACAATTTCGTACGAAAGCATCATTTAATTTTCGTTTTAATATTTGTTTGTGGCACACTGCGACCTCTTAGAATACCATTGTGATTTTGTTAAATAATGACCACTGAAGATTAAATGTTTAGTTACCGAGCTGATATAAATATGCGAGAAAGACTAACAATATATCACCTAACATGGTTGGCCTACACTTCAATTGACCTGCCCTTTTAGTTTGTGTAACTTGGTTGTTTGTGAGGCTTGTCTGATATACGGTACCAACACTTCAACCAGTACTAAATCTTAACTATTGGTGAATTTTTATACCACATATGTACGTAGAAAAATTTGTAGCAAACTTAAAATTTTTCCTGCGAATTTACCAGCGAACATAAACTCGCAGGAAAGTTTCTACTTTTCTTAAGTTGGTAGGAAAGTAGGAACTACCTGTGAAAAATTTCTGCAGGTAATACCAAAATTAGTTTACACTAATACGTAACACATAACCCACTACGTACTAGTTGTGGTACTACTACATAGAGTCTAAACAGTTGCACCTACTACTATCAAACACATCCTTAGTTGCATGTGATCACCTCTATTAGGTCTCTCTTCCCAAGAGTACTATATAAGCAGTGAATGCTCGTCTCCCTTCAATAGATCTATCAAACAAGACTGAAATACGAAAAACAACGTGAGAATGTGGGAAATATATATCAACTATCTTGAAAACAAGAAAGCACAATTGAATAAAACAACCTCAAAATAGACACACAACAAGTGACAAACATAACAACCATATCTGGATTATCATCCCCAAGATCTTCACCAATATTGACAAACCCATAATATTTTTATCTTTTTTGGGTGTTTTGTAGCAATCTGAGTGTTGCTTGATTGTGCTGGTCCCTTTCTAGCCTCGCGTTTTGCTTGTGCAGGGTGTTAATTATCAATAAAACTTTTTAATTATTGAAGAAAAAACTATTCTTGAGCCTAAATGACCTACTGATCCATGATGACAACAGCACATATGACAACATGATCAGCAGGAGCGGATTTAGCTAGTGACTTCATTGTGTGGTACCATACTACCTTTATTTTAATATCAACCATTGACCCAAAATGTACCACGTGTCCACTATTTTTTTTAAAAACTCTGTAAAGCAACTCCACCACTCTGGTCATCGTACAACCATGCTCTGGTCTCCACACCGCCCCTTCCTATGTCGCGGTAGAGGCATAGCTCCCTCCCTGTTTTCAAACACTAGCATAAGCAACATTGAGATGGACGCAGAAACAGAGACTACTTATTGTCAAGATGATACCGCCGAGGAATCAAGAGATCTTTGCCGGTGCTGACTTGGATCTCGAGTGACGGAATAAGGCGCCCAGAAGTGACGAGCAGTAGAATATGCGCGGGATGCGATCCTTAATAGACCACTGTTGGCGGAAGCCAATGTCCCGGGGTCAACTCCAAGAGCAGCGGATAATATAACTCTAAGAACAGGTATTCATCCCGAGGTGTCCGGTGAAGAAGATGATACCGAACCCTCAACAGTTTAAGTACAGTTGATATAGTTGATGCGCAATCAAAATATGGTTGTTGGGGATGGAATTTGTGGCGTCAACCTATGGGTTTCATCGTTTTTTCCAGAGCCAAAGATCGTAGTTTTCGAACGAGCAATCGAAAAGATTTTGTCTTACCCCCTTGGGAATCCTGCCCCAAGGCAAGGAACCAAATTCCCTTCTTTTTTTACTCGTTCTAATTTTTTATGGAATTTTTTGGTATTTGATTTGGATAGGATCCAATAAGATGGATCTCCCCCTTTCAAAATCGGTCGGCTTGGAGACATCGTGAGGAAGACCGTCATTTCTATCCGGGTATGATCATCGTCTTTGTCTCTCTTCCTCTCTTGATGCCACCTCCTCTTCGCCGTTGTCATTGCGATGCAGGCCATTGCTACCCTTAGATTTATGATGTTTCTTTTGTCTACATCATGGATACAATTGCTTCTGATTGCTATGGTTCTTCCCATCTAGGCTTAGGAAAATCCCGTAATTTATTTTGGATGCGCTGAATTGAAGAGGAGAGAATTCCGAACCACACTTTAAGTTTATGGCTTCCTATCCCGCCGCTGTAATATATAGGAGTTCTCCTTTTGTGTTCTCCTTCCTGCCGAGGGAGAAGAACACTACAAAAAACGGAACAAATTGCGGGGGTTTTTAAGTCGTTTAGCGGGGGTTTTAAAAACCCCCGCAATGTAAACTGCGGGAGTTTTAAAAAACGCCGGAGTTTCAAGTGCCGCAATCGTTTTACGGGGGTTTTTAGAAAACGCTGGTATCGTGTCTTTTAGCGGGGGTTTTACTGCGGAGGTTTTTAACCCCCACAATTAGTGGAGGTTTTACTAACCTCCACTCACAATCAGTGGAGGTTTTTTTGTGGGGGTTACAACCTCCTACAATAGACATAATTTTTTTTTTTGCAAATTGAGAATTTCGTTTTTCCTTATCTCATTATCATATTTAATTACTAATAATTATACATACATCTTACATAACACTTACTTAAAACAAAAAAGGCAAGCATGTCGTGTCGACGCATGCGAAAGACTATCAATGTACAAGTCCACTTCGATAGGCAAGCTATGACGGAGTCTGAAGAGAAAGACTTTCCAGATCACTGTGCGCCTTAGCAAAACGTTGATCATTAGCTTGTAACCCCTCACACTACTAGAAAAATCAGAATTTCCTACGGATTTTAGTTCACGGGTATTACATTCGCGGGTAATAGTTTCCCACAAAATTCGAAGTTGATAGGAAATTTTCGCAGGATATTCCTTTGGAAGTTCCGCAGGAAATTCGCAGAAAAGTTCTGCTGAAAATCTGTAGGAAATTTCGCAGAAAAACCACAAACATTTTTTTTTATCAAACCCACATCAAATTGGCAATATTCTTGTATATTATTATTATTATTATTACAAATATCATGTGACATTATCAATTTATAATATATAAAATAAAATAATGTAGGTATTTCACATAATTGGTTATGAAAAATACTGAGACAAAAAGGAAATCATCCTATAGTAGGCTCAGCTTCTCCATACTTGCCGGGAACATCAATTTTTTTAATAATTATCTAATGCTTGCTCAAGCAAATCTAACTTGATATTGAATATTGATATAACTCCCTTCAGACCTATTTCGCAAAACATAATGAAAAGTATTTGAGAAATAAATGGTGAAATAATTCTGTGGTGATATTATGCCAAATCTATACTACATTAGAGGAAATCAGATGGTAAATTAATGAATTAAAGACAATGTGTAAGATGTACTACATTCTAACATATACACTACAACAGAAAAGACCATAGGTAGCGCTTTTTTTAGGCCTTTGGTAGCGCTCACAGGCGCTCCTGAAGCTTGCACTCCTGTTGCCAATCATCCAAAGGTAGCGCTTCAAAAGCGCTACTAATGAACAGGCAAGAGTAGCGCTTTTTAGTGTAAGCGCTCCTTATTCCCAGATGCGTTAAGACAATAAGTAGTGCTTTTTGTTAAAAAGCGCTACCTAGGGTGTTAGGACATCTGAGATTAAGGAGCGCTTGCAGCTATAAGCGCTCCTTATTCCCTATCAATAAGTAGCGCTTTCTACTATAAGCGCTCCTTATTCCTTATTTTTTTTAAAAATAAAATTGTTTATTTTATATTCTCTATTTCACATTACAACAATAATACTTCATTTAAATGCAATATTTACACCATTACTACAAAAATAAATTTAAAAAATACATATATTAAAAAAATTAAATAGCACTTTTATTAATGAATTTAGGTAAAGACTTAAAGACAAACCAAGACCATAAAAATTACAACTTTGTCCATGAGTAAAGTTGAAGCAAATAGGTCACAATGACCTTACATAACAAAAATTACATTATACTAAGATAACTTAGGAATAAAACATAATATACTAACACCAGGCATTACTCCAATCCTCTAAAATATTAGCTCAGCAAAGAATCATTTCATGTTATACTCTCTCTGAATGAAGGGAACCTAATCTTCCAGTAGTTCTTTGAATCTAATCTTTGGTTGAACAACAAAGCATAATGACTAGACAAAGCCTCTATGAAACCTGATTTGTTAGAAGACAAAAAGATAGGAAGTAACTGATTTATAATGAGTGCAGTGTTCCTTTTTGATTTGAAAGTAAAAAACATGCTAAGATAACAACTCTAACATGACATGATAGCAAAATAAATAAAAGAAAGGGAACCACTGTGACATGGAAGATTTACTTAAAAGGTTAATTAAAACTTAAAATGATCAACTGGTAGTACATTAATTGGACAGCTGTTAATAGTATAAAACTATTAAAGTTAGATATAGGTATTGTTTGCTGATGTTTTTAGCAAACAATCACTAGTTTTAAAATGTGAGTTTGTGAGATCAAACTAGAAAATCTCTGGACAATTGCCCTTGTGTTTTTGTGTCTTTGACGGTTTTAAAAGAAATAGATTGTATGAAGAACGCAATTGAAAACGAAACGAAGCAGAAATTGCAATAAATGTAAAAAACAAGTAAAAGGTTGCATTTAATTGAAAAGAAAGTGGTTCACAAGCACGTACAATGAATCTGTTCACTCGTTTTTCGCTTTTGTCTGGAAGTTGAGTTTTTAGAGTTCTTGTGTGGTGTTGTGACCCCTAGTTTCTATTACAAAGTAGTATTTATACTTCTAGAAACACACGTAAAGAAAAGTAATTG
This sequence comes from Oxytropis ochrocephala, assembly GCA_020916435.1. NCBI lineage: Eukaryota > Viridiplantae > Streptophyta > Magnoliopsida > Fabales > Fabaceae > Oxytropis > Oxytropis ochrocephala. The sequence continues at coordinate 92,378,614 of CM037091.1, forward strand.
CCCACTAAGCGTAGGAAAAGGTAACTGCCCTTTTCCTTGACTTTCGACTAAACCGCTGTCATCTGCTTGTCGAAACGTTGATCCTATCCTTGTCGAAAGGTTGGACTTTCTCTTGTCGAGGTTTCCTTGCTCTGCGCATTTCCATGACTCTGAGTATCAGGCTTGTCGAAGTCCACTCATCTTGCCAGCATTTACAAACCTTTCCTGTCGAATTGATGGTGAATTGACTCGATGTTGACTTGTAATTTCCAAGACATCATTGATGGAGATTCAAACCTATTTAAGTACTTCATTTAATGTCTTGTCGAAATTTTGAGGTAACAAGTATCAAAACTTCAAATGGATAACCCTTAACAGATTGAAAATGTACATTAGATGGAAAAAGGCATCAAAACTTGAAATGGACAACTCTTATGACAAATTTAAGGAGGATGAATCAAAACTTAACAGATTTAATCTCTTAAATATGGAAATAGGCATCAAAGTAAGCAATTTTTTTGCTCAAGCATCAAAGTAAGCGATGAGTACAAAATGGTGATGAAGAAAAAACAACCCGTATGAGGGTAGATGGAAGAAAAATGAAAAATTTACTTTGAAAACAAATTTGTGTGGTTTAGCTCACTTTTAATTGGTTGCCTTGTTTTTATTTTATTTTCTTAAGCTAAAGTTTTCAAAATGAGTGGTGAGATATGAATGTTTGAAGGAGAGAAAAAGAAGGGAAGGAGGAGAGAAAAAAGAATGGAAAAGCTCATTGCTGATGGGAAGTTCAGAAACTACTCTAGTATTAGTTTGAAGGGTTAGTGGTATGGAGAAAAGTGATGGGGAAGGTTGATAGCTGTCCTTTCTCATCAGAATAGCACACAATGTATTTTTAGCAATCTATTAACACATAAATGGGGCTACTGGAAACTATTTCTCTACAATCTTGATTGATTTCTTTCACATTTCCCTCTTCTAATTAATTCAATAAAGTTACATTTCAAATTTTCAATACAATGACAAAATAATAAAGCAGACTATAGAGAGGAAGTTACCTTTTGGCCAAAAGGGTGGTTTGCTCATTTGCAAGGAACTCAACAACACCAAGCATAAAAAAGATAATGCAATAAATTGAAATGGAAATTAATATAGAACCTTTGTTAGATGAAAGATAAACACAGCTGAATGATAGTGAACTAAATAAAGAAGACCTTGTTGGAAAATATTGCTTGCATTTGAGTGACTTTGAATGTCATGTTGCTCCAAAACAGGTTAATCAATGCCTCTTGGTTTTCAGACTTGTAATTGATTGATAACAAACCATGGAGAGAATAAGCTAAAATCCTGGAAGTAGTAGATATTAAAAGTAAACTTGCCACTGGTTTACACATAAATCATCAGCAAATAAATTCATATATGTAAACTGAAAAAGATTTAAAAAAAAAGGTATTAAAAGGATAATTCCAGAATGATCGCAGTAGGAACTTATAACATTATAGATTCAAAATGTATTTGGGATGAACATGTTTATATTGTAAGCCTATACCTATAAGCTTTTTAATCCCTTCTATTTCTCTTTCTCTGTTTCTGTTCAGTATTAAGTTGCTGATATGCATGCAAAAAAAGAAGTAAAACTGAAACAAACAAAAAAAATAGTTAAGAGAAGGGAAGAATATGTGATTACGGATCAGAGTAAATGGAAGATAGAAGCAGGGGAAATATGGAATTACCTTTCTGCAACGTTCCAATTGACCTTCTACCTGTGGTTATTTTCAGATCAGAAAGATCCACTTCTATTAATAAGTTTCCCTTACAACAGATATTTAAAACTATGTTAAAGATACCTTTGTTAGAGATATTACTTACAATGTTATATGATGGATCTTTCCTAAGGCTTTGAGTTCTGCATAGAATTCTAAGATGACTATACAACTTGTTTCTTGCATTTTGCAGAAGAATAAATGCATTAGTTCATCCAACAACACTCATTTGTGTTCCCAACTTATTAATGCTGAAAATAAGGCATCAAATATTATATCTTTGTATTGCTTGGTGGAAGAAGAATAAATGTACATAGGCCTGAGAAATAACAATAACGCATCAAATATTATAAAAGTTTAGTTTATATGGACTTCACATAACACAATCACATTAATTCAACTATTCTATGCTCTTTGTGTAAGGCTATGTGTAGAAACTTAAGTATGCAGCTTAGTTCTATTAGCTTCAATTTCATTCCCCTTTCTTACAAAAGCCTTTCCCACCATTTTCAATTTCATTCTCCTTTCTCATAACAAAACAAAACCTCTGCTCTGCCTCACAACAAAACAAAACCTCTCCACTCTTCAATTATTTCCTCCGTTTCTCATAAACAATTTCACAAACACATGGTGCTCTTTCCACTCATCTAGTCCAAACCTTTCCAAACTCACCTACCCATTTAAGAAGACTCCAACCCAGAATAGAGAGACATTGCAATATCAAATCAAAGATGAATCGAAGAAAAGGAAGATGGGGATTTAGGATTAGGGTTTCACCTTTGAGCTTAGAGCATACCGAACGAGAGACAAAAGTAGAACGAGAGAAAAGAATCTGGTTTTGTTATGCCCACCAAACCCTAGCATCAAAACAAAGAGGTGCCTTCGATTTCCTCCGTTCGCGGCGATCTCATAAGCATTGGCATGGAATCAGTATGTAGATTTTCTCTCATGGAATCCTTCGAATATTGTTGAAGATGTGCTTCGATCTAAGATGAAAGAACGAGAGAGAAACGAGATCGCTGGAAGAAACGAGAGATGAAAGAAAATTTATTTTTGTATTAAAGATGAAATCAAATTTTTCTGTGTGAGAGAAACGAGAGTGAGGTGCGTTCAACGTGAGAGAGAAACGAAAGTGAGGTAGTGTGAGAAACGGAAGTGAGGTAGTGTGTGTTTTTGTGTTTTCCGTGTTATGCAAAAGGGAGTGCTCCTCCCCTAAGCGCTCCCTATGATCACTCCGTGTTTAACAATAAGGAGCGCTCGTCCCGTAAGCGCTCCTTATGATCATTCTATGTTTAGCAATAAGGAGCGCTTGTCCCCTAAGCGCTCCCTATGATCATTCCGTGTTTAGCAATAAGGAGCGCTTGTCCCCTAAGCGCTCCTAATGGTCGTTCCATGTTCTCAATAAGGAGCACTTATGTCAAAAGCGCTACTAATGGATGCGATCTTTTTTAAGATTTCTGTTGTAGTGATAATTAGCAAGGTCAGTCTAACATTGAAGTTAATGATCAACGTTAGGGTTAGGGTTTGCGGTTTTCCAGGTCAGTCTAACTCTGTTGACCATGGCCTCGTTCATGTCAGTCTAACATTGAAGTTGCTTCGCAAGGTCAAGCTCTTCATTGAGTGAATGCTCATTGAGTTGCGGTGGGTTAGGGTTTGCGGTTTTCCAGGTCAGATCTCCAATCTCAGCCGGTATAACTGCTTCAGTCCCATACATAATCGAAAGACGAATTCCCCGGTAGACAAGTGAGGCCCAATCTGATATGCCTAGAGGCGATATGGACATCCTGATGGCACTGACACTTGTCACACTTTTTAACCAGTTTCACAACATCCTCGGTCATGATGGGTCAGTAGTAACCCGCTTTCAATGCTTTCATGGATCTCAGATAAAACATAGCCGGCTTTCTCTCCCTCGACATATTTTAAGAGGGGCATCGAAAATCCCCTACAAAATAGCTTCCCCTAAATGACTGAGTATGAGGGAGCACACCTTCTAGCCAAATTCGCCTCCCTGGGGTCTTCAGGCTCCTCTCCCTTTTGTATGTATTTTAGGATCGTGGCAATCTAGATTTTTCCGAGTTCGATGGGGAACACCATAATGTCTGACTCGGTTTCTAGGGGGACACTAGGTTGAGTCCGTGTTTCTTGAATGACATTGTAGTGGTTTCCCAGCGTCTTCGTGCTGGCAAGTTTAGAGAGGATGTCATCCTTGGTGTTCTCACCACGGGGTACGTGCTTTACCTCGGCATGACAAAGAGTGCTAAAAGTCCTCTGACCAGGGTCAAGTACCTCTGAAGTACAACATTGATCAGTGCATTCTAATGCACTCTTTATAGCTTTTCACTTTGCGATTTTAATTGTTCTCTGTACCTAATTTTTGAGTCTTAGCACGTTTCTAGACTTTGGGTCTTATTTGAGCAATATGGTAATCTCGTGATTAATTCTTGTTTTTATTGCATATTGACCCCTGTCTACTCCGCGGGCCATAACTTTGGCTCTGATTATCCGATTGAGACGTGTGAGCATGCGTTGGAAAGCTAAGGAACAAAGCTACAATTCATTTGTTGAGCTCGAAACTCTATTCTGAAGTATTGAAGGTCAAAACCGCAAATTACCGAAGCACTTTAGTCAATTATGGGTTTATGGGCCAATTACTATCTTTTATCGGGCTTTTATCCAAGAACCCAGTTAGTGGATTAGGGTTTTTGTTTTGTCCTAGTTAAATACACCTTTATGAGCCGTCTTTGCTCTATTAGGCATTATTATACAATTTTGAGGATTTGGTGCCCTAACCTCCATGGAAGGCTAAAACCCTAGATCAATCCATTGGTGAAGGGTGTTGCTGTAAGGATTTTGAAGTTCAGTGCTTAATATTTATTTTGTTTTCATGGTTTTAATTCTTTCTCTATCAATTTCATCTCCATAACTTTTGCTGCAAATTCGGTTTGTGTTTTGCTTAATTACTCAAACTCTGTGATTTGCTTATGTGATTCATTTTATGATTCAGTTTTGCTTAATCACTTAATCATGATTCTGTTTTGCAACTTCCATTATTCAAACTATTTTATCGCCTGTTTAATTTAGTTTGGATAGGAATTGATAGAGTCTATGACGCTTGTTTATAGGATTGACAGAATTCAGTTATGATATTAATTGTGTTATTGGCGCTTGTTCACTATCACGATTAATTGAACACACTGTTTTGACGCTTGCTTTAAAACGGTGTGAATTCGTATGAATTGACTAACACTTGTTTAGTTAGTTTATGATCAATCAAGAATTATCAAACCTTGCATGGATATTTATTTTAGAACCGATGATAAATCGAAGAAACACACTTGAAACCAATGGATTGATTGTCTATCTTTAATTGATTTTTTTTCGTTAAACATCAGACTATATTCTTCAAAAATCCCCCTTTTATATTGTTTTTTTTTGTTCTTGCGTTTGGTAATTTCAGTATTTAGAGATCCTTGTGAGACGACCAAGGTTAATTTCCTTGTACTATATATATTTTCTATCTTTATAATTATTTTGACCCGCATACGACCGCTGATCAAATTGACGCCGTTGTCGGGGATCTATGATTAGGAATTACTGGCTTAAGAACCTCACTAACCACTAACCCTTGTTTTTTTAGTTTTGTTTCTTGCACTTGCAGGTTCTATCGGTTTCAGCATCTTTCAGTTCTATCATAGAATAGGAGAAGAAGGAAAAAAATCGATTTTCGGGTGATTTGGTCAGATTGTTCCGAAAAGTGGTCAAAAAGTGAGAGAAAAATCAAGGAGTAGGACTCCCAATGGGAGTTTAGGCCGAAAAATCTGAAATTCCTTCTTTTACATTTTTGTTTTAATTATTTTAATTTTTCGTATTTTCAAAAAAATCCAAAAAAAATTTGCATATCTTTATTCTGATTTTATTAGATTTTTAGTGGTGTTTTTATATTTTTTAGATTAGAGTTAATTTTTTTTTTATTTTATGCCTTAATTTTAGCATTAGTTTGAATTTTTTGATTTGGTCCATTTATTTTGATATTTTTCTGATTTACCTAATGTTTAGCGATTCTTTTTTTTTTTATTCTGATTTTGTTGACTATGACATGACTGCTATTAATGAACCCTCGCTAGAGTATCTTGTTAAACAGATGGGTATTCAAAATCTTATATTCCAACAAAAAACAGGTCTATATAACAACAGCTCTGGTCTTCATTGATCTTCAAGAGAGTGAATTAAAATCTGAGCTATCAACCTTCTCACACATTCAAGTTTTCTCTCTTCCATACTCAGCTGCAATTAAACCAGAAGGGATTCACCTAATCTCTGAGTATGTATTAAGTCTTGTGTTGTAATACATTCATGTATATCCTATATATGTAAACCAAGTTCTAAGTAATCCCAAAACACTTGTGAATCAAAGTTCTTTTATTTTAGGAGAATTTTAAAAGGGTCACAATTCCAACCCCCCTTCCTTGTGACACTGGTGACTTCATAAGTAATTTACTCTATGTAAGTAGTATTTGAGTAAGAATGTGTTAGTAATCTATATGTGAATATGCAGTAATATTTATGTTCTAAATTTAGATGTACTTAACAAAGCATGAAAGTGCATGTCAAATTGTTTCAAAAGTGATAATTGAGTACATCTAGTGTGTTAGACTTAATGATTTTGAAGCATGATCAACTCGTAGCATCTTTCTCAAAAAAAATTAAATTAGCCAAATTTTAATGATGAAAGGAAGAAAAAGGAAAGCCTTGATTTTTCAAGAATGACAAGTTTTATAATCACTTTGACACATCAAAGCTAAGTTTTTGAAAAGAACCATCCTAGATAAGAAGTTATCTGATGCACAAGGAATTTTTAGAAAACTAATGTCAAAAGTAGATTTTTACTAAAAATATAGAAGAGCGTAAAGAATTAAGTTTGGGGGAAATTCCATGAATACTAAGGCAAAGTATGAGAAGCTTAGAGAAGTCAATGCCATAGGTTGTTCAAAGAACTACAAAAAGTGTTCCAAAGTATTGTAAAAAGCTACACTTGCCTGAGTCATATAAACTGACCATGTCCCATAAGTGCAAATTGGTTTGAAAAATGAACAAAAAGTTCAAAAAGAAAGAAAAGAAAAGAAAAACAAACCAAGAAAAAGAAAAAATATGCATGAGGAGGTCAGTGAGGAGGGCAGTGTACGCTACAAAATTTCTCAAAGTAGCTAGTCTTAGTGCAGCTACACCAAATGTACCTGCACTGCCAACACCAAATGCACCTACACCGTTAAAACGGGTGTACCTACACTTCAGAAAAATGATGCAACTGCACTCACTGCATTAGCATCAATAAAAAGCAACCACCAAATTAGGATTAGTGCATTGACTCAATAGTTTTGAAGTGTGTAATTAAAGTCTTTTGTTGTGCTTAAGAGTCCCCCAAATCTTAAGGAAGTTGTTAGCCTAGTCTATATTTTGAAAAATTCTCTAAAGGTGATCAAATGTGTTCTACATTTTTCAAAGGCTAAGAAAAACTTTTTGTTTAGTGATGGAACCAACTGATGCTCAGTGGGACACACACTCACATAAATGAGTCTTTATAACTCTGGATGTATTGAGAACTCAAAGGCACAAAAGATTCCTGAAAACTGAAGCTCGTGAAAGATATGAGCTGATCTGTCCTTCTTAATTATAGTAGTCTTGATTTGTTTCTTTTTGTCGTTGCTTGAGGATAAGCAACAATTTAAGTTTGAGGTGTGATAACTCTATTTTATATAGAGTTATTCATACAATTAAACTTAGATTATTAGGGTGAAACAGTGGATGCTTAAGAGACAGGAGTGAATCTATTTAGCATGCCTAGACATAGGAAGCTTGTAATGAAACTCTGATGAAAGGGACTGAAAAGCACATACTGATGCAGCTGCACCTAGTGTACCTACACCACATAAAACACTAAAACTCTTAGAAGTAACTTACTTGGTGAAAACATCTCAACTATCATCTCTCACTGATTCCTTATACATTTTATTGCTTGTTTATACTTTGTTAATTCATTTTCAATACTCCACCCAATTGTAAGTAGTGTAGACACACTAAGTGTACACTCTAATCATACAAAGCTTTACATAATCCCTGTGGGTTCGACCTATTTTTATCATTATATTACTTGTTGGACTATGTATACTTGCATATCTTTTTCCACACCAAAGATTAAGGGACATGGAAGGTTAAGGGGAAAGGCACTCCATGCGCGTTCAATTTAGGGAATGAAAATTGAAACATTGAGCATTGAACTGTTCGGTGTGTAAAGAGGCATTTATGGTGAAGGGAAAAGGGAATCATTGTGACTTCAATTGAGTGCATGAAAATTGAAACATTGAGCATCGAACCGTTGGGAATATTAAGAGGCATTTAAGGTGAATGGAAAAGGGCATCATTGAGTTCTAGATGAGGGGAAGATTAAAAGTTGTAGGGAATTGAGTTCAAATTTAATGATTAATCATGATTGTATTGTGGTTTGAAATCTAATATCATTGGTTAATTCATGAACTTAGAGCATTGAACCCAAAGGAAGGTTAAAAGGCATGGGAGGTCAAGAGAGGGGGTTGAGATTCAAATTTCAATGAGTCATAAGGGGAATTCGACTTTATTTCATTAGTCGTGATTGTAGGGGTTGAGATTCGAATCTCAATGTGATTCCACAAGACCATCTGGTGTAGGTACCGTCTCTTGATTTAACAATAGTTCACATAAATGACTTCAAGTGTACTCTAATTTCTTACGTATGTTCAGGCAAGACTGATTGGAGGCATAAGGTTCATCTCTGGCATACATGGAGGGTTCTTGAATTCATAAATCCAAGTGTCATATCCAGTATCGACATGTTGTTGCTTGATGAGAAAGTAATGTCAATACCTTTACTTTTAGAATAGTATAGTATAGTATGTTAATACATACTCTAATTTTTTAAAGTCATCATGTCGTATTTCAATGGAAACATAATTGAATGTACGTTGTGGGAAATGCTTGTAGAAGAGATGAATCAATATCTTATAGAATATGGTGCTGAGAGTTTCGTCATTCTAATTTTGCAACTTTGTAGAATTCGATTCTAGCATAATATATTTTTTCATAACGATATTTGGTTTAGATGTGTGCATATTTGACTATCCTTTGTTTAATGCATAGACTTAATTTTTTTTAATTGACTGATAGGGAAATTGGGAATAGCAAGTGCCTACAATGAAACTAAAGTTTTTATCAATGCTGAAATACCTAACATTAATTGACTGATAGAGAAAGTGCGGTCTGTGAAGGATGGTTGGGCAGGGACAGGGAAGACATTGACGTTCAGACTTCCAATTGCTTCACAAATGAAATTTGGGAAAAGATGAAGCACGTGAGTCACTTAAACAACCCATTTAATCTGACCCATTCATTTAGTTAGATCCAATGGATTAAAATGCATCCTCTCACTCTCACATAAGGGACCCCCCCCTTTCGCACTACATATGCCCTATATATATATATATATATATATATATATATATATATATTTGTGTGTGTGAGAGAAAGATATGATCTGTTGACACCACATGTAAGTCAAATGACTTACACTAAATTTAAACGTACGGTTTAAATTAGTAAATCTACAGACCATATACATATATATACACTAAAATTAACGTTGGTGCCCCTAAATTTTGGGATGTGTTCGCACATCCGATACAATCTCTGTTGATTGTTAGCCACGCCTTTTTATCCACACAAATTAATCTGATCGACTTTCACTCAAAAACTATAAATACAAGCCAAAAAAGAATAACAAAGTCATTTTGGTTTCGATACAATACAATTGTTGTATCAGAAACCAAAAAAGATGGATTTTCCAAAAGCTTATTGCAGTTTTGTTTGGCTCTACATCATTTTGGTTGCATTTCAATGCAATGCAGATGTTGCTAATCAGACTTCAACTCTAATTGTAGATGCTTCTCAATCTGGAAGGACAATTCCCAACACATTTTTGGGAGTATTTTATGAGGTGAAAGGGAAATATTTTTTTATATGAGGATATTAAATCCATATATGCATGCATGCATGTCATCTTTCTTATATCTTAAAAATTTAATTCAACTAAGCTTCTAAGATCATACAAACTTAAGGGTTATGGAAAATTTGAATATCGGATTTACTAATATTTTATGGTTAGATGATATTCTATTTTGTTTAAGTAATTTGAAAGTGTTTAAATCCTAAACTTCTTTTGTAGGAGATTAATCATGCTGGAGCAGGGGGATTGTGGGCAGAGCTTGTCAGTAATAGAGGTCACATAAGTTTCATATTCTCTAAAACTTTTTTTTCGTTTTTCTCTAAAACTAGTCGAATGATAACAAATTCTGAGAGAAATATTGGCATACATATGATTTTTTTCCTCTAAATATGTTCTACGTCCAATGCCACAAAATAGCATCCTCAAGTGGCAAGAACTAGTTGCAGCAACATTCCTAGATGGAGGAAATTGGGGTGATTTATTCCAAACAAAATTTGTGTTAGTTTTCGGGTCATCACATATGGAAATATATGAATTTAGGTGTCTCATGTTAAGGACTAATATTTCTCTATTTCCAAACGGTGGTGGAGCTTGACTAGGGATGGCAATGGGTACCCTATGGGCAGGGTACTATAATGCTCGTGCTCGAGCCTGCACATTTATGGGCTTTGCACTATAGTGCCGCCCCCCATACCCTAGCTCTGGCACACCAAGTGTCCAAAAGACACCAATTACTCAGACTTTAACATCAAAAATAATAAATAACATAAAAGCATTATAATTCAATTTAAAGACACATTATTATTTTTTTTGTATCTACTAATTAAAATATTACACACAATATATTTAGTGAATTAAAATATCCAAAATGTTATTTAGTAGTTAGATTTAGTGTTTTATGAAAAAAATCATTTTTTAAATTGTATATAGGTAAAGTTGTAATATTTTATATATATATATATATATATATATATATATATATATATATATATATATATATATATATATATATGCTGAGTGCTGCTCTGATGGGATGGGCACCTTTGTGCACGTACCCGAGCCCACGCCCATATGTGCGGGTAATTACCTGTCCGTTTGCGGGCAATTTTTGTAGGTACCCTATAGGCATGGACTCAATTGCCATCCCTAAGCTTGACCGGTACGTATATATGTGGGGAAAAGTTTATACTTTTTTTATGTTTTTAAAAAATTTTAGCCTACCAATATAGCACTATTAAAGTTTCAAACAGTTTGTAGGGTCAGACGCCACATTCAGCCTATAAAAATATCACTTATGTTTCCAAATATGAAGAAATATATCTGAACTATCACATCTTTTAGCTGAATCTCATGTGTATCTGTCTTGTATGAAACCTTTATTCCAAGATTAAGTAATACTACCTGGCCCCATTTTATATATTGTTTTAGAAAATCAATTTGTCCCAAATTGATTGTTATTTTACATTTTCAAGAAAACATTTGATGTTTTTTCCACCTTTCCCCTTCGTAATGATGACAACATTTTATATTTAATAAGTGATTCACATTTATCTAGATAAAGAGATAAATGGTTAAATGATAAATTAAATAATACTTTTTATAAAAGCTAGACTACTAATTATTTTTCTTAAGATGTGTGCCAAAACCTTAAATTGAATATAAAATGGGACGGAGATAGTAGTAAATACGCAATGGCGAATACTCCCCGGATATGTTGTCTGACACGTATCTGTGTCATTTCATAGATCACATGAGACATTACCATATTTAAGCGGACTAAAATCTGTGACAGATATGTATCAGGTCTGACACGCATCTTTTTAAAAATTTTGAGCCTACAAATATATATAGTACTATCAAACGTTTTCAAAAAAATTGTAGGGCCGGACGCCACTTGTGGCCTATAAAGAGCTCATTTTCTGGACTATTACATCGATCCTTTAGTTGTATCCATCTCGTATTAAACCTTTTTTTCAATATTAAATAATAAATACATAATGGCAGGTACTCCCTGGATGTATCTAGTAGTGTCATGTTAGATACGAATACTTTGTGCATTTTGGAGTATCGGAACTTCAAAGATCACATTAGACATTACCATATATTAGGGGACTAAAATCGTCAAAATATTTATTTAACACAAAGAGGAGACAGTAATAGTACCAAATTGATTATTTTCAATGTGCAGGTTTTGAAGCAAATGGTAATAATGTTCCATCAAATATTGCGCCTTGGAGCATAGTTGGAACAGAATCATCCGTTAAAGTGCAGACTGAACTCAGTTCTTGCTTTGAACGCAATCAGGTTGCAGTGAGAATTGATGTGCTCTGTGACAGCTGCCCTCCTGAAGGTGTTGGAATCTCTAACCCTGGTTATTGGGGCATGGTGAGAATAAATAACTAATAGTATTGAAATGTAACTTATGATGATAAAAACAATTTCATTTATTGAAAAGAGATTACATAATAAGCTTGTATATGAGCTATGATACAATATGTGTACATACATATATTGTTATCATCACAATTTAATCATTGAATTTTCAACCAATAGTTATTATGCATCTTAGTTTATTTATGATAAAATCTTGTTTCAGAATATAGTGCAAGGGAATAAATACAAAGTTGTCTTTTATGTTCGTTCAAACGGACCACTACAGCTGACACTATCATTCAAAACAACAGATGGGGGGATATTGGCTACACGACGTATCAAGTGAGTGTCATTGCGATGTGCTAAGCTAACACATCCTAGAGCAGAGAAGCTTTATTACAATAACCTCAAAAAGCCTTTGTAGTACCTAGCTAATATTTAATAATTGATCTTGCAGACGTCCTGCAAAAAAGGTTTCAAAGTGGACAAAAGTAAAGACTACATTGGTAGCCATTGCATCAAGTACTAAGGGAACATTGCACTTAACAACAACTCACAATGGTACGATATGGTTGGACCAAGTGTCTGCTATGCCTGTAGAAACATTTAAGGTAAACTCAACTCTTGGCAATGCCCAAATTTTTTGAATCTATATAAATTGCAAAAACATCTTCAAATTTGTCATCATTTAATCAGTTTGGTCTTTTAATGTATCTTTCCTTAGTCAGGCTGGACATCAAACAAATCTTCCGTTAATCGGTTCAACCCCACTATTACTAAAAGAACTTAAACGCGAGATTTTTTTTTTTTGCAATTTTGACACATTCATGAACCATACTGACAACGCCTCACATATTTAAAGACCAAAATGACTAATTTTACCCTTTAAAAATAATTAGTAAATTCGTCAAACGTATCTTGGCATAGGGACATGGCTTCAGAAGTGACTTATTCAAGATGATAGCAGAGTTGAAACCAGCCTTTATAAGATTTCCAGGTATGTAAAAAAAGTAAAATGAAAAGGAAGAGATTTTAGGCTTTTCATTTTGTTGTTTTCTTACTTAGAAGCATTATTTTAGTAATTTTGGTGAAAAACTCTCAAATGTATTATCATTTTGGATATAAAAGTAGATGCTTACTTATTACTTTTTTGTAACAATACTTTTTGCAATGTGTTGTTTTGGAAAAGGTGGTTGTTTTGTTGAAGGAAGACAGTTAAAAAATGCATTCAACTGGAAAAACACTGTTGGACCCTGGGAAAACAGACCTGGACATTTGAATGATGTGTGGAATTATTGGACAGACGATGGACTTGGTTTCTTTGAAAGTCTTCAAGTAGGTCCAATCCAATTATTTCACATTTTTATTGTGTTGCCAAATTCAAATTCCATCATGATCGATGTACCATTTTTCTTGTGTAGCTAGCTGAGGACATTGGTGCAAAGCCAATATGGGTCTTCAATAACGGTATATATATTTTAACAATATTTATTGCAATTTATTTCCTATGTCTGAATATTGTCTAACTTATCATAAATGTAATTTGAAGACCAGGTACAATGTGTTGCAACTCATTTACTTTTAAACTAGGATCATTGCTGAATTTGTCCTTTTATGTGTGTTTAATTTTACAATACAGGTATCTCCCATACTGAGCACGTTGCGCCCAATGACCTCAAACCTTATGTGCAAGTATATTTTACTACTACTTTATTTCCCATCCCATGTTAATCGATGTTGCTTTTCCACTTTTATAAACATATTGCTATAGAAATGTTCAAAATGATATATACCTTCATTTGTAGGATGCACTTGATGGTATTGAGTTTGCTAGAGGTCCAGCTAAGTCAAAATGGGGAAAAGTTAGAGCATCCATGGGACACCCAGAGCCTTTTGATCTAAAATATGTTACTATTGGAAACGAAGATTGTGGTTATTTTAGCAATCCGGAAACCTATCAAGGTATGCTTATTAATCTACTACTTTGCTCTTTTAATCTGTTCGATTATTTTTCGTATATTAACAAAAATATCTACTTAGTCATGTTACCATATACTATAATTAAGTGAAAGCTTTTCTAAATTAATCTACCATGTTTATCTTTATTAGTTGCTCTAATTTTTCTTTTCTCAATGCAAGTAACTCTTAATCTCTCAATTTTAATTTCATTTTTCATTATGTTCAAGAAAAGTTAAAATGAGTAATTTAAGATGGCTCAACGGATCTTGGATTGGCTCTGATACCATCTAAGAATCATACATACTTCTTTTTTTAACTATTATTAAAGGGTCTGTATAGCAGCTTTTTGCTTATATAGGTAAACAGAAGGAGTACCTTGTTTTCTTTTTTTTTTTTGACAAAGGAGTACTTTGTTTTCTTTCAAGATTTTTTAAGTGAAATTAAATGTCAAAATTTTAATCTAATTTTTTTAAAAACTTGTTTATTGATCAGTAAATTACATGCCCTTCTACAACGCAATACGAAGTGCGTATCCAGATATGCAACTTATTACAAATTGTGAGCTTCCTAAACAAGCAGTAAATCACCCAGCTGATTTGTACGAGTATCATGTACGTAAATATACCATTTCTCATTATTAATCATATATAAAATTTCATTTTGTTTTGTTAAACAATTCACTTAGTCATTTTGTCTCATACTCTAACTTTCTTTTCAGAGTTATCCTGAGGATGCTAAATACATGTTTAATAACGCTCATGTATTTGATAAGATGCCGCGCAATGGACCAAAGGTTTTGTAATCTTCCATTTCTACTTTTTTTTATAACAAACATTTTAGAATGAGGAAACAATTCTGTCTAAGGCTGAAAAACCCTTTGAATCTCTTAATTTATTTATATTACTCAAGCATTTGTTACTTGAATTGATGCCTATAGTGATTGAAATACTTTGTAGGCTTTTGTGAGTGAGTATGGTCTAGGTAAAGCGCCGGGTGGACATGGAACCCTTTTGGGAGGTGTGTCTGAAGCTGGATTCCTTATTGGATTAGAACAAAACAGGTCCTTAATTTCTATTCGCCATTGCAAATATATTTTTATTATTGCTCATCTTTTGGATTATTATACATATCTTACTCAAGTCCCTTTATCATTTTCTATTGCAGTGATCTTGTTGTAATGGCTGCCTACGCACCACTTTTGGCGAACGTGAATAAGAGGGAGTATGTCTTTCAATCCTTTATTGCAAATCTATAGAATAAGCACCACATTCTATTGACTTACTGAGAATAATATTATATGAAGTTTCCCAGAGGAAGTACACAAATAAGATGATAGTCGAATTACAACTTTAAATACAAAGTCAATGCATCAACAGTCGTTGGATCAAGATCGATCGATCGTCTCGCAAAACATGCATTTATTCTAATATCCAAAATCTGAGCTTGAAATCTAGACCGTATGATCATGATCCAACGACTACCAATATGCTGATTACATCAGTGCAAGATATCCCTTACCTTAAAGAATCCAAATCCATTTATGTGTAACATTGAGATGTGCAATTTGTTTTTGTAGTTGGACCCCAAATGCAATTAATTTTGACTCCAATCAAGTTTATGGAACTCCTAGCTATTGGGTGACAAATATGTTTAAAGAGTCAAATGGAGCAACATTCCTCAATTCAACACTAAAGGAGTTAATACTCAATCCTTTGTCTGCATCTCGCTATTCGTGTACAAAATCCTCAGAATAATAAAACATACCTAAAAATAAAGGTAATGCATAGTCTTTTCTTTAGTTATGTGTTAATTTATTCTCCTAAACAAGTTACACATGTACAAATTATATTAGTAGATTATTATATCATTTTACACATGAAGAGTGCTAGAGTACTGCTAGTAACACTGATCTTTCCAACATTAATTCACTCTATGATTAGATGACTTTTATCTGTGTTTCACCATTTTGGAAACATGACTCACTAACTTAATGAGATCCATGTGAATTTCGTTAAATCATAGAGAGCTAGTGTTGGAGTTTTAGAGAGAGTGTTGCTAGCACTTTTTTTTTACAGAATTGTCACTTATTGTGAGAATATTGACTTTCCTTGAAATTTATATCCCCATATATTGTTGCATTGGATCGTTGTTCAGGTTGCAAACTTAGGGAGTACGGCAGTGAATCTCAAAATTTCTCTTAAAGGACTTGTAAGCTCAAATCTAACTGAGTCAACAAAGACTATACTCACATCTGGAAATCCAATGGATGAGAATAGCATCGCAAACCCAAAAAAGGTTCACTTATTTATTTTGTCATAACCTTGTTACATGAAAAGGCTAGTGTATGTGTGTGCGGAACTAACATCTAATGTCTTTTTTGTACTCAGATAATACCACAGCAGAGTAAACTTGAGAATCCCGGCAATGAGATGAATGTCACAATTCCTCCAGTTTCAGTCACAGTATTTGATTTATTATAATAACAATCCATGTTATATATGGAGATCTTGTTGTTGTTACTAAAATGTTGGAGAAACCATACCCTAGAAATGAAGATAAGGAGGGAGTTGTCAAGAAAATTTGCTTGAAGTCTTCTATACATTGTATTTTCTCTATTAATAGAAATTACATTTCTTAAAAAAATATGAGAAGAGTATTATTCTGTTTTTTTGAAAATAAGGGATCCACTAGGAATATGCATTGCAACGTTAATATTTTTTCGTTATTGGTGATTTCGTTTTGAGTGGTGCTATTTGGTGCGAAGTAAAGTAGTAAGAAATATAATAATAATACTAAATAACGCACCACACACAAAAAAATCATGGTCTGCATCTCCAGAAATGAACGCTTCTTTGATTTCTTGCACAACAATTTCATACGAAGCGTCAATTTCCTTTAGTTTTACTATTTGTTTGTGGCACACTTCGACCTCTTAAAAGACCATTGTGAATTTGTTAAAAAAAAGACCATTGAAGACTAAATGTTCAGTTACCGAGCTGATATAAACATGTGAGAAAGACTAAAAATTTATTACCTAACATTTTTTTTGATAAGCAATGAAATTAATAAAAGGCACAAGGGGTGCCACAACCCTTACATATGGTGTCCGGGGGGCCTCATTAAAAACTCCAAGCTCAAACCCATTTAAAAAAAACCAAAGGAGAAAAGAAGAAAACCCCACAAAAGTGTGGTTACAAGAGTGATAAACACCCCAATGGACAATTCATCCAATCAACAAAATTACATTTTGTCTTCCTACCCCTTCTAGCAATAAACCACCCCATGATACTTGTTTAATACAATTTATAATTGATACTTCACTCACCACACGCTTCAAAAGTACCGGTTTCGCGCTTGCCAAATCGCCCAAATCGATGCCATCCAAATGATATATTTCGCCTCTTCAACTTCCAACCCTTCAAGCATGCCCCAAAAGACTGAAATGATCATTCACCTCTTGTTCCACGATCGTTCTCATCCCCAACCAGCCAAGAATATGACGCCAAATCCTGCTAAACGCAAAGAAGAACAAAACAGATGGTTTACGGTCTCTTCTTCTCCAAAACATAAAACGCAAAGACCTCTCATGAGCATTTGTGATAATTCCTCTCCTTGCAAGCAAGTCACGTGTGGGCATCCTGTTGATAATCGTCTTCCACGCAAGGATTAGCACCTTTGTAGGCACATCACACTTCCACAACTTTATGCAATTCTCCACAATTTCCCTGCTCAATATGCTATGTGTACCTGCAGAAAAATTCAACCACCCGACCATAACAAGATTTAACAGAGAAATGTTTATTGTTTTCAATTTTCCACAACCACCTATCGTCTTTGTTATTGGACAACACATTATCATGTAGAATTGCCTTAAGCTCTGCTGCCTGCTCTTCATCAGTATCGCAACAATCACCAAAAGCATCCCAATTCCATTCCCACCTGTCACCGATCCAATTTCCAAGCTCTGCCACCATGATGTTCTTTTGATTAAAAGCTTGATACAATCTTTGAAATAGCCTTGAGAAGGCTATCGGTCCACACCAAAGAAGTTGACCAAAATTTTGATTTATCCCCTTCCTATTTGTATTTTAGTGATCTTTGCCAAACCAAAAGGATCCTGTGTAAATTCAAATCCCAAGGTGAATTATATCACGCCACCGCAGGAGGTTCTTCGCAAACCATTCGTGTAATTT
This sequence comes from Oxytropis ochrocephala, assembly GCA_020916435.1. Lineage (NCBI taxonomy): Eukaryota > Viridiplantae > Streptophyta > Magnoliopsida > Fabales > Fabaceae > Oxytropis > Oxytropis ochrocephala. Next base: position 92,396,913 of record CM037091.1, read on the forward strand.
CACCATCCATCCACTTGCAAAGGTCACCATATCTACATTCCAATATCTTATGCCATAATTTGTTGCTACCGATCAAACACTTCCACCTCCACTTACTTAAAAGAGCAATGTTAAAGGCTTCCAAGTTCTTTATCCCCACCCTCTCCTTATCTTTCTAAGACAAACCACACTCCACTTAACCAAAGCCATTTTCTTCTTTTCGTCATTCCCACCCCATAAAAATTGCCTCTTCAAATCTAACGATCTCCTTAATTACTTTTTTGGGAGCCTTATAAAAGGAGAAGAAGTAGAGTGGTAAAGCGGATAACACCGAGTTGATCAACGTTACTCGACCACCAATAGAGAGTTGTCTACTTTTCCACATAGATAATTTTCCCCTCACCGCTTTCAATACCTGCTCCCATGTATCAAACCTTCTTGGGTTAGCACCCACCGAACCCCGAAATTTGAATGGAATACTACCAATATTGCAAGCTAAGAACGTGGAAGCACCCCGGAAGGGCCTCTCCTCCATATTAACGCCAAACACGTTACTCTTTGCAAAATTAATTTTCAAACCAGAGCACAACTCAAAACTCCGAAGAATCGCCTTCAAACACCATAAATTCCTCATATCCCCATCACAGAAAATCATAGTATCATCAATAATTGCAAAAGAGATAAAGACACCTCATCGGAAACCGCAAATCCCTTTAAGAAGTTACCATCCTCTCGCTTTCCTAATTAAACCAAATGAAATTTCTCCGCAACGATAAGAAACAAAAAGGGAGCAAGCGGATCGCCTTGTTTGATACCTCGACCAGCAGTGAATTCACAAGATGGACTACCATTAATGAGCACAGATACCGAACTTGCAGTGTAACAGCCACGCATCCATCTACGCCAGGTGGGATTAAAACCAAGTCTAAGCATCATGTAATCTAGAAAAGCCCAATTCACGGAGTCGTATGCCTTTTCGAAATCAACCTTTAGCGCCAAACACTTTTTCTTCTCCCTCTTCGCCACATCCAGGATCTCATTTACAACAACCACCCCTTCCAATATCTGCCTGCTTGGTAAAAAGGCGTTCTGACAATCTGAAATAACACCCCCTAGTACTTTTTTCAATCTTCCTGCCAACATCTTAGACAAAATCTTATATAGGCTACCAATTAGAGAAATTGGCCTAAACTCATTAAATTCCTGTGGATTAGCCTTTTTTGGAATAAGTGCTAAGAAGGAAGCACTAATGGCCTTTGGAAGAGTTGCATTGACAAAAAAACCATTAATGAAGTCCATCACTTCGATTCCACAATACTCCAACAACTTTTGAAGAAATTGAGATTGAAGCCATCCGGTCCGGACTCTTATTTCCATCGCATTCCCACACTACCTCTTTGACCTCCTCAACCGTAAATGGAGCAGCTTAGATAATGATTATCCTCCTCCGATATCTTTTAAATTGCACACCATCCAATACCGGCTCACAAATTTCTCTTCAACAAATTTCTTCTCAAAAATTCCTTAGCCCACTCCTTGATCTTCTCGGGCCTTCTAACCACTCCTCATCCTCAAAAATTTTAACTATCCGATTTCTCCTAATATTGTTCTTGATGCACATGTGAAAGTAGCGGGTATTCGAGTCCCCTTCAAAGAATCCATTTAGCTCTAGATTTTTGAACTAAAAGACTCTCTTTACTTTTGAGTTCTTTGCCAAAATTCTCCATTCAAAGCTTTTATTTTATCAACATCAATCATCTCTCCATTTGTCGCCTTTTCCTCAATAAAATTAATTTCTTCCACAATTTTATCAATATTTAGATCAAGCATACCAAAAATCTCCTTATTCCATTTCTTCAATTTTCCTTTCAATAGTTTCGCCTCCTTTATCACAAAGGCTCCATTACCAACAACCGTAAAAGCTTTCCATTCCTCCTCAACAAAACTCATAAATTGATCATGTTCGAGCCAACAATTGTTAAATTTGAATGGTTTGGGACCCCAATTTGCCTCCGAGGAAACAACCCACACCGGGCAATGATCCGAAATATCCCGAACTCCAATCCACTGCGCAGATATTTTCCATTCAGTCAACAAATTAACGCTAACCAAGAGTGCTTTGTCCTATTCTCGCTTCATGCTTACACCGTCATGTCCAAACCATGAGAATTGCTTCCCCAACACTGGTGGTTCTACAAGTTCCATAGCATCCATGAATTGCCGAAATTCCCTCCTCTCCGAAGCGCTAGATGTTTCAGATATTCCTCTTCTCTCCTTTTTTGAGACTACTGCATTAAAGTCCCCTCCAACAAACCACTCCCCCTCCTCAACCGCCCCTTTCAAATTTGTATGAGTTCATTCCACATTGTTCTTTTACCCGATAAAGTACATGGCGAGTATACATTTACCAAATAGATGATCCTAGGTTACTTTGTTTAGCCACTACTCCAAGAAAGCCATCACCTAAAAAGGAAGAAGTAACTTCCAACAAATCCTTTTTCCAAATGCTTATGAGACCACCCGAAAGGCCTATTGAGTCTTTCACCACCCATTCACAATCTCCGATCCCCATACACTCCTAATAGACCGCTCGACCAAAGAAGAACGTTTTGTTTCTTGTAGGAAGCAACAATCAAAATTTCCATTACGCAAAAACTCACGTAATCGTCGCCTCTTTGCAAATGACCCCCACCCTCTCATATTAAAGGACACAATCTTCATTGAGCATTGTTTGTTGTCTCCTCTCGTGCCATAGCCCCTTGATCTCTACCTTCCATCTTCTTTACCATTCCAATGTAAAAGCTGTCATCTTCGGCACCCACCACCCCCAAATTGTTTTTTGCAAAACTCCATAACTTCTCCGCAATGTTGTTTTGATGATCCTCCCATATCCTGTTATTGCATCTCTGTATATCCGAGTCACCAACCAAGCTTCACACAAAAACCGATCCACCACCGAAGTGGGTACTTCCAGACTCGTCACTAATCTTTCCCCCACCACTTGAAGAAGAAAATGAACTCGATGAGCATGAGTAAGAACTTTCGCCTTCTTGTAATGTTCTTTGTTTTGCATTCTGGATTGCTTTGGTTTTACTCCTTGTGATTGGACCCAATCAAACACGAAAAGGACTTCCTCGCTTCCTCTCTCGCTCCCAATCAAGGACTTGATCTTTTGATCGCTCTTCATTTAGACTCACATTGTTTGGCCCATATTGTTGCGACGGATCATAATTTGCATCACTTTGGGTCGCTACATTTAATGTGCCCATTCCGCACTTACTCGCCTTGTTTCGTCTCCATTTCATGAATGCTTACTCACCTTGTCCCACAAACATTTGAGATTCCAGGCCCACCATCCTCAACTAATTGATGCATTCCACCGGTTAATGCATTTTGGGCTGCTCCATTTACCTCCATAGGCCCATAATTAATTCCATCATCTAACAAGTCCGTTGGGTCAATATTCATATCCCTTTTCTTATTTTCCCCTGACGTTTCAATTAACACATCACATGGCCCACTACTCTCATTCACTCCAATAGCCACATTCAACGTTTCCTCTTCCCCAGCAATTACTGCTCCACATTCCTCAAGAATCGGCGCATCATCAGCTCCACTTTTTGAGGTGTTTTTTAAATTTTCCAGGTCATCATCACCTTTTAAGCTTTCAACAGCATCGTTGTTCACCCCATGCGCCGTCATACATGCATGCACAGTTACTGTTTCATTAAAATTTTCACCACCTCCGAGACCAATCCCAGCTGACCCCACACCAATCCCGAACCACCCCATCATCCACCGGCCCCACCTTCATCCCGAGCTCCGCACTCGTCAACCGGGGGACTAATCCCGACCATCGCCATCACCGCCATCGCCACTATCTTCGCTATCCTCACCATCCGATTCATCTATACTCCCCGTGATCCAATACGCCATGATCCCTCCTTGCCGGTCTAGCCATAACTGACCATCTCAGTGGTCCACACCATTCTTCCATCATTTTAATGGGGAAGACACTCCCATTGATGGTAATGTGGAATGTCCTGTTGATTACTCCATAGTGCCTTGTTCTTATCAAGAATCTTGCAACATCAAAAGATGACTTCTTCTTCGTTGCCTCGCCGGCCCCACATACGTCCCCATTGTTGAGGCCATCAAATGACAAATTCCTTCACCCCAAGCATGAATAGGAATTCCATGGCATCTTACCCATACCAATCTTTCATTATCCGTAACATCGGGCTCCCATTTTCTTATGTCCTCAAACCATTCATAAATCCAATCGCTTCCTTCATCTTCCACCAAATCCTCAAGTGTCCCTTCTTCAATGTCTTCCAGTAAAACTGAATTTGCACCTATAGGTGTGACCTTAACCGAGAATACTCCCTGCATACTGAACCAATCTTGAATACGATAAGAAGTTCCGGGTTGTTTGACATAGCCCACATACATTCTACTATGCCTCTGTATCTCCTCTTCGCTAACATCGTAACATAGAAGTCCCTTGAAGTCATTAGGACTCCTTTTCTTCCAACTCCTCTTACGGTTCCACACACGTCTAGCGTATGGTCTTCTTTTTTCTCCTGCTCCATTATGGTTAACATGGGTCTGGTAGTCTTGTTGAGCCTTATCTCTTCTTCCCTTTTCACCTTGATCACCCTCTTTGGCCTACGTTGTATGTGTAACTTGGTTGATTGTTTGTGAGGCTTTTCTAATATACGGTACCAACTTCTCCATCTTCTTCCTTAGTGGTTTTCTTGTGACAAGAATTTCTCGAGGATGGAGTGGCGTCGAAGCTTGTCGGATTAGAAATTATGAAGGTGGTGAGAGTTGGATCATTGTTGTGATCAGTTTGATCATCAACTTCAACGTATGCCTTGAAACAGAAAAATGAAAGTGACAAAAATAAGGTTAACTTTTATCATCATTTGTGCTGCTCTTACAATTGGTATCAGAGTTGCATTCAAAACTCTGATACCAATTGTAGATGTAATTAGCAATAATGTGCTTGTAATTAGTATTTGCCCGAGTTGTATCCAAAACTAGTATACAAGCTCCCATTTTTGTATTACTAATGTAACGCCCAAAATAATTTAATTATCTAATTAATTAAGTTATTTAAGGGTTGCAACATTTAATTAAATTAATTAAAATAGTTGAGTTTATTTTACCTAAAAGGGGTCTAATCTATTTTAAATAGGATACTTAAGTTGGATTTATTTTTATTTCAGGAGGTGGAATAAATTAATTGTAGGAGTGGGAATAAGGCCCAAGGGCCATTAATAGGCCCAATGTTAGTCTTAAAACTTAGGGGTTCCTACACTAGGGTCTCATTACCCTCATTTTGAAAGAAAGAAAAATAGAATAATAGAGAGAAGAGGAGGGCAGCGACGGCGTGAAGGAGGGGGAAGGAAAGGAAGAAACTTTTCTTTGATTCTTGGTTGGGTAAGTGAGATATTTTGGTCTCAATCTTCCTCATTTCTTTTCCCTATTCCATTTCCTTAAGTTCCATAAGCTTATTCTTGTCATTTTGAATTTCCATGTTCACCCAAGCAAGGAGGCATTTCGTTTTGGGCTGGAAATCAAAGGTGGGGGTATTAATTTGTTGATTCTTGGTGGTTAGTTGAAGCTTTGGCTCATTAAAGGTTAGGGGATTCTCTACTACATTTATAATAATTTGTAGGATATGTATTATAGGTGGAATAGCTCTAGGAATGACTTGTTTGTGTGATTTTGATGTTGATTATATGTTGGTTGATGTATGAGAGGCCTAATTTGTTGATATCGTGTTGCTTGTTGTTGGAAAAGTATGTGTTGTGAATTATGCATGTTATATGTTTGAGGAAATGTTTCCATGAAGAGAAGTATGTGAATATGGTAATTAATGAAGTGGATTTAATGCCTATGTGTGTATTGTTCATGTGAGGATTAAATTGTTGGGTAGAAAATTAGGTTTGAAGTGTTTTGGTGAGGGTGTTTGGAGGAGGGGCGACAAATGCCTAGGCAAATGGCGCCTAGAAGCTGTTTTTGGGCTGGGAATGGTCTAGTGCAGGGAAGGGGGCGCCATTTGCTAGGCAAAATGGCGCCAGGTATGTTGTCTGTTGGTTTGGCAGGGTGCAGGGCGCCAATTACCCATGAATATGGCGCCTGATGGAGTGAATAGGTGATGGTGTGTGGTTGTGCAGGGCAGGGGCGCCATTTGCTAGGCAAAGTGGCGCCCAGTTTACTGTTTTTGTGAGTTTTGTTTCGGTCTGGGTTGGGTCTAGCAGGAGGGGCGCCAATTCCTTAGGAATATGGCGCCTGTGTCTAGTGTGTCGCGTGGCATGTGCAGGGAGGGGCGCCAATTCACTAGGAAATTGGCGCCTGGTGCGTGGGTGTGTGTTGTGTGCGTGCGAGGATGGGCGGTGCGGGGGCGCCAGCTTCTTTGGGAACTTGGCGCCTGTGCTGAGTGTGTGCGTGTCTCTCTTGCGCGCGTAGTGTGGGCGGTTGGTGTCAAGGTATGGGCGCCATTTTGGCTGCCCTTGCGCGCTGGGTGCCCAAAATGTGTCTAAGTGATGGTTTAGTCCCTAAGAATTAATTTAATCCTTGGTGTGACAATATAGTCCCTAAGAATTAAATTAATTCTTGGCGTGACAAAATAATCCCTTAGTGTCTAATTAATCCAAATATGTCAACATAAGTTCCTAATTACCAAATTAATCATAATGTGTCAAAATCATCTTTGGGTACTAAATTAATCTTTGGTGGGTCAAAATGGTCCTTAAGTGTGAAAAAGGTCCTTATGGAGTGGTTGGGTCGTTAGGTGAGATTCAATTAAATAAATGGTAAAGTGGTGGTTAATAAATGACGTGGGCTTCGGCCAAAAAGGTGGTTAATAAATGACGTGGACTTCGGCCAAAGAGGTGGGTCAATAAATGATGTGGACTTCGGCCAAAGTGGTGAGTTATTACTTGATGTGATAAATCTGTGATGTTGTGATGCATTGTCATAGTGTCACATGAATCATGTGCATTTCAAAAGTGGTGGGTGGCTTCGGCCAAAACATGGTGGGTGGCTTCGGCCAAACGTGGTGGTTGCCCGACGGGGTTATTGAGGTGGTTATGGATCCACATGCATATTGCACCCATGCATATATCATGCATCTTTAGAATTCTTGTTGATGCCTAATTAATTCGTTATTGTCGTTATGTTGGTATTCTAATTGCGTAGTAAATGCCTTGATCTCTGTGGGTTGTGTGGTTGCTAGATGTTTTCCTAATATAATGCTTATCTTACTTGTTATTATTTATGTAAAGAGACTCACCCTAGCAATTTTTGTGTTGCCTGCTCTCGTGGCGACATGCAGGTGATTCTGAGTGAAGGTGTCATGCCTTCTTGAGTCTTCGAGTCAGCTCTGATTAGTGACACCCGGGCGGGGAATCGTAGTGTAGTTATTTTATACTATGTGTTGAACTGATTTGGATCATGTGCTGTTATGTTTGAACTTGTTTTATTTCCGCTGTGCCGAGAAAACCATTTCTGGATTATTGTAAACTCTAAACAGGTTTTGAGGGTTTTCACCCACGTGACTATGATATGTATTTTACGCACTTGATGCGTCTGAATTTTAAGTATGCTTGATGACGTTTTTATTAAATGTAGCACCCTCTTTGGGGTGCGTGGAAAAGTTTTGAAAAACTCTGATTTCTATTAATTGAATTAGTGTTAAGTAGAATGGGGTGTTACAACTAAAACATTGAATGCAATGCAATAGAAACATTCAATTTTGTTAATTCCAGTTGAAACTATCTTACAATTGGTATCAGAGCACCATGACGGGGCCTGGCCAAGATTGCAATTCTTGCGGCGTTTGACGGTGACTCACGGTGAACGGAATGGCAGAGAAAGATCGAGAGAACGGTAGCTATGTTCAACCAGCAATCTCGAAATTTGATGGTCACTACGACCATTGGAAAATGCTAATGGAGAATCTTTTGAGCTCAAAAGATTACTAGGATGTTGTTGAGAAAGGAATTTCAGAACTCCCGGCCGATGCAAATCAAGAAGCGAAGAAGGCTCATGAAGATTCAAAGTTGAAGGATCTCAAAGCAAAAAATTATCTCTTTCAAGCAATTGAGAGAGGAATTTCGGAAACCATGCTGAATATAGATACTGCAAAGAACATTTGGGAATCACTGAGACAAAAATATCAAGGGTCGACGAAGGTGAAGCGCGCACAACTTTAAACTCTAAGGGGAGAATTCGAGGCCTTGAAGATGAAAGAAGGTGAAACCGTGAGTGAGTATTTTGCAAGAACACTCACAATTGCGAAAAAAATGAGACTGTATGGTGAATCACTGAGTGAAATGGTGGTAGTTGAGAAAATTATGAGATCATTGAGTATAACTATGTAGTTTGCTCAATTGCACAGGCAAATGATGTAGAGAAACTCTCAGTTGATGAACTGCAAGCTAGCATTTTGATTCAAGAATCACTCATGAAGAGTCAAAATGAAGATGAACAAGCCTTGAAAGTGAATGAAGTTTCTCGAGGAAGAGGTAGAGGACGAGGTGATAGAGGAAGAGGGGCTGGTCGAGGAAGAGGAAGGTCCAAGGAACACATAGAATGCTACTGGTGCAAGAAAATGGGGCACTACCAGTCAGAATGCCCAAACAAGGAAGAAGTCGTAGCCAACTATGCCGGTTTTGAGGATGATGAAGAGATGCTTCTAATGACTAGTTGTGATAAAGTAGAGGCTGAGGAAGGTAAGACATGGATTCTTGATTCAGGTATGTTGCTGATGACTCATGAAACTCATCAAGAAAGTGCAGAAGAGGAAACTTGGTTTCTGGATTCAGGTTGCAGCACACACATGTGTGGCTCAAAGAAATGGTTTATTAATCTTGACTTGGAATTCAAGGAAACTGTCAGAGTTGGAGATGGAAGGAGGCTATGTGTTGAAGGCAAGGGGAATGTGAGGATGAGGATTCAAGGAAGGGTTCAGGTGATTTCTGGTGTGTATTATGTCCCAAGCTTAAAGAGTAATTTGTTAAGCATAGGTCAATTACAACAGAGAAAGCTGAAAGTTGTATTTGAGGATGATAAATGTGATCCCATAACTAAGAAAAGTTTGATTAGTAGAGATGTTGAGTTTGATGAAGAGAAGAGGTGGAATTGGGAGAATGCTAAAGAAGAGAGAATCACTTTTGATATTGACAATGACACAGAACAGGATAACATAGAAACTACTGATAAAGAACCAACAATTACACCTGAGATTCAATCTAATAACAATGAAGGAACTCCAAACTTGTCTCAAGAGAGGAGTGATCATAATCATGAGAGTGTTAGTGAACTTGATCCTGTTACTGGTATATCTGATGGGAATGAGTTTGGCAGTGACCATGACCATGGTGAAAATGAGTCAAGTTTGAGTTTGAGGCAGGGAACTAGAATCAGAACTAGACCGGGTTGGTTTAAGGATTTTAAAGTTTCTGGTGTGCCTAATGTTGACAGTGAGGGGAATCCTCTTGACTTGCATAGTTTGATTGTTGTTGACAGTGATGCAGATCCAATCACCTTCGCTGAAGCATCTCAGCATGAGAAATGGAATAAGGCAATGGATACAGAAATTCTCTCCATTGAGAAGAATGATACCTGGAGGTTGGAAGAGCTTCCAAAGGGAGGAAAGAAGATAGGGGTAAAGTGGGTTTACAAGACAAAATACAATGAAGAGGCAAGGTAGATAAATACAAGGCTCGTCTAGTTGCAAAAGGGTATGCACAGAGACATGGAGTGGACTTTACTGAGGTCTTTGCTCCGGTGGCTCATTTGGGATACAATCGTAACTATATTAGCAAAGGGTCAGCGGGGAACAAATGGGAGGTGTTTCAACTAGATGTGAAGTCAGCTTTTCTTCATGGAGAGCTAGAAGAAACAGTCTTTGTTGAGCAACCACAAGGATATGTGAAGAAGGGCAAAGAAGAACAAGTATGCAGGCTTAGAAAGACACTCTATGGACTGAGACAGGCGCCAAGGGTATGGTATAGCAAGATAAATTCATACTTCAGCAGAGAAGGATTTGAGAAATCTCCTCATGAAGCTACACTCTTCACAAAGAGAGGAGTTGGTGACAAGATACTTGTAGTTAGCTTATATGTGGATGACCTCATCTATACAGGAAATGACATGAGGCTTGTAACTGAATTTAGAGCTTCAATGGAGAGAGAATTTGATATGACTCACCTTGGAAGAATGAGGTACTTCTTGGGAGTTGAAGTTGTGCAAAACAATAATGGAATCTTCATCAATCAACAGAAATACATAGGTGAGATTCTAGAGAGATTTGGCATGAAGGATAGTAAACTTGTTTGCACTCCAATTGAAGCTCAAGAAAGGTGAAGAGGATAGTGATGTGTGTCCTACTAACTTCAAACAGATTGTGGGGAGCCTAATGTATCTAAATGCAACTAGACCCGATATTGCCTTTGCGATGGCTCCCGATGAAAGCGTGTTCATGGACAAGCCTCTTCGCAGAACATCCGTAGTTATGTTAAAAGAATCATGAGATACTTGAAGGGAACAATGAGCAATGGCATATTGTACAAGAAGAACAGAAAACAGAGTCTGTCTGGATTTTGTGACAGTGACTATGCAGGCAGCATAGATGACAGAAGAAGCACCAGTGGGTTTGTGTTCATGATTAATGAGGAGCTGTGTCTTGGTCATCTAAAAAACAGCCAATTGTAACTCTATCTACCACTGAAGTCGAGTATGTAGCAGCTGCCTACTGTGTATGTCAAGGAATTTGGCTCAAGAAAGTGTTGGAAACAATAGGAGAAAAGCAAAGTGACTGCCTCTACATATGGTGTGATAACAGTTCCACCATAAAAATAACTAAGAATCCTGTCATGCACGGTAGGAGTAAACATATTGATGTTAGATTTCACTTCCTAAGAGAATTGAGCAGCAAAGGAAGCATAGAGTTGAAATCACGCCCTTCCTAAGAACAATTGGCGCACTGCTAAACCAAAGGATCGAACAAAGACATTTTCTGCAAACTGAAGAAGGATATTGGAATGATTTGCATAGAAGAGGTTGCTGATAAATAAACTGAGTATTGATGTACTGCAGTTTAAGAGAGGAATTGTAGATGTAATTAGCAATTGTGTGCTTGTAATTAGTGTAGCGACCGAAAAATCCGGGAAAGGATTCTTCGAAAGGTTCTTAGGAAGCCGCCACCAAATTTTAGTTTAAGGGCAAATTCGGAAAATCCCTTTAGGTTTTAAGATAAGGCGTTGTTAGGGTTCGGGAGTCGTTATGTGTTGTTGCGCCCGAAAAAGTCCCCGAGGGGTTTTTCTTCGTTTACAACGTTTTATACAATGAAGTCGCCACCAATATTTTTTATAAGGAAAATATTGAAGAAAAACCTTTTGGGAAGGCGGATGGTCTTTTGGAAAACTTAAAGATTTGGGTTCTGGGGCTCGGTTAGGCATGGGAAGGTATTAGCACTCCACACCTCCTTTCTACCGAAAGGGAACCTTTAATTAATGTGTGGTCTTGTGTGTTGATTTGAAAAATACTTTTATTTGCCTCTTTTGAAAAGACTTAATGAATTTTTATTTGCGCGCTTGACGAGAGTTAGCCGCTTTGGGTTTTTTTTTTGAAAAGGAAAAATGTTTTTAGTTTGTTGTGCTTGACGGAGGGGATCCGCTCCTACGTATCTCCAAAGCGATGGAGAATTCAAAGCTACGTAGTTCTAGGTTTTTGGTTTTATTTTGTTTAATTGTGAAATTGAGCTTTCGTGATGATCAATTGAGCGAAGGCTCCAAGTGACCACCATTAGTACTCCATTGTTAATGATCATGCAAGCAAAGGCTTCGCAAGACCACTAACAAAGTTTTTCGATTTATGTAAAGTCTTTAGAAAAATTAGGCATTCATGATGATCAATTGAGCAAAGGCTCCAAGTGATCACCACTAGTTCCTCATTGTTAATGATTATGCAAGCGAGGCTTCGCAAAACCGTTAACAAAGTTTTTTGATTTATTGAAAGTATTTAGAAAAATTAGGCATTCATGATGATCAATTGAGCAAAGGCTCCAAGTGATCATCACTAGTTCCTCATTGTTAATGATTATGCAAGCAGAGGCTTCGCAAAACCGTTAACAAAGTTTTTTGATTCATTGAGAAATTATTTGAGTTGAAAAAGAATTAAAACGAGAAAAAGGTGAAAATTGCAAAATGGGGTGTTATTAGTTGTAGGAAATTGTATAAACAAACAGGGTGTGCAGGAATTAAGGCCCAGTGGCCTTTTTGGAGTCTGGCGCCCAACTAAAAAAATATAAACATGGGCTTGTGGGGGTGGTTGCACTAACAGGGGTGTGGATATTAAAGTGGTTCGATTTACATATATATTTTTATATCCAAATCTGATTTGATAAAAACAATATATAAAAAAAAAGGAAAAAAAAACAAATAAATTAAGAAAGGGAACAAAGAGAACGTGGGGATATAAATGCATCCCCACAATTCTCGTAACCTTAAATCCTCTTCCCCCACCTTTTCGCTTTTCCAAACGGGCTTCTCAAAGAGAGAGCAAGCTTGCGTTACTTCATCATCGAGAGAGAGAGAGGAAGCTCGATGCTGTGAAAGAGGAGGAGAAAGAAAGACGTCGTCGGAGGGAGCCACGGCCGGCGGCGCCGCGACGTGAGGTGAGAGAAAACGGCGACAAGACTCGCGCGAAGGGGAAGGGTGTGTCTCGGCGACGTTAGTGGCGGAGACGGAGTGGCTCGCGGTGTAGGGCGATTTCTCCCGGCGTTGGTGCGCGCAAGGTGGCACTGGAGGTCGATATTGTTGTTTCCATTAACTATCATCTAATCTCTTCATATCTTCTTCTCAATTTGTATTTATCGGTGTTGTTGTTGTTTTTCAAGTTCTCAATGCTATATATTTTCTTTTACCTATGGATCGAATTTTTAAAACAAATAAGGAGAGTTTCTGCTTGTCTTCCCTTGCTCTGATTATTTTTCTTCTCCTACTCTATTTTGGTTTAGCTTTGCTTGATCCGATTCATAACAGAGCAATAGAAACAATGATGATTTTTGACAACAAAAATGTTTGGTATCGAATACATAAAAAAACACATTTGATTTGGCGAGATTTGGTTTGATGATTAATCTAAAAAAGAAATACTTGATCTGAATTTAGTCTAATGATGTTAAAAAAATGTTCAAGTAAATATTGGTTTGACAGATTACGTGAGCATCTAAAAGAGAATTTTCTGGGTACCAACCTACAACTCCAGCCTCTGTTTGTGTCTCGTGTTGTATGTTATTACTGCCTGTGATTGCTACTACTGTTGTGCTTTGTTGTTGCTGCTCTGCTTCTGATCCAGGAATTCAAAAAAACGTGTATTTTCTGACTTTGAATCCTAATTGTGTTTAGGTGGTTTTGCCGTCCCTTCCTTGTCTCCCTTTCTCTGAATCACTGCTTATTTATATTAAAATATTAGGTTTAACATTAATGACATTTGACTGGGCCTTTGACTCTTTTCAGGTTTGGAGTGGATCAACTCAGGCCCAGCTGCTTGGAGAGCAGCTGTTAGAACCCCAGATTTGCTGCTGCTGCTGCATTTTATTATATTTTTTGTATTTTCGGATTTATTTATTTTTGTATATTTTTGTTATTATTTTTTGTATTTTTTGGACATTTGGACATTTGAACACTTCTAACTTGTAATAAAAATTAAATAGATTCTTTTTTGACATTTTTGGATTATATAACACTTTTCAATTGTAAATAACACTAAATAAAATTTTTGGCATTTTTGGACTATACATATATACTTAAAATAAATTAACTGTACAAAAAGAATAATAATAAAAGAGTCCGCCAAACACAAAGACGAAACGGGCCGGACTAGACGAATACGCTAAAACGAGACTCAAATAGGAGAAATGAGCTCATTAACTAAAGACACTACTTATGTACGACTAAACCCAAATACGAAGATTAAATTGAAGAACGCATGCGAAAAGATTGATCATTCGCGTGCACCGCTTAATTTAAACAACGATTTTCAATTTAGTTGAATTTGGATAACTAAAATTGACTTAAATTAAAAGAGCGGACAAAATTGGGGTATTACAATTTGCCTCTTTATTTCAAATTTCGCCAAAAATATGAATTGGCCTTTTCATATTTGTTGGTGAAATGGAAATAAAGATATAGAAATAATACTAATTTTGTCCGCCTTGAAAAGTTCAAATCTTTTTGTTATTTTCCTTTTGAGGGGTTAACACTGGTCGCATTAACGAAAGCAATAAATTGGAAAAAGCAAGAAATTGGGAAAAGCGGTAAATTGGAAATTCGGAGGTTGCCTAAAACCTTTTAACGGACTCTTGTCGAGTACGAGCTCGGGGGTGGTCTTTTCGAGCGGCCGATCAATATCAAGTCCGAATCGATTTGATCAATGGATTTACTGTTGTGCCTTAGTGACCAACTAATCCGGCGACTTAACGGTCCGATGGATCCATCGCGTTCTCGTAATGCGATGTTGTGATCTGTGGAAGGAGTTCACTAACTCAAGAAGGAGTTCACTAACTCGGGTTGATGGAGTTTACGAACTCGGATTGATGGAGTTTACGAACTGCGGGGGTGGCCTTTTCGAGCGGCCGATCAACATCGTCCGGGCGATTTGATCAATGGATTTACGCCGTGCCTTGGTGACACAACTAATCCGAAGGACTTAACGGTTCGATGGATCCATCGCGTGCTCGCATACGATGTTGTGATCGTGGGAAGGAGTTCACTAACTCAAGGAGTTCACTAACTCGGGTTGATGGAGTTTACGAACTCGTGGCCGATGGAGTTTACAAACTCGTCTTTGATGGAGTTTACGAACTCGTGTTTGATGGAGTTCTGAACTCTGTCTTTGATGGAGTTTACGAACTCTATGCTGATGGAGTTTACGAACTCTATGCTGATGGAGTTTACGAACTCTGTGCTGATGGAGTTTACGAACTCTATGCTGATGGAGTTTACGAACTCTGTGCAGATGGTGATTTTCTAAAAATGGGATTTTTGGGACTCTCGGTCCGGTAACTTTTCTCTTGAATGGTGCGTGAAATGCATGCGCTTGGGTATTTGGGTGCACATGGATGCAATGATTGATTTTGGTGGGATGTTTCTTCTGTTTGATTATTCTTTCGCTCTTCTGAGATGCGAATTTGAAAGTGTAATGCACTACTGTTTGATGCCATGGAGTGATGAATGATATGGATGACATGAGAATGATGAATGAAGATGTTGTGTTCTTTTGTGTTCCGCCTTCTCGTGATTTTTTTATTCTATTTGTTTTCTTCAAGCAGCCTTTCTTTTTCTCGCTTATTTGCTTTTTCCTTTGGCACTTTTGTTGCTAAATCCATCTGCACGACGGAAGTCGCCAGACGATAATCACGCGAGGATTGCGACCGTTCGTTATGCTGCTGCTTTGTCTCTTCTTTTTGCAACTTTACTCACTTGGGAAATCATTTCTTTCTGTATTTTTCAAAGATTTCGTAATGATCCTGTAATGCTCTTGAATGTGCACATGTTTTGCAAATCAATTTCACAATCATAAAAGTTATTATTTTGAAAGAAATCTGAATAGGTGAAAGCAGAGACACGAAAAGCACATATATGAAAGAAAAGTTTGACTTTTATTGATATGGAAATTGGGCGTGCGAAAGTCACGCCAATTGAAAGTGCATTACAATCTTTCTTTTAAACCGAGAAAACACAAGAGAAAGGAAATGTGATCTCGTGATTTCATCTCTGAAATAACGCGTGCGCCGTCCATACTCATAACTCTGATCACCCTCTTATCCAAACTTTTGGGAGTATTGATTGCCTTTTCTTTTCTCAAGCCCAAGTTTTCTGACCCTAATTTTTGCCTGGATCGCCCTTTGCGGGTTTTCGATCCACCGGGTCGCTCTGATTTTGCCTAGGCCACCCTTTGCGGGTTTTCAGCCTAGCGAGCTAACTTTTCCTTGGCTTATCTTTCTCTTTTTTCGTCTATTTTTCTAGGCATAATACTTCTTGACCACATATGAGTTCACTGGATTTGGAATCTCATCTCCGTCCATGTTAGCCAGGATTAGAGCTCCTCCCGAGAATGCCTTCTTCACCACATAAGGTCCTTCATATTTGGGAGCCCATTTGCCCCTGGGGTCCGTCTGTATCGGCAAGATCTGCTTGAGTACAAGGTCTCCTTCTTGAAATTCACGAGGACGGACTCTTTTGTTAAAAGCCCTTATCATCCTCTGTTGGTACAACTGTCCATGACACATTGCGGCCACCCGTTTCTCGTCAATGAGGTTCAACTGGTCAAGACGGGACTGAACCCACTCTGCTTCATTAACACGCGCAGAGATGGTATTTCAACTTCAATGGGGAGGACTGCCTCCGACCCGTAAACCAGTGAGTAGGGGTTGCCCCAGTCGATGTACGCACCGAGGTACGATAGCCATGCAAAGTGAAAGGAAGCATTTCGTGCCAGTCTTTGTAGGTTACCACCATTTTCTGCACTATTCTCTTGATATTCTTGTTGGCCGCTTCAACTACCCCATTCATCTTGGGACGGTACGGGGATGAATTGTGATGCTGAATCTTGAACTCAGCACATGGGTCCTTCAACATTCTGATGTTCAAGTTGTTGCCATTATCAACGATGATTTTGTTGGGAAGAAGGCCGTAACAGCAGGTCGATCTTTCTTGACAAACTTGGCAACCACCGAATCTGTTATACTTGAATATGAGGCGCTTTCAACCCACTTGGTGATCTCTAGAACTTTGCCACGATGTAACTTGATCAAATCTTGGAGTGCCACCTTTTGATTTTTCTTTCTCCTTTTTTTTTTTTTGATTTTTATTATTTTTTTGTTTTTTTTTTTTTTTTTTTTTGTTTTTGGACAAACATATTTAAGTAAATAAACTTATTTGTCCTAAAGCTAAAACTCGAGAAAACAAGAGCAATCGATCATTGATCGGAATGGATTTTTGGAGGTTGTGGGTTTTTGTGGAGGAATGATGATTGGGTTTAATGAAGTGTTTGAAGCTAATGGTAGGATGATTTTTATTCGGCGTTGGCTGACGTTTGATGATTTATGATGGTTTATTTGGCTTGATGAGGTGTTTGGAAGTTTTATTCTGGCTGAGGGTTGGTGGAGGCGGGATGCCGAGGTCAAAGGGAAGTATTTGCGCTTATTGAGACAAGGATCTCTTGTGTTTTGTGGTAACGTATCACTCACCACTTACATTTCTTTTGTATTTTTGGGATTTTCATTTTTAAATCCCTTTTTCTTTTTTATTTTCTTTGATTTTTTCCTTTGATTTTTCTTTTTTGATTTTTTTGGCTCGGGTGAGCTTGATAAAAAGTGATGCATCTTTTTTTGATATTTGAGGTAATCCTTGTCTAGGGTGATTTTGGGATTTTTTTTGGCTTACAGTGGGTAGCACAGTTTTTTTCGAGAATATGGGAAGATGATCGAACTTTATTTCAAATCACGATTGCTCGTTTTCTCAAAAAATTAACTCAAGGACAATAATTTATTTACTCCTATATATTTGCCCTCTTCCCTTTTTTTTTTATATTTTTTTTGTTTGTTTTTTTTTGAAGGAGAAAATCATCTTTGGGACTAGCACGATTCAGATCTCTGTAGTCGACGCACATTCTGACCTTCCCATCCTTCTTGGGAACTGGGACAATATTGGCAACCCACTGTGGGTACTTGGCCACTTTGCTAGGAACCCCGCATCAAACCGCTTCTTTACCTCATCCTGTTTTTCGGTGACACCTCGCTTCATTCTTCTTAATTTCGCGCTTGATCCGTGGGCACTCGGCTTGACCGGCAACTTGTGTTCAACAATGTCGATATCTATCCCCGGCATATCTTTGTACGACCATGCAAAGATGTCAGCATAATCATGCAAGAGCTGGATTAACTTTTTGCGTTCACCAGCTTCCATGGCGGTATCGACCTTAACTTCTCTTTTATCTTCTTCTGTACCCAGGTTGACAATCTCAATCGACTCCCCATGAGGTTGAATGATTTTTTCTTCTTGCTCTATTAATCTCATTAATTCCGGAGGAGTTTCCCAGTTTTCATCAACATCCCCTTCAGTTTGGTTAATTGGATGATCAAAGTCGTAGTAGGGATTGTTGGCACTGTTATTTTCAGAGACAATTGTTTGTGGTTCTCGCCTTTTCGGGCGGAAAAGCGTAATGAAAAGCTAAACAAACAAGCAAACAATGATAGAACAGGAAAGAGGACACATGAAATATGGAGAAATGATTTTTATTGATGGAGATTCAAAAACAACGTTTTTATTGATGATAATGATTCTGAAAATAAAAACATGCGTGCCCCTAACAACTGGTCCTTATGGCCTTGGGCAGAGCCACAGGGTTGCATTACAACCAATTACTTTAAACTAAAAGTCACGGGAGAATCGCCAGACCTTCCAATTCTTTAATTCTTCACCGACGCAACGGACTCGTCCCACCTCTTCGGACTCGGAACTAATCGTGATGGCAAAGAACTTGGTTGTGTTGCTCATCTTCCTCATCCCATCCCGTAGAGACCGGATGTCTTCTAATCGGTTTGAGCACTCTCGGGAACATCATATCTCGACCAAGTAATCGAACTTTCCACCGGGCTCCCTAGGGCATCCCAACATCCCTCTTTTATAGGCACTCATCATTACGTCTTCATTGATTTCTTCCTCTAGCATCCGATCTCGACTCTGGTTTTAGTAGGGTAATTCGAGGGAAACCATTCACACCGTAATGAGGATTATTCACCGTCACTACGGCTGGGTTCACGTGTGGGTCACGTGAGTGAATTGTATTCCCAGGGATTGGTCCCTGAACTTGGGGATGGACCGTCATTGGCCAATTGAAACCCGCGGAGTTCTGGAGCGATGCGCGAGGATTGGGATCTGAATCGGGCTTGAGCGTCCCGTTCTCCAACTTCATTCGCAACTACGTCGGGCTGAGCTTGCCCCGTGGTTCTTGGGGGATCTCCTCCAGGATTTGTGTCAGCAGCAGGAGGCGTGTAGCCTAGTGGGAGACCAAAGGGAGGCCATTGCACTATTTGAAGGGCTTGAGGGATCCCCGACCCAGGAGGGGGAGGAGTATTGTCCACCCCAGCAGTAGTAGCTTCAGCTGTACCCACATTTCTTAAGGCACTCAGCACTCTTATGACCTCTGCCATTTGAGCTTTCATGATTTCCATCTCAGCTTGAAGGACTTGATTCCCTTGATTCTGACCTTGCTAACCCGGACCATTAGGATTTGGATCTCCCGGAATTCCGGCATTCTGATGTGGCAGTGGATTGCCCTGATCGGCGTCGCCTTGATTGTTGTCCATGTTCCTTGCTTGCGAGCTGCGCGTCAAATAGCGATGTCTAACCACTTGCTGATTTTTCGCTGACGGAACACGCTTATGAACACATGAATGAATAATGAATGCAATGCAATGCTTTAATGCATGAAGAATGCAAATGACGCAAAAGTTTTTTCTTTTTCAAGATTTTGTTAGATGCAAATGCAATGGTGCGAGAATGATGATGCGAAATGAGGTGGATGCGAAATGATGTGTTATGGAAAAATGGTAAGAAAATGAGGTTATTGGTGGTACTCTGAACATTTTCAAGATACACGTCAGTATGCCACCTCATGCAGTGTTTATGAGGGAAAATAAAAATTACAACTTTCAAATAAAGTTTGAGAAAAAGAATGCTTAAGCTAAATGCAACACACAAAGGCGTGCCCCGCGTCCTACGAATGGTGGGAATCCTAGGGTCTAAAGTCGACGAAAAGGGTAATCCTCCCATGTAGGTTCTGATCACTTCCTCACAATGGCAACCAAGAGCTAAAGTCTCTCTCATGATGACACCCACAATCGTAGAAAGCTACCGAGTGTGAGGCATCATGACAAAGCGCACTCTTGGGCGGAATTTTCATGAGAGCCATACAGCACAAAGGTCTCTACGAATGGCAGTCACTAGTCGTTCCCACTCTCCTAGGTTTTTGTTCAGACCTTGGGTTTTAGGCCCCACTCAACGCTCACAAGTATAGGGTGTGAAGTGTGTGTTGAGGGCACGATACTTAGGGATAACTACCCTTCCCCATCTGCAAATGAAAACCCGAGCATGTACCCGCATGAAGCGTATAATAATATGTTGTCTACCCTAGGGTTTAATATCGAATAAGCCAGCCTATGGTTTTAGCAACAACTAATTGCATTGCTTACCTCAAGAAAGGGAGCAAAGAAGAGGGAGCATGATTAGATTGGGGGGAATGCATGAAAGGAATGAGCATATAAGCAAAGAGAATAAGAGGAGAGACTATCTACCATTTTAAGCGAGAAACGAACATAGAAGAAGAATAAATAAATACACATGAATGCAACATGACAATATGAGAATGCAGTGGAATTGCGAAGATGCGATCAAGTAGATATGAAACCATCATAGAAGAGGAAGAGGCGAATGCATATGGATGCAACAATGCTTGTATGAGAAAGAAGAAGTATAGAGGCAAAATAAAATATTCAAATCAAACACACAAATCACATATTTAATTAATTAGGCTCGACCCTCTTTTTGAAAAATTTTAGTCCCCAGTGAAGTCGCCAGCTGTTGCGCCCGAAAAAGTCCCCGAGGGGTTTTTCTTCGTTTACAACGTTTTATACAATGAAGTCGCCACCAATATTTTTTATAAGGAAAATATTGAAGAAAAACCTTTTTGGGAAGGCAGATGGTCTTTTGGAAAACTTAAAGATTTGGGTTCGGGGGTCGGTTAGGCATGGGGAAGGTATTAGCACCCCACACCTCCTTTCTACTGAAAGGGAACCTTTAATTAATGTGTGGTGCTGTGTGTTGATTTGAAAAATACTTTTATTTGCCTCTTTTGAAAAGACTTAATGAATTTTTATTTGCGGCGCTTGACGAGAGTTAGCCGCTTTGGGTTTTTTTTGAAAGGAAAAATGTTTTTAGTTTGTTGTGCTTGACGGAGGGGATCCGCTCCTACGTATCTCCAGGTGCGATGGAGAATTCAAAGCTACGTAGTTCTAGGTTTTTGGTTTTATTTTGTTTAATTGTGAAATTGAGCTTTCGTGATGATCAATTGAGCGAAGGCTCCAAGTGACCACCATTAGTACTCCATTGTTAATGATCATGCAAGCAAAGGCTTCGCAAGACCACTAACAAAGTTTTTCGATTTATGTAAAGTCTTTAGAAAAATTAGGCATTCATGATGATCAATTGAGCAAAGGCTCCAAGTGATCACCACTAGTTCCTCATTGTTAATGATTATGCAAGCAGAGGCTTCGCAAAACCGTTAACAAAGTTTTTTGATTTATTGAAAGTATTTAGAAAAATTAGGCATTCATGATGATCAATTGAGCAAAGGCTCCAAGTGATCATCACTAGTTCCTCATTGTTAATGATTATGCAAGCAGAGGCTTCGCAAAACCGTTAACAAAGTTTTTTGATTCATTGAGAAATTATTTGAGTTGAAAAAGAATTAAAACGAGAAAAAGGTGAAAATTGCAAAATGGGGGTGTTATTAGTTGTAGGAAATTGTATAAACAAACAGGGGTGCAGGAATTAAGGCCCAGTGGCCTTTTTGGAGTCCTGAGCGCCAACCAGAAAAAAATATAAACATGGGCTTGTGGGGGTGGTTGCACTAACAGGGGGTGTGGATATTAAAGTGGTCTGATTTACATATATATTTTTTATATCCAAATCTGATTTGATAAAAACAATATATAAAAAAAAAGGAAAAAAAAACAAATAAATTAAGAAAGGGAACAAAGAGAACGTGGGGGATATAAATGCATCCCCACAATTCTCGCAACCTTAAATCCCTCTTCCCCACCTTTTCGTTTTCCAGCCGGCTTCTCAAAGAGAGAGCAAGCTTGCGTTACTTCATCATCAGAGAGAGAGGGAGGAAGCTCGATCTGTGAAAGAGGAGGGAGAAGAAAGACGTCGTCGGAGGAGCCCCAGGTGGCGCGCGACGTGAGGTGAGAGAAAAACGGCGACAAGACTCGCGAAGGGGAAGGGTGTGTCTCGCGACGTTAAAGTGGCGGAGGCCGGAGTGGCTCGCGGTGTAGGACGATTTCTCCGGCGTTGGTGCGCCGGTGGCCTGGAGGTCAGTATTGTTGTTTCCATTAACTATCATCTAATCTCTTCATATCTTCTTCTCAATTTGTATTTACTGGTGTTGTTGTTGTTTTTCAAGTTCTCAATGCTATATATTTTCTTTTACCTATGGATCGAATTTTTAAAACAAATAAGGAGAGTTTCTCGCTTGTCTTCCCTTGCTCGATTATTTTTCTTCTCCTACTCTATTTTGGTTTAGCTTTGCTTGATCCGATTCATAACAGAGCAATAGAAACAATGATGATTTTTGACAACAAAAAATGTTTGGTACTGAATACATACAAAAACACATTTGATTTGGCAGGATTTGGTTTGACAGATTAATCTAAAAAAGAAATACTTGATCTGAATTTAGTCTAATGATGTTAAAAAAATGTTCAAGTAAATATTGGTTTGACAGATTACGTGAGCATCTAAAAGAGAATTTTCTGGGTACCAACCTACAACTCCAGCCTCTGTTTGTGTCTCGTGTTGTATGTTATTACTTGCTCGTGATTGCTACTTCATCATTGTGCTTTGTTGTTCTTTGCTCTGCTTCGATCCAGAATTCAAAAACGCGTGTATTTTCGACTTTGAATCCTAATTGTGTTTAGGTGGTTTTGCCGCCCCCTTCTTTGTCTCCTTTCTCTGAATCATCGCTTATTTATATTAAAATATTAGGTTTAACATTAATGACATTTGACTGGGCCTTTGACTCTTTTTCGTGTTTGAGTGGATCAACTCGAGGCCAACCGCTGGAGAGAGCAAATTATTAGAACCCCAGATTCTTCTTTCTTCTTTGCATTTTATTATATTTTTGTATTTTCGGATTTATTTATTTTTGTATATTTTTGTTATTATTTTTGTATTTTTGGACATTTGGACATTTGAACACTTCTAACTTGTAATAAAAATTAAATAGATTCTTTTTTGACATTTTTGGATTATATAACACTTTTCAATTGTAAATAACACTAAATAGAATTTTTGGCATTTTTGGACTATACATATATACTTAAAATAAATTAAGCTGTACAAAAAGAATAATAATAAAAAGAGTCTGGCCAAACACAAAGACGAGAACGGGCCAGACTAGACGAATACGCTAAAACGAGACTCAAATAGGAGAAATGAGCTCATTAACTAAAGACACTACTTATGTACGACTAAACCCAAATACGAAGATTAAATTGAAGAACGCACGAAAAGATTGATCATTCGCGTGCCTGCTTAATTTAAACAACAGTATTTCAATTTAGTTGAGCTGGATAACTAAAATTGACTTAAATTAAAAAGGGCGGACAAAATTGGGGTATTACATGTGTGGGGAAGGTATTAGCACCCCACGACATCCATTGTCTAATTAATTTAAGATTTATTTAGTTGTTACCCTTTTATTTGTAGAGAAAATGACTTATTTAGATTTTTGTTTTTTAGTGCTTGACAAGAGTTGAGTCTTGCTCCTGAAGTGGCATATAGAGTCACAAGAAGGGGGGTTGAATTGTGACCCTTTGAAATTTATATCCTGCAACTTAGAAAATGTCCTCTCAAGTTGATACTTGGAGATGAGATAGTTAGCTTAAAACAATTTCACAATACATACTCTTCTTGAGTAGGTTCCATGCATTGAACCTTCTTTTTGTTAAGTAGGTTCCACATGATGAATCTTCTCTAGTTAAGTAAGTTCAATTCTTAATGAGTCTTGTGTTGTATTTATGCATAGAAACATTTTGTACATCATATGAATTTTATCCTTTTGTTGAACATGGTAATTTAGTGTTTGATAACTTGAGGAACATATTACCAAGAAATATATATGTGAATTTTAACTTGAGGAATCTTCTCTAGTTAAGTAAGTTCAATTCTTAATGAGTCTTGTGTTGTATTTATGCATAGAAACATTTTGTACATCATATGAATTTTATCCTTTTGTTGAACATGGTAATTTAGTGTTTGATAACTTGAGGAACATATTACCAAGAAATATATATGTGAAGGATAAACTCTTTAATGTAGAGAAGCTTATGAGGATGAGAACATTTCAGATTGAAGCTTCTATAAATGCTTTTAAAACAGTATATGTTTTATGCATAAAATACTTGAGTAGGTTAGTAACAATAGATGATCAATATAAAACACTAACTACTCAATGAAGAAGGTTAGTAACAATAGATAATCAATATAGGATACTAACTTCTTAATGATGAGGATAGACATGAATAATAGCTTGTAAGAGATATGTTGGTTTTAACTTTGAGATTAAATCATAGATTATAAGTTCATAGTTAAAAACCGTTTTCGAAAGGTTGAATAAATCAACCTTCTCATAGTTTGGACAATGGTGAATATGTTATAGCATGTTAGAAGATAGTAAGGAAAGCTAGTAAATAACACAAAGAGAGAGTTATGAGAGGTTCACCCAAACTCAGCTACTCCTCTCCCCCGTCCACGTGAGTATTTCCACTATTTTCCAAATAGTCATTACACTTGCTTTTGATCAACACACAAAAGACTTCACCACCACTAGCTTTGATCACACACAATGACCTAGTGCACTCTTACACGCCTACGCCTAGTTGTTTCCACTCTCTTAGAAACTCTCCACTAGTTTCCTAAGGATCACCTTATCAAGTATAATCACCACCAACACTCACCTATCCTAGGTAGCTTAATAGAACAACACACACATTGTAGTTTCTCATCAACACTCACCTACTCCTTAGGTAGCTTGATAGAACACTACACATGTTGTATTTTCTCATTAACACTCACCTTTCTTTCTAGGTAGTTTGGTGAGATATTTACAAGATAATGTTTACAATAAGGGTTTTGGGGTTTTGGGATGTTTAAGAGCTTGAGAATAAATTACACAAAGTGTATACAATGATGCTCATCAAGCTAACACACACTCACTAAAAGAATCCCAGAATTTTACATTAGAAGCTTGGAGTGTGGGATGAGAAGGTTGGTTGTTTCTTTGAGAAGCTTGAATGATGAGAGGTTCCAACCCAAACTCATGCCTCGAACTTTCAAATTCCAACCTTTAAATAGCCATGGAGACTGAATATAGCTGTTAGAAATTTGAATGGAGTTGAATAGAGTCGTTAGAAACTTGAATGGAACTCTTTGGAGTATCCTTTGGTCCATAGGAGTGACTTTAAGTAAGGTACAAAAGTTGACAGCTTTTGAACCTTCTGAAGTCTGTCTTTATGCTTTAACTGACACATTCAACCTTCTTTTTCTGACATTGTACTCCTCTAGTAGTCTACTCTACAACCATGCTTCAGTTATATCCGTTGGACAGCCTGGAATTAATTTGAATCAACCTTCTGAAGCTTCCTAGCATGAATAAACACCTTAAATGTGCCATATGAATAATCATTCATTACCTCCTTTTATATTCAAACTTTCAGCACATTTTATGACTTGGAATCTTCATTTAATTCACCTTAAGATCATTCAAGAAGAGTTAATGTGTTTGGGATAATTTTGATATGGTTTCAAAAGAACCTTCTGAACATTGTTTCTTCCTTCACTTTAACCTTCTTAACATTGAACTTATACTTCCAAGGTGTTTTGTTAGTCAAACTTCTTTTGACTTCAGTCAAACTTTATGTTGACTTTTGGTCAACCTTCGTTGACTTTCTATCAACCTTCTCGCTTGACTTTCACCAACCTTCGTAGAAAGTTACTTTTTCTTTTAAGCTTCTTCAATCAACCTTCTCGTACCTCTTTTATGGAATAGGTCAACCTTCCGTTGACTTCAATCAAACTTTCGTTGACTATTGGTCACCTTGTGTTGACTTTTAGTCAACCTATCGCTTGACTTTCACCAACCTTCGTAGAAAGGTCAAACCTTCTGTTGACTTTATTTTTTAAGTTTCTCATGAGTTAACCTTCTCAAGGCTTTTCTACCTTTATAATATACCAATATTGTAGACCATGGTAGAGCCTTAGTTTGCTAAGTCTTGGCTTGGTTAAACCTTCTCAAATGATTATTCCTCAAATAAATGAACTTTGATGCTTTTAGGAAAAATCATTTATTACCTTCTCTTTTCTAATACCTTCTCTTGACTTTGTCAAACCTTACATTGACTTAGTCAAACTTTCTCAAATGATTATTCCTCAACCCAATAAACTTTGATGCTTTTAGGAAAAATCATTGAGTACCTCTTCTTCAGTTCATCAATGAGAGTGATTGTTCTTTAGTTGTTGAAGTTTCCTAGAGTAGGTTGCTTTGAACCTTCTTATCTTTGAACCTTCTCCAACTATTTTATCCTTCTTTAACTATTGAACCTTCTCATATGTGAACCTTCTTATGTTTATTTCTACCCTTGACTTTTTGCATGTTTTAGTCTTGCTCTTTGATATGCTTCTTGATAAGCTTTTGAACCTTTGAGTAAGAGAGCATTGGTAGAATATAACCCGATTAATGACTATGAGAATCTCCTTTGTAGAGACTTGTAGAAACCTTTGATCCATCTAGTCATTAGGTTATTAGGACTCTCTTGATAGGAATTCACTTAGATGATTTGCATTTACTTTGATTGCCTAATGTCTTCTCTTTTCTCTTTGTGAATTTCCTAGTCCCACACATTGTAATAGTAAAGATAATATGTCTTCATGAAGCTTGCATTACTATTCTTGTAACTTTGTTGGTGCTACTCTGATTCTTCAATTTGTTGAGAATGGCATGCAATGGATTGATCTAATTTGCTTCTAGCATGTCCACTTGAAAGAAACCTGTTCTTTTCAACAAACTCAAGACACCCATTAGTAGAGCACCATTCAGAATACTTAAGCTTTAGTTCATAAGGTTTGTTATCATTAAAACCATATATTAAAAAGGATTTTATCTCAACAGCTCCTACGTACCTCCAGATGCAATGGAGGAATCAAAGCTACGTAGTTCTTCCTGAAAAAGTTTGTGGGTTGGTGTTTTTTAATGTAGGGGTCCTAGGATTCCTTGAATCTGCATGTCCATCGATTCTAGGGCGCCGCTAACCCGATTGTACAACCGACTTAGTCCCCTACTTTTTGAAAATAATTTTAGAGTTTTTGGAAGAAATTGGTTTGGTATGAGGTGGGTCCGTTTTAGAATAGGTATTCTAGAACTCCTGAACTGTACAACTCATTAGTTCTAAAACGCTGACTAACCCGATTGTACAACCGACTTAGTCCCCTATTTATATATAAGAAATAATAATAATTTATTTATATTGAGTTTTTTGTAGGATTACTGAACTGTACAGCTCATTGGTCCTAAAATGATGACTAACCCGGTTGTACAACCGACTTAGCCGTTTATTTTTAGAGAAAAATAGTTTATTCGTATTTATTAAGTTTGTAGGGTTACTGAACTGTACAGCTCATTGGCCCTAAAATAATGACTAACCCGGTTGTACAACCGACTTAGCCGTTTATTTAATTTCACGAGAAAATTTATTTGTGTTTGAGTTGGAAAAGAATTAAAAAGAGAAACAGGGGGTGCAGATTGTAAATTTGGGTTTCTATAACAGTAGGGTGTTGTATAATTAATTGGAGGTGCAAAAAGGAAAGCCCAGTTCGCAGAGGATAGCCCAGTATGCGAAACTGGGCTTAAGTGGGGGGAGGCTTGCGCATGAATTGGAGGGGTGTGGCTAGCATGCTTAATATATTAAAAAATAAAAAAAGTAACTACATGAACCTAAGCCCAACAGAAAAAAAACCTAAAACACTTCATCCCCTTCTCCTAAACCTAACAGCCTACGGCGCACACAGAGGGAGGGAGCACCTCGTGGAAAATCCGCCTTATTTCACGGCGAGGAGAGAGAGAGCGATCGGAGGAGGAAGGAGCGGTTTGAATGGCGAGAGAGGAGGGTTCGGTTTCAGGCGGTGGTGATTTTGCGAATGGAGGGTGGTTCGCTAGCGGCGGTCAGAACGCTGGAGAGGACGACGTTGGCGATGGAACTCGCCGGCGCTGGTGACAGACCTCCATACTTGCCTTATTCCTTTCGGTTTCTTCTACTTCTCACTGTTATTGATGTTCTTATTTTTGAGTGAAACAACCATTACAAAACCCCCTCTTCCTTATTCACCCAAATCTATTTTTATTAACACTAATCTATCTAATTGCAGTGTAAATCCCAATTTATTTACAAGCTTAACAATCGTTTTTTTCTAGCTACTTACATTATAAGTCTTAATTTATTTGCCACACAAACCTTAATTCACTACACCAGATTTGTTTATTAGTGTTTCAAGTCTTGAACCATATTATTGAATAGGCTGAACATATTGAATAGGTTGAACATGAGTAAATTCTAATAGATCTACATATTGGTTTAATAACAGATGAAAGGACTTTTAAACATAGGGACCTAAATGACAGATCATGCACATATATTCTATATCTCAGATTTAATAGTACAAGAACCAACCTAGCTTCCAGCTTCTGAAATTCTCCCAAAGTTGTTTGTTTGCTATCACTTTGCAATCGATATGTTCATTCTTTACTCTCTCGTCTTTAGATCCTAGAAAACTCAGAACCGTGTTTAGTGGATTAGGATTTCGATGTGAAACCCTAATCCTATTTTTGGGTGATTTTAGCAGTAGTTTTCTGCCTTTATTTCTGTGTTTTGGACTGTTTATTGACCGTTTATTTATAGTAGAAAACTAGGTCAAGGCATTTATGATTTTTGACCAGGCTTTGACCCTATTTCAGGTTGTAACCTGTGCCCAAAGAAGCAATGGCTCAGCAGCTTTTAGGAGATCATCTGCAACCCTAATTTGCTATTTTTAAATTGTATTTTCAGATCCATTTTTTTTTTGTATTTTTAGTATTATTATTTTTTTTGTATTTTTGGACTTATTTGACTCTTAAGTGCTTTTAAATTGCAAATTAAACTAAGTAGAATTTTTTTTGACATTTTTGGACTTATTTGCTTAAATAAATTAAATAAACAAAAATAAAAATAATAATAGGAAAAGGGAGTCAGGCCAAATACGAGAACGGGCCGGACTAGACAAATACGCTAAAACGAGACCAAAAATGGGCGCGTTAAAAAACACTAAAATTAACTCGGAATCGCATTCTTAAGTCTGAATTTAAGCCAAATTTTTTGAGAAAAATGACTTTAGGTAGACCTGCTTATGTACGACTAAACCCAAATACGAAGATTAAATTGAAGAACGTACGAAAAGATCGATCATTCGCGTGCGTGCCTAATTTAAACAACGGTATCTTGATTCAGTTGAATAGAGTGATTGAAATTGGCTCGGGTTGGTAGCCGAGGCACTATACTAATATTTCTCGTAATCATGCGACTCCGAAACACGAATAAAATAAACGACTAAAACCAGAAAAAGAATACGGTCAAAATTGGGGTATAACAGTTGCCCCTCTTTATTAGTATTTTACAAGAAAGTGATGAGTTCTCGAACTTTCGTAGTAGAAATAGGAATAAAGATAAGATAGACGCTAATTTTGTCCGTTTAAGGGGGAAGTGGAAGGTTTGAGAGATAAGAGGAGTGGTTAATACTTGGCGCGTGCAAGCAGAGTTGAATGAAGGGTCAACAAGGACCTGAAAGAGGACTAAGGCTCTGAAGGACCACTCAGGGTCTGAAGGAGCACTAAGGCTCTGAAGGACCACTCAGGGTCTGGAAGGCTGCCTAAGCCTTAATTGAAGGACCATCGTGGTCTGAAGGAGCGCAACTAGCTACGGTACTAGTTAAACGGTCTGAGGGGGCCTTTATATTCGAGCGGCCATGATGGGTCAAGATCGGTCTAGAATCGATATGTTGACCATGAAGGACGTCCATCGTGTCTTAGGTGACACACAACTAGTCCGAAGGACCACTCGGGAGTCTGCGAAGGTCCGTCGGGCTCGACTCCGACGTTGCGACCTGGGCCACTTAGGGCACTGCTCTAAAGGACCACTTGGGGTCTATAGAGATCAACCTGGTTGGTAGCCGAGGCACTATACTAATATTTCTCGTAATCATGCGACTCCGAAACACGAATAAAATAAACGACTAAAACCAGAAAAAGAATACGGACAAAATTGGGGTATAACAATTAGTATTTGGACTTGTGGTATTGAGTGTGGCCCATAGTTGTTCATCACTGTATTGTGTATTGGGCCTGCTTTGTCTCGATTCAGCCCATCTTTTCTTTGCCCGAGTTGTATCCAAAACTAGTATACAAGCTCTCATTTCTGTATTACTAAAACATTGAATGCAATGCAATAGAAACATTCAATTCTGTTAATTCCAGTTGAAACTATCTTACATATATATATATATATATATATATATATATATATATATATATATATATATATATATACTAAAAGTTTATAACAGAATAGTATATTTTTTTTTTGTTCAGAGAAACAAGGAGAACGCATAACTTGAGGTTGAAAAAACATTACTTATATATAACGTCTAAGAAAATTACTCAGAAGGAGAATAAATAATGAACAAGCTTTGATAAACAAAATATATAGAACATGAAAGATGTAGAATAAGGGGGTCAAAATTGCTTGATCAAACACTCGCATAAGCAACAATGAGAAGGACGCAGACACGGAGACTTGTCATCGCAATGCTACCGCCACCGTCTCTCTACCGCCTTTGTCATTGCGATGCATGCCACATCTACCCTTACATCTCAATGTTTCTTTTGTCTACATCATGGCTTGAATATTGGTTCTGATTGCTGTGATACTCCCCATCTAGGCTTAGGACAATTGGAGAAAAACCATGGACGAAGAGATATTTTCTATTGAGAAGAACAAAACGTGGAAGCTAATGTTAATGGCAAAACAGAAATAACGAAACATTGACTTCATTGATGGGGTTTGCTTTTTCCACACCCCCTCCTACTCTTTCACACCCCTTAACAAATTTTATTCCAAAAATGACCTCGCGTGAAACGTTGTGAGGACGTGTTTTATGACTGTTTGAACGACCTTGTTCGAACACGTTCGAACAACATCATGCGAACACAATAAAAATGGTGAACGTGGTGTGAGAGTCCATTTTTTGTAATAAAATAGGGTGTTCGAACACCCTCATGCGAACCTGTTTGCATGACCCCATGCGAACAGGTGAAATTAGACACAAGAGGGTGTGAAGTCAAGATGTAATACACACGAACGATGTCATTCGAACCTGTTCGAAGGCCTGTGTTCGAACAGGTGAAATTTCGTGAAAAAAAAGAGGTTTTGGCTGGCCTTTTGGTCTTTTCACACCCTTATGGGGTGTGTTTTGAGTAGGAGGGGGTGTGAGAAAAGCAAAAGCCTCATTGATTACTCAAGTGAGTATATATGTGATACAATAAGTAGTGTACACAGTCCAATTAACATAGAGACACTAATGGGCTGGACTTAGACATTCAAGGCCCAATACTTAGAGCACCTAACAGAAATACAAATGCAGCCTACTAAACACTACTTACAATCCTTCCCTTAAACTGGAAGATCACAAAACAATCCTCCAGTTTATTACAAACAGTATATACACAAAAAACAATTGCGATTCACAGTACAAGTTAACAAAACAAGTACAGCAGAACAAATCAAATGTATTACAGTAGCAGAACACAGGACATATCAATTCATCACATTCTTCATCAAGCAGAGACCAAATTCAGCTCTTAGTTTCACAAAGTTGTCATTCTTCAGAGATTTAGTCAAGAGATCTGCAATTTGATCTTGTGTGTTGCAATACTTGAGCTCAATCACCCCATCTTTACACAAATCTCTAAGAACATTGTCACACAAAACATTCAGAGGCCCATCTTGCTTCCATCCCATTTCTTCTAGTATCTTCATTAGCCACACACCTTGACACACACAATAGGTGGCAGCTACAAACTCAGCTTCTGTGGAAGAGAGAGTTACTATGGGCTTCTTCTTTGAGGCCCAAGACACTGCACCAGCACTCAAAATGTACACAAAACCTGTTGTGCTCTTCCTATCATCAACATCTCCCGCATAATCACTGTCACAATACCCCAAAAGTTCTGCCCTTGGCCTAGTTTTATATAGAACACCTATCTCAGTAGTCCCCTTTAGATACCTCAGAACACGTTTTGCAGAAACTAGATGATTTTCACTAGGTTTTTCCAAAAAACGACTTAAAAGACACACTGCATAGGTTAAATCTGGCCTAGTAGCATTTAAGTACATTAAGC
This sequence comes from Oxytropis ochrocephala, assembly GCA_020916435.1. Classification (NCBI taxonomy): domain Eukaryota; kingdom Viridiplantae; phylum Streptophyta; class Magnoliopsida; order Fabales; family Fabaceae; genus Oxytropis; species Oxytropis ochrocephala. The sequence continues at coordinate 92,429,235 of CM037091.1, forward strand.
TACCAATCAATTGCTTAAATGCAGTCACATCTACTCTTTTTTCATCATCATTTGTAGTGAGCTTACTGCCTGTAGCTACTGGATTGCTAACAGCCTTACTATCTATCATTTTGAATCTGTTAAGGACATCAGTAGCATACCTTTGCTGCACAATGAAGATACCTCTATCATCTTGAGTGATCTCTACTCCTAGGAAGTGCTTCAACCTTCCCAAATCTGTCATGTCAAAGTGTTGCTTCAGAGTCCCTGAAATCATGTATCATCTTCACATTATTGCCCGTATATAATACATCATCCACATAAAGACTAACAATGATAAGATCACTATCATTTCTAGTTTTAGTGAATAATGTGTGTTCATGTGGGCACTTCCTAAAGCCTTCCTTAGTAAAATAGGTCTCTATTTTACTATACCAAGCCCTTGGGGCTTGTTTTAAACCATATAAAGCCTTTTTCAATTTATACACCATAGATTCCTTCCCTCTCTTCTTATAACCATCAGGTTGCTCAACAAATACATCTTCTTCAAGCTCTCCATGAAGGAAAGCACTTTTCACATCTAGTTGATAAACATTCCATCTTTCTTGGGCTGTTATGGCTAGGATGCACCTAATGGTGTCCCATCTAGCAACTGGGGCAAAGACCTCAGCATAATCTACACCATACTGTTGTGTATAGCCCTTAGCAACTAACCGGGCCTTATACTTCTCAACTTTCCCTATTTCATCATATTTGGTCTTGTAAATCCATTTTACTCCTATAGTCTTTGCATTCCTAGGTAACTCAGTCAGAACCCATGTGTCTTTCTTCTCAATGGACTGTATTTCACTGTCCATTGCCTTTCTCCACTTATCATGCTTAGTAGCTTCCATAAATCTAATAGGATCACCAGAATGTTCAATCACAGCAAGACTGTGCACATTGTCTTCACTGTAACCATCATTGTTGTTGCGCCCGAAAAAGTCCCTGAGGGGATCTTTCTTCGTTTACAACTTTTTAAAACAATGAAGTCGTCACCAATATTTTTTTATAAGGAAAATATTGAAGAAAACCTTTTTTGGAAAGCGAATGGCCTTTTAAAAACCGGAAAATTTGGGTTCGGGGGTCGGTTAGGCATGGGGAAGGTATTAGCACCCCACATCTCCTTTCTATCGAAAGGGAACCTTTAATTAAACGTGTGGTTTTAAGTGTCGATTTGGAAAATACTTAAATTTGCTTCTTTATTGAAAAATGAATGAAAAGACTTAATGAAAATTTTTATTTTGGGCGCTTGACGAGAGTTGGCCTCTCGCTCCTACGTATCTCCTAGTGCGATGGAGAATTCAAAGCTACGTAGTTCTTGTTTGTCCTGAAAAAGGTTTTTGTTTTTTAATCTTTTTAGAGTTTTTCGAAAAGGGATTGAGCGTTCGCGATGACCAAACAACAACGGTTTAGAGTGGCCACGCTACTAACTCTTTTTGAAAATGGGATCGTCACTAACAATCAAACGGCAACGGCGCGAGTGACTAATGATGACAACCGGTTTTTATTTTAAGCATTGAAAAGGTTTTCGCAATTGAAAGGGAGCGTTTGTGAAGACCAAACAACAACGGTTTAGAGTGGCCACACTACTAGCTCCCACGGAATTAAATTATCACTCACAATCAAACGGCAACGGCGCGCGGTGATCATCGGTGATAATTAGTTTTGATTTTGATGTTTGAAAATATTTGTTTTTTGAAAAGTGTTTTCGTTGGTTTGAATCGGAGAGAACGTCGTGATAAAAGGAATTACGCAATTGGATCGAGCGTTCGCGATGACCAAACAACAATGGTTTAGAGTGGTCATACTACTAACTCTTTTGAAAATGAAATTATCATTAACGACCAAACGGCAACGGCGCGAGTGATCATTAATGATAATCGGTTTTGTTTTAGGTTCAAGTGTTCGAATGAGGTAACTTGGAATGACTATTTTGAAAATGAATATTGAACATGATATGAGCGAAAGTGAATTTAGGTAGCCATATTTATACCTTAAATGTTTATTCCTAGTTTAAAAATTATACAAACCATCATTATAGTGATAACAAGTAATAAGCAAAAAGAGATGCTATTAGATGACAACATGAGGTAAATAGTAATGATTATAATAGTAATAACAATAAATAATAACAAAAGCAAAAAAAGAAATAAATAAATAAAAAGAGGTGGGTGCTGAACAGAGATAAAGGGAGTGTGACTAGCATTTTTTATTAGGAAAACGTGGGGTGCGGATTAGTAATGCTTTGAGGTGTAAAAGCGATCGATATATAAAAAAAAACTTAAAAAAAAAAGAGGCCCATAACTATTAAAGATCCGACCCATCAGCTAAAATAAGAAACAAAAAACCTAGGTCTACCCAATCTACTTCCCCTGCGCCGCTTCATTTCCAGAAAAAAAGAGAGAGAGAGAAATTTCAAGAGAGAGAAAGAGAGAAAGAAGAGAGAGGGAGAGAGAACGCACGGTGAGAGTGGGAGAGAAGGAGGTACCGCGAGAGAGAAGAGAGACTACCGTGAGAGACGTGCGAGGACGGTGGTGGTAGTGTGGTTCTGGCAGCGGAGGTGTGGTGGTGACGCGGTGGAGCTCGTCGTAAGGAGAGGGAGATACGAAACCGAGAGATAGAGGGAGAGAGAGAAAGCGCGAACCGCAGAGAGAGTTGCGCCAAGAGCGGCGGTCACACGATGGCGAGTCGGAGAAGGTAACCGGAGACAGCTTTCGAGGCGTTTTCCGGCGAGTTCGCCGGCGACCGAGTAGTGCTCAGGTGTGTTCTTTTGGTTTTTGCTATGTGTTTTTGCTGTTTTTTTTCCTTTCTCAGTTTGCTGTTTTTCCTATTTTCCTCCTCCCTTGCTTCGTATCCTTTTCTTCTTCTTCCCGTGTCTCTCGGTATCTGCTTTTGGTTTTTTTGTTGTTTCGCTCATCGTGTTTGTGTTTGTGTTTGTGTTTGTTTATGTGAATTTGTGTGTATTGTTCTCTCTCGTGTTGTTGTCTTTTTTTGTGTTTTCTCGCTTGCCCAGTGTTTTGGTCTATGTGTTTGTGCTTGCTTGTTTTGTTTGTGCTTCAGTGTATCAGTTTTTTCTCTCCCTTTGATTGTGTTGGTGCTGTGTTTATAGTCAGGATTCAATAGATAGATGCACCGATGGGTCAATTTTATTTTTAGAAAACTTGTTTTACATCTCTCCAAAATATCACGTTTTGATGCTTAAAGCATTTCTTCGAAAAAACTCTCTCCCCAAGCTCATGCATCACAAAAATAGACTTGTTTGACTATTATCTGTTTGCCTAATCTCTTCCCTTTGTGTATGTGTGCAGAGAAAAATTTACAAGGAAAAAGAGACTTTCTACTTAGAGCTTTGGACATAGGCTGTGAAGTCTAGCTGCTGCTGCATATTTGTCTTCTTTCTCTTGTCCTGCTGAGTTTACCCATCTTGCTAGCAGCTTATACATGCTGTCTACGTATAGCAAGTTTTGTTCTGTTTCCCCTTTTTTTAGTTTTAATATTTGACTAGTTTTGGATTTTGTAATATGTAATATATAAAAAGATTTAAGTTTTTTTTGTTTTTCTCAATATACAGATTGTTTTTGTCTAATAAAATAAACAACAATACTAATAAATACGCGTATACGATAAGATTTAAAACGCGCACATTAGAATAAAACGGCGCGAGATCATTAAAACATGTGTTTGCGGTTAAAAATGACACGCGCTCACGACAAGAATGAAAATAGTGTAAGATCATTAAAAACTAACACGCGTACGCGATTAGAAATAATGTACGAGCAAAATGAGAATTTTTTTGAAAACGAGAAAAATACCCATTAAAATTGGGTGTTTACACAAAAAGTATATTTTTGTTTTTTTATAAATTAGTCGGACAAAATTGGGGTATTACAATTGTCACACACCAATTCAGCAGCAAGGATATACTCATTAAGATACCGTGGTTTCTTAATTACTCTACCAGTCCTAGATACTGACTCAGGCTCACTAGGTTCACTGGTTTCAGAAATTTCATCACTCTCTTAAGGGGAATTTGCATTGATAGGTTCATTATTTTGTGTAGGAGTATCTGTGTCATTGTTCTCACTGGTGGTGTTTCCCTCAACTTGACCTTTACCATCACTACTTTCCTCCTCATCAAGTTGACTTTCTTGCTCAGTACCTTGGTTCATTTTCCACTTCTAGACTTACTTTTCATCAAAAACAGCATCTTTGCTTATTATAATCTTCTTGGTGGCAAGGTTATAGAATCTATAGGCCTTAGATTCATCACTAATTCCTAGAAAAATACTCTTGACACTCTTGTCATCAAGTTTTTCTATGAGCCTCAGGGATGTGGACATGAGCTACACAACCAAATACTTTAAGGTGTCCTATGGAAGGTTTGGCTCCACTCCAAGCCTCTTCAGGGGTAATGTATTTGAGTGAGTTGGTAGGGCACCTATTGAGTATATAAAAGGACCACTTAACTGCCTCAGGCCAAAATTCTTTAGGTAAACTAGCTTCCTTTAGTAGACTCTTAACCATATTCATTGTAGTTCTATTTTTTCTTTCTGCCACTCCATTCTGTTGTGGAGTGTAGGCAGTAGTGAGCTGCCTTCTAATACCTTGATCAGCACAGTATTTACTAAAAGCATCAGAGTTAAATTCACCTCCCCTATCTGTTCTAAGACAACTAATTTCACATTGACATTCCTTTTCTACCATAGTCTTAAATTTCTTAAAAACTTCTAGTGCAGCAAACTTCTCAGAAAGTAGATAAACCCAACCTCTCCTAGTAAAATCATCTATGAAAGAGATGAAATACCATTTGTTGCTATTGGATGCTAGAGTGATTGGGTCACAAATGTCTGAATGGATCATCTTAAGCTTCCTAGAGGCTCTCCATTTACTCCTTTTGGACATAGCCTCCCTATGTTGCCTCCCCACCAAGCACTCGGCACAATTCCTTGTTGGTTCTTTGACACTGGGAAGACCTCTTACCATTTCTTTCTGATGAAGTAACTGCAACCTTCCATAGCTCAAGTTCCCGAATCTTATGTGCCACAGCTCATATTGGTCTTCACTCACCACTTGCAAACATGTTGGAGGAATTGGACTTGCCATAATAGTGAAAACTTTGTTTGAAGACATCTTGGAAGTTATAATTAACCCCTGTTGTTTGTGATACACTTTGCAGTAATCATCTTCAAAATCTACCTTCAAGCCCCTTTGTTGTAGTTGGCCAATGCTAATCAAGTTGTTCTTCAATTCTGGTATGTAGTAAACTCCACTAATCATTTGAACTTTGCCATCAATCTTGATCCTTATGTTGCCCTTTCCCATGACCATGAGTTTCATGTTGTTGCCCAATTTCACAGACTCTCTGAACGTCTCATCTAAGTCACTGAACCACTCTTTGACTCCGCGCACATATGGTTGTTGCAACTCGAGTCCAAGAACCACCGTTCACTCCTCAATTCACGTTTCACCTCTTCATATGCCATGAGAAGAATCTCCTCATCTTCATCAAACCCAGCATAATTTGCTTGCTTCGCATCTTTACCATCAAGATTGGGGCATTCACTTTGATAGTGTCCCATCTTACGGCATCGGTAGCATTCAATGTGTTCCTTCGAAGCTTGCCTACCCCTTCCTCTACCGGCACCACGTCCTCGGCCTCTACCACCACTTCTTGCAGACTCAGAAGCCTTCAAAGCTTGCTCTTCTTCCTTCGGGCCCCTCATGCGTTGTTCTTCCACAATCAAGCTACTTTGTAGAGCGTCGATAGACATAGTCTCAACATCGTTTCTCTGCTCGATTAAGCATGCTACATAGTTCCATTGTTGCGTTAAAGATCTCAAGATCTTATCAACAATGTCTGATTCAGTTAACTTCGCACGATGTGACTTCATCTTGTTCGCAATGACTAGGGTTTTTGAAACGTAATCATTGACACTTACCCCTTCTTTCATTCCAAGAATTTCAAATTCCTTCTTCAGGGCTTGCAATTGAGCCCTTTTTACCTTCGTAGACCCCTGGTATTTGAGCTTCAGCGAATCCTAAATGTTCTTCGAGGTATCAATCTTGATTATTGTCTCAAGAATGCTCCGATCTAAGGCTTGGAACAGGTAGTTCTTCGCCTTAAGATCCTTCAATTTTCCTTCTGTGACCCCCTTCTGATGCTCCGTCGTTGCATTCGCGGGCAACGATGGTATCCCTTTCTCAACGCATCCCAGTAATCCTTCGAAAGAAGTAAGTTTTCCAATAGCATTGCCCAGAATTCATAATGTCCTTCGAATTTGGGTATAGCTGGTTGAGAAAAACCTCTGTTTCCATTCTCTCGCTCCGCCATGAACGACTTTCTTGAAGCTCCGGTGAGCTTCGATGCAGGTCCGAAATCACCGCTCTGATGCCAATTGTTAATGGCAAAACAGAAATAACGAAACATTGACTTCATTGATTACGAAACATGAGTATATATGTGGTACAATACAAGTAGTGTACACAGCCCAATTAACATAGAGACACTAATGGGCTGGACTTAGACATTCAAGGCCCAATACTTAGAGCACCTATCAGAAATACAAATGCAGCCTACTAAACACTACTTACGGCTAACAGATTTGCCACCAGACAGTGGCGGATGAAACACACACCTACTGGGGGCACTTGACCCCACCAGGATTTTTTTTTACTTTTGATACACTCAGTAAAACATTTTTGCCCCCAATAAAATAATGGGTTTGACCCCACAAATATCCACCTGCCAAAATACACAATTAAGCCCAAATCATTTTTTGTAGAGTCCACACACACAGAGTCCTTACTGAGTTACTCACTTACCCTAAATCCTAATTTAAAATGGCTTGTTTTTTCCATACCCCCACCCCTTCCCCATATACCCCCACCCAAAAGTGAAACCCCAAAATGCCATTTGCAATCTATTTTTTTTTTTTTTAAAAAAGGTTAATCGTATATATGTTATTTTGGATGTATATACGATGGTCAAATTTAACCCATCGTATATATGTCATTAAGACGTATATACGATTAGCCGTATAAGATGCAATCGTATATACGTCTGAAGGACATATATACGATGGGTTTAAAGTATGCATCATATATATGTCCAAAATGACATATATACGATTTGTTTTAATTTTTATTACTAAAAGACTACTAAAAATTCGTTAAATAGACAAAACTACTCTAAAAAATTATAAAAACACCACTAAAAATCTAACAAAACCAAAATAAGACTATACAAAATTTTTTAGATTTTTTGGAGACTATGAAAAATTAAAAAAAATCGTAAAAAATAGTAATCGATGGAATTTGGGATTTTGAGGCCGTATTCCCATAAGAAGTTTCTTCTAGGGGAGTCATGATTCTTGATTTTTTTCGGATTTAATGGCTGTGGTTTCATTACGATCGGAGTATGTTGCCCAAAAACCGATTTTTTAGCCTAAATTATTCGTTCGATGTATAACATCGTCACGTTTTAAAGAACTACACACAAAACCTATTTTCAGGACTTAATTAATTTTTATTTGACTTAAAATAAAATACAAATCGTATATACACTTGGGGGTGTATATACGACCCTATGTTATAATGCATCGTATATACACACCCCAGGCAGCGTATATCACGATTATGGTGAAGTGTCTGCCAATCGTATATCTGCCTTGGGGTGTATATACGATGCCCAAATATAAGTGCGTATATACACCCCCTCATGTGTATATATATCGATTAAAAATTTAAAAAAACGCTTTTGATGAAGATTTTTTGGGATTTAAATTTTGGGTGGGGATATATGGGGAAGGGGTGGGGGTACAGAAAAAAAAAACCATTTAAAATTTGTTTTCCTCTCTCTCACTCCTTCGTTTGTTCTCGTCTTCAAATGGAGCAAGGAGCGCACCAGTACCACTATACATTTCTCTGCAATTCGTCTCGTTTGTTTTCAATTCCATATTCTATTCTTATTTTAATATTATAGCAATAGCAAGTGTTTATTTGTTTTGCTCCATTCCCTTTTCACTTTAGTTTGTCACTTAGCGCTTTAATGTATTCCTCTCTCTCTCTCTAGATCATTAGTGTTATTTGTTTTTTTACACCATTATTTGTTATTCTATATCTGATGTGTAACATATTGATTTTTTCTAACAATTTTTTTCTAACAATGTTAATTTATTGTGTATTTGAAATGGAGAAATATTCAGATTTAACCACAAACATTAAGGTTGAATGATTGTTTGGTTACATATATTGAGAGTGATATTTTTGATAGTATATACAATGAAATTATCATTCAGTATTTTCAGAATATGAAAACACGTATAGGACAATTGTGACTTGTGGAAAGACACTTGTAACTTGTGGAAGTAATTGAATATCTTTTTTGGTGTTTTTTTTCACATATGTGATTATGCATTTGGTAAAACCTTACTTTATTTTTATTCTATGAAATATAATAGATAGTTGATATTTATTTGCCCCCACGAATAAAATTTTTTGGATCCGCCACTGCCACTAGATAAGAAGTCAATAGGAGTGAAGTGGGTGTACAAGACTAAGTACAAACCCAGTGGCGAGGTTGATCGCTTCAAAGCAAGGTTAGTGGCAAAAGGATAGAAGCAAAAACAAGGTATTGATTATTTTGAGGTTTCCCGTTGCAAGGGTTATTTCCCTCTCTGCTCAAAATAACTGAAAAATATATCAAATGGATGTTAAGTCTACTTCTCTAAATGGTACTCTGGAGGAAGAGGTATATGAGTAGCCTGCAGAATATATAGTCAGAGAAAAAGAGATAAAGTCTACAAACTGATGAAAGCATTATATGGCTTGAAGTAGGCACCGAGAGCATGGTATAAGTAGATTTGAGCACGCGTTATATATAAAATTTGTTGATCCTGGATATATTCTTATTGCGTACATATATCTTGATGATCTGATTTTCACTGGCAATAACTTAAAGATGATTGCAGAATTCAGGGAGGCTATGATAAGTTGCTTTGAGATGACAAATTTAGGCCTAATGTCCTATTTTCTCGGCATTGAGGTCGGTCAGCGAGATGATGGAATCTTCATATCTCAGAAGAAGTATGCACATGATATTTTGAAGAAATTCAAGTTGGAAATTCGAAGTCGCTTTATGCACCAGTTTAAGAGAAATTGAAGATTACGAGGGAAAGTGATGGCAAAAGGGTAGACTCAACCCACTATAAAAGTTTTATTGAAAGTCTGAGATATTTGACTACGACTAGACCAGATATCGTATATGGAGTTGGGTTGCTTAGCAGATTTATGGAGCAACCACGTGGTTGTCATGTGCAAGGAGCCAAGGAATTTTTTATGGTAGTAATAATGATGTGAATCTTGCTGGATACACAGATAGTTATTGGGCGGGAGATCTAGAAACTGGAAAAAGCACATCAGGGTACATATTTCATCTAGGCCCAGGTGCAATTTCATGGTCTTCGAAGAAACAACCAATTGTTGCACTTTCTACCGCAGAATAGGGGTGTCAAAATGGATGGAATGGATGGATATTGATTTGGATTGTATTATATTATATAATTATATTGTATAATTATATATATATATATATATATATATATATATATATATATATATATATATATATATCATAACTATATTAATTCACGAGTTGTACACCTAAGCGTCCACATAGGACCAATCACAAAATGACACACACATCTCCTGAAAAATATGTGGCACGCCAAGTGTCTTTTAACCAGCGACCGTTGATCTATTCGACGGTTCTCCTTCCATCACGTTTAATTATCATTGATCTAACGGTTACAATTTCATGCCACACATAGTACATTAATGCTCCCAAGACAGCATCAAACAAAATTTTAATAATAATAACACACGGTAATTGAATCTTAATTACCTTACTAATGCGAAGGATCAAAATTAAAATCGAAATATATGCTTTTCAATTTCGAAGTAAATGCTCTTTAAGCCGGAGTATATGCCTTATTTGCCTTATTTGCCTTATTCTGCTTCCCATTCTTCTTCGATCTAATCAGCAGCACAAGGGGTGAGTTTATTCTAATTCTATTTACTTCATTTCATTCTTTTCTTCTTCCTTATCTTCCAACACTATTTCTGATAACATGCATTAATGTGTTTTTTTTTGTTCCCGTATAACAGAAAAGGAAGTATTGTTGAAGGAGTGTCTATGTTGAACCCATCGATTTTGGTATAGAAGTTTGCTTTTACTTCCTTTATTTTTTCTTCTTAGTAATCATGGTATCCCTATTTTTCTTTTCTCTGTTAATTTTCCTTCTTTTTCCTTTGCTATATTACATGGAGGAGTTTGATTATTTAGTTTTATTATTCCTTCTGTAACCATGTCTTTTCTACCACATCTGCATTTTAATGTTAGTTTTGTTCTAGCAAATAACTTCTTTTTCGTTTGTTATGTTTCTGCTTCTTTTGAATCGATCAATGAGTTGTGCCTTTTCCTGATTATTTATGCTTTCTTTCATTATGTCATAGGAAACCAAAGCATTAATTACATGATATAAGCATATATTTACCAACAGCTTGAAACTAGGCAAGATTTATTGAAATTAGATATAGAATATAAAATGGTAGCACACCAACCATTTGTAGTTCTTATGCTTTATGTAACACCCCCTTCTACTTAATATTATTTACTCAATAAAAAAAAATCAGAGTTTTTCAAAATTTGTCCACGCACCTCAAAGAGGGTGGTACATTTAATAAAACATCGTCAAAATATATTTAAAAATCCAAACGCATATAGTGCGTGAAATGCATACCATAGTCACGTGGGTTAAAACCCTAAAACCTGTTTAATGTTTACAATAATCCAAAACAGTTCACAGCAGCGGAAAAATAAAATTGAGTTCAACACACTCAATACATAATTTAAACCAGTTTAATCCATAACATAAGATAACAATACTAAAACCCAAATCCCCTTATGTTACTAGATCAAAGCGGACACAAAAAATCCCAATGAAGCCTAGACATCTTCACTCAGAATCACTGCATGTCGCCACGAGAGCGAGACAACATAAAATGCTAGGGTGAGTCTCTTTACATAAATAATAACAAGTAAGATAAGCATTATAAGCGAGAAAACATCTAGCGTAATAACCCTTTCACAATTAAGACATTTACCATTCAAGTATAATACTAAGAACAACAATCACAAATTAATTAAGTATCAACAAGCATTCTATGAATGTATGAGTTTATGCATGTATGCAATATGCATGTGGATCCATCACCTTAGCTTTTTGCCCAATGGGCACCCTTCGCTTTAGCCAAAGCCCCTTCGCTTTTTGGGTCAAGCCCTTCGCTTTATGCATATGCTTTATGCGACACTATGACAATGCACCATACACAATACATTACCACCACATTCATTGTCACATCACTTAAAACATCACCACAACACAACCCGTCGCTTTTGGCCGAAGCCCCCTTCGCTTATTAACCCTTCGCTTTGGCCGAAGCCCACATCATTTATTAATTCAACGCCTCAACATTAACTCACACTTTGTTGTCACTTCACCACACAACCTATTGATTAAATTAAATCTCACCCATGGACTAAAACCCACCTAAGGACCATTTTGACCCACAACGGTTTAATTTAGTACCCAATGGTTATTTTAACACATTATGATTAATTTAGTATTTAGGGACTTATATTAACCTATTAGGATTAATTAGACACTAAGGGATTATTTTGTCACGCTAAGGATTAATTTAATTCTTAGGGACTATTTAGTCACACCAAGGATTAAATTAATTCTTAGGGACTAAACCATCCTTTAGACACGTTTTTGGGCACCAAGGCGCCAAGGGGCAGCCAAACTGGCGCCCCATACTACGCACAAGGCAGCCACACACACACACTCCAGCACAGGCGCACAAGGGCCGCCCAGTTGGCGCCCTGCACCGCGCCATCCTCAGGCGCACACACGCACGCAGGGCTGCCCATTTTGGCGCCCTGTTCCGTGCCTCTCCCAGCACACACACGCCACACACACTAGTCACAGGCGCCAAATTCCTCAGATATTGGCGCCCCCTGCCAAACAGCCAGGCATCAAGACACGACTCACCAAAAGCGATGGCGGGCGCCAATTTGCCTAGCAAATGGCGCCCCTTCCTGCACAACCGTGACAACCAGAAACATTCAGCCCCCAGGCGCCATTTGCCTAGGCATTTGGCGCCCCCCATCAAACACCCTCCCCCAAAACACTCCAAACCCAATTTCTCTCCAACAATTTATTTCTCACACAACCACACACATAAAGACATTAAATCCATTTCATTAAATTATCATATACACAAACTTCTCTTCAAGGCAACATTTCCTCAAACATATAACATGCATAATTCACAACATACATTTTTCCATCAACAAGTAATGTGATATCAACAATATCAAGCATTTCATACATCAACCAACATACAATCACATCAATTTCACACAACAAATCACTCCTAGAGCTATTTCACCTATAAAACATACCCTACAAATTATTATAGATGTAATGGAGAGTCCCCTAACCTTGTTTAAGTTAAAACCTCCAAGCAAGCACCAACAATCACCAAACAAAGCAAACCTCCCTCTATTTCCAGCTATGGCCAAATACTCTCTCTTCTTGGGTGGGAATGAAATTCAAAAATGAACACCAATGAGACCATAGAACTCAAGGAAATGGAACAAGGAAGAGAAATGATGAAGATTAGGACCAAGAATTCACTTACCCACCAAGAATCAAAGGAAAAGTTTCCACCTTTCCTCCCTCCCCTTCACGCCGTGCTGTTCTCCTCCTCCCTCTCTATTCCTTTCGTGGTTTTCCTTTCAAATGAGGGTCATGAGACCTTGTGTAGGGTTTTTGGGGTTTTTAGGCAATTGGGCTTGGGTCATTAAGTGACTTGGGCCCTTTATTTGCATCACTCATTTTACTTATTTACATAGCCCCTGAAAATAAAATAAAATGAACTCTAACTCAATTATTCCACTTAAATAAACTAGACCCCCTTTTTGATAAAATAAACTCAACTTAAATTAATTACTTAGATAAATGTTGCAAGCCTTAAATAACTTAAATAATTAAATTATTTGGGCGTTACACTTTAGTCCTAATTTGAATGTAAGGTTGATTTTGCAACTGATTGCACACTTTTTGATTTTGTGCAGGGAAAGGATTGTAATTTTTGTATCTACAAACAGGTAAATACAAGTTATCTAAATTAGGTTGCATGCACAATTATTTTTAAAGTATCAAAATTTTTGATTTATTTTATTGACTAAGTTTGTCTTCAATATTATGTTAAGCATGGTAGAGCTGAAAAGAATTTACTGACACAAATTACCGGTGATTGTTGGAAGATTACATGCTATGCCTTAAAAATGGAAGATTTACATGTTTGTAATATTTGGCTGTGGTTGTTGGTGGTCAGGTGGTGGTTTATATTATATATATATATATATATATATATATATATATATATATATATATATATATATATATATATCTTGATTGCTCTTGGATTTTCTTATTGATTTATCTACATTTTTGTGGAATCCTTCGATATATGCTATGTAGATGTACTCATTGAAACCAAAGACGAAGCCATCTTATAGCATACCTTAGTCGTTATTGACAGGAGGAGTTTCACGCGTCGTCCCTTCCTACACCACAACCACTAAGAGCTTATTAAATGCGTGGATCAAAAATCTTTGTTGAAGAGGAAACATCGCTATGTCGCAAGCACAAGCTTTCACCTTTCAATTGATCCCAAAGATTTGGGGGAACTCCTTTGTCACGTACTTTGTCTATTTCATGACCGATCAATTAGTTAATTGCTTTTTGTATCCTTATCTAATATAATAGGTAACACTGAAATTTAATTACGATCGATTAGTATCCAAGAACTTTGATATATTTAGACAAATTGAGAACCATAATTTTGTTAGGAGTAATATTGTCACGTGTGGTGTAATGTCATGTGTTTACTTTTTCTGCATTTTTTGTCGTATATCAATGGGGATGACTTATTGGTATACTTAAATTTTAGAATGTTTGAATTGTTATGTGTCTTTCAAAGAAAAAAAATTGGCTTACTGGACCCGACTTCTTAGTAACTTAAATGTCTAGAATTCTCATTGAAAACAGGATGTATATTTTACCTCTTCCTCTAATTCTAAACCCTTAGCATTTAAAATGCATTATTTGCTTCAAGTAATTCTGCTTTTTAATATACGGTGTTGTTATTGTGGGCCCCACGTGAGAGAAATAAGAGAGATCATCTTAGGGTTTAATGATAACCCCTTAATTTGAAATATACATAAAAAACAATGACGTACAAAAAAGATAACCCAAAAATCAAAGAAAGAGAGAAAAAATAAACAAGAAAAAGGAATATAGCATGTATTGTAGAAATATCTATCAAAAACTCAAAACGCGACAATAGTTTCGAATGACATTGCATTCCAAAGAATCCCAAATTTTCCGAATGACAGCAGAGGTAAATTTTGAATCCAAGAGATCATATGGACCTGTTCCGTTAGACTTCGGCATATCTTGCAAATTTGAACTATTGTCTATATTAGATTACTATTATTCTAAAGTTGTTTCAATATGTACGTCAATGTTTCAATGAACAGGATTGAGAGTTGTACTGCGAGTCTATTTCGGTAGTAGTTCCGTCCGGCCCAAGCTATCCACATGGTGGGTTGGATGTAGCTCCCAATCGTGCCGGATGAGTTGGAAGGGGCGTGGGTTTCAGGAAACACATATACGCACCCTGGAGTTCTTAGAACTATATTTAATTAATGAGATAGTTTACTAATGGACTATATTTCCCGTTATTTCACACAATAGGGAGATTTTATACCTATATGTGTTATTGTCCAATATTGGCTCCCATATTTTTCAAAAAACTTAGATATGAATAAACTATATTTTGAGTTTTATTTCAACATTGTCTCTTTTATGTTTGTTGACAAAGTAGAAAATTGGACATTTAGACAATATAGATGGTCATTTGTACGTTTAAATTTGTCTATAGTAATTATGTATGTATCTAAAAGTAGCAACTTTTTAAACTATTCTAAATTCAGATTAACCAATCAATGATGCTCTGTTCAGATAAAATGTATACCCGTTTATAATTTCCGTTTCACTTTAATGAGCAATAATGCAGTGGCTCTCATTGTAAATTTGAATCACACAAACTCAATCTCATATGTTTGTTTTAAATCTCAATCCAATATTTCTGGAACCCATTAAATGTAACTAATTTTGAATTACATAAACTCAATCTCAATTCAATATTTCGGTCCAACCTTCGATTAACATAAATAAAATGACATATTATTTACATGAATTATTTAAATCATCTTCGTCATGAAAATACAATAGTCTACTATATAATTTATTTCCTAGTATTTCACACAATATGGAGATTTGATCCCTGTCCGTGTTTTTGTCCAATATTGGACCTCCTAATTTTCTAATGACTTAGATATAAGTAAACTATATTTCAGTTTTATTTCAATATTGTCCCCTTTATATTTGTTGACAAAGTATAAAATTTGACCTTTGGACAATGCAGATTGTCATTTGTATGTTCTAAGTTGTCTATAATAATTCTGAATGTATATACAATTAGCGACGTTTTAAACTACACGAATTTCATTACCCTATTATATTCTAAAGTGGGAGTAAAGACGCCATTTTTTCGAAAAACGTGTGTGCATCACATGAAACGACTAAAGACGGCAACCAAAAATTTGTTAACGACACAATTAACCACTCAATGACGCTATGTTCACATAAAATGTATTCCGTCTTTGTACGGGTGTACATACTAGTATATATATATATATATATATATATATATATATATATATATATATATATTTGTGGAATTTTCTTTTGGAACTTTTAAAAAAAAACTGAGAATTTTTATTAATAATATTCTTTGGTAAACAAATATTTTTTTATAATAATCCATTGGATTTTCATTTTATAGATATTGTAATTCATTGGATTTAAGAAAAAATAGTGGATGGATTACATCCATTCATAAAACAAGTGGAGGGATTCAATCCAATCCATTAAATTTTATTTTTTTATAACGGATGGATTGGATCGATTTTACTATGGATAGATTGGATATCCAGTTGACAAATGAATCCTTTTGACACCCCTACCGCATAAGAAGAATATATAGCACTAACCAATTGTGCTACTCAAGCAATATGGTTGAGAAGAATTTTAGAAGCGATTCCCCAAAAGAAGAGTACTCCAACAGAAATATTTTGTGACAACAAGTTTGCTATTGTACTTTGTAAAAATTTAGTTTTTTTACGAGCGGTCAAAGCACATTGTCCTATTGAAGAACAAATTGCAGATATCTTTACTAGACGGTTAAAAGTTGAAGAAGATGGTCAGAATGACAAGTTTGCATGCTTGATTTAATGAATCAAATCAAGGCAAACAATTGGAAGATTTTAGAACCAGAAGAAGAATTGAGAAGCATATTTCCATTTTCTTGAAGTAATGATGAGTTCTACTTGATATTTCTAAAACTGTTGTTGTAGCAATTCAATTCAGAAACAGAGATTGAAACAATTCTCTCCATATCCGTGCTCTTACTTACTATATACTAGCCCTACGACCCGTCCGATGGACGGGTTGTCTAACAATTTGTTAAAGAGACCTAAACATAAAAACAACAGTAAATAACAACATCAAACAAAATCTAAGTATTTTTTTTACTAAACAAATTCTAAGTATTAGAAAGACATCACATTTAAAGACAAAAGTCACACATATTAGATCCAGTCATAACACAAAGAGCTTAAACTTGGAGCATAAACAACAGCCTAATCACACATATTAGATGAAGTCATAACGCAATCAGTTTAAAGTTGTAAAATAAACAACAACCTAAAATAAGATTATTCATATTCATCAAATGTAACCATAAAAACTTAACCCATAATACCGTCTTACCGGTTCGAGGGATTATTCTCTAGAGTTGCACGTAGAGGATACCTAGTTTATACCAAAAATATGTACACATGAAAACTTAACTCATAATTAAAGAGAAAAGAAGACACCATAATTAAAAAGTGAAACAAGTACGTAGGTCTCATGCAGAGATTGATTTAAAAGTAAATATCAATTTAATTATGCTTCTAATACTTCTTGATGCGAAATTATCTAAATAAAGAAGAAAATACTAATTTGGACATGTAATTTTTTTCAAGATTCTAAAGTACCCCAAAACACACTGCCTACAATCACACTTTATGTATTTTGCCATCAAATAGATTATTAACGAACAAAGTATATTTCAATAGTTAAAAAAATTTCTGAATACTAAAGTAACCCAAAACAGACTGTCTAACATTTCACATTACGTGTTTTGCTACAAAATAATCTTGTCCTCATCAAGTACACTAAAGCACACTATTTAGCATCCCACTTTAAAATATAAAAATATAAAAAAAATGTAGATTAGTCATCGGTAAAACTTTGTTGGGAGGATATAATCACACACGCCGACAAAACCAAGTACCCGTGGCCAGCCAATTTCCCCGGTGTATATTAGTAATCGATAAAGCCGATGAAAACTACACACTAATGAGATGGTAACAAAAAAATAAAAGAAAGGAGAAAAAAAAGCCAAAGTGAAAAAAAAAAAGCCAATTGGCCAAAAAATTGGAAGTCAATTGACCAAAAAATCTTTCCCCCCAAATTTAACATGCATGCCAAGCCGCATTCATGTTTTAGATACTTTCCTTGTCACTATAGCGAAATAGTTGGGTATCTATACCCAAATTACATGCCTTAACCTAATTAGTCCATGTGTCAAGTATTTTCCATGTCACTACGACCCGTCCGATGGACGGGTTGGCTAACAATTTGTTAAAGAGTAAATCTCTAAAGAAAAGAAGCATAAGAACAACAGTAAATAACAACGTTTATCTAAATAAAACAGTAAATAACAACATCAAACAAAATCTAAGTATTTTTTGACTAAACAAATTCTAAGTATTAGAAGGACATCACATTTAAAGACAAAAGTCACACATATTAGATCAAGTCATAACACAAACAGTTTAAAGTTAGAGCATAAACAACAGCCTAATCACACTGATTAGATGAAGTCATAACAAAATCAGTTAAAAGTTGTAAAATAAACAAAACTTATAATAACATTATCCATATTCATCAAATGTAACCATAAAAACTTAACTTGAAATACCATCTTACCGGTTCGAGGGATTAGTCTCTAGAGTTGCGGGTAGAGGATACCCAGTTTATACCAAAAAAATGTGCACATGAAAACATAACTCATAATTAGAGAGAAAAGAAGACAACATAATTAAAAAGTGAAACACGTACGTAGGTCTCATGCAGAGATTGATTTAAAAGTAAATATCAATTTAATTATGCTTCTAATACTTATTGACGCGAAATTATCTAAATAAAGAAGAAAATACCAATTTGGACATCTAATTTTTTTTCAATATTCTAAAGTACCCCAAAACACACTGCCTAGAATCACACTTTATGTATTTTGCCACCAAATTATTTTTCCATCAAATAGATTATTGGCAAACGAAGTAATTCAATAGTTAAAAAGTTTCTGAATACTAAAGTAACCCAAAATACAGTATCTAACATTTCGCGTTACTCGTTTTGCTACAAAATAATGTTGTCCCCATCAAGTACACTAAAGCACACTATTTAGCATCCCACTTTAAAATATAAAAATATATAAAAAAATGTAGATTAGTCATCTGTAAAACTCTGTTGGGAGGATATAACCACACACGCCGAGAAAACCGAGTACTCGTGGTCAACCAACTTCTCCAGTGTACATTAGTCATCATTAAAGCCCATGAAAACTCCACACTAATGAGATGGTAACAAAAAAAGTAAAAGAAATGAAACAAAATAAAAGCCAAAGTGAAAGAAAAAAAAAGCCAATTGACTCCGATGGACGGGTTGTCTAACTATTGATTAAATGAATTACTTTTAAACAAAAACAACAGTAAATAATAAAAATTAAATAGTTTTCCACCAAAAATTTGCATATTTAAACATTTAAAAAATTTCAAGGCTGTAAAGTACCCCTTAAAATATAAAAAATAAAAATAAAAAAAGAAAACCTACAAATATAAAAAAATAACTTTTGATGTGGTAAAAACTCTGTTGGGATGGAAGACTTGTGGTTAGCCAGACTCCCCAACGTAGATTAGTCATCGACAAAGACAATAAAAATTACGTACCAATGACATGGTAAAAAAAAGAAGAAGGAAATAACAAAAAAAAAATAGAAGCAAGAAACAAAAAAGAAAGTGAAACAAAAAATAAAGAAGAGAAAAAAAAAGCAACCAAAAAAATGAACCAAAAAGAAAATCATGCCACAGACCAAAAAATCTTTCCCACCAAAATCCAAATCAATTTATAATGCATGCCAAGCCAAATAAGGTATAAGATGTGCATAACTGTGTATCTCCGTAAGTATCATGACGAAAAACTTGTTGGTGTAAGTATTATGAAAGAAAAAGTTGCTACTAACCACAAATAGGAATATGTGTATAGCGGGGGTTAGTGGCTATTAACTACGGATTCATATTTGTAGTTAGTAGAATCCAAAACAAACACTAGTTGGTGTCATTAACCACAAATATGAATCTGTGGTTAGTGACCACTAACACCCACTAACTACAGATTCATGTTTGTGGTTAATGGCACCACCTGGCCGCCGCCACTAACAGTCGTCGGTCGTCGGAGCACCGCCGCCGATCACCAAACTCAAATGCCAACCGCCGCATGATCGTCGAGCTCACCACGCCACCGCGACAACCACCACATATATATATATATATATATATATATATATATATATATATATATATATATATATATATAAAACATTATTAATAAATTACCACAATACCCTTTTTAGTAATAGTTACTAAACTTTTCTTTAGTAATAGTTACTAAACTTTTTAGTAAATTACCCCAAAGCCCGTTTAGTTGTGGCTTATGTTACTAAGTCTTTTGCTTAGTAACTATTACTTTTTTTTAGATTAAAAAGTTTAGGTGAGTTGGGTTCCGGGGGCTCACCAGGGTCAGGAGGCCTCAAGGCTCTTTGAGCGCTTATAAAGGTACTTACAGTTCACCACCAAAGAGGTCCTCACATCAGCAGCGGGAGTTGAACCCACAATCTTTTGAGGCATGAGCCAACTCCTTACCAACCGAGCCAACTAAATCTCTATTGTTTCATGGGATACTCGACCTTTTAATGAAATTTCATCCCATTGTTATTATTGAATAAGGGCATTATTGTATTCTCTCTATTGTTTTTGGTATTAATTACATTCAATTATCCATTAAATTAATTCCTATTTTTTTGGGGTGGTTTCTATCTCCTTTTTTCCCTTCTTCTTTCTTCCTAACGTTGGTTTTTTTTTCTTATGTCTTTTTTCTTCTTTCAATTTCACGTTGATTTTTTTTCTTCATTCTTCTTTCACTTATGTGGTTATTAAACTCTATAACGACCAATTGCGTATTATTTATGAATAATCAAAGTTCTATGATTAGGTGGTTAGAGCTAAAGTAATCAATTTTCTGTAATTCTGTGGTTAGATGATAATAATCAATGTTCTGTAATTATGTGGTTAGTGTTACATTTTATTGTCGTGGTTAATGTTCTGTAATAAGTATAACGACCAATTTCCTATGAATAACTGAAGTTCTGTAATTAGGTGGTTAGAGCCGACTAACCAAAATTGATTAATTTCGTGGCTAGTAGTCAACCAACCGAAGTTATGTGACTTTGTGGTTAGAAAATACAATCGACCGGTCATTTTTTTAATTAGCATTGATTTCCACGATTTTAGGGATATTCATGAGCCTTTTTTTAATTAGCTGATTTTTTTAATTATTAGGAAAATTACTTATTTACCCCTTTAGTAAGATTACTAAACAATTGTTTAGTACCCTAAACTATACTCGTTTAGAATATATCAGTCTAATAACTTATCAATTGATTTATAAACTCAAAAATGTAATTTGATAATAATGTTTTTATAAAAAATTATTAATAAATAAATTATAAATATAAATAAATAACTTAATTAAGTTCTTCAAAAATCTCTATTATATATAACCATAGATCTTCCATGTCACAATTCACATAGTATGACATCTCCACCTAAGTTGGCTTGGTCAAACCCGCGTTACCTTGGTTTTGGCTCAAGTTAATTCGCTGAAATATATACCGAAAATGTCAAAGTAGGGAATTGAACTCATCCCCTCCTGAATTTAGTGCAATTCTTAACCAAGTCGGCTTCCTAGCTCTGTTGTTTCATAAGCGTAACACATTATTGTTAAACCATTCTTCATTGTTATTTTAAATAAAAACCTTGGTACATTATTTTATATTTTTGAGAATGTTATGACTTGAAAATTATTTGTTCAGATCTTACCTACTTTTTCACGTGTTTAATGGTTGTTAGGTACCTATTTTATATTTAAGGACTTGATTTAAATTTGATGAGTAATGAGTTTAGTTAAGTTATCATCAATAGACAGATTATGTATTACTATTTAGGCTTTTAGATATTAATCTTTATATAATCTTAAAGATTTTTATATAAAGATTGCATCTACGAATAAGACTAGATTTTTCATATTCTAATAATCTCCTGAAGTGTTAGTTTGATTTTTCCTGTTTATAGTTTCTTTATAGGAATATACAAAATACCATAAGGGTTCTTTCGCAATATGGAATATACATATATTAAATAGAAATTAACATTTAAATAGTCAAATAATATAAAAAAATACTCACTATATATATAAAAATAAATATATGTATAAACATATATATTATATATCATAATGAATAGATAAAAGATGTACAAAGAAATTGACGTGTCATATAACACACGAAAACATACAACTGCATTTTTAAAGGTGCAAAAAAATAATTTAAAATTTTATGAAAAATGAGATGTGTACCCATGTTGCTTATAACAATAAAATCGAATTCCCACCGGTTCACACGCTTAGCGAAAACAAATTATGAAGAATATATTACAACATAGATGAGACATTCTATGCTTATCTAAAAAAAATGAGACATTCTATTATCGTATATCATTTCCCTTCCGACATTAGTAATAGTAATGTGTTTTTCTATATACTCATTCAGAATACATTAGAATAATAATCATATTTTCATTAGTTTCAATTTTCGTTTTAGTACTTTGTTTGAATACTTTTATATTAATTTTCCTTCATTTAATTATTATCAAACATTATAAGACAGGAAACAAAATCCTTACAAAACCCCACATCCCATTTGAAATTATAATATATAATTATATATATAAATTTAATTTCCTCCTATTATATAAATATTTAAAATAGTTGAAGTAATTACCATACAGTGTCTAAGTAAATGAATTTCTACCGGTGCCGACACGGATAAATTATATTAGTAAATTATTTAATCAAGCACCTTTAATTATTATTTGATTTGATTTGATGACTTACCCCCAAAGAAAAGAATAAGTGAGCAGTTTCATCAAACAAATACTAGTAAACATTCGCATTAGGGTTTTGAATTTGCAGTTGGAATCAAAAAAGATGTCGATCTTCGAGTACAACGGAAGTGCCCTAGTTGCTATGGTAGGCAAGAACTGCTTCGCCATTGCCAGTGATCGGAGACTTGGTGTTCAGCTTCAAACTATAGCTACCGATTTCCAAAGAATTTCAAAGATTCACGATAAGCTCTTCATCGGTCTCTCTGGCCTCGCCACCGATGCTCAAACTCTGTAACATTTCTCACTACCTTCTATTTTCCTTCTTTCTTTTTTCTTTTCTTTGTATTTTTCACTAATTTGTGATTTTTCTGATTCTAGGTATCAGCGTTTTGTTTTTCGACACAAACTGTATCAGCTTCGTGAAGAGCGTGATATGAAGCCCGAAACATTTGCCAGTTTAGTGTCTGCTATTCTCTATGAGAAAAGGTAATTCGATTTAGATCCGATTCTTTTTTTTTATTTTTGATGAAAATAGAGGCTTATTTTGTGAAGTAAATTCAATGATTTGTTTGTTTTAGTGGAAGAAGTGAAGATCCGTGCAAAGATTATTAATATTTTTTATGAGCGAAGCTGGTTTGTACTTAAATTTTGGCCTTTTGATGTGAAAACAAAGAGATTTTCATGCATATTAGTGGTGGAAGCAGAGGGATTTTGTTATTAGTTAGCTTACAAAATGTATTAAGGGGGCGTCTTAGAACAGAACAAAACACATGTGATTTGTTCCTTGTTTGATGTATGTTACAAGTAGAACAGAACAATAATAAGGCAAAAAAAAGTAGAACAGCCTGTATTTTGCTCTGTCCGTGTAATGGTTGTACTACCTAGCCTTTATCCCTAGGGATAGAGTTCATATTTTATAGGGTACAGTTTGTCATAATCCTCCCTCCCCATTAGTAATTAGTAATGATAATTATGTTCTGTCCATGTGCCAAATGCTGTCTAAATCTTAACAATGACGAGGACTGTATATAGGTCGGGGTTTGAGCACCAAGTAAATACTTCTTTGATTTGTCATGTTGAATTTTCTATCTGTTTTGCGGATGGGTATAAACCAATAGCTTGTTGTAGGTTGAACCCTGTGAAATTCTTTATCTGTTTTTTTCTTCCTTTTGGTTGTGTGCATACCTGGTCACAACAAATTATAAGATTGTATACTCTTTTTTGTTATTTTACGAATCATGATATGTTGAAACTTAATAAGTAAAGTATGCTTTCTATTTCTTTTTAGGTTCGGTCCATACTTTTGCCAGCCTGTAATCGCTGGACTAGGGGATGATGACAAACCATTTATTTGCACAATGGATGCGATTGGCGCAAAGTAAGTTAAATTGTTCTTCTGTTTATATTTTATCTTGGAGAGGGTTCGTATGTGTTAAAACCTGTAAATCTTGGCAATGTGTAATATAAATTTATAATGCTATTTAGTATTGTGCATGCTTCATAGACACTTCTCTTGGCCGTGTTTTATTATGTGTTATGCATTTGCTTCGAGGTCTGGGGCAATCACCATCTGCATACCTGAGCAATTCTTCTGAGCTTTTTTAGTTCCAGCTACTTGAAAATTAGAAATGGGTGCAAGTTCCAGAAACGTTTTGTTTCCGAGTGTCAATAGCATATAACTTAGTGATTTCCATCTTGTGACGGAAAGCACGTGAACAAATTCAATGAATCGTGATGTAAAATAAAAGCAAACTGTAGTTGACTGAAACTACCGCAGTTTTTAACAAAAAATCCAAGTGCTGAACTGATTTGTGAATTGTAACCAATGCTAATAAGTCGTAATCGTTTGTATTTTATGATGGTGCATTTGGTTGGACTAGATATTCTGGTATCTTTAAGAAGGTTTCTTCAGGGCACAACACTTGATATGGGATGAGGTTAGGCATTTAGTGTGTATTCTGTGTATAGTACACTGCCTTTATAATTGGGTTTGACTAACAGATACATTAAGGGGTTGGGAAACTTTGCTCCATTTGTTTTCTCTTTTGTCTTAGAATTCCTTTTGTTCTTTTACTTAGGAATTATGATAGTTCCTTATCCTCCCTACTCTGCATAACTTTTACTATTTCCTTTAATAAATTTATTCTTTTATGAAAGCAAGAAACACCGGTATTAGGCATTAGACATAGAAATCACACGTTTTTTAATATGTGTTGTTTATAACATTTTGCGTGTCATTTTCAATTGGGCACACTTTGACAATGCTTTTGTACTGAAATATACTCCTAGGGTAAGCTTTGATAAACAATATTTTTATGTTACATCTTTTTCTAGATATTTTTTTAAGATGGTTTTTCAGCTTATGATAAAGGGCTAAAACAACTTTTGAGTTCTCTAATTACCATAAAATTTTGTAGCTAGGAAATATTTGAGAAAAGGCTAAAACAACTTTTTTTAAGCTTATCATAAAGGTCTATAACACATTTTTAAGCTTATGCTAAAGGGCATTCTGCGATCTGCATCCTTTGATCTGAAAATATTTGAGATTGTATGTTGTCTTGATGGTTACTTTTATGCCAGTTTATTCTCCCCTTCAATTATTAAATAATCGGAATGTTCTATTCCATTTGAATTGCATTTATGTGATACTAACATATTTATGTTTTCTTATATGCAGGGAGCTCGCAAAAGATTTTGTTGTTGCTGGCTCTGCATCTGAGTCTCTATATGGTGCTTGCGAGTCGATGTTTAAGCCTGACATGGTTTGTCCCGAAGTTCAACTTGTGTTTACTTTTACTTGAATCTTCTGTGTGATTTTGCGAATGTGTGCAGTCATGCCTATTTCTTGTTGGATAATGCTGCGTTTTACGAAATTTGTATGCTAGAAACATTTCTAAAATGGTCAGACCAAGTGTTTTGTTTGTCATGCGTGTTTTAGTCTTTTTCTTGTGTTTCGTGCTAGTTTCTTTGTAATAATTAGCACCACTGTTTTTTGTTTGTTTTGACAGTGTTTTAATAAGTAGAAAATAAACATTTCTAAATGGACATGTCCAGCATGAATAGCTTCTTAAATTAGATCCAGAACATCATGTATCGTAGACTAACAGAATTGGATCAGAAAATAGAAAATAAAACAATGTCTATTGGTGAGAAAATCTATATTACACCCTAGGTATTTTGAGAGACCTGGTTCTAAGCTCTAACACTTATCAAGATCAAATGATGAGGAAGTTTTTGGGTACACTCAGTTTCTGTTAAGGAAGGCATCAAGAAATCGGGGATTGTATCTTCAGTTTATGGTATTGATGGGGCTGATATGATCAAACAACAAGGAGCTGGTTGTTACAGGAAAGCCAGGCCCATGGATGGAAGGTCATCCACCGTATTTAAAATTGTCGAGGGAAAGGCACTTGGTTATAGACCTGCACTTCATAGATTGCTGATTTAATTCTCAGCCCAAGAATTCCAAAATATGAGACATGAAATGCTGCTTCTACTGTTTATCCTTGGACAAAAGCTGATTCCACGCATGAAGATTCGATGCAGATTGGGGGTGTTATGTAACTTTGATGAAGGGAAAAAATCAGGGTGATGGGGACTACAAAAGTCAACTGATAAGGATCAGCAAGGTAGATGCTGAGTTCTTCCCTATTTCATTCAAGAAGTTTAAGACATAGTTTGAGCTATGGGATGGGGCAGCCATAGTAAAGTTCTATAGTAAGGTTGAGGGTTGAAGTGCTGGACAGCAGCATCAAGCAGAATAATGCGTTACCCGCTTGCAATGGTACCCTGGTTATTCGGTGGTTCAGGAAGCTTACCCAGCACTTCATATATAACTTTGGTGTCAACAGCTTCCTAAGCATTTACCCTAACCTTCTTCACCTTGAGGACAAAGTGAATCTTTTTTCTTTTGGTGGGGGTGGTGGGGGTGGAGTGTTTGCTAGGAACAGGCCTCAATTATGAAAGTACATTAGAATGCCTAAGGAACCAAGTGGCAAGCCCCTGTTAGCTAGTTGGAAGCAGACTTGGTTATAATTAATTGGTTAGCCTTAATAAATAAACTAATGTAAAAGAGGGAAGATTTGGGTGGAAGAGGCAAGACGCTCGACTTCCCAGGGATTGGAAGATAACATTGAAAATTTGAAATCATTCTTCCGCTTGTCCCTAGAAATGCATTGATCCAGAGTTGGAGGATAGATAGTTGGTTAAGATTTCCTTTTTTTCTGTATTAAACTCAATATCCTGAAACCATTTGTCATAGACATTATTATGCTGCACCATAGTTGCAGAGTGAGTCTTAAGGTTCTAGAACTTAGAATCCATAGTTGCAATATGAATGTAACGTATCTGTCTATTGGAGAATGAATGAACATGGAGAGTACTACTTTAGAAGGGTCACCTCTTCAGGCTTCAGCCCTTCTCAGCTGAGCTTAGAGCCTTAGTTCTGCTAACAGTCTTTCTGATAAGCACCCAAGAACTTGGGGAACCTTCCTTAAAATCTAGCTGAGCATCTCTTACTAGATGTGGGACTTGGACACCCCATAATGCCTAAGTGAGACCCTTTTCTTCCGAGTAGCAGTAATCAAAGTCTTTCGAGTTGTTGTATAGCATAACCATGTTGCATTTACTCATTATTCAAGACATAATATCATTCAAATATTCAATCTAATAACATTGCAATCAGCAAGTGATTTTGCAAGATTTTCTTTGGGAGGGGGTAATGTTTGTATTAGTATAGATAGTAATATGCCTAATTTAAGTAGTTATCGGGTTGCAAAAATGCAACAGTAGCAGTGCAAGATCAGACTTTGGGAATGGAAATAAGATGTTCTGTGCTATTGCAATTTGTTTCTTTCTTCAGGATCAAAGTTTCATATTATTCATACATATTATATAGTTTGATAGATTTTCGTAACATATAGTTTCTCCATGTCCAAAAGAAGCAGCTTATTGTTTTTCTGCTTGGTTTCTTAACACAGGAAGCAGAGGAATTGTTTGAGACCATCTCCCAGGCACTGCTATCATCTGTAGACCGTGACTGCTTGAGTGGCTGGGGTGGACATGTCTATGTCGTGTAAGTTCACAAGTTCTTTGCTTTTTTAGTAGTTCACTCTTGGGTTTTATACATCATGTTCTCATAAGTTTACTTTTTATGCACTAGCTATAAGATCACTTTTTATGCACTAGTCCATCTTGCAAGCCTATGGGTAGCCTCTGGGTTGGACGAGTGACTTTTGCCTTTGTCTATGAAAAATAATTTTGTTAAGGTGTGAAGAAAACATATCCCTGGCTAGGGAAGTGCACTAGGTTACATCCTACAAGGCCATTTGCAGCGGTTGTGGCTTTTAAAAGCTACCCTTCATCTTTAAGCTTGTCTGATTGCTTGATCACTTTGAAAGATAAACTTGCAATGTTTCAAATGTTTCTTTCTTCCTTTTGTTTTACTCTATGCATTGTTTTCGTCCTTGAGCTTAGGTCATTTCCCTTTTTCTATGTCTGAGCTTTATTGAAGTTTGATTATACTATGCATATTCATAAAATATTATTGTAGTGGCTTATTGATCTTTTAATCTGTCTGCTACAGCACGCCAACCGAAGTAAAGGAAAGGATTTTGAAAGGAAGAATGGATTAAGGTCAACAACTTCAGACTACTTTGCTTTCTGTTTCATTTGCGAAGCTGAATTGCAGACCTTTCTACCTTGATATTGTGGCACTTTAATTAAATGTACCCTGCAAATTGTTTACAAGCAGATTCACTTGTTCTATAGTGTTTTTAGATTATCAGTGAAAGTGACGGTAGATTCTGGAGACCCTGCATGTTGTGAATTAAATTATGAGTGGTCTATTGGAATGCATGTTGGCCAGTACTACATATTGTCCCAGATCCAGTTCTTCATTTACCCCCTCCCCTCCTTCAGATGTTCTTCAAGTATAGTAAAAAAATGTCAACACTAGATAAATAGGAGTAAATGAAAACTTACTAATGAAGTTATTATATTTGAGATTTAATACTAAATGTTCCTTGAATAAAGTGATATGATGGATCTAATCAATCAAATCAAATATATTAAATATCAAATATAATAAAATCAAGTGTTAGAAAAATGTTCAATTTAGACATCTTAGAATTTAGACATCCCAATGTTGAGAGCATACTTATTAAAAAAATAAAGATTTTAATGTATATGGGTTTTGAACCCATAACCTCCAATTGACCAACACAACCTCACCCTTGTAAGATTATTAATAACTTGAATCAGTGGTGGAGTGGTTAAGGAGTGTGCTTTGTTTTCAAAGGGGTTGGGTTTTCCTAGGCTAGTCATTTTATAAATCATCCTTTTTATAAAGATTATTTTCATCTTAGCGTCATGTGGCAACCATCTATTGGTTGTTGACATGGCAGTGTTGACATGGAGGATGATGTGGCATGTCATTGCCACGTGTCACTAAGGACCAATTAAATGGTGACACATGGTAGTGACATTAGTTTTTTTGGATGGAAATTGATCGAGGGGCTTAACGTAAACACTTAGTATTCAAGAGTTATTTTAAAGTTTTTTTACAAGGGCTTAAATGAATTATGATCATATTTGCAGGGTTGAACATATATTTAAGTAAAAAATCTGTTTGTTGGTAAAGGGTTTTATTAGGTTTGTCAAACTAGAAATCTATGTTTGTGTGTTGGTCATAGCTAGTGATTTTTGGGTCATGACAATAACCCAAAAAATTGTCTCATCCAAACATAAGGTTAATCTTTCGATATATCAGAAATCTATAAAGGGGTTGACTACTCTCAACAAATGATTTTGCATACGCATCGATCAGGGATCTAACCCCAACACCAAATGATTAAGAGACTCAAGTATCTATCACGTGTATCACATCAAGTGGGTGGTTAAGATGATTTTCTATAAATTCTATTATAATGTTTTAATGAGCTCATTCCCTCCATCTAAACAACACTTGAACAAAGATTAAAATATATGAACTCAATGTTAATCATTTACCTATACTATATTTGCACTTCGTTTGAATATCAGAAATTCGAACACCTTTATTCTTGAAATGGACCACAACTTTAGGTAGGTCTATCACGTGTCTTTTCCAAATGAATAAGCCATAATGGCCATACTTTGTAATTAAGCCATCTAATAACTTCATCTTTTAGCCATTTCATACCTTAACAAGTATAGAACATAGTCCAAGTCTCTTACCATAATTAGTCATTTTCATCGATGGCTCTTTTATCCAAAAATGCTTAAAATCTTTGATGGTAAAAGTGATTTAGATTCTCTTTTATGGCATCACTAGCAGTATACCTGTGCATACGCAAGAGTGTTGTCATGTTATTTTTATTAATAGATTTAGACCTAATTTAATTAGTCCGAACAGTATCCCGTGAAAATCAAGACTAATTTAAAGTAGATAAACAAAAATTTTCAAATAGTAATTGAGTTAGTTTCAACATTACTCGTAAATATTTACCAGCAATATGTAATATTTTCCGAAGATATTAGAAAACACATTTGTATTAAAGTTTCAAATTTTCTAAATTGTAATATTCCCGTAGAGACTAATTAATAAAACTTATCGATAGAGAAAATGGAATATTAAAAAGAAGAAGACATGTAGATGAAATTAAAGTAGATGTATTGTGAAGTTTCATAACTTTAGAATATTTTCTTCAATTGACATTTTTAATCATTAGGTAATTGTCAATCATGTAGTAATAATGCAACCCCATGGCGAATAACACAAAATTTATTTTATCAGTAACAAAATTATACCAACATGTAACATTTTCCGTTGTAACTCAAAAGTAGAATAATAAAATTAGAAATTTGAGCAGTGAGAGGGGGAATAGAGGGAGAGAGATAGAGAAAAATGAGAAAGATAATAGTGGGAGATGAAATAGAAAAATGTGTTTTAAACGTGAGATAAAAAAAGTTAAGAGATGATGTGAGAAAGCGAGACTACATGAAAATATAAAAAGTGAGATTAAATAATTGGAAATTGACATATTTGTCCTCAAAAAATTGCTTTTACATAAGGCTAATTTGGTATTTTTGGTAGCGGTTGTTTTAATTAAATATAGGCTTAAATATCATTTACCCCACAAAATATCACCATAATCCATTTACCCCACAGTAAAATAAAAAGTTTTAAAATGCCCTTGCAAATATAAATGCATTTACGATTTACACCTATTTGTTAGATTTTATTGACATGTTAAGTGTATAATGGGTATAAACCGTTTACAGTTACCCCCTCAAAAATATAAATCGTTTCACAGTTACCCCAGAGGGGGTAACTGCAAATAACTTTTATATTTGCAAGAGGCATCTTAAAACTTTTTATTTTACGGGGGGTAATGGATTATGGTGATATTTGCAGGGGGGTAAATGATATTTAAACCTTAAATATATATAGTTGATAGTTGATTGATTATTAAGTTAAATAGGAGAAAGAAAAATAAAGATATTAGTAGTGGGTATTTTGATTAAAATTATTATAGATTGATTGAAGTTATAGTTCATAGTTGATAGTTGAAGAGGAAAGATAAAAGTGAGTTTTAAATATGAGATTAAAAGGTTAAGAGATAATGTGAGAAAGTGGGACCCACAAAAGTGAGTTTCAAAAAAAGATAGATTAGTAATTTTGGTAGTTGATGTTTTGTATAAAGTTATATTTGATGTCTATGAATTTTTATTTTATTTTATGAAAATAACTATATATTTCATCTTGAAATATCTTGCTATATGATTATTGATCAATAATGTATCCTTTTCTTCTTTGATAAATCTTGCTTTATTTATCTCTTTTGTTTTTGTCTCCTTACTTATAATGAGTTTGTCGATACCTATTTCTCTTACTTCTTTTCAATAAAATAAAGTTGAAAAGAAAGAAAAACTTTGAGGAAAACTGAATGACGATGTTGAAAAGGAAAAAGGAACAGTGAATGTTGATGATTATACGAGTCAACAAGTTTAGCTAGTCGCTGCTGCTGCCGCACTATGGCTGCTAGTGAATGAATAGCCTTTCAATTCCACTGATTTAAGCTTCTCCCGCCCATGCATTTTGAGCACGTTAATTACTATTGATTTCACATAATTTGTTTCATATGGTTAGCATAATTTTTACAACATTACCCTCACTAAAATTGAATAATGGGTGATTGATTTGAAAGCTAAGTGAGGATGATTAAGGGTGTTTTTGGAATGGTACATTAGAAGGAATAAAAAGTAGGGAAAGTTGCTTATATTTTAGAACAAAATAAATGAATTTTTTGTTGCTAATAATCGAGTTCGGAGGGAGTATTTGGTTTAAAATTTGGACCGAAAACATCAACTTTTTTTGATGAGGTTTTGCTTATATTATGTAACGGAGGAGTGAGTATATTATGAAACGAAGTAAGTATATGAATTGCGAAGGATGTACAAACTTTTGTAGACTGTCAGCTACTAAAACCTATTGGAAACATCATCATTATACCTTTTCAGAAAATCAACTTGCAGCACATGGACCCATAAAGATCACTTATATTTATATTGGGAAGCGTGAAATCTTTACTTCTAAATTTACTTCTTACATTATGAGAGTACACCCTCTATTAAAAGTATTTGGAAGCGTAAAATCCTTACTTCAAACTTTTCCAGTAGCCACACAGACCGACATTGCTTAAGACGCGTAAATGTCAGACATACAATGGTATTTAGCAGTTCTAGAGCAGAAATAAGCTCCATTGCAGTTGCTTTGAATTAGCGAGACAACATTATGTAATCTGGGTCTTGCTCTATTTGTTCCATCTCTAGATTAGAAAAACAGAAGCAACTCAGCATCTTAAAGAATAATGAATCAAATCTTATTAGTGATAAAATCAAGATAGTATGAAATTAAAACAATGAATATGTCATTGTCTGATATATAACGTTTTTTTTTTCAACAGGTAACTGACTGCAATTTACTAATAAACATATCAAACATATTTGATATAGCGTCTTACAAATGGTGCTTATGCTTTAATGATCTATGCATCCAAAGCAAGAAAACACAAAACTGTGATATCTAATATATATATCGAGTGGAAAGCATGGGTCTCCATCTGGTAAGGATTTTTTGTATAACAAAATGAACATCCTTTCGTGAATCACATCGCTATCGTGTACACAACTCTCGAGTCTCACATTATTATCCAACTTCATTGTTTAATTAGTTACAAAGGATATTGAAAGGGTATAAGAAAATATGCTTCCTATACAAAAGCTAATGCTACGTAAAGGTTAATGACTTACCGGTCTTAGTCATCTCAAGGAAGATATCCTTGCAAAGATGGTATATTCCTCTTGTGCTTAGTTCTTGAACACTAAATCTATACAAACCTTCAATAACAAACAATGTATGAATTAAAGGTATCTAAATGATGTAACTTACTCTATTACCATAGGTTTCACATAGGTGTTTACTTTTTCTCCTCCTACAAAGTACACCCCGCTTTCCAACACAATAAATCTTTCTTGGTAAGACAACACCTTATGACGTAGTACCAATAAGTTAATGATGCCTACATCTTTTGTAGACCCATTATAGCTACAACATAGGATAATGTGCCAAGGGTAATACTAAAAGTTTGGGTTCATTTTCTTTGAAACTTCAATACATCACACATTTACTTCTTACTGTTTCATTTTATTGGCCACTACGTAATTTCCACAAGTATTATCGCAAATGAGTTAGTCCATGTATTTCTTTTTAGTTGTTGCTAAAGCAATTTAATACATATTAAGATAAAGGTGTAAAAGGATCTAATACAATGTTAAATTAAGCTAAAAATGGTTGTACTTAAAAAAACTAATACATCTAACACAAAGTGGTCACATGTATTTGGTAATAATGTTGATAAAAATGAGTGTACACATAGCACGTGGGTTAGTAATAATGAGGTTATGTGGTAGGACTAATGTAGGGTAGGTGGCTCACAATCTGACACACTCTACACCTTCTTCCTAATGTTCTCTCTCAATCGCTCCCCTCTTTCTCTATTCTTCACTCATCCGTTACCCCGATAAACCGAAGTGATTAATAAGAAAAAATAGAAAAATGATCAAGGACATTTTAATCTTATTATTGAATATATTAGATGCAATGTAGATAATAATGTTTTAGTATTATTCAAACTTTTAGCATTAGTGGACAACAAACCCATTCAACACATGTCGGAAAAAAATCTTGACTGATCAGATATTCAGATTGACTGATGAACTATTAGAATTTATAATTTCATAATGAAGCAACTTTATTTCAGATTCTTGAAGTGACATGTAAGTTATGAATTTGAGCTAATACCTATTGTTAAAATGACCTGTCCTGAAGTTTTGAGCTTTGGTTTTGGAAATCAGTTCCTGCACATACAAAGAGGCAGAGTAAAAATTAGTATTCGGAAAACGGTTGTTCTTAGATAGTATTTGGTTGAGGCAAAACAGAGGGGGTGGTGGTAGGCATTTTTATAAACTTTGTTTCAAAATTTTAAAGGTGAGGGGAGGGATGGAGGGCCTAAACTTGTTCTCTCTAGCCACATAAATCTAATAAATGGATTCCACATAAATCCTAAAAACTTCAAAATTTTGCTCTCCTAAACAAAACCCACAAAGTCATTTATTATAAAGTTTCACTTTTTATCATTTCAAAAAACTGAGAGTGAATGAACGTGAGAGAGAGAGAGAGAGACTTGAAAAAGAGTACCTTTTTCTCCTCAAGCTTGTTGTGACCAAAAATAACCAGTCTTTCTTCAACAGCTTGGATGGTAAGTCCTTCTCTACTGCATCTCAGATTCTCAAAAACCTCTTCAATGGGTATATTTTCCTGCATTCACAAACATAAGAAAAACAAAAAGAAAAACACAAAACAACAAAGAAAAAAGGTAAAGTGAATCATCAGACCCAAGAAAGTAATTTATCATAAAGTTTCACTCTTTATCATTTCAAAAATTTGGGAGTGAATGAATGAGAGAGAGAAACACATTATTTTCAGAAGAAGAGGTTTTATGCATAAGGGTAAACACAAAACAACCGAGAAAGTGAATTATTTTCATGCATTCACAAACATGTTCGAATTTCTTTTCTACTCTTCTTCTCCGATCTACAACTTCGCTCAAGCAACCGACGACGAAACCCGTAGAAAGTTGGCAGGTGGATTACACACGCTGTAAATTAGTGTCGCCATTTCTCTCTGTAGATAGGTGGAATACACATGGAAATACTTCCTTTGAGGGGAGAAACCAATTCTCTGCACAAGCCAAAATCGAAAAACAAATCATCTCAAACAAATATTGTAAAAATACATATATCAGTCACAAAGGAAGAATAGGGGCTGACAACGATTTTAGTTCCCGGTGGCGGAGATGGTTTCCGTTATGTGGTCGTCGAATGAAGTTGGTCGATCTTGAATGTTTTTTATGGGTTTTAATGCGGATAATGAGAGGATTTCAAATATCACGTTAGTTTTCTAGTTGGAGGTCTATGATGACCGGAAACGTGGAAGAAGTGGTGGATGTAAAGTTTTTCGATTCACATTGTTTTGGAAAAAGGACAAGACTTTCTTGTATAGAAGATTTAGACAAACAAAAAGATGATCTTGGTTGGGAGGGGGTGCCCGGAGTTGGCCGAAAAACGGGGCTAAGGCTATGGTCATTTTTCAAGACCGTTCCTTTTTGCAAAATATTCACATAGAAAGATAGAGGAGGATGAAGAGATGAATAAATGGAGTTGATTTTCGAAAAATTAGGGGAAATCACTCAGACATGAGAGAAGAAGTGAGGGTGGCCATGGGAGAGAAGAATGTGAGAGAGAAAGAGAGAGGAAGGCAAGAGAGGACGAGAGTGAGAGAGATGATGAGATAAGGTTTGTTTGTCACTATATGTGGGCCCAGTTGTTTGTCACTATAGGGGGTCACGTGATTTTACCAAACTTAGAATCCATAAAACGTTGTACGTAAAAACTGAAATTCACTCATTTAGCCATTGTTTTTTTGGTTTCCCTCACAATTTTCTTCACACCCGTACACTTTTCCGCCAATTTGCATGTAAATATCATTTTCATCACGTAATCTCCCGCTTAAATTGTTGATTTTCAACTTTGTATTATATGGGCGGGATTCATCACAACAAATGATGTGACGTCATTTCGCTACTCTCTCTTTCTCTTCTCACTCTACTTTTATTTTTTTAACTAACAATCTAAAAAAAAAAAATTAATGACTATTTAAACTATTAATTAATATTTAAAACAAATATTTCTTATTGATAATCTACTATCTCTATTTTACTATCTATTATAATATACTAATCAATTAAAATAATCAATTGAAACTACGACATAACAGCACTGATATATAAAAACACGGGATAACTGTAGTGGTATATAAAAATACACAGGATCAATATTTGTCATTGATAACTATAATTTTTGAAGACTACTATAAATAAACCTACTATCTAAATAATTAAGAAGACTTAATGACTAATCTAAATTACTAATTAATATAAAACAAATGTTTCTTATTGGTAATTACTATCTAACTTTTGTTATTTACTATAATCTACTAATCAACTAAAATAAACAATTAAAATTACAGGCTAACTACACTGATATATAAAAAAAACACGGGATAACTGCAGTGAAAGTTATAATTTTTGAAGACTACTATAAACCTACTATGTAAAAAAACAAGAAGTCTTAATGGCTATTTAAACAACTAATTAATATAAAAAAAAATATTTCTTATTGATAATTTACTATCTACTAATCAACTAAAATAATCAATTGAAACTACGAGATAATTGCACTGAGATATAAGAAAACACGGGGTAACTGCAGAGATATATGAAAAAACACAAGATTAATATTTGTCATTGATAATCATAATTTTTTTTATGGTTTAATGACTATTTAAACTGATTAATGTTTAAAATACACGTGACAAATATATGAAAAAACACAAGATTAATATTTGTCATTGATAATCATAATTTTAAACACGGGGTAACTGCAGAGATATATGAAAAAACACAAGATTAATATTTGTCATTGATAATCATAATTTTTTTTATGGTTTAATGACTATTTAAACTGATTAATGTTTAAAATACACGTGACAAATATTTGTCACTAATACCTAAAAAGACAAATAATTGTCACTGATATATAAAAAAACACAAAATAAATATTTCTTTTGGATAATCTACTATCTATCTTTTACTATCTAATATAATCTACTAATCAACTCAAATAATCAATTGAAACAATGAAATGACTGCATTGATACATAAAAAAACAAACACAGGATAACTGCACTGATATATAAGAAAACATGAGATAACTGCATTGATATATAAAAATACACGGGATTAATATTTGTCACTACAAAAAAAACCGTCATTAGCGAGGGAATATTCCGTCGCTAAAGTGACCAATTCCCTCGCTAATTGCCATTAGCGAGGAATTAGCGAGGACCACCGGGTCGCTAATTCCTCCTCGCTAATGCAATTAGCGAGAGAAATACGATTCGGTCGCTAATTACCCACGCCACGCCCTCGCTAATTCCTCGCTAATTAGCGAGGACACATCAATTCCTCGCTAATCGACACGCTGAACACCCAACGGTGATCGCCACGTGTATACATTCCTCGCTAATTCCTCGCTAAAGTCCAAAAATTAATTTTTTTAAAACTCGCTTATTTATTAATAATAACTAATTAAACATAAAATACCTAAATCAATATATAAATACAAAATTTCTAAAATGTTTCATTCAAAATCCAAAGTCAATACAACACAAAATACTCAAATGTAAAAAAATAATACAAAGAGTACTAAAAGACCCAGTCATCGTGACTCCTCGGATGGCTCAAAACTCGAAACTCGGACTCATCGGACTCACCAAGTTTCTGCGGTGAGACGTACTCACGAGGCCGATAAAGCTCCATCATCCTCCTCATGTCATTCTCCATCTTTTGCTCCCACTCTCGCTTTGCATCTCCATCATTTGTTTGCCACTCCACTTTTGCCTCTCACTCTCTTCCACACACTATGCGTAGCATGCGCTCCCTCCTCCATCTTCCTAAATCGCTCTCTCTCGAATCTGATTGAGTAGAAAATGGTGGTCGTCTTCTAGAAGCTCTAGTGGGGTCAACACCAGACGGGCTCATTAATGGAGCCAAGGGCCCGTACCATCTGAGCGACCACTTGTTCCAACCCGCTACTTTCTCCCAATGTGCATTCGAGAGAGCTATCAAATCAGGAGTAAGTTGACCAGGTGTTTCAGTGTTCCAGTTCCCCTGAGTCGCTGAACCCATCTCTTGAGAATGGGCCTCCTGTTTTGTATAACCACAAAACATAGCATAATTAGTGCTCCATTCATTTTAACAAAGCAACATATATGTATATATAATACAATTCAAGATGTGTATTTACCTGAGTAACCCTCGCGCGCTCCTCAACAAAGTGATCTTGAGTACCCTTCCTTACATGGGTGGCCCTGTGAAGCTCAGCAGCAGTGGGAGGGCGTCCCAACTTCTTAGCCTGTAAATGAAAAACATTTTCAACATTTGCTAACTAATTAAGTAATGTAAAAAACACACAGATATTTAAAATAATTTACCAATCGAATAGCATGTTGAGCCTGGCTTATGGACCCAACACAGTTAAGCGAGCCGCCCTTTTCTGAGTTTCTATTCGCCTTCGCCTTTTCAGAATTATGTTTGAACTTCTCTGTTTCCCAATATTCCTTGAAGGCATTCCAAACATTTTCACCCATGTAAGGAGGCCTCACATTTCCACGCCTCAACTTGTACAACAAATCCGACAATTGTTGACCAAACCTCAGGAGAAAACACCTTCGGACCTCTTCATCATACTGTTGGTGCCATGTCACTCTATTCTGTATTAAGCATAATGAAAGTATGTATTAGTAATAATATTAAACATTACCAAACATTAAATTAAAACTAACAATATATATAGGTACATAATGGCATAATTAATAGACACTTACTCTAAAAAAAGCCAACAACTCATCCTTCACTTTGTCATCAACTTTACTCCACTTTTTATGGTAAGTTTGAAAATATTTCTTTTGGATGACATATGTGATGCTGGATGAAGCTGCCTTCGACGGAACAAGTCTACATATATACGATAAAAATATATCAAACAATCAAATATATATATATATATATATATAAGTTACCATAATTAACTTAAATTAAAAAAAAATCCAACAAATATAATACTTACGTGTTACCATATGGATAAATGATGTAGAGCTTTTTGTTGTTGATATAAACCACCTCCACTCTCTCGTCATCAACCACCTCCACTCCCGGCTCATTAGCACCATCACCACCAACATGATCATCCTCCGATGTACTCACATGCTCAGTCGATGTACTCACATGCTCAGTCGATGTGCCTATATGCTCAGGTGGCGTATGCCCAGCTGTATACCCGGGAGGTGGGGAAGAGTCCACCAGATATCTGAGTCAGTATACCCAGTGTGGCATATACGGAGTCAGATACTCTGGAAGGTGGCATATGCCCAGCTGTATACCCAGGAAGTGGCATATGCCCATCTGTATACCCAAGAGGTGGCATATGTCCATGTGAGGGAATATGGAACCAATTGGGGCCCGATGGAGAATGGGCTGGTGGGACATCCGAGGTGGTAGTCATGGGCGGACCAACCAATGTACTCGACCTCATATTTCCAAGATTAATTACCACCTCATTATTAGCACTACGATTACGCCTCCTCTTGGGCTCCTCTTGCTATTTCCTTCCTTTATCTTGTCTCGGTGGGTCGAGTCTCTCCTGAATCCATTTCTATGAAAAAAAGGGAACCCACAACAATATATAATATTACCAACATTAATAATACAAAATGTGATACTAACACCATTAATGATACAAAATGTGATACTAAAACAATTAATGATACAAATGTGATACTAACGACATTAATGATATATTCATTAACAAGTTTCATCCAAAAGACAAAGGTAATACACAAGAACAATAATGATAATAACAACATAAGACTAATCTAATTATTCATCTTCTTCATCTTGATTCTCTTCTTCATCTTGCTCATCTAGTTCATTTTCTTCTATCACTTCTAATACTGCTTCAACTTCTTCAACATCGATGCGATCATCACGTAAGGGGTGAACCTGTTCAACTTCAATTACCTCATTTACTCCGGACATTTCATCCACCTGATAAGGAACATCATCCTCCACATCACTGGCTTCAATGCGACCCCGTGGTTTTGTCTTAATTGCAACACACCATCCTTTACGAGTTGATGGATATGGAACATAGTACACTTGTCTCACATTTTCTGCCATAATAAATGGATCATAGAGTTGATACCTTCTATTCATTTGAATGTCCACCGTATTACATTTTGGATTCAACTTTGTTCCTCTAACCGATGGATCAAACCATACACAATAAAACATGACTATTTTCTTTTCATAGTCCAAGAATGGGTATTCAAGTTGATATATGTGTTGGATCACACCGTAGTAGTCATTTTCACCTCCTCCTGTTTCCCCTTTAACATATACCCCACTATTAATTGTTCTTTTTCCCTCACTCCAGGATTGAGTGTCAAATTTGTAACCGTTAACTAGGTACGTGTGCCACTCAGTGACCTCAAGAAAAGGACCATCAGCTAAGTTCCTCAAGTGTTGGATTAGGGGAGTTGGTTGTGCTTCATAAACCTAAGTAACCATATATGGGAAAAATAAGTCATGTCTCATCTACTTTAAACATTTGACATTAACACACATTATTTGATTTACTTACTCTAGCCTTAAACCGTGCATTGGAAAACTTTCATGTATACGAACAGAAGATTCTTCTACGGGTATACCTCAATTAAATAAGAATGCAATTGAAATGGTGTAATTGAAAGTTGATCAAACCATGATTTAACTTTATACTTTAAACGTCTATAATATAAAGACTAAATTGGAGCATACTTACTCGACATATGGTTTAACTTCGTTGCAATTGATCAAGACATGAACATGTGTTTGATAGATGTTCTTTGTCCGATAAGTATTTGGTTGACTTCTTTCAGGGGCTTACTAGGTTTCCTAAAGACAGATAAAGTGAGCGCATGTCTTTCTTCTTCAACCTCCCTTTCATTTCTATTATTTCTTGACAACATAAAATTGTTGAAATAATGTGAATGAAATAGATGGTTTCACGGTGTAAGTAAGCTGCGCAAATCGATCCTTCAACTCTAGCTTTATTCTTCACTGATCGTTTATAATCACCCATTAATCTACATATGAACAATTAGTCATACTAATTAATTAAAATAGTCGTACTAATAATTTTTTAATTCAAATGTTGAAATAGATAATTACCTCTCAAATGGATACATCCACCTATAATGAACTGGTCCGCCAAGTCTTGCTTCATATGCTAGGTGAACTGGTAGATGCTCCATGGAATCAAAGAAACCGGGAGGAAATATTCTCTCCAACTTACAGATGATGAAAGGAATATTCTGCTCCATCTTAATGAGATCATCCATTCTCAATGTTGAAGAGCACAAATTCTTAAAAAATTGACTCACTTCAATAAGTGGTTCCAAAACACACTTTGGTAGTGAACTAAAAGCAATTGGAAGCAAACACTCCATGAATACATGGCAATCATGACTTTTCATCGCATACATCTTCCCAGTGTTCACATCGGTACATCTTGCAAGGTTAGAAGAATAACCATCCGCATCCTCAATCCTTTCAACCATCGACAAACATCTTTCACTTCATCGGTGTTAGAGCGATTTGGCTTTTGGTTTTAACATCTTCCCATTAGCCATTTCCACCAAATTCAAATCGGATCGATATTTGCTACAAATAAGCGTAATCCAATCTAGCCTTATTATTGTCTTTAGTTTTATCTTTCACATTCATCACGATCATAAATATGTTATCAAAGAAATTCTTCTCAATGTGCATAACATCGAGATTGTGCCTCAACAGATTGTCTTTCCAATATGGGAGATTCCAAAATATGCTTCTTTTGTCCAGCTTATGCACTTGTCCATAACCATGCAGATCTCTCAAGTTCGCTACCTCGGTGACTTGTGGCAAGTCCATAACTCTGCTCCATATTTCACCCAGTGTCACCAAAGGCGGTGGTCCATCTTCTTCAACTACCTTGTTCTTGAAGCCCTTCTTGTTCTTTCTAAATTTATGATCCGCGGTAAGAATCTACGATGCGAGTCAAACCAAGAAGTCTTGCCCCGTATTTTAGCGAAAACGCCTTTGTGTGTGTTCCATGCAATGGGGACATGCCAATTTACCGTGAGTCCCCAACCGCACAACATACCATAAGCGGGAAAGTCGCAATTGTCCACATCAACGCCGCTCTCATCTTAAAATTCTCTTTACATGCTTTTGCATCATATGTCAAAACACCCCCACAATCTCTTGAGATCATCAATTAGAGGTTCCAAAAGATATCAATGTTAGCTTTTGGATTATTTGGACTGTGTATCGAACAAGTCAAAAACATAAACGGTTTAGTCATGCACATCTCGGGAGGAAGATTGTGAGGGTAACAATGACTGGCCAACAAGAGTAGGGAGAAGATGATGCTTGGATATATGGAGTAAATCCATCGAGCACAATCCAAGTCGAACATTTCGTGGGTCCGAGGCAAAATCTGAATGCACTAAATCAAAGTGTTTCCATGCTTCACCGCCGATGGGTGGCGCAAAATGTCCGAGGTACCCTATTATCATAATGCCAAGTCATTTTCTGCACAAGAATCATCGATGCAAACATTCTTTGCAACCTTGGAATTATAGGCAAATAGAACATCGACTTCACAGAATGGGTTTATAATTACGTTTTGCCCCTTTACGAACATGATACCTCGGCCGTCCCCACGAATTTGCATTCAAGTAGTTCACCGTCATTTTTACTAAACTCGTTGTTGTAATACAACATGTGTCCTTTCTCACAACAATCAATCTTCTTAAAATCCAATCCCAAATTTTCTCAAACTAACATCTTTGCTTCATAATAATTGTTTGGCAAATTATCCTTATAAGGTGTTGCATCCATCATCATTTTAGTCACATAATCTAAACCCACTTCGTAAATACTACTCATGGACTTGAGAGCTAAAAGCTTAACACACATAGATAATTTTGAATCAAGCGAGCCTTCAACAACGGTTTGTTTGAATCGATAACAAATTATAAAATCTCTGTGTAACTTCATTTGGAAGTTCTTCATGATTGTCATCTTCGAGGCTCATCAAATGGCACATTCACCCCAAGACCATCACAAATCATGTTATTCATCCACTCAATATTTTCATTACGTGAAACACCAACACTGAATTGCTTGAAGCTCCAACTTCAAAATTTGGAAGTTGTTCTCCATGGTCACCCAAATCCTATAATTAGGCCTAAACCCCATTGATACAAGTGGCATCCGATTTCCTCATCACCCTAATAGGTACACCGTCGCATTTTAAACATGGACATCTAACCCCATTTTCCTCTCTAGCCAAATCATGTTGCCACGCTACCACAAGAAATTGTTCAACCCCAACAACAAAAGATTCTTTCAAACCCGCTCTTCTTCTCGAATATAACCGATCATACACCCAATCACGATTAAATTGATACGAATTCATCTACACACATTTTAATAACGTGTTACATTCCCATAACATTGCCAATAACATATATCAAGTTAGTGGCATCGATATCATCCCAAAGGAGATGATTTCGAGCCAATATGAAGGGTCAAGGACAAGACAAAACCCTTTTCCATCCAAGTAGTGAAGGAAGTTATTTCAACTCCCAACCTTACCAGTTGTTAGTACTGTGTCTGCAATTATCTCAAT
Source organism: Oxytropis ochrocephala (assembly GCA_020916435.1). Taxonomy (NCBI): domain Eukaryota; kingdom Viridiplantae; phylum Streptophyta; class Magnoliopsida; order Fabales; family Fabaceae; genus Oxytropis; species Oxytropis ochrocephala. Next base: position 92,472,778 of record CM037091.1, read on the forward strand.
GGAGATGATTTCGAGCAAAATATGGGGGTGAGTGAAACAGCACCTCACCCTTTTCCATCAGCAACACACAGTCAACTAACCTAGGGTTCATCCAAAAACACTTAAACACTTTTCACACTCAATTCAACTAACATTTCACAATAACAATTAATCCTAATATTCAATTATAACTTACAATTCACACTCAATCCTTAATTATAACTCACAACAATACTCAATTCTAATACATAACAACAAATTTAATTTAAAAACTAACCGCTATTAGATTTACGTCCGGTCTGCGGTGGTTCGGTGATGATCATGCACTCGGTGCGGTAGTGAAACTTCAAACACCAAAATCCAATCCTAACCAATTTCAATTTCAAGGAAACAATAAATTAAAACAAATTCAATAAAAAATTAAAATTAAAACAATATCATAAAAATTGAAAATCAAAACTTACAATAAGAGGTGGTTGTGGTGGTGGTGGTGGTTGTGTGGTGGTGTGGTGGAAGAAGATGGAGAGAGTAAAAGGGAAATGAGAAATAGTAAGAGAGAGAGCTAGAGAGGAGATAAATAGGAGGAGCTTTGGTGGTGGTGGTGGTGGTGGTTTCGTGGTGGTGGTTTCGTGGGTGGTGGTGGTGGTGGTTTCGTGGGTGGTGGTGGTGGTGGTTTTTTGGGTGGTGGTGGAAATGAGGTGAAGAGAAGAAGAGTGAAAGGAGAGAGAGAGAGACAGATGAGGAGGAGAAGAATTGGGGGGCGTGGGTGGTGGTGGTTGTATGGTGGTGGAGAGGGTTTTGGTTTGAGAAGAATTGAGAGAGAAGAGTGAAAGAGAAACAGTACTGAGAGTGAGAGAAGAGTGAGAGACTGAACGTCGCTCGGTTGTGGTCAAAAATGTGCCACGTAGCGACGGATTTAGCGACGGAAAATCGGTCGCTAATCCGCTAGCGTCGCGGAGACATCGCAAATGGCCGAAAATTTAGCGAGGACCCATTAAATCTGTCGCTAACTGTCTTGAATTGCGTGCAAGCGTAATTTGAAATTGGCGCGTGCATTTAGCGACGGCCAGTCCGTCGCTACTGGCCTTATTTCCGTCGCTAATTACCTAATTTGCGAGGGACCTGTTTCCCTCGCTATGTCCGTCGCTAATTTCTGAGTTTGCGAGGGACCTAATATTCCCTCGCAACGTCCCTCGCTAAATGACGTTTTTTTTGTAGTATAATTATAATTTTTTATGGCTTAATGACTATTTAAACCGATTAATATTTAAAACACACGTGACAAATAATTGTCACTAATACCTAAAAAGGACAAATATTTGTCACTGGTATATAAAAAAACACGAAATAAATATTTCTTATTGATAATCTATTAACTGCCTTTTATTTTATTTTTACAAAAATTATCTGCCTTTTACTATCTATTATAATCTACTAATCAACTTAAATAATCAATCGAAACTATGAGATGACTGCATTAATACATGAAGAAACAAACACAGGATAACTGCTCTGATATATAAAAAAACACGGGATAACTGCATTGATATATAAAAATACACGGGATTAATATTTGTCATTGATAATTATAATTTTTTATGGCTTAATGACTATTTAAACTGATTAATATTTAAAACACACGTGACAAATATTTGTCACTAATACCTAAAAAGCACAAATAATTGTCACTGATATATAAAAAAAACACGAAATAAATATTTCTTATGGATAATCTACTATCTATCTTTTACTATCTACTATCTATATCTATCTATATATCTAAAGGAAGCTTTTTTCCAAGCTCTAGGATGCTCCACATCATCTTCATTTATTTTTCAATTTAAATATCAATATTCTTTTTTCCTTAATTAATAACAACTTTCTTCTCATCTTAATTAAGCTATAGTGGAGATCCTACTCATATTCTTTTATTTATTTATTGTTTTTATTTTATTTTATGTATAGTTTATTATTACCTAACCACTGATAATTAAGTATAATTATTTATTTCAAAATCTATGAGATGAATCCCCAAAGGAAGCTCCACAATTTTTCTCAAGATTTTTGTCTATTAAAATATTTATTTTTAATTTAGGGGGAAAGAGGACTTTAATTTTAATGAAAGCAATTAGTTACCACTAACTTATTAAATAATTCTCTTAGTGGAATATTAATTAAATGTTTTTGTATTTATATGAAAATGATATTTTCTTATGGAAATGATGTTCCTATATTTAATAAAATTTATAAGTTGAAATTTTATTGTGTTCTCTACTATATAAATTTTTCTAAAACAATAAAGAAAATTTTCTTTAGATTTAAACTTTTTTTGTAGTTAACAATTTAAAATTTTCATCTTAAGATTTCAGCAAATATATTTTCTTTTAATTTTTGCAATTAATTTTGTTAATTATTGAATTAGCTATTTATACAATTAAAACTAACATTTTTAACATTTTACTTTTATATATATATATATATATATATATATATATATATATATATATATATATATATATATATATATATATATATATATATATATATATATATATATACATGCAATTCATGAAACAAAAGTAAAATACTAAATTACTAATCAAATAGTTTTTTGTAAGAAAAAAACCATACAAATTCCTTAACTGATACTACTCATTTACTCTTAAGCATGATTGAGTATGTGTTACTTTTAATATTATGGAATTCCTATGGTTGAGTAACAATTCAGTTTCTTCATGTGTAGAATTTAACAACTCTAATTTCACGTAAAATAAAAAAACTATATTATCTTTTAATTTTCTTATGTAACTTTGTTAATTTTTTTAATTCTTAAAGTAGTTATTTATATTCCAATTGAATTTTTATATATGTGTGTGCTTGAAATTTATGAAATAAAAATAAAATATCAAAATAACTTCCCAAATAAGTTTTCAAAAAGAAAACTGCCCAAATACATTAATTATCTATAACTTCTTATTTACTCATATATAAACTATTACACAATATTAAGCAAACCAAAAAAGATCTATACTATTATTGGTTTATTCAGTTTCCTAAAAACTGAAACTCTATGTAATTAGGCTTTTCATATTCACCATTAATATCAATTAAAATCCACTTAAACTATAATTATTCACATTCATTTTCTTTGCAAATATTTGACTACTATAAAGATTGCTTCAACATTATGTACCCTCCCTACCATTCTGGACTCCGTTTATTGAGTAGTTGATCACTTTGGTGCTTGCCTCCAAACTCTCTACTACTAGGTTTGAAGTAAGCATAAGAATAGAAAAAGAAATCTCTACCATGTTAGACTAAAGTTTCAATTATTCATATATTATTTGCATATATATATATATATATATATATATATATAACTATAATTGTTCTTCTGCAAAGTTTTATGTCTCTTTTGGTTTCAATCTAAGCATTTTATTTACTCTCCACTTTTATGTATCTTTATTTTCTAGATTATTGTGCTAACTTTCTGGTGGTACCTCTTTTGTTATCTTATACTCTTCCTTTGTCTAGGGGGTAACACAATCCTTGGCGTCAATAAGGGCATAGCAATTGTTTCAACATTTCAAGTGAGTACTACTTTAGAGGTACGCTACTCATGTCAATACTATCTTCCACATCGACAATTACATAATTGAATAGAAGTACTCCATGTAAATGGTTCTTGGACGATTTCTCAAGCATTCCCTCATCTATGTGCAAAGAAGATACACGTCGATACCTTTTACCTAACAGGTGGATCATTTCTTTAAGCTTCTCTCTAAATTTTGGTTGGAATAAATCTTACAAAATTATGTGCTAAATTTTCATAGTTTTGTAACTTATAATATAATATAATATAATATAATATAATATAATATAATATAATCTATATATATCTATATTTTTATGTCTTCTTTTTAGCATGATATTTTTATATATCTAAGTTTTTAACACGACAAAATTAAATATCTAGGTTAGTAGCATAAAAAGGAGAAAACTCACTTTATAAAAAGCTTTCTCCTTTAGTCCTTACACTTAATTCATTACTTAATGTTTTGATTTTTGTTACCTTTTGGTGTCTCTAAATTATTATTTTGATTAGTACTAATTATTATAGTTGGTTTTAGAAGAGATTTGTTATAATATTTTCATTTTTTTAAAGCCTATAATCTTTTCAATTTTCTTGAGAAATCCTATAAATACCTAAGTAGAGAGGTCACCACTTATCTTTTCATTCACTTTTGTTTGGTTGTCACATCACTTATGTAAAAATTTTAATTTTTTTATCACAAATACTTTTTGTGTATTTGGATTTCTAAATTTTTTTTGTTTAAATTTGTCTTTTATTTATAAGCTTTTATTGATTAAGTATTGAGTTTGTTATAGGTTTCAAATTGCAGTCAAGTAAGGGAAAATGGAGCTTATATCGATCTGTAAGAAATTGAAAAGACAAAGCACGAGGATTTGAACTTCATGTTCTAGACAATTCTAAAGTAGTCAAAAAGACAACAAGAAATTTAGATTAGTTAGTGCGTCATGCGCTTGAAAAACAATTTTTCACAAGCAATAGACATGTATGAATTATGTTAATTTTCCCCATTATTTCTTTGGAGCCTACACAATGCTCCTCATTATTTCTATTTCTATTTGTATTATTATTCGTTTATAATTTGATTATATACATAAAGAAAATTTAGAGTGAGCAAAAAAACAATTGCAACTATATAGAATTCATGGTAAGCTAAAAGACTAATGATATTTATAACATTAATAAGATATTTTATAAAGCATAAAAATCATGAATTTATGTGCATTGATAATATAAAAAAAGTTTTATCATTTATTATTATTAATATTATTATTATTATTATTAATATTATTATTATTATTATTATTATTGTTCTTTTAAAAATAATGTAAACGGTCTTTTTTATATATACAATTTACTATTAAAAAACTGTTTTTCCCATTTATTAATTTTTATCCATTGTTCTTGCCTTTTGAACTTCTAGGAATAGGTTACTACTTAAAAAAAAACGGATGCCTTAAAATTTGTCCATATATATACATCTCAATTCCTACCCTTCCATGTGATCTCTTCATTGTTTTGGTTATTCCATCACTTATTTTTTAAAAACAAAACACAATTTTACCCACCAATGCATACATAAAAGCCAAAAACTATGATATTTTTTGTCAGTTTTACATTTTGTTGGTTCCATCATTCTTGCTCTTATTCATCACTTATGCTCTATATGATCTTTGTGTTTTTATAAATAAAAAAAAATATTTTTTTTCACTTTTTTTGGTGATTCATATTTTGATATATATACCAACATTTTAGCATTTGTCTTCTTTGTCTTGACTATTAGAAATCACTTTTGCTCGGGTACCTTCAAGAGATAGGGTGTGCTACTATATATGCAAAAACGCATGGATTTTGGATGAAAAAAAAACTCACAACAAGAGGTCATGATCTTGATAAAGGATGAAGCTCAAAGTGAAATGTTTGAGATGGAGGTCTATTAGTTTGGCCGCGCATCATCTGAATTTATTCATATCGAGCTATAGGTGAAACCATGAAAGTCTATACAAAAAGAAGGTGAAGCTCATGTTGCAAAAGAGGCAATTAATTGTGAACCTTAAGGCAAAGAGGCAACTACATTGAATAATAGTAAGGCAAAGAGGCAATTACATTGAGAAATAAAATGAGTGTTATATTTTCTAATGATAAAAATTAAGGTTACATTGATCATTTTCTACTATTTTTCATTCTACTTATTTTTAATTTTTTTAGAATCCTTTATTTAAATGAATGCGTGCTCCTTTAAAAATATAAAAAAAATGTTGTTTTTAAATATATAGTTGTACTAATTTTAAAGTTGGGTACAACTTTTGAATAATTATAAATAAACGACGAATTAGATAACTATGCCAAGATTATATCCAAGTTACTCTAAATTAGATAATATAAGTATTGCCTAATTTGGACAATTGCAAGAGAGAAGTGATTAATAATCCATCCTAATTCTAAAACATTAATATGAAAATGGTGAATAATATAAGATCCTTAAATTTTTATTTCCTTCTACTAATATCACTACAATATTTATAGTCCTTATAATATTTATTAACATTATATACTACTAAACTACATTATATTAAAATGGATTTTCATTTTATCTATATATGTTTAAATTTTATTATCTTAATAAAGTATATAATTTTGTTATTCATTTATTTTAAATTATACATATTTAAATTATATCTTTAAAAAAAAATTAAAAGCATTTTTTTTATAAATCCGTGCATCGCACGGGGTTATCCCCTAGTAAATCTCTAAAGGAAGCTTTTTTCCAAGCTCTAGGATGCTCCACATCATCTTCATTTAATTTTCAACTTATATCTCAACATTCCTTTTTTCTTAATTAAATATCCACTAAACCTATCATGACATCCAATCCAATATTTAAAATGAAAACTCACTTTACCAAAAATATGACAATATTTTTTCAATTCCTTTTACTGACCCACTATCTATCTATCTATCTATCTATCTATCTATCTATCTATCTATCTATCTATCTATACATCTATGTAAAGGAATCCCCAATGGAACCTCCACAATTTTTCTCAATAATTTTTATGTATTAAAATATTTAATTATAATCTACACCTAAATAAAACTTTGGTTTATCTATCTATGTAAAGGAATCCCCAATGGAGCCTCCACTTTGAATCTCAAGATTTTTGTGTATTAAAATGTTTATTTTTAATTTTGACATAAAGAAGACTTTTCTTTTACCTATTAATTAGACATAGTGAAAAGACATATACACTAACTTATTAAATGATGATTTAGTGGAGCATTAAGCTTGGATAACTTACTCAATAATATATTTAGAATGGTACTCATTTTTTTCTCTATTTATATATATATATATATATATATATATATATATATATATATATATTTATATTTAGTGTATTTTTAGGTTTTATTTTCTAGAAAGGAAAAAATCTAAGAGTTAGTTACGTGAGAATAAGTTTGGGCTATTAGTTTAAGTTTTATTTTAATACTTCTCTTATATTTTATTGTGAGTTTTCCTTTTTTTTAATTTTAAAATTTTTTCTCTCTTGGTAGCCTTTTGGTGTCTCTAAATTATTATTATGATTAGTACTAATTATTATAGTTGGTTTTTAATAGAGATGTAGTTACAATCTTTTCATTTTCTTTCACTTTAAGTCTTCTTTAAGAAATACTATAAATACCTAAGAAGAGAGGTCACCTCACCACATATTTTTTCATTTTTCATGTGACTTTTGTTTGGTTGTTACATCACTTTTGTAAATTTGTAGTTTTTACATCACTAATATTCAAGGTTGAAGAAACCCATTGTAGTAGTTGGAATTCCAAAAAATATTGTGTAAAATTTGTTTTTATTCTTAAGCTTTTATGGATTGTTGATAGTCTTAAGTTTGTTATAGGTTCCAAGTTTAATGTATTCATATAGTGTGTAAACAAAACAACTATCTCTTCTTGGATTGGAGTATATCTTCAACTATTAATCAAACCTTCTTGATTGAAAGGTGGAAGTGTAATTGATATCTTTGTTGTGAATTTTATCTCTCTTTTTCTCTCTCTATACACACACACACATCTATATTTGTATATGAGTCTCCAATGGAGCCCCACATATATGTAAAGGAATCCTCGATAGAGCCTCCACATAAAAAAATGTGCTAAAATTTAAAAATCCAACACATTATAATATTAGCTCATACATTTATATATATATATATATATATATATATATATATATATATATATATATATATATATATATATATATATATAAAACATATTTTAATTGCTGGAATATTTACAAAATGTGTGTTTAATGGAAAAGTTAAGAATAACGTTTCTTTTTATATATATATATATTATTTATTATATAATTATGTGATAAAACCAAAAAAAATTGAATAGCTCTACGTACCAAACAAAAATTGGAAAAATTTGAATAGCTTATTTAATATATATAATTATTATTTGGAAAAATTGTTTAGTTTAGAATGAGAGTGCAAATGAATAATATATTTTAATTGGCATTTGAAATTCTTTTTGATGTAACTATTATGCATTTTTTTTTTTGACACAATGTAACTATTATGCATTGAAAGTGGAGTTTCATATGAATCATTCCTTAGTTGCCAATAAATTCATGAGTTACTAAAATAAAAGTGAAAGATGTATAGTTTTAATCAGTTATGATATGACACAACTATATATTAAATAGTGAGAGAAGTGATTTTGGCAAAAAAATTAGAACAAACAACAAGATGTGCATGTGAGCATTAGAAACAAGTGCTAACACGGGAAGATGCATAGTGTGTATAGAGAAATATTAGAGCGTATAATCAAGGGATGGAAAACTACTTGAAATTCCTTTGATATCTAAAAGTTTTTTTTATTATTTTTAAAGTGAGTGTATGAATCATAGACTATCAATAAGGTACTATAAAGACTACCACTTATTCAAAAGTTATTCTTATATTGTGTATAACTTCAATACAGCAGAAATAAACACGTGAATTAGATTGATACACAAATATCAAATTGTTCTAAACTTTAGTTAGAATGGTTGTATCAACAAAATGGTTAAAACTAAATAAAAATGCTTAATATAGTTAAAAATATTGAGAAACTTTAAGGAGACTCCATTGGGGTTTCCTTTATATATAGATATATAGATTTGCAGTAACTTTAATTTTAGCTTATAAGTTACTAATATACTCACTATTCACTAATGACTAAGTTTTTACACTTCCTATTAGCTATAAAAATATAGTAGTTAACTTTTCAAGCTTTTTCATATTTAAACAGAAAGTATTAAGAAAATTTATAAATATTAATTTATTACACTACATAAAATGATATTCTTAAAAATTATTCATTTTTATCATTTACTTTAATAAAATAATATTAAAAACAATTAATTTATTAAATTATTACCATATATTTATGTTACAAAACACATATACTATATAAGAAAACATCTAAAATTCATATTTGATATAAAATATTTAAACCATATATATATATATATATATATATATATATATATATATATAAATATATAAACATGATTTGTATTTTATTTAATATTTTTATACAAATTTTTTTAAAAAAATTAAATTTAAAATATTTTAACAACCCGTGCATCATTTGAGCATTCTAATAAAATATAAATTATTTTATACATTTGACATTCTAATATTTTAAAGAATTATATAAAATTTTTGCTTCAAAATATATATATATATATATATATATATATATATATATATATATATATATATATATATATATATATATATCAATTTTTTCATATTACAATATTAATGAAGTTTCTAACTTTTGTAAAACTTTATTTCAAAAATTAATCTCATTAAAAATTTTGTCAATTAATTATATCAAAAACTTCATACACTATATAAGAATGTTGCCTAATTAAAATGAATAATTTTATATATAAATTGCCAGTACATAATACTATATTTTTAATATACGTATACATAATCTATATAAAAATATTATATGTTTTAATATATAAACTTTACTAATTAAATAAAAAAATATAACAACCCGTGCATCGCACGGGCATTCACCTAGTAATCTACTAATCAACTCAAATAATCAATTGAAACAATGAAATGACTGCATTGATACATAAAAAACAAACACGTGATAACTGCACTAATATATAAGAAAACACGAGATAACTGCATTCATATATAAAAATACACGAGATTAATATTTGTTATTGATAATTATAAATTTTTAAAGTTTAATGACTATTTAATTAAACTGATTAATATTTAAAACACACGTGACAAATAATTGTCACTAATACCTAAAAAGTACAAATATTTGTCACTGGTATATAAAAAAACACGAAATAAATATTTCTTATTGATAATCTATTATCTGCCTTTTTTTTTGACAATAATTATTTGCTTTTTACTATCTACTATATAATCTACTAATCAACTTAAATAATCAATTGAAACTATGAGATGACTGCATTGATACATGAAAAAACAAACACAGGATAATTGCACTGATATATAAGAAAACACGGGATAACTGCATTGATATATAAAAATACACGGGATTAATATTTGTCATTGATAATTATAATTTTTTATGGCTTAATGACTATTTAAACTGATTAATATTTAAAACACACGTGACAAATATTTGTCACTAATACCTAAAAAGCACAAATAATTGTCACTTATATATAAAAAACATGAAATAAATATTTCTTATGGATAATCTACTATCTATCTTTTACTATCTACTATAATCTACTAATCAACTCAAACAATCAATTGAAACAATGAAATGATTGCATTGATACATAAAAAACAAACACGGGATAACTGCACTGATATATAAGAAAACACGGGATAACTGCATTCATATATAAAAATACACGAGATTAATATTTGTCATTGATAATTATAATTTTTTAAGACTTAATCACTATTTAAACTGATTAATATTTAAAACACACGTGTGTTGCACCCTGAAAAATCCGGTTTGGGTTTCTCAATGTACAACGTGGAAAATTTTTGAAGCCGCCACCAATATTTTAATTTTAAGACCAAAACATTGAAAAAAGGTCTTTTGAACAAGGCGGATGGTCTTTTGAAAACTAGAGATATGGGTTCGGGGGTCGATTACGTGCGGGGAAGGTGTTAGTACCCCACGCGTCCTCTCTACTGAGAGAGAACCTTTAATTAAGTGTGTGGTTTTAACGTTTGATTTGAAAGATACCTAGATTTGCCTATTTATTTCTTATTTGAAGATAAATGAGGAAACTTAATGAAAATTTGTATTTTTGGCGCTTGACGAGAGTTAGCTTCTCGCTCCTACGTATCTCCTGGTGCGATGGAGAATTCAAAGCTACGTAGTTCTTGTTTGTCCTGAAAAAGGTTTTTGTCTTTTAATCTTTTTTAGAGTTTTTCGCAAAGGGGTTGAGCGTTCGCGATGACCAAACAACAGCGGTTTAGAGTGGTCATACTACTAACTCTTTTGAAAATGGGATCATCACTAATAATCAAACGGCAACGGCGCGAGTGACTATTGATGACAACTGGTTTTTATTTTAAGCATTGAAAAGGTTTTCGCAATTGAAGGGGAGCGTTCGTGAAGACCAAACAACAACGGTTTAGAGTGGTCACACTACTAGCTCCCACGAGAATGAAATTATCACTCACAATCTAACGGCAACGGCGCGAGTGATCATCAGTGACAATTAGTTTTGATTTTGATGTTTGAAAAGATTTGTTTTCGAAAAGTGTTTTCGTTGGTTTAAATCGGAGAGGACGTCGTGATAAAAGGAATTCGCAATTGGATTGAGCGTTCGCGATGACCAAACAACAACGGTTTAGAGTGGTCATACTACTAACTCCTTTAAAAATGAAATTATCATTAACAACCAAACGGCAACGGCGCGAGTGATCATTAATGATAATTGGTTTTGTTTTAGGTTCAAGTGTTTGAATGAGGTAACTTGGAATGACTATTTTGAAAATGAATATTGAACATGATATGAGTAAAAGTGGATTTAGGTAGCCATATTTATACCTTAAGTGTTTATTCCTAGTTTAAAAAATTACACAAACCATCATAATAGTGATAACAAATGATAAGCAAAAAGAGATGCTATTAGATGACAACATGAGGTAAATAGTAACGATGATAATAGTAATAACAATAAGTAATAATAAAACTAAAAAGAAATAAACAAATAAAAGCAAGAAGGATGGGTGCTGAACAGGGATAAAGGGAGTGTGACTAGCATTTTTTTAGAAAAACGTGGGGGGTTCTGGGTTAGTAATACTGGGGGTGTGGTAAGCAATCAGATGTAAAAGAAAATTAAAAACAAACATATAGGCCCATACCCATAACCCATGCGACCCATTTACCAAAATGAGAAAAAACCCTAAGTCCTTTCCTCTCCTCATTGTGTCGTTCCCATTTCAGCAAAGAGAGAGAGAGAGAGAGAGAGAGAGAGAGAGAGGGAGGGAGAGTACCACGAGAGAGAGGAAGGAGAACGGAGATGGAACGGCGAGAGAGGGAGGTCGAGGAGAGGGTTGGCGAACGAGAGACTGCGCGAGGACGGTGGTGGTTCCGTGGTGGTGTTTCGTGGCGCGTGGCGTAGAGAGAGAGATCACAAAACGAGGGAGACAGAGGTGAGAGAGAGCGAAAGTCTTGGGGCGACGGGGTTTCACGGCGGCTAGCGGTGGCGGTGGTGGTTCTTAGACGCGGAGGAGTCACGCGTGGTTCTTTGATGGAGGTTACGTGGTGGTGTTTTGGTGGTTGTGAAGTGGAGATTTTGGTGGCTTACTTGAAGAAGATGAAGGTTATAGCACTCTAAAACTCTCTAAATTTTCATTCCTTTTCTCTGCACTTCTTCTCTCCCTCACATTCTAAAAACCATTTTTGTTTTGTTTTCTTTCTGTTGTGTGTGTTGCTGTCTCTGTGTATCAGTGGGTGTTTTTTGTTTCCATGTCTGTGTTCTTTTTTCTTTTCTCTTGTGCTTCAGTGTATGTGTTCTATTTTTTCTTTGTGTGTTTGCTGTGTTTTGTGTATGTTGGTGCTTGTTGTTCCCCCTCCTTTCGTTGCTGCCTCCTCTTAAAGAGGATTTAAAATTTGTTTTTTGTTGTTATTACCAACTGGGAGCACTTGAAATGTCTCTGTCAAGTTTCCAAACCATGATTCTGAATCTCTACATATTCTGATTTTTTCACTGATTTCCCCTTGTTTGCTATTTTGATGTTTGCAGGGCGGAGTATATGGCAGCAGTGTAGTCAAGAGCTGAAAATGAAAATGGGATAAACTAGAAATATGTAGAAAGTGGTTTTGGTGTAATTCTCTAAATGTTGCATCTGTTGCAACAACAACAACTTGGCAGCAACATATGCCATTTTTCTTTTATTAATTTTGTACATTTTGCTTTTAATTTTTGCCTATATATGTAACAAAAGTTGATTATTTGTACCACTTATATATAAAAACTATTTACAATAACAAAAGCCATTGTTTTTTTAATCTTATTTTTGTGTAAAGAAAATGATATGATAAATTAATAAACATATATGGGTAATAATAGTGAGTAACGAAACCATTAAGCGTAAATGACGAGACGCGGGCGCGCGCACACAAGAATCAAAACACGCACACGAATAGAAGTAATACGCGCAAGAACGAGATTAAGTACGAGTGCACGATACGAAATGATACGCGCGCACAAAGAGAATAAGAAATACTAGATTATTAACGAACGCAACTTGAACACATTTGTGCAATTAAAACCTACAAAACGAGACACATATTTTGGGGTTTTCTGAAAACGAAAAAAAAATACCCGTTAAAATTGGGTGTTTACAAAAGTACAATTTTATTTGATTTTCGACTAGTCGGACAAAATTGGGGTATGACAACGTGACAAATATTTGTCACTAATACCTAAAAAATGACAAATATTTTTCACTGGTATATAAAAAAACACGAAATAAATATTTCTTATTGATAATCTATTATCTGCGTTTTACATTTTTTTTTGACAAAAATTATCTGCCTTTTACTATCTACTAATCAACTCAAATAATCAATTGAAACTATGAGATGACTGTATTGATACATAAAAAAAAAACACACGATAACTGCACTAATATATAAGAAAACACGAGATAACTACATTGATATATAAAAACACACGAGATTAATATTTGTCATTGATAATTATAATTTTTTATGGCTTAATGACTAATTAAACTGATTAATATTTAAAACACACGTGACAAAATACCTAAAAAGCACAAATAAATGTCACTGATATATAAAAAACACGAAATAAATATTTATTATTGATAATCTACTATCTATCATTTACTATCTACTTTAATCTACTAATCAACTCAAATAATCAATTGAAACAATGAGATAACTGCACTGATACATAAAAAATAAATACGGGATAAGCTGTGATCGATATATATATAAAAATACGGGGATAATTGTAACGATATATATATATATATATATATATATATATATATATATATATATATATATATATATATATATATATATATATATATATATATATATATATATATATATATATATATATATATATATATATATATATATATATAAAACATGATATAAATTACTGATGATATATAGAAAAATACAAGGATAACAACACTGATATATATAAAAACACTATACTAACATATTAAAAACACGAGATAAATGCAAAATTATTTTAAAATGATACTTTTACATTTCTGTGATTTTAATACTTATCTATTTTTTTATTTGAAACTCATTTTTATCTTCTTTAAATTTATGCTTTTATTTTCACCAGATAATATTCGCATTTATTTAATACTTTCTAAATTCATTCATCGAAAGAATACGTGATAGTATCAGTGCATATGCTACTAGTTTTATATTTATATTTTGAAAAGCAATCATTATTCAAAAGGCCAAAATTAAAAAAACCCAATTCTGCCTCTTCTCTTTCGTTTTTTATTCAAAAACCTACCATTTCTCTTTCTCTTTCCTTCGCTAACAAAACCAAAATGGAGGAACGACTGGAAGAAGAACAGCGCCAGGTCAGCACTAATCGGGTGCTCCGGAGCCCCACCATGGACACGCTCCCCCTCGTCCCCCGATCGGACGACGCCGATGGCGGCTGCGCGTACTCGAAGGCGGTCCTGGTGATGGACATGGTCTGGAACATGTCCTTCGTGGTGGTCGCCGCCGTCGTTCTCCTCTCCACGTTCGGCGAGCGTCCCTCCACTCCTCTCAGACTTTGGCTCTGTGGCTACGCCTTTGAATGCCTTCTCCATGTCGCTTTCGTCTACTCCGAGTACTGCGCCACCACTCCCGATTCCTTCTCTCACACTCCCTATAGGTTCGTTACTAACTCACTCTTCTTCCTTTTTCTCTGAATTTCAATTTTTGTTTATTTTAGTTACTGATTTTTTATTATTTTTTATTTTTCATAAAAATTTATGTACGGTTTATGAAGTTTGATTTGTGGCTGTGTGATAATTCATTGCTATGAATGGTTTGAACTTGAAATTAGGGAGAGAGTTTATGAATTGTTATAATTGTACATTAGTTACAACAATAATTGGATTGCCTCCTGAAGTTACTTATGAATAATTGTTTGTATTGGAAGAAGCTGGCTGTTCATGAAGGCTGAAGCTTGGTTACTCCCTTAATTTACTTGAGGCTGCATCTTAATCAGATATTGAGACTTCATCACTTCATTGTGGAATTTGTGGTATTGGTGATGGCCAATGTTTTATGACTAGTGAAAAATGTCGACACCTTTTTTGTTTTGGCATGCCAATGTTAGTGGTTAATTAGTTAGGTATTGTTAGTTTACATGAATTGAACCTTGGACCTGGACTTCTTGCTTAAAATCTTTTAGTGTCCGTTAGCTCACCAACCGAGCTATCTTGATTCTTGAGGAGTGTTTGGTTCATTGGGAGATCTTCAATACTTTTTTTGAGATAATCTTCATTTGAGATAATCTTCAATACATTTACATTGTATTTTTTCATGTGTTGAGGACTGAGTGATTCATGATTGGGGTGTTAAATGAGAAGAATGATGATTTTCTGTTATTTGTTGGCGGATGATTGAGCTTTATTTCACTTTAGTATTTGTTGATTTCAGCTTTGTGAAGAAGTTAGAGCCTATGAACACTCTGGCATCGTCTGTTTGGTGGGTGTTTGGATTTTACTGGATTGTTGTGGGCGGTCAAGCACTTCTGGAAGATTCTCCTCGTCTCTACTGGTAAGAACATTAGTTTGGATGTGTGTTTCCCTTTTTTTACTTTCTTTGGGGGAAGATTGGGGACTTGGGGTAGTAAAGATGTTATCATAAGTGCCAAGAAATATTGGTCAAAGTAGTCTACATGTATGCAACTGATTTACCTTATTCATCTTTATATAAAACAGCAGCTTACGAAAGAGGAGAATATTTACTACCCATTTTGTTCCTTGAGTCCTGAGTAGAAAAGTAGAGAATTATCGTACTTTAAAAGTTAAAAGAGGGATTTCTTTGAACTCTTCTGCCTTTGGTTCAGTCCTGTATAAACAGGGAGGATGGAAATGTAGAGAAAACTTAATGGTTAGACACCCGCCCTGTGATTAATCTTTGTTGATGTGTTGTTTTAATATTTGAGAAGGATCCAACCCTTCCCTTCGACCTTGCCATGGCGGTGGTGCTTTAGTGTCAGATTCTTCTAAATTTTGGTTGACCTAGGTGTAGCTATGCAAGGTCATTTTTTTAAAGAAATCATCACCATTTCTCAATTCTCACAAAATGGCCAGATTATATATATTGCTAATATAGTTCTTCCAACTTCGAAAATAGTTGGTGAAATACAAAATCCCTATTAGTTTAACTAAAGAACCCTATTGTATAGTTTGACTCATGGTTAGAATTAGCAAGCTTCATATGTTGAGATCTTATTGTCTAAAACTTGGGCTGAAAATTCAGGCATTTTTCTTGTTCGGGATTTAACAAGAAGTGGGCTCTTGGGGAACTGTGGATTTGTGGTTACTGGGACTATTCCAAACTAGACCTATCCAACCAGATACTTGGCTCTATTTTATTGGAACTTGACCTCTTGACTAGCCTGCTGGTTCAGACTAATGTTCTGTCAAAATTCGCAACTAAAGCCGGAATAGATAATAAATTAATAATTATTCATTACTTGTTTACTTCATCCTGTAACATAAAAAGCTTTTATCTGATATAATTCTGCGCTCTTATTTTTGCAAACATGTGTATTGGGTTTATGGAATGCTCATTGATGTATTTTCCACATTCTTGCAGGTTAACAGTGGTCTTTCTAGCCTTTGACGTATTTTTTATTATCTTTTGCATTGGGATGGCATGTGTAATTTTCTTTGCTCTCTTCTGCATCATCCCAATAATAGCTGTAGCTTATGCTTTAAAAATCAGAGAAGGTGCTTCAGAAGAAGATATAATGTCACTTCCCAAGTATAGGTTTAGTCAGTCAAATGCACTGGTTTTGGTTGATGACAACATGAAGCAACTTGCTAAAGCAAGAATCGATTCATACAATGGAAGCCATAGCAGCGAAGTTTCTGTACATCCCGATGATTCTGTGAGTACTAACTCTTTCTTCTCACATCTCTCATTCCACAATTACACAAATATTTATTTTTATTATCATGGTTGTAACTTGTAAATAACTGTTTGCAAGAATTGATGTATGGTTGACTAAATGGATAATGGGTTGAAGAATCGTTTTACCTCCCCTAGAAAGCATTTGTTGTTGCAATACTCGATGTTATCCTTGATTTGTTCCACAATATGCTTGTGTTTGTTACAACTTGAAAATTCCTTACATTATGAAACTACTGAAAGAGAATTTAACTTTTGCTGATTATTTTGTAGGAATGCTGTATCTGCCTATGTTCATATGTGGATGGAACCGAACTGTATCGCCTTCCCTGTACCCACCATTTTCACTGTGGATGCATCAGCCGGTGGCTTCGGACGAAAGCAACCTGCCCGCTCTGCAAATTTAATATCCGTAGAGCTGATACATTAGTTTGATCATTCGTGTAGGTCAAGATTAGACGAAACTGAGGTGCGGCATCTCTTGAACGGAACATGACATCAGGCAAACAAAACATTTGCTAATCTGCTGACTAGTGTTGGTAAATAGTATAAAAGAAAAGGAAACACCCAACCCCCTCATCTTTCTCTGGGTTTTAGGATTTTAGTTTCCATAAAGATCTCTTGTGAATGTTCTTAAGTTTATGATGGGGTATGTGTATATATGGTAGGCCCATGGAGAGGGTCTCTCCCATAGTTTGTACTTATGATGCAATTGCAGAACCAAATTTTCTGTACAGCAAAGTTTTTCTTTTTGTTGAGTACCTCCTCCACTTCCTCTCACAAATAAATTCAACCATAAACCCAGAAAATAATAAGATGGCAATGGACATAGTTGTGAACTTTATACTAGCGTTTTGACTTTGGAGCATTGCTAGTGATGTGCTCAGCTACATAGTTGTGAACTAATAAGTCAACAAAATCTACCTTATGTTCTTTGTTTTAGGATGCGTTGCCATATACAGTAACTCTTACTCTGCCATTGGCAAAGCACAGTGCATGTTTGGAACACAGTTTGAGGCTTTAGAAGTTTGAATTGGAAGCAACAAAATTGTTCTTTTTTTTTGGTCATGAACAATTTTGTTCTTCTGAAAAGGTGCGTTTCAAAAGAGTGAATTAAATAACCAAATACTTCGCAATCGAGGGCCATGTGCTGGATGGATGGGGATTTGGTTGTGAATCTCAATCTCTCTCTCTCTCTCTCTCTCTCTCTCTCTCTCTCTCTCTCTCTCTCTCTCTCTCTCTCTCTCTCTCTCTCTCTCTCTCTCTCTCTCTCTCTCTCTCTCTCTCTCTCTCTCTCTCTCTCTCTCTCTCTCTCTCTCTCTCTCTCTCTCTCTCTCTCTCTCTCTCTCTCTCTCTCTCTCTCTCTCTCTCTCTCTGCATTTTTCACTTCATATTTTTAAACAAAAACAAATCAAGGGATGAGATTGAATCAAAAACAGATCCAATAGTGATGGGTTTAGGCATGGCAACGGAGTTGGTTGAGGGTGGGTTTTGCCTCCTCGTCCCCGCCCTATCTCTAATCAAAGTTGGGTTTTTCATTTTTATCCTCGACTCACGGTGTTGAGTTTTCTGTGGTTCTTTAATTAGGCCACTACTTATAGAAAAAATAAAACTTTATATTTATGATAATTAATAGAATACAATCATAATTATTTTTTGAGCGAAACAATCATAATTATTATGTAATGATAAAATAAAGTTTTTTTGACCCATTTTTCTATTTAAAAGAGATCCAAATTTATAATAATCAAATATATGAAACAAAATGAATTATATATATATATATATATATATATATATATATATATATATATATATATATATATAATTATCTTGATCAACTCAAGCGTGATTCCAACACATCATCAGGTAGGTTTGTATTTGTTAATAACTTAGGTCTCCTAGACGAGGATCCTAACTCACTCATGGATCTAAGAAATCTTGCCATTAAATTATTTTCTTACTATCGGGAACACCAAACGGACTCAACTGGTTGTGGGAAACCAACTCACCCTTCTCTCTCGGGTTTTTAAAGGCTTACCAACACAACTATCCGGGCTTACCAACGCTAGAGGAAAATAATTTTAATACAAAATTAGTCAGATCCTGAAGTAGGCTCTGATACCAGAAATTAGAACAAAAGAAATATACAAATCCGGTGTTTTCGACAGATTGTTAACACAAGACATTACTCAAACTATAGAAGCCTCAAGATCTATAGTACAGAAACATGAATCCATTAACTTGTTAAATGAAGAATTAATAAATGATCATGTTAATAAAGGTTTTCAATATATCCACCTTGGTTTAATACAAGTTGCAGTTAAACCTTTGCATAAATTAGGATTAAATACTCCCATATTACTTGTGTTACGTGATAATAGAATTAAGAACTTCTCTGAATCAATTATTGCTATTCTTGAATCAAATTTAAACGAAGGACCAGTTTATTTTAACTGCTATCCTAATTTTTCTATGAATTTAATGAATAGTTATACTAAAAATTCTTTGGTTATTAATATTCAATGTATTGATGATCTTTTTTATGAAGGTGTCGCTAACATTGATGTATGTTATAAGATTAAATATAAAGTCTCTAATATTAATTACAACTTTAAGGCATTAAGAAGTTCTCCTAAAAACGAGACAGTTATTGTGGAAGCTAATTTACGGCGTTCTAATATTACTACGCCTAAGAAATTAAGAGCTTTAGATATAATCGCCAAATTACCAGAGGAATGGATTTTGGATGAGGTAATGCCTCAACCTAAAATAGAGTCTAGAAGACCTAGACAATTTATTATCAAGATGATGGAAGTATTAGGATAAGGATGAAATGTATAATTACAGTGTCATTAGGAGAATCAAGTAGAAGACCTAGTATTAGTTCTAGGAGATCTACCGATTCTCAAGATCTACTATTAACATCAACTTAGCAGAGTTGATTTTACTCCAAATATACCTCACCCATATATCGCAAGAGAGAACAAGTCGAGTCTCCTCCTATGTCGCCTACATATTCTCAAATGGTTTCAACGATTACGTTGGAAGAAGAATTTGAGATAGATAAGCCTTGGATTAGACAAGACTTTGAAGTCGACATAATAAAGATAAGAGAAATTGGTACTTTACCAAATTCTCTAAAGAACAAACCTATTGAATATCTTCAACAGCTTCTATAGTTCTATTAGAACCAATAGGTTAAATGTCTATTTCTTTACATGGTTTGAAATAGCTTTGTGAAGACTCGGGATCTGACAATCCCTTTGTTAAAGAGAAAGAAATAGAAGTACATACTAAAATTACAAATAAATGGACTACAGAGACCAATAAGACAATTGAGTCAGTCCATCCCCCTTTAGAGGCAATCAAAATAGAAAGCCATAGAGTTAAATTAATGGCGTCCCCGTTTAGGTTAGCTACTGGGGATACAGAGATAGCAAGAATCCAGAATCAGTTGAATTACTCTAACACTATATTACACACCATAGCTGATCAATTAGATAGAGTAGAGTCGCAAGTCTCTACTATTCCTTCTCTTGCCCCCTCATCATCAAAAATAGATTCTCATAAGAATTTTCTCATAGATCCTCAAAGACCTATTTATAAGCTTATAAATGTGCCTGAAAAAGAATTAAATGAAGCAAAATTAAGACTAGATACTAACGATCTTATAGAAGAATTATCTAGATTAACTATTTCAGATAAATCCAAAGTTAATGTTTTAACTAAGGATGAAGAAATAAGTATTAATAGAATAGGACATCGTAAGAATATGAATTATCAAGGAAGAACTAGAAACTATTACCCTAGACCTAGCTTTGCTGATTTACAGTTTGAAGAAGCTAGAGATATGACGGCTAGTTCCTTTAACGGAAGTTCTATTACAGAATGGAACATAGATGGCCATTCAGAACAAAATATATTAAATACTATTCAAGAAATGACCATGGCTGCAACTACTTATAAAACAGTAGGTAGAAATACTGATAAAAAAGCAGCAATGTTTATTGTCACTGGTTTTACAAGACAATTAAAGGGTTGGTGGGATAACATCCTTACTGAAGAAGACAGAAAAATCATAGCAGAAGCTAAGAAAATAGACCCAGCAACTGGATTAGCAACAACAGAGGAAGATGCTGTAAACACCTTATTATACTCTATTACTAAGAGTTTTATAGGAGACCCTGCCCAGTTTCAGGATAGGGCTGCAGAACAATTAGCAAACCTATATTGTCCAACCATGTCTGATTATCGATGGTATAAAGACGTGTTTTTATCCAAATTATGTACTCGTGCAGATGGTGCGGCAGAGTACTGGAAAGAAAGATTTATAGCTGGATTACCTAGGCTATTAGCCGAAAAGGTTAAAGCCGATATTAGAGTAAAAAATGGTGCTATAGACTATAAATCCATGACCTTTGGTCAATTATCCAGTCAGGTAGTTGAAACTGGAATAAGCATTTGTACTGACTATAAGATTCAGAATAAAATGCGAAATGAATTAACTCAAGGAAAGAAAGAATTAGGATCTTTCTGTGAGCAATTTGGGGTAGAACAAATTAGAGCCCCTAGCAAGCAAACCAGAAAGAATTATAAGAAACCCTCAAGTTCTTATAAACCATACAAAAGACGTAAGAATTATTCCAAGAATAATGAGAAGACCTCATTAGAAAAACCTTATAAGAAAAAACCTTATAAGCCCAAGAAAACCCTTAGAACAGACAAATCAGATGTCAAGTGTTTTAAGTGTGGACGTTTTGGTCATTATGCTAAGACTTGTAAAGTTAAGCAACAAATTAATAGAATTAATGAATTAGGTGTTTCAGAAGAACTGAAACAAAGCCTTATTAATATATTAGAAGATGTCATGATCTTAAATGAAGATCTATCAAGTACATCTGAAGAATCTTCAGAAGAAGAAGATTTTGTTAATCAAGTTCTAAACAGCACAGACTCAGAAGTTACTTCTAATGATGATTGTTGTCAAGGATTAGGTCTAGAATTATGTACTTGTGACTTGTGCACAAGAAGTATAAATGTCATTACTAGCACACAAGCTAATACCTTAATAGATATATTAAGAAAAATGCCTGAATCTTCTGAAAAAGAAGAATTCATGATACAAATTAAGTCTATCTTAGATAAAGAAGAAGAACAAAAGGACACTGTTCACAAAGTAGAATTTAAGGAAATTATGGATAGGTTTAAACCCAAGCCTTTAGTATCACCTCAATTAACGGTTAAAGATCTACAGAGTGAGATCTCTCTAATTAAGAAAGAGATAGAATCTTTAAAACAAAAAGATTTAGAATTAGAGTTGAAATATTTAGAAATTAAAGGAAATAATATATTAGCATCCACTACTAGTGCCAGCCATTCCAACACTAGTGAAGGATATATTACCATATTAAACAAAATGATTATGCATAAATGGCATTGCCCTATTACCATAGTTATTAAGGATCAAAGATTTGAGTTCATAGCCTTAATAGACTCTGGTGCAGATATGAATCAGATCCAAGAGGATTAATCCCTACTAAATATTATGAGAAAACTCTAGAAGGATTAAGTGGCGCAGAGGCCATAGATTAAACATTCAAGATAAGCTAACAGATGCAAGGATCTCAGAAAGATCATGTCTCATTATAGGACCCATTTCTTACTAGTTAAAGACCTAAATGAGAAGGTTATATTAGGAACCCCATTCCTATCCTTATTATATCCGTTTAAAGTTTCCCACACGGATATAACGGCAGAAGCCCTAGGAAAGGAAATTAAGTTTGAATTTATTGAGTCACCTAAGATTAGAGACCTAAACAATCTTAAGGAAGCCTCAACCTCTTCTATAAATCTGATAACTCAGAAGAGAAAACATATTAATAGTCTTAACAAAGAAGTTCAATATCGTAAGATAGAAGAACAGTTACAGACTAAAGTTATTAAAGATAGAATTAGTAGTCTTCAACACAGATTCAAAGAAGAAATCTGTGCTGAGCATCCAAATGCTTTTTGGGCTAGGAAAAAGCATATGGTTTCTTTACCCTATGAACCAGGGTTTGATGAAAGAACCATACCTACCAAAGCTAGGCCCATCCAAATGAACCAACAATACCTAGAGTATTGTAAGAAAGAAATTAAGGATTATTTGGATAAAGGATTGCTTAGACCCAGTAAATCTCCTTGGAGTTGTACTGGATTCTATGTTAACAATCCTGGCGAATTAGAGCGAGGTGCTCCCAGATTAGTTATTAACTATAAACCTTTAAACAAAGTATTACAAAGGATTAGATATCCTATTCCTAATAAAAAGGATTTAATTGGGCGATTACACAGTTCAATTATCTTTTCTAAATTTGATTTAAAGTCAGGTTATTATCAAATTCAATTAGATGAAAATGATAAATACAAAACTGCCTTTGTAGTCCCTTTTGGTCATTATGAATGGAATGTTTTACCGCTAGGACTAAAGAATGCTCCTAGTGAATTTCAGCATATTATGAATGATATATTAAATGATTATCAAGATTTTGCCATTGTATATCTTGATGATATATTAGTCTTTTCAAAATCTCTTAATTAGCATTTTGAGCATCTAGAAAGATTCTTCAAAATCATTAAAGAAAATGGATTAGTTTTATCTACCAAGAAAATGAAGCTCTTTGAAGTAAATGTTCGTTTTCTAGGATTTAATATCTATCAAGGAACTATTACTCCAATTAGCGGAGCTATTGAATTTGGTGATAAATTTCCTGATGAATTAAAAGATAAAACCCAATTACAAAGATTCTTAGGTTGTGTAAATTATGTAGCAGATTTTATTCCAAATATTCGTACTATCTCTGCATACCCTTTTTAAAAGACTTAAGAAAAACCCTCCTCCTTGGGACAAGTCTATGAGTGAGAGTATAAGAAAAATTAAACAATTAGTTAAAAAACTACCTTGCTTAGGGATACCAGACCCCCAAGCTTTTCTCATTATTGAAACAGATTCCTCAGAATTAGGATATGGAGGAATATTAAAACAAAGATTACCAGAGTCCTTAACAGAACAAATTGTTAGATATTATTCAGGAACTTGGAATCCGGCACAACAAAATTATAGTACTATCAAAAAAGAAGTTTTGGCAATTGTATTATGTATTATGAAATTTCAAGATGACTTATTTTCAAAAAGATTTTTATTAAGATCTGATTGTAAAGCAACAAAAGAAGTTTTGCAAAAAGATGTTAAAAATTTAGTTTCTAAACATATCTTCGCCAGATGGCAATCATTACTTTCCTGTTTTGACTTTGAAATAGAACATATTAAAGGGGAGAAAAATTCTTTGCAGTTTTTCTCACGGAGAGAATTCTTCTGAGGAAAATATGAGTTCTAGCAAAGATAAAAGTTCCAGTAAAGATAATTACGGACCTCCTCGTAAAAAGGAGTCCAGAGCTATTACTTCTAAACAGGCATTACAGAATCCAGTTACAGCCTTACAGGTAACTAACAGGTTCACCCCATTAGTACCGCTAGCATTACCTGCTTATTACCCTTCCTCTTCAGAATTAAGGCCCCATGGCCAATCTAAATTAGCTTTACCTCCCCCGTCTTCCAAAACAATTAAACCACAAAAATTACCATTTTACACTCCCCCTGTAGAGGTAAATTGTCCTCTAGTCGAAAAGAAAGCCAAAAAGCTTATCTTCCTGGTTGAGCCAGAAATTAACTCCGAAAAACCTTTAAAAATTACATCTAAATTCCTTCCCCCTGGTTTTCATTATGTCTCTACCAATGTACAAAAGGATCGGCGGGATCGGCGTTTCTATGAATTTATCCTAGTAGACACCGACTCTATTGAATTAACCCATACAATGGACAAAAGGAAACCTGAACAAATATTATATTCAAAATTCAGGATTCAGAAGATATTAACTCTCTCGCATCGAATGCTCATCCAAATTTCAATCGAGAGAATTTTCTCGAGATTTTACTCCCCAATATTATACTTATTTTGATTACATACAGGCCTGGGAAAACATGTTATTACTAAGACCTTTTGACCACTCATGGTTCATCTGGTTCAAAAAGGATTTTCCTTTGAATTTCCCTTCTTGGTTCATTAAATGGTTCCAGGAATGGGGCCCTGAAATTAGCATCTATCCTGAAAATGCCAAAAAGGCCTTTCAGTGTTTTTCAGAAAATACCAACTTTTCAGAACCATTAAAGATTTTAATGTTTCATGCGAATTTTGGTATCTCATGGATTATTACCTGGAATTATCTTCGAGAGCCTTCTCAGGATGGTAATATTTACCAGATTTTAAGGAGTATTAAAATTAAATGGTGGAATAAATTCCGCCCTGAATTCATTAGTGAAGCAACTTTGCAGCTTTGGTTCAAAGAAAATAAAAGGTTCCTCATCAAAGCCAAAGGCACAAATTTCGAAGAATCTGTATTTTTAGCCAGAAAAGGCTAAAATTATTGCTGAATTATCTTCTTGCACTAGTAAAGAAGACCTTTTTAAGAAATGGCATTCTGCTATGTCCGAATCAGATATTAATGTCATTGAAGACTCTGCAAGCTCATCAGAAAGCTTTACAGCTGTCATGGAAGATGATTGCTTTGGACACAGTGGCTTTAGTGGATTACAGAATTATTAAAGTTATGAATTATTATTTTTGTCGTTACTATGAACGGGGCAGACAAAGAATCTTATCCTCTGATATAGCAAGCTCGTGACCGACAAGACTTTTCAGAGAATCTTATCTCTTTAGATTATGTAATTATTTTAGTTTACTGACAGGTGTCAGTCTTATTAAACTTGTGGATACCTCCTTCATCTATAAAAGGAAGGATCCATTTCATTATTAAGCATCGAAAAATCCACCCCCTTTTCGAGCTCCTCTTTCTCTCTTCCCTCTCCACTTGTAATTTTCCCCTTCAGCCATGTCTACCTTCATCTTCCCTTGTGAAAAAGCCTGAATAAAATTGTAAGTTTATTAAATATGAATTCTCATATTGTCTTTTCAAATTATTTCTTTACCTTTATTATTATATTTCAAATTATTTTCTTATTAACAACCGATTTAGACTTATTTCTTGATGACTTGTCTATCTTTCCCCACTATTATCTATGGGTTATGTTTTGTTTTGCTCGTCTCTTAATATATATATATATATATATATATATATATATATATATATATATATATATGCATAAAATAAAAAATTAATGTTTAGTAGAACGAGATCCAGATAGGAGGGGTCGGATATCGACACACCCAAACCCTCCTCGCCCCATTTCAAAGCGAGTTTCTCCATCAAACTTGAATTGGGGGTCGGGTGGGTACCTCTGAGATCAGGTTTCGTTGCCATCCCTTGATGGATCGGGTGACTGTAGACTGCGCTGACCTAATACAGTTTAATTAAATGGTTAATGAATTTTATCATTTACCATACGTGCATCCACTAACCAAGTTTTTTTTTGGACAACACTAACCATGTTTATATATCAATAACCACAACTGTATTCATTATTCCAAATATTGTCCCATTTTCTTATACAAATAGTGCAACCTTATGTTATTGGACTTTCCCAACTGTTACTTATGCCATGAGAAAACAAGCCAGATTTCAATTTTCGTTATATTCATTCACATCAAAACAATGAGGAACAAATCATGGACATAAACCCAAAACTTGTCCCATTTGTTTATGATTTTACTCACTGGAATAGTAGTACAAAAATTTACATTCCCTAAACACTAAACCCAAAAGCTTGGGAGATACACCTTCTCTCAAACCAGATTATTTTTACTGACAAAAGATGACAGAATCCAATATATTCCTCAACGAGAATGGATCCTCTCTTGTGAGATTTTTGCACATAACTATAGAAAACATGTTCCCAAGCATATTACAAAGCACTACAAAATAAGTTAAATGAAACATCTAAATACACCAAACCATTTCATGTATAAAATTTAAGTGACATGAATTCCAAATCAATGCCCTATTTCAAATCCAAACCAATAGGGAGTAGCTGCATAAACTAATCTTCTCTGCAGCAATGTTTTTCTGTTGAGTATTCCCCCAACCATGATTCACAAATAAGATCAAAACTAGATGCAAGAGAAGGTGGTGGCACTGACTCACTGAGAAGAATGGTACAGCAAACAATCTTGAAATTTAAAAAGTTGACATTTGGAATACTATCAGTATGTTTTGTACCACGTTGAACTTGTCGTGAATAACCCTACCCCGACCCGTGGAAGCTACGACATGTAGCTTCGACACAAACGCACGACTAAAGCCAATCTGAACGTGGTTCCAAACGTGTTTTATAAGATGTTGTACTCAGCCATATGACCATGAACAAAGCAAATAAAAACATCTTATTGATTTTTTTTGTATGGGATTCAATGCAACACAATAAAACAAAATATCTTATTGATTTTGGAAAAAATAAAACAAGATACTGAGTTAATTAACCATGATAGTAGCATCAGAAGAAAGCATTCACTCCATTTTTCAACTTTCACCTTATCAAAATAATGATAGAATTTGCTCCTTGCCAATTTCTTTTCAACACTTAACATTAAAAAAATGCAGAGAACAAAATCCACAAACAACCTAAGCACTGCAAAAAGGGACTAACTAAAATTATCCAAACATATAACAGTCATTTCATGATTTCATCTATGATATCAATTTCAAATCAAACCCCTAATTCAACATTAACCAAACAGAGGGCATCTACATTGACTAAAATTCTTGATTGAAAATCAACAAAATTGTCAAAATACACAATACATTAAAAAAATAAAAATAAAATTGTTGACAAATAAAAACAATTAAACCTGCAAATGAAACAAAATAGATAATCATACATTCTTCAATTTCTTCATCTTGGAAGGTGGCCAATTACCCTTCTTCCTCAACTTCCTCTTATTAACAAGCCTTTTTCTCCTCAACCGTATCTTCTTAGCAAGCTTCATCTTCAGCTTCTGTTCTTCTCTCTCCTTCAATTTTGATTCCAAAGGAAGCTTATCCACCGCTACAACAGCATCACCCTCTTTCTTACTTTCAACACCCCCTTCTTCTGTTGAAGCAACCCCATCTACCCCATTAGAATCAGCAGCAACAGATGCAATAAAAATTTGATTTTTCCTCTTTTGGACAACAAAGGGTGTCGAAATTCGAATCCCCTTGAAACAATTTGAAGGTTGACCAACTTTCACGGTTGAAACTGACAAATAACAACGTAGTTCGATAAAATTAAGATAATGGAAATAACAACAACAATAATAACAAATAATTTGGAGAAATTAAGGTGAATGGAGAAGTAAGAAGTGATGATACTTACTACTAGGGTTGGTGGTGGGAAGAGGGAAAATGGAAGAGTGAGGAAGGGTGAGAGTGAAGGAATTGAAGCAGAGAAGTGCCATTGTTGTGAAGCAGAAGAGAATTGGTTTTCTCAATTGAAGAAGAGAATCAGTGAAGATGGATTATGGATAAGCCGCAACATGTGTCTGTGTCGCTCTGGAAATAAGATAACCATAGTTTTTGCGTTTTTATCGTCACGGTTAAAAATAGGGAAATAGATTTTAGAACATATCGAGACGTTTTTTAGTTAATTTTTTTTGCCTAAATTACTATTTTGGTCTTTTATCTTTGGTCATGATTTCATTTTGGTCCGTTATCTTCTTTTTTTCTCGTTTTGATCCCTCATGTTTCATTTTTGTGTCAATTTGGTTATTTTTTGTAATTTTCCATCAATTAACTTAACAGACGCCATGTTGACAGTTAATTGCTGACGTGGCGTATTAAGTGTAATGGCTGAGTTGGAATTTATAAAGTGATGTGGTAAGTAATGGACCAAATTGAAACTAAAACAAAACATAGGGGACCAAATTGACAAAAACACAAAAACCTCTATCTTCATCTTCTTCACCCCATTTGAACCCTATATCACAGATTTGGAAAATTAACAAAAACACCCATCTCCAACTTCATCAATTGCGTTGATTATTTTTGTGTGAAGAAACAAAAACTTTGCTAAGAACTCACTGAGTCAACTCGTTGATTTTTGAGCTTGATAGAAAAAGAATTAAATCACAGTTGCAGAAAGAAGGTGAAGGGAAAAACACACTTGGCCAAGGAATTAAATCACTGATTTGTTACTAAAACTCCTTTAATCTTCGACATTCATTACATGAAATTTGTGTGTGTGTGTGTGTGTGTGTGTGTGTGGACTGTGGAGTAGTAATGTAAGTGTATTGCAAATAATTGTTTGTTTATTTGTTTGCTGAAGAAAGAAGATATAAGTTAGTTACTTTCTCAGGATAGAATATAAATGGCATCAATAGACGTTCGTTCACTGCTTTTATTCTCTTCCATTTTCCGAATCAATTTAATCATTTCAATTACACTTGTATTTGTTTTTAGTTACTAATATGTTGAAGCAATTTTATTAGCACAATTAATCAACGCAATTGATGATGAAGTTGGAGATGAGTGTTTTTGTTAATTTTCCATATTTGTGATTTAGGGTTCAAATGGTGGTGAAGAAGATGAAGATAGAGGTTCTTGTGTTTTTTGTCAATTTGGCCCCTTATGTTTTGTTTTAGTTTCAATTTGATCCCTTACTTGTCACATCACTTTATAAATTCCAACTCAATTATTACACTTAAGACGTCATGTCAACAATTAACTGGCAACGTGGCGTCTGTTAAGTTAATGGATGAAAAATTATAAAAAAGGACCAAATGGACACAAAAATGAAACATGAGGGACCAAAACGAGAAAAAAAAGATAAAGGACCAAAACAAAATCAAGACCAAAGATAAATGACCAAAACAGTAATTTAGCCAAAAAAAATTAATGGGTCATTTTGTCGATCCTAACCCGTTCTTAAATCCGAACAAATTTGATAAGCTATGAATCAATTTAGTATCATATTTAATTAAGGCGAGGCATGATTGTCACAAAATATATATAATATGATTTTTAAAAATGGTGGTACTACTTCACCAAAATGTTTTATAGTTTAGAATGAAATTTAATAGATAAATTAAGTAAAATAAAAGTAATATTATTGTGTCACAATATATATGGTTGTTCTTGAAATTACATTCTCCCCAATAAAATCTCCTATACCTAGGACATGCATTAGACCTCTGATTTTCAAACCTCTTAACCTGTTTTCCCTTGTTGATGTTACCCTTTGGCCTGGTGTTCACATTTGACGTTTTAACCCCTTTCTTCTTATCTTTCCAATACTCCTTCCTCTCTTCATACAACCTGGAAAGATCATGTTCCGCTACATATGCTTGTTTCACCAAAGCAACATAGTTGTTGTGAGTATAGGAACTCAACCCCTGAGCCACATCTGCACGAACACCCTCGCTTATACATCTGCATCTTCCACTCATCGTCCGGTGCAAACCTAGCCAGCTGGTAGAATTGGGACAACTGTTCAAATTTGGCAGTGTATTCACCTACAGTCATATTACTCTGCTTCAGATTTACAAACTCTGGAGGAAAGTAATGCCCCAGAAATAACTCCTTAAAGTTAGCCCAGGTAATTGGAGTACCCTGGACCACCACCAATTCACGGGCATTTGTCCACCATGTTCGAGCATCCTCTTGAAGTGCATGTATTGCACACACCACCTTCTCTTCCTCAATACACTGGAATGTCCGAAAAATCTCATCCATGGTGTCAATCCAGTAGTGAGAAGACATCACATCAAGCCCTCCTTTGAAGATTGGAGGATTCATCTTTTGGAAACAGAAGTAAGTTCGATTGGGATCTTCTTGAGGTGGATGGATATTAGGTTGTTGTTGAGCTTGTTGTTGTTGGATGTGCATTATTTCCTGCATCAGCTTTTGCTGCAACTCCATCATGTGTTGCATCCACGCAAAGTGCAGATTGTAACACCCCCTTCTAATTAACTACTCTTTAATTAATAATATCAGAGTTTTCGAAAATCTTTCACACAATTGAAAGCGAGTGTCACATTTACTTCTAAACGAGCTAACGTCAGATACATGCTCACATAGATAATGTCAATGATACATAGCACATAAAGTTGGGACGAGCCCTCAAATACACTTGTCTCAGTACATCACAGCTATAATGAATATCTCACAGCGGAATATCTCAAAACAATAATAATAACTCCTTTACATCACAAAAGTAACAAGTGAAACAACGTTAAATCAAATAAAATATAAACTAATACGCCCCCCGGTGCTACGTATCAGAGCATGACTCTACAGACCCACTAGAAGGTAGGAGAACCTTCATTCGCTATCACCTGCACGTTGCCGACATGAGAAGCAACATAAAAGCAGTAGGGTGAGTCTCTTTACATAAATAATAGCATATAGGGTAAGCATTATACTAGGGAAGGCAACTAGAAGCACCAAATCACAACAATATCAACACACATTAAATCTACAATCTCCAAGAAACACCACTGAATGTATGATTAATGCATGAAATGCAACCCAAACTCCACGGGCACATGCATGTGGATCCCATCACCAAAATAAGCCTTGAGGGCACATCACCAATAAGGCCGAAGCCTTCTGCTCACCAATAAATAATAATAAGGCCGAAGCCTACTCACCAATAATTAATTTCCCATTAGAAACATCACCACTTAACACACCTCCAATTATAGCTCCAAGGCTAGCAATTAATCCACCAGTTACACCAACACCAATTAAATAGACTATTTAAGTCACCGACACGGAAAGTCAAAATAGGCAAACTGCACTTAGACACACCTGCACGCGCACAAGGCGCACACGAGCTGCCAATTTTGGCGCCCGTCCCTACGACACAACCACGCAACACAGGCGCACGGGGCTACCACATTTGGCGCCCCTCCGCAACACACACCCATACACACACGCACATAGGCGCACGGGGCTGCCACATTTGGCGCCCCCTAGCCGTGCCACACTCACATAAACAACACAATAGTGGCACAATGCCTCAACTCCAATTCACCAACACACATAAACAACACAATAGTGACACAATGCCTCAACTCCAATTTCAACACCAAAAATCATGGACTAAACTGTCACTACAAGGACCAAATCGTCACACAAGGACTAAACCGTCACTACAAGGACTAAACTGTCACATA
Organism: Oxytropis ochrocephala; assembly: GCA_020916435.1. NCBI lineage: Eukaryota > Viridiplantae > Streptophyta > Magnoliopsida > Fabales > Fabaceae > Oxytropis > Oxytropis ochrocephala. Next base: position 92,505,166 of record CM037091.1, read on the forward strand.
AGGACTAAACTGTCACATAAGGACTAAACTGTCACATAAAATGGCGCCTGGTGGCAACACAGCACCACCACCGCGACCACACACAAGATAAGTGCTGAATTCCTACAACAGTGCACCTACTTCGGCGAATTAATTAAAATAGCAAACGACATCGGATTTCAACAAAAGACCACTCATTGGAAAGCTCTCTGAGTGTAGTTTCTACCTATGATTTTAGTTTTTCAAAATAAGTATCCAGTTGGTACAGTTTTTCAAAACACTACACTGAGGTACCAAAATCGGACAGAACTCTTTACCCAACTTGTAACCAAATTTTCTTTCTCATTTCTTAATGAAATTTCGTGAAACCAGTGCCTATTTCGTAAAGAATTAAGTCTACTTTTCAATGAAATAAGAATCATTCAAAACGGAGTTCAATTGAGAACACAAAACCTGCAAAAACCGAACCTACTCACAGTTTGATTCCAGAAATTTGACCTAACTTTGGAGACTCATAACTTGAGCTACACAACTCCAAATTGAACGAAACTAGTGCCAAAACGACCGGCCTTAAGTCTATTTTTAAAAACAATCAGCCCCACAATTTTTGAATCAACCAAACAGTACCATTTTCAGAAAGACCGAAACAGCGTCCAGAAACGCACAGAAACCATAAGCAAGTAAAACTCATCATGATCAATCACCAAAACCAATTATAATCATCACATACTTATGAATTTCATCAAACACCATATAAGCATAGTAAATTCACCTTCAAAAACTCATAGAGTAATATCATCAAACACCTTGTAGGCAACATATGTTCATAGCTCATTTCAAGTTCATCTTAACAACAAATAACATGGATTCATCAAATTGAGTTCAACACAACACCAACCAAGACAAATAACACATAAATCAACATAGAATACTCATCATATAACCTATTATGAATGAAAAGAGAGCCCTCTAACCTTAGGAATTGAAGAAACACAAGCACTCTTCCTTCCACAACTCCAATAACCACCAAATGCCCACTCAATCAAACCTTGAGCTTCAAACTCCTTCTATGTCAAAATGAATTTGAGAAGGAATGAGAACATGAAACTTATAAAAATGGAAAGAGGAAGAAGAATGAGAGAGAATGGGACCAAAATCCCCTTACCAAAAGCCAAAATGAAGAAAATCTTCTTCCTCCCCTTCCCTATGGTTGCCGTCGGGTTCCCCCTTCCTTTCCTCCCTCTCTTCTTTTCTTTTCTTTCTTAAAATGAAGGAGACCCTAAACCCTAAGCTTATTACATTGGATATGGGCCTACTAATGGGTCATGGGCCCTTATTTGCACCTCCTCAAATACTTAAACACCTCTTGAATAAAATAAAACTCTAAATTATTTGACTTAATAAAATGTTGTAAGCCTTAAATAACTTAATCAAATGAATAATTAAATTATTTTGGGGCGTTACACAGATCCATCAGTTGATTATTCCTCGAGCCTCCTGCCATAATTCTGCAAACAATGCACAAAGTATTGAGTTGATCAAGCTCATTTTCTCTTAGCATAATATGAAGAAAGATAACAAAATTATTCAAGGAATAAACCAACCCTAAACGATTCTAAGTCCGACTAGGTCGAACCGCTATGATACCATAAATATCATTTAAAGCGGCAGTCAACACATATGCAATAATAATCAGAGTGCAACTAACTACTATGGATTCTGACAAACATCTAATCAAAATAAGGGGGTCAACCCACTAATAGCATAAAAAGTCTCGATACGAGAACATACATGCCAAAATACAAGTCACTAGTCATACAAACTCGAGGTAACTAAAATAGAATCCATAGCAAATAAACAAATCCTCTAGGTTCTGATCAACACAGATCAAGTACAAAATACAACTAAGCATAATGTCCAGTCACCGGACTCTACTAGATGGCAATCAACTCAAACTGCTTCTTCACTTGGCACTTGTAAATCACAAAACAACAACAGTGAGATTACAAATCTCAACGAGTGACTCCGAAACCCCTTACGGTTCCTCTCATTCGTTCCTTTTTAATTATCTTAATTATTTTGAAGACCGGCTCGAGAGACTAAATCACTCAATCTCTACGAGCCCTCTAATCCAACAATCACTGCACGAACCATTATATTTCCATAAAAATCATTTCCTTTTATCTTTGGTTTAGCACAATCTGTGAAACGAAATCTCACGAGATCACGGAAACCCCAATCCAACAATCACTGAAGGATAATGCCAGGGTCTTGGCTTCTGGGCTCATGACTTCCCTCCATCAAGTATGCTAAATAACTCAGAGTCGTCACCCCGGTTAATACATTATTAATCACTGAACAAAATTACACATGTTCAGGAAATAAATTTCAAAACCATTTAAGGGTTCCCACTCGTGTATACCACATTCGGATCAATTCACAATTCAATTAACAATTTAAAGGACAAGCAAACATCAACTATACATAAACGTCATTCAAATTGATGGTATTTCAAGACAATAAACCTTAGGAAGTTTTTAGGAATGGATTAAGAGAGGTTTGGAATCAAAAGGAGTAGCTTAAAGTGATTTTTAAAAAGGGTGACAGACAGTTTGGCCTGGTCCGGGTTCAAACACACACGTTCCAGGCTCCCTGCAACACTTCACAGCGTGAGCCACAACAGGGGGCACACAGTCCGGGCGTAGGGCACACAAACTGGGCTCCTTGGACAGATTCAAAAATTGCAAATTTTCACGTGTTTTCACTCACCCAGTTGTCGAACTACTCGAATCTTTTTGCAAACCGGAAACCGTAACCTCACAAACTAAGCTCCTAACACCTCCAACAACTTCTAACTCGAAAACCCAGCTACTCAACCCAGATCACAGCCCTTGGAACCTTCTAACCACTTCAAAGAGCCCACATTGCAAAATGGAAGTGGAACCCTCTCCTTTTCCTCCTCAAACCCGATTTTATGGAGAAAGGTGAGATGATCATTGAACTTTATTCAGCTATTGATTGTGGTATCAATGGAAAGATAGAGGAAAATGTGATTGAATGGTGTAAAGAATAGCCACATGCATCATGATTTGAAAAACAGAAAAATAATTATTTTGGGATGTTACAGTTATGAACCGCGTTGGAGATCCAGTTGGACCTATCGATTTAGGCTACCATTTTATTTGATCTTGGATGTGCTTTGATCTCAAGAAAGCGATCTAAAAAACGCCTAAACTAATTTTGATAAAATTATACAAGGCACAACATAAAATTTTTTATTTTAAAAAGGAAAAACATGGCAAACATGAACTTTACATCAGATTTGAAACGAAAATGTTTAATTTATCCAGAATTGGATCAAACAAGAAAAATTTATGTTCTGGACTGGGCCTAGAGACAGACCCATTCCTCAGGAAGGCCAGACTTGGCCCATACCACTCTAGGTGGTCAGATCCTGGTCCACTTCCCGCTGGATGGCCAGGATTCGTTACCTTACCCCATCAACGGAGAGGATCGCTGATAACTCTATTTTATATAGAGTATTTCATATGTTTAAACTTAGTAATTGCTCTCTTTCAAGTAATAATAAAGAGTTTATATAGTATTTTATGTGATATATGATAACTTGAGTGATTTGAATGGTTATAGTTGTTATTAGGTCATTTTGGATATATTGTGGTATGTTTGATGTTTTTGTTCAGTGCAGTCTACAATGCTTTCTGCATCAAATGCTCATGCATTGATCCTGCATCAAATCTGCACTACTTGGTGAATGAGCAACTAGCTACATGTGCATCCACTTACAATTACTGACCTCATGCTTGGTTCTCTAAAGTCAGCCCACCTTGTATAGTAGGCGCCTACCATTCACACATAGCTATAGGCATAGCTTTGAAGAGTCACCAACATAGGGACACATGTTCATACATCATGGAACCTCCCTATGTACTTAGTCAAAGATTTCAACTTGAGATCAACCTCTGAAAAGCAACTACAGCTATAATCCACTCAAGATTACTTCAACATGAAGGAAGGAATCACCTCTCTTGAAGGCTATAAAAGGACCTCATATCTTCATTTGGAAATATATCACAATCCATAAGTTAGATCAAAATTTCAATATACATAGTTAGTTTCTATTTTATAAGAGGGAAAGGAAGGAATTGACAAATCCTCCTTAACTCGATTTCATAGTGTTTGTATAGTGCTAAGGAGTAATGCTAGTGCATTGCTAGAAGAATTCATACAAAGGGCTTCAACTTGTATAACTTTTATCTTGTTGTTTCTCTTTTGTGATTTCAATTATATAAACATGGTCTATTCAGTTTATATATATCTTGCAATGTCTATTGTTAGCTAAACCTCTCTTAGTTGGAATGTTCTAATCATTTAAATGAGCTTTTAAGTAAGTATGTTGCATGTATGTATGTTTGTACTTTAGTTCTTGCTTGATAATCTTTTCAAAACTTATTTTGAACTTGATCACTTAGAATAAGTAGATTTGTAAGAGCAGACATGACTTACAATTAAGAACTCAAGAACTAATATGGTTGAGTGTTTTACATAAAGTAAACTTTGTGAAAACCATGCTAAGTCCTAGACATAGGATAGTATAGTCCATAGGGTGAAACTGTGGGTACTTTCAAAGGCAAGAGTGAACCTATTTAGCATGCCTAGACATAGGAAGCTTGTAATGAAACTCTGAAGAAAAGTGACTGAAAGGCACATAACTAATGCAACAGCATTCAGTGCAGCTGCATCACATACTGCATCAAGACACTAGCAAGGTAATTAATTCTCACCCAATTTTACAGTTCCTGCTCTTTGCTCACCCCACTGACTTGGGCGTCAGAGTTTATATTGCAGGTACACCACCCGCTCGGCCAGAAGAAGGCGTTAACTATCCATGCGCTTCATCTACTCCCTACTAGAAGGTCTACTACAGATCGATCAAGTTCCATTGGCTGTGATACCAACTGAAAGATTCTTATATATCATTAATAGTAAATGGTACAAGTTATAGCATATAAATTATGTATATTGTTTATGGATAATGAATTGTGTACAGGAGATGTTGAAGAGTTCACTGAAAAGATTTTGATAGCGAACTACACTCATTGTCATCTAGGTTTCAGTATTAGGGTTAACCATCTAATGTGACAATGATTAAATATAAAAACAGAATAACCTCTTATTGGGCTTAACTGAATGATCCAACCCATCACAGTTCAGTTAGAGCTAAAGTGCAACACATATATTTATCAACTAATTGGTGCTTAATAATAATTCATCATAATTTTTATTAATAATAATTATTAAATAATTGAATATATCAATCCACAAATAAATAAATAATTAAATAATTAATCTAACATCTCCATCTACCTATTAATAAAAAGTTGCTCCCTATGATTTTTTTTTTAAAGAAAATGAATCAAAGTATTTGAATCCACATACCCTCACTAGGAATTTCTTCATTCACAACAAATAGTAGATAAAAACCAGGTGGTGCAAGAATAGGTGATTTAGGCATGGTAACCTCAATTACGTACACCATTGTTCTATCTATATGAGTGACATTGCTGGGTTCCAACACCAATAACCTCTGATTCATGGAGAATGAGTGTGTATTAAATGGTGGCGCCAACATAGTGGCATACACCAAGCTTTTATCCAATGTTAATTTTTTATCAACCTCAAACCATATATCCAAGCTCTGGCCATAATTCAATGTTAGTTGGAAGTCTTTAATAGGAAATATAATTCTTGGACGAACATTTGAGAAGGTAGGATCAAGATAAGAAGGAGAAAACGCTTCCAAACTAAGTTCTGTTGGAAACAACACTTGGTTGAAATTGTAACCCCTATGAGGGTTGCTACCACCAACTAGAACCCTCCCATCACGAACCAACACGACAGTGGAATGGTACATCCGGGGTGTGTTAGATGGGTTTTGCGTTTCGAACCGTGACCCAATTGGGTTATTTGTTTTGTAAATAACTGGGTTTAGAATTGGGTCTCGCCCAAATTCCCATCCAGCTGAACCTGAAGTTGCTCCATTGATTATCAACACGTTACCATTTGGGAGCATTACCATGTCACTCATGAGTCTCGGCCCGGGCATTGTTTCCATGATCCATTTGGGATCTGGGTCCGTTATTTTCATCCTAGCACAAGTATTCAATGCTTTTAGAAACTCACCATTTGATGCCCGTTGAAAAGAGCCTCTTGGAGACCCGCCACAAACCATAACCTCGGCTTCTAACGATGCTGCATTTAGATTTCTCAATGGCAACAACACCGCGGAACCTGTACTTGGGTAACACCTGGGTTCCCCACCTGGCACTTGTGGAAATGTTCTCACCACCACACCCTAGTAATGTTTAGCAAGTAGATTAAAACATCAGTATAAGAGTTTAAATATGCTAAAACTTGGAAATTTAGTAATTAATTTTACATAAATAATAACAACAATAATATATCAATATGTGAATAAACATAAATAATTGGATTTTGGTTATGTCATAAATTGACCTCTTATGTCTGAATTTATACAATTGCGACCCCTCTTATTATTTTTTTGTTTCCAAGGGCTCTCTTATATTACAAGAATTAAGTCAATGTGATCCATTTTTTATTTCAATATAGAGAACTCATAAGTGTAATTTTAATTGAAACATAAAAGATACATATTGACCATTTTTTTTGACAAAATTAATGACCAATTCAAAACTGAAAATTTATAAAGCACCAAACTGAAATCTAAAATAAAAAACAAAGCACAAAATCATAATTTGACCCAAGCGTAAATAAAAACTAGTAAAACATTCCGATTAGATATTTCTTCAAAAAAAAAAATCATTGTAATGTGATGAAAAATGATTATAAAAAACTTTAAATATAGCTAGATTCACACCTTAAATTTAACTAGAAGTATGGTATATTTTAATTCAATCAAAGGATAAAATTTAAAAGAGAAACAATCATAGCATAATCAAATACCTTAGTGTAATCAAAGAGTATAGCTCTGTTGTTGGCAAAAATGAAGAGGTTACCATCTACATTGAGAAAAACAAACGGGTACAAATTATTATCTTCACCAGGTCCAAGGTCATGGCTCTCATTCAAAAACGGTAAACTATATAGCCTTTTAGAAGCAACATCATTTTTGGGATAAAACTCGTAATTAAATTGTCTTATACCACCAATAATTATATGACGACCGTCCGGCAGTTTATGGTTGGTGGCGTACCATCGTGGAACGAGGAGTCCGTTAGGAAACTCGTGCCAGTCACATGTGGGGCAGGGACTGAAGGTTCTCACGTATTGGTATCCGTCAAAGATAGCCGCCGCCCGATGCGGGCGAGTGTGCCATCAGGTGACACTGAACCGGAGGAACACCAAACATCAGTTTGAACGAACAATGGACGAAAAGTGTTGGATATGACGTCGTATTCGACAGCATGGGCAGTGCAATCTATTTGTACAACTTGCTCAGTGGGGTCATGGCGACATGTTCCATTGGGTAAGGAGAGGTTGGAAAAGCCAAAGTCAGTTCGATCATAAATTATGATGCGATCATTGTGAAGAAGTTGCATGTGCATGGCAACAATGCCTATGCTTTTTTGTAGAAGCTGCCATTTCGCCTCTCTGGCAGCAGATGGCAGCCATAGATGATGTAGTAGTGGTTGTGGCCATTAGAATTGGAACGAGAAAGAGGAACCAAATCGTCATTGATTGTTGTTAAAAATTATGTTTTGGAACAACATCGGCCTAACTTCGATTTATATGGTGCATTAAAACTGTTGAAAACATAAAAGATTTCAATTGTAAATTACTATGATTTTAATTAGTACATGTGGTCAACCATTGAAATTGATATCTATTTTATACTATTTATACTTATATATCTAAATTATTATTTTTATTATATATATATATATATATATATATTCTACATTTATATACGTACAAACTTATACTATTAATATTTGTAAAGATATATAAAACAAATTTGTCCAATACATATTATATTATAATTTTTTATATTATAGTATATAGTGAATGAACCATTATATTTATAATATTTTGAATGTTATATCTATCAAAAAATCAATAATTCGAAGCCCAATTCCAATTAAATAACAAAAAAATGTAATGTATACTTGTGCATCGCATCGCACGAATATACATTTGCGAAGTCTTTTAATATGACAAGTTCCAAACATCAACACCACATGAAAGTGACTCTCTGACTAGGATCCACATAATCATAAAATGCACGGTACACATCATATTTTTCAAACGTGACGGTGGTTAATGTTTTTTGACCAAAGTGATTAAAATACATTAGTAAAATAGTCAACAATATTCATGTAATATTTCAGTCAAAAAAGAGATTCATGTAATACTTAATGTGTCCCACTAATTAATCATATTTTATTTACAAAAAACAAGATATTATTATTATTGACCCATTAATTATCGGTAGTATTCCACCATAATTATTGACCCATAATTTTATTGACCCATCATATTTTTAATTTTTCATATTTGGTGCAATATATTTATTTTTGACAAGATATTTGGTGATATATATATATATATATATATATATATATATATATATATATATATATATATATATATATATATCACGATTTTGGGTTACATAATTATGTAAAACCATTGACATTATAAAATACGTAATTGAAGTAAAAATTCATTTTCCAATTAATTTATTTATATATAGTACTATAGTTAAAAAAACCAACTCGTTTATGTGCTACATAACTATTTGTATATGGGTTAAGGCGCTCATTGTACCCAATACTAGTGCATCTATATATGTATGATACCGTAGTGCATGCAATACAACATTTGAAGCGCATGAAGTCTTAACCTCCTTCTTTTACGGACATGTCCATTTCATATAAAATTTAAAAACTAAATAAAAAATTAAGATTTAATAGATATGTTGGAGTACTAAAAGGATTTATAATATTAATTAAATTTCCGATAACAATTTTTAAATACACCAAAATATTAAATAATATCAAATTTCTTACCGATTTGATTGCTATGCACGGTCAATGTAAAGTTTCTTACATTGTTTCCCAACTTTTTTAACAGGAAAAAATATGTATTTTTTTGTATATCAATTTGCGATCCTTAATAATAACATTAGTAATTGTTATGAAATTCTATATATATATATATATATATATATATATATATATATATATATTAGTGGATGTCCACCACCCTTCGCTCTTCTTCTCATTACTCTCTAGTGTAGTGGCATTTTATTATAAACCACTCACTTACCAATCTTTCACCTATAAATAGAGTTCACGCATAAGTGAAATGATGTATTTGAGAAGTGAATAATGCAAAGCTCCCATATTCTCCTTCTTTGTTCTTGTTCCTTATATTTTCTTCACCTTTCTTATTGTTCTTTATATCTTGTTTTATAACACGTTATCGGTTCTTGCTTGCTTGCTTCATGGGTACTACTTAAGTGTTGTCTTATTTTGTTACATGATATTTACTTATTTTGGATCACAGTTTCAATTTTTTGGCTGATTTTTGCTCACGGACACGGTGTAAACCGGGATCTCATCTGAAAATACAAGAAGTTCAACGCCTTGTGTGCATATCATCTTGTTATAATAGTCTAATTTATTGGACATGTATGACTGAAATAGGATCGTAAGGCTGAAATAGGTTAATGGATAATTACTTGCTATTTTAGTAGCCTGCTGGCTGAAGATGTTTTAAGCAGGGGTATTTCTCATTTGGTTTGCTTGGGTAGGCTGCAACTTATGTCTCATGTTTTGTATGCAGATGACATCATGGTGTTGCGTCGAGGAACAAAACATATATAATTTATCTGCTTTTCTCTCTTTATTTCATGAATATGGCAGTGCATCAGGTCAACATCTTTTTTTTATAAGCAAAAAATAATATTAAAGAGGAGTGCAAACGGGCAATCCAATCGGTACAAATACAAGGGGTCTCATTAAAACCTCTCTAGGCCAAAACTCCATGGGAAAAAGACCCACGGAGGAACGAGTACCCCAAGACGAATGTGACTAAAAGTCAATTACACTAGTTCATACAATTGAAAGGATTACCCCACCAGTCAGAGATCTTTTAATTACAATTTCGACCTTCTATGCTTATGAACCAAGCTCGTGATATAGACTTTACATGGTTAACAACCACTTGCACACTAAAAACTTGACCTTTGAAAAGAATATGATTCCGATGTAACCATATACACCAAGTGACAACCATCCAAATCAATTACTTCAATTTACTCCCTTCTTCGATACCAACTGCAAACCATGATCCTGAAAATGCTCCACACCAACTAGAGAATCTGAGATCACCATGCCCGACCAATTTTGAATAGCAAGCCAAACTTGCCCGGAACACCTGCACAAGAAGAAAAGATGGGTAATCGATTCGTCCTTCTCAAAATAAAAGGGGCAACACGCCCCATGGGGGTCATTGATAATGCCCTTAGAAATAAGAGAGTCACGAGTTGGGAGCTTCCCCAAAAATAATCTCCAGCCAAAAACTCCCACCTTAGTGGGAATAGATAGTTGCCACATATCAGTAAGGGCACTTTGGATATCGCTATCCATTCTATCAAGCTGCATCAAATTCATCAACAGAACATAACAGGATTTAACAGAAAAAGAATGGAGATTTTCAAGCTTCCACCGCCAATGAACATGCTCAAAAACGTCGGGGTGAAAAGAATGTAGAATGGCCATAAGCAAATCTTGATCAACCCTCTCCTCGGCGGACAGATCTCGACTCCAAGCAAAATTCCAACACCAATTATTGTCAACCCAGTTCCCATGCTCCAAAATACTACCATGTTTAAGCTGAGCAACTTCAAAAAGTCTGAGAAAGTCTTTGAACGTGTCATTGCTAGCCCACTTATGTCTCCAAAAAGAAATCAAATTCCCTTTCCCCAACATAGGCCTAAGTGCAGAAACAAAGGCTCTCTGTCACGAAGGATTTCCTTCTTCCAAAAGGATTAAATCCATCCACCATAAAGAATCATTAGTGCCACCTCTATACGAAAGAACCCATGTGAAAATATGCCTCAAATCTCCATACCGGTGTGAGAGAAGCTGCCACCAACTTGCACTAATGTCGTTGATGCATCTCCACTTCCACTTGGACAGAAGAGCCCAATTGAAGGCTTTCAGATTCTTCACCCCCAAACCACCATCCTTCTTAGATCTGCAAACCTTGTCCCAGGATACCCAATACACAGGACGATCCTCTCTATTACCCCCCCCCCCCCCACAGAAAGTCTCTATGAATCTTGACTAACTCTTGAATAACTATCTTGAGAGCCTTGGAAAAAGAGAACATATAAAGCGGAATGCTATTGAGGACCGAGTTAATAAGAGTCACTATACCCCCAACAAACAAGAAACGACCACTCCACGATGAAAGTATTTTCTCACCTTATCAATAATCGAAACCCAGGTAAATCTTCTTCTTGGATTGGCTCCCACCGGAATACCCAAAAACTTAAAAGGAATACCAGCGGTGCTACAAGACAGAAAAGTCGCAGCCGCCTCCAAAAAGTCAGCCTTTAGTTTTATACCATAAAGACAACTCTTGTTAAAGTTCATCTTCAACACCGAGACCAATTCAAAAATTCAAAAAATAGACTTAAAACACTTAAATTATCTCAAGTACCCTTACCGACCGCAATAGTGTCATCTGGGAACTGAAGCAGCACATAACAGAGACTGTTATGAACCTGAAACTCAGAAAAACATCCCTCTCGCACAACTTTATGAACCATACCGGTTAAACCCTCGGCGACAATGAGAAAGAGGAAAGGAGATAAAGGATCCACTTGCTTAAGGCCTCTATGCATCTTAAAATCCCCAGTAGGGCTCCCATTGACAAGAACTGACATCGAAGAGTTGTGAAGACAAGAATTAATCCAATTAACCCACTTTGACCCAAAATCCATCCGACCTATCATGTACTCAAGAAAGCCCCAAGAAATAGAATCGTAAGCCTTTTCAAAATTGACTTTAAACAACATGCATTCATCTTTTCTTCGCTTCGCCAAGTCCACCACTTCATTAACAACCAACACCCCATCCAAAATCTGTCGACTAGGAATAAACACCGACTGACAAGGAGAAAAAATTGCAGGCAATACCTTTTTCAATCTACTAGCTAACACTTTAGCCAGGATTTTATAGATGCAAACAATGAGACAAATTGGATGATACTCCTTAAGTTCTTGAGGATTCTCCTTCTTGGGGATGAGAGCAAGAAAAGAAGCCGAAATGGCTTTGGGCAGGACAACATTAGCATGAAACTCACTTAAGAACCCCAAGATGTCCTCCTTCACCACCTCCAAGCAGTTTTTAATGAAATTAAGGTTGAAGCCGCCAAGACATGTTCATGTCAGAAACAACATTGCTAATACTAAGATCCATCTGACCAAACTCCTCCTTATTCCAAACCTTGAGCTTAGCTCTCAACAACTTAAATTTCTCTTTAATGACATACCCCTTTTTGCCTGTCACAGAAAACTCTTTCCACCACTGTTCAACTAAACCTTTAAAATCAAGATGTTCTAACCAGCCATTAAAAACTCGAAAAGGTTTCGGGCCCTAATCCTTGGAGGATCGCAACAGCCAAATTGGACAATGATCAGAAATGTCTCTATCGCCCACCCACTGACCATTAATCTTCCATAAAGAAATCAATCCATTAGTAATTAAGAACCTGTCCAACCTACTTCTAGACAAGTCATCTGAACAAAACCAAGTAAATTGCTTCCCATAACAAGGGACGTCCACAAGATTCATATCTGAGATAAAAGAATTGAACTCTGTCATATCCACCCTGCGCACTGCTACCTTGACGTTCATCCATAGATGATACCGCGTTAAAGTCTCCAACGACACACCATTCACCTTGATCACCTTGATGTTTTACATCCAAAATTGAAGCCCAAACCTCCCTTTTACCCGCTGTCGAACCAAGAGCGTAGGCATTCACCACATATAATAAAGAGTTCTGCCACTTACAACACAAACCCACGAAACCAGAACCACTAAAGCAACTTTTAACTTCAAACATACTGGTTTTCCACGACAAAAGAAAGCCCCTAGAGAGGCCCACAGAGGGCTTCACAATCCACTCAAAACTTTGCTGACCCCACAGACTTTGATAATATCATCTAACGACTCCCTTCTTGGATACAAACAATATCAAAATTACCACTTCTGATGAGAGCAGCCATCTGTCTCCGCTTGACGCTATCACCCATCCCTCTGACATTTAAAGAAATAATATTCATGAAACACTTTTTCATTCTCCCTCTGTTCCTTAGCTGCTTGGTCCCTAATTTCCCCTACGTCAATAAGTTCAACGTAAACAGAATCAGGGCATGCTCCCTCCAAACCCAAATTGGGAGCCATATTCCACACTTTCTCAGCAGTGGCCTTACGTTGAAGAACCCAGAAGCGATTATTTCCGACTTGAATGGGGGAGTCACCGATGGAAACACCACTTAGAACAGGGCCGCCATCTCTCTTGGATGTTGATTGAGAATGAGATTGACTTTTTGACGCCCCTTCTGAATTTACCGAAAAAGCTGCACGAGCCACTTCCATCCGCCTCACCTTACGAAAGGTAGAATCCATAGAAGATTCAGGTGTGTCATCAAGAGGACTTGAAGACGGATTTAAACCAGGGACTGAATGAGAAGAACACTCAACGCTCCTAGACTTTGGGAATGAAGGGAGTCCATGGGGCCTTGATGTTTGAAGGGGTCCTTAATGAGAAGAAGCCATCACAACTCCAACTTCCTTGGCAGTAGGAATAGACCCAAAGTCACGCCCCAAGACCTCAGTCGATCCAAGAATAGTCTAAGGAATAAAATCCTTGGACGAAATAATAACCTCATCACCAAAGTTGCCCGAAACTCCTTCTCACCCCAAACCTCTCTACATCAACCCAAAAGGGATAAAGGAAGCACTCACATGATAAAAAGTGTCACTTGTATCCAACTCAACATTTTTAGTAGAGACCAACTCGTTGGCCACAAAAGTTTTTGAAGTTGAAGGTTTAGACCTAATAGTTGTTTCCCGATCAAGGTTCCCACCATCTTCCTTAAAAGGAAATGTATCTTCCTCCCCCAATTCCTCCTTCGAAGTGAGCTCCGGCCATCTGATTCCAACTTCTGAGTCATCTTCGTCCGAACTAGACACAGAAGCCTTTTTATCATTTGGCCTACTCCAACGCTTGGGACCACACCAATCTTCCACCACCCTAATCTGAAAAACCTCCTCATTGATCCTCACTTTAATAACGCTATTAATTGCCACAAAAGACTTCGTCCTAACCAAAATACGGGCAACATCCATAGCTCTCTTCTTTTCTCTGTTATCATCAGAAAAAATACATAAGAGCCAAACGGTGGTTCGACTAAAGAAGAGAAAAAATCCATCGTCCAAGCATGAGCCAAAACACGAAAACATCAAACCCACAACAAGCGCTCCTCGTCCAACTCCCCTGGTAGACACGACCTGATATTCTTAAACCATTGAGCTAGCCAATCTCCTGCCTCGTTGACGAAAGCTTGAAGAACACCCTCTTCCCCGTCTTCTAAAAAGGACCAAATTGGGGCTCTGTCTTCAAACTCGGGAGAAGCCCATCTCGGGAGATCCTATTCACACGGGTGCAAACTCGGGGGCCTCCTCCAACCTCAACCTTTTCTCCGGAGCGCGATTACGTGCTGCAGGAAGTCTGAGATCCCGACACGGGGCTTGAACTTGGCGTCGATCCTACGCACCTCCTTAAATAACCAATTGTACTCGTATTCTTCAAACACCTCAACAGCCTCGACGTCAGACCGAGTCTTAGAAACGACCTAAGTGACCGGAAGCCTGCCTGGCAAGAAGGTTGGCCATCAATTTTGTAGCCTCGGACTGGTGAACTGATCTCACCGAAGAAGAAGAGAAAGAAGAAAAAAAAAAGTAATTGAAGTTCCCTCCACGGAAGAGTGTTTGCAGGTGCCACCGCGGCGACCCCAACCACAGAGGATCAGTTCAGACTTGGACCATCGTCGACGAGCCACCACTCACTATACCCAGGATCAGATCCAATAGCCGACCGAGGTACGAATAGCAACTTTTATATTTCCATTGACGAAAACTAAAAACTTTTATATTTCAAATAATAAAAAGTATAATTTTGGTAAAAAAAAAAGGTATAATTTACGATAATACACAAGAAAGATAACCTACTAGTTGTAAATAAACATCTTACCAAAGTAATATATCTTTTTAAATTAATATATCTATTGATAAAAAAAAACATTTTTAAATCACGAAAGTTTTTAATTTTTCTGATATACATGCATGCTCTTTCTTTT
Source organism: Oxytropis ochrocephala (assembly GCA_020916435.1). Classification (NCBI taxonomy): domain Eukaryota; kingdom Viridiplantae; phylum Streptophyta; class Magnoliopsida; order Fabales; family Fabaceae; genus Oxytropis; species Oxytropis ochrocephala. Next base: position 92,520,584 of record CM037091.1, read on the forward strand.
GAGCAAACTACGAAATTTGTTTACTTATCCTGCTGGTTAATACATCTTTGAATCATCATTCTCAAAACAAACTCACGTGTTTTTCATTAGATTTCATGATGAGAGTATAACGGAAAGAATTACATATTCTTGTTATTCTTTCACATCATTTCATCAGACTTGTGAAAAAGATCAATTAATTTACAACGTAAACACTTTCTAGTTTTTGTGATTCTTTGTTTTTTTACAATAACAAACTAAATCTTAATTTTCAGATTTGATTAAAAAAAAAACTAGTTTTAACCTCGATAGTAATTAAAGCAATAGGATCTGTTTCAATTTTACAACGTATACTTTCTTTCTCTTGTCTATATATATGTTATCCCATGCTTTTGATACATTATAATATCAAACTAATTACGGCCGTGGATTAATCACTAAACCAAAGCTTTAGTGATGATCACTAAATGATTACTAACCATTGGATGACTAATTTATTACCTAAATTTGATCCAAGGGGTGTTATTGTAGAGGGGCAATTATGTACTATACAATATCAATTATATAAATTAATTAATCAATATCTCTTTATTGTTCCTATCTTTAAGGCAATATATTGGATCAGTTATGGGACAATCAATATTCCTTTATTGATTTGTTTAATTTCTGCTAATTAATTGCCTTTATTTCGGCAACAATTAAGCAAAACCGTAGAAATATTTCATCTTTCTTCCTTCTTCCTTCTTCCTTCTTTTTATTCTTTCTTCTTTCTGCTTCTTATTTCTTCTTTCAATCTAACGTTTTTTTTTCCATCCTTTTTCTCTTATCTTATCTTCCTTCTTTTTATTTCTTCTTCCATCATTCACTTTTTTTTTTCAAGTTGCGTTTTTATCCATTAAATCAACGCACAATGTTAAGAAGCACGCTCTTCGTTTACGCCATTGATGTCTTACTACAAGGTTGGCACCATTGAAGCACACTATTCCTTTACGCTATAACCAAAGTTCTATAATTAGGTGGTTAGAGCTCAGATAACCAATGTTCTGTAATCATGTGGTTAGTGTTACATTTAATTGTCGAGTATAATGACCAATTTCCTATTTTATATGAATAACCGAAGTTCTGTAATTAGATGGCTAGAGCCAACTAACCAAAATTGTTTAATTCTATGGCTAGTAACCAACAAACTTAAGTTATGTGACTTCGTGGTTAGGAGGGGTTTCGTTTACTCTGGTTAGGAGGGGTTTTTGATTTGATACTGTAAGGAGGGGTTTCGTTTACTCAGGTTCGTTTTCGTAGCTTCCGGGTTCGTGTTCTCTTCTTCGAGTCTTCTTCGTGTGTTGTTCTGGGTTCGTCTTCTTCGCTTCTTCTTCGAGTGTTCTTCGCTGGGTTTCGTCGTTCGTTCTGTGTTCTGTGTTCTTCTTCGCGTATTACCTATTTTGAAAAACCAAAACCTAAGAGAGAAGAAGATATAGCAGTGAGAGAGAGTATTGATCATGGAAGAAACAAAGGGAAGCAGAAGATTCAACCCTTTTGGTTCATCCTATCTTGACAAGAGTGTTGTCGTTGGCTGCTCCACATTTGTATACCAAAGAAGAGTTAGCATTCATAGAAGAAATTCACAAGAACTATTACCATCAATCATCTTTCACTTCAAACAATAACACAATGAAAGAAGGGAAAGAAGAGACAATGAATGGTAAGAAAAGGTCTCGTTTTTCTTCTGATGAAGGCAGCAGCAAATCTCACTATGGGAAGGAAGATAGAAGGGTGAAACCAAAGAAGAATGAGAAGAAACCAACAAAGAAGGATGATTCAGTGCCACCTATTCATGTCAAAAAGATGATCATGGATTTGAATGGTACTGATATCAAATTTGTGATGTGCAAAAACGTTATTCAACAACGATCTCAAACCATACAACAATCGTCTATCACTACCACTTGGAGAAATCAAATGTGATTTCCTTATTGAAAAAGAGAAGGTGATATTAGATTCAAAGAAAGAGGATGGTAGACCTTGTTGAGATAGGTCTAGTTTAGTATCTTGTATTAATTAGCTAGTGAGATTAGTTAGTTAATTAGCTGCATAACAGAAAGTAAGTCAGTTAGTGCGGTAACAAACTCTCTCTCTCTTGATGTAAAATAAGAGCTATTAAAGTTGCTCTCAATGCAATGAAACAGTACACACTTGCATAATTCTTGACTTTTCTTAACAAATTGGCATCAGAGCCCTCTTGAAGGGTCTGAAAATATCAAACCGAGAAATCTCAATTTCTCAAGAGTATCAACAATGGCGACGAACGGAAATGCAAATGGAGGTGAAGGCAACTACATGCAACCATCCATACCTCGATTGGATGGGCATTATGAGCATTGGTGCTTGCTCATGGAGAACTTTCTCGGATCAAAGTCTTGGTTTTGATCGAGAAAGGAATTGAAGAACCAGAGAAGGGTACAGCGATGAATGAAGTTCAGAGAAAGAAGATAGAGGAGTCTAAACTTAAGGATTTGAAGGCCAAGAACTACCTATTTCAAGCAGTTGATCGTCCTACTCTTGAAACGATTTCTGATAAGGATACCTCGAAAGCAATTTGGGATTCTTTGAAGAAAAAGTATCAAGGAAATCATCGAGTTAAGCAACTCTGCAAGGCTTGAGAAAGGAATTTGAGGCAATGGAGATGAAATCTGGAGAAACAGTCACTGAATACATACCCAAGGTGATGCAGATAGCAAACAATATGCGCATTCATGGTGAAAAGATAGATGATGGAGTCATTGTGGAGAAAATCTTGCGTTCTTTGACTGAGAAATACAGTCACATTGTATGTTCAATATCAGAATCGCATGACACAGATAAAATGACGGTTGATGAAGTGCATAGCTCTCTGATCGTTCATGAGCAAAACATAACAATATTTCAAAAGGTGAAAGATGAAGAACAGGCTTTAAAGACTGAGATACAAGGAAGGGGTTCCGGTAGTGGCTACCAAAGAGGAAGAGGTGTTGCATTACGAGGAAGAGGTAGGGGTCGTGGCAGGCAGAATAAGGAGACTGTGGAATGTTTCAAATGCAAGAAGTTGGGCCATTATAGAAACGAATGTCTGGAGTGGGATAAATATGTGAATTATGCAGAAACTGAGGAAGAAGATTCAATGTTGTTAATGCCAAGAAGCTGTGAAGAAGGTGATTCTCTCATGATTGAAGATGAAAAGGATGAATGTATGATGGTGAATGAGTCCATGATACTGATGGTAATTACTCAAATTGAAGAGAAGGAAAGAAACAAGGTGGAAGCATGGTATCTTGACTCGGGGTGCTCGAACCACATGAGTGGGAATAGAAAATGGTTCACTGAATTAGATGAGAGTTTCAAGAAGTACATAAAAGTTTGGGAAATGATGCACGATTCTGAGATGTTTTCTATGTTCTGAATTAAAGAGTAACCTCTTGAGCATAGGCCAGCTACAAGAAAAGGGCCTAGCTATTCTATTTGATGAGGGGTATTGCAAAATATATCATAAGAATAAAGGATTGATGTTTGAATCATTGATGGAGACCAACAGAATGTATAAACTCATTTCTGATCTAGTGATTGATGGCAAGGAAGCAGGATGGGAGATGTCTTCATACTGCGAATGAGGATGAGACATATCTGTGACATTGCAGATATGGCCATCTAGGAATGAAGAATTTGAAGATTCTTGCGAGTAAGCAGATGGTAACTGGTCTGCCAAAGTTGAAAGACAACATGAGAGTGTGTGAAGATTGCTTGAAAGGGAAGCAACATAGGGATCCAATTCCAAAGAGAAGCAAATGGAGAGCAAGTGAAAGACTAGAACTTATACATGCTGACATATGCGGGCCAATAACTCCAACCTCAACCAGCAATAAGAGGTATTTCCTTAGCTTCATTGATGATTTTTCTAGGAAAATTTGGGTGTATCTGTTGATAGAGAAGTCTGAGGCTTTTGAAAAGTTTAAACATTTTAAGACTCTGGTAGAGAAGGAGAGCAATCTTAAGATAAAATGTTTAAGGACAGATAGGGGGTGAGTTTACATCAAATGAATTTGACAATTTATTCTGTGTAGAAGAATGAATTAAAAGGAATTTAACTGCAGCATACACCCTTCAGCAGAATGGAGTTGCTGAGAGGAAGAATAGAACAATCATGAATGGTGTTAGATCAATTTTAACTGGTAAGAAAATGCCCAAGAGTATGTGGCCAGAAGCTTTGAATTGGATAGTTTATGTACTGAATAGATCTCCTACACTTGTTGTGAGAAACATGACACCTCAAGAAGCTTGGAGTGATTGTAAGCCTTGTGTATCACACTTAAGAGTTTTTGGATGCATAGGACATGTACATATCCCCGATGCCAAGAGAACTAAACTTGAAGAGAAAAGCAAGAAATGTGTCTTGCTTGGAATGAGTAGTGAGACAAAAGGGTATAGAATGTATGACCCAATTGAAAGAAGAATAATAGTGAGTAGAGATGTTGTATTCGAAGAGAATGAATTCTGGAATTGGATGGAAGACCATAAACAAGAAGTGAATGCTGAGTTCAGTTGGAATAATTCCAAAGTTGCAGTGAGTGATGATGAGGACAGTGACATAGGAGAAGGAGAAAATGAACAAGGGAATGTTGTGCAAGAAACTCAAACTCAGGTGCAACAAAATCAAACACTAAGAAGTGAAGCTAGACAAGAGATAACAGATAACGAAAGAAGAGTGAGAAGACCACCTGAGCACCTCAGAGACTATGTGACAGGTGAGGGTCTATCTGAAGAAGAAGAGGAAGCTTATGTAGCATTTTCTGATCCTGATACCTTTGAGGTTGCTGTCAAGGATGCAAGGTAGAGAGAAGCTATGGACACTGAGATAGCTTCAATAGTAAAGAATGAAACATGGAAATTGGTTGATTTACCTAGAGGAGCCAAAAGAATTGGAGTAAAGTGGGTGTACAAGACCAAGTTGAATGAAAGTGGTGAAGTAGACAAATACAAAGCAAGGCTTGTGGAAAAAGGTTACTCACAACAACAAGGGGTTGAATACACAAAAATATTTGCTCCTGTTAGCAGACTAGACACAATAAGGATGATCATGGCAATAGCAGCACAGAGAGGGTGGACTTTATACCAATTGGATGTGAAATCAGCATTTTTGTATGGTAAACTAACTGAGAAGGTGTACATTGATCAACCAAAGGGCTACATTGTGAAAGGAAGTGAGCATAAAGTGTATAGATTGTACAAAGCATTGTATGGTCTAAAGCAGGCGCCACGGGCTTGGTTCAATAAGATTGAAAAATACTTCATAGAGCAGGGATTTGAGTCTAGTAAGAATGAACAGACCTTATTCATAAAGCGTGAAAATGAAGAAATTCTCATGGTGAGCATATATGTGGATGACTTAGTTTACACAGGTAACAGTGAAAATATGCTGACCGAATTCAAGAAGGAAATGGAGAAGGAGTTTAGCATGAATGATCTGGGAAAAATGAAGTACTTCCTAGGAATTGAAGTCATTCAATCTTCTGAAGGTATTGGGATAGTGCGGAGGAAATATGCTGCAGAAATCATTGAGAAATTTGACATGAAAGGCTGCAACTCTGTCATTGTACCGATGGTGTCAGGAACCAAGCTTAACAAAGATGAAGGAGGTGAGAAGGTGGATGGAACTCTGTATAAACAGCTTGTGGGAAGCCTAATGTATATAACAACAACCAGACCCGATCTCATGTATACTGTAAGCTTGATTAGCAGGTATATGAGTTGTCCCACCCAGCTGCATTGGGTAGCGGCTAAGAGAATTTTAAGATATCTCGCAAGGAACCATGAACATGGGAATAATGTACAAAAGAGGAGATAAGATGAATCTAGTAGGATACACGGACAAAGACTATGCAGGAGATGTAGTGGATCGAAAAAGCACTTCTGGCTATGCTTTCTTGATGAGTGGTGGTGCAGTGGCTTGGACTTGAAGAAACAACCTATAGTAACCTTGTCATCAAGCGAGGCGAGTTTGTGGGCTCTTTGAGGCGACTTGCCAAGCAATCAACGGTTGAAGAAGGTCTTTGAAGGAGCTTCATTTGCTTGGAGAAAGATTGTGTTACAATCAAGTGTGATAATTCTTCTGCAATAAAGCTTTCAGGGAATCCAATTCTTCATGGGCGAAACAAACATATTGATGTAAGGTACCACTATCTTAGAGAACTTGTCAAGGGTGGAAATTGAACTGAATTTTTGGGGATCAAAGGATCAAATAGCAGATATGTTTACCAAACCAGTAAGCAAAGATATGTTTCTGAGACTCGAAAGGGAACTTGGCATGGTTGAGTTCGATTGAAGGTAGCTTGAAATGATCCTCTGCAGGTCTGTCAAGGTTGCTGCAGTGCTCCATGCTTTTTTTCTGGTCTGGTTTATCAGTTCTAGTATTGCTGTTTTTGTAAGCTAAAATGTCCCGGTTGTAACCTTTAGCTTAAGGGAGAGATTGTTGAGATAGGTCTAGTTTAGTAGCTTGTATTAATTAGCTAGTGAGATTAGTTAGTTAATTAGCTGCATAACAGAAAGTAAGTCAGTTAGTGCTGTAACAAACTCTCTCTCTCTCTCTCTCTCTTGATGTAAAATAAGAGCTATTAAAGTTGCTCTCAATGCAATGAAACAGTACACACTTGCATAATTCTTGACTTTTCTTAACAGACCTTTGGGTTTTGATGTGACTGTCTTGGACCCATATTTTAGAGAGTTCACCATGGAATTAAAAAAAGGTTTTTTTTTTGTACCCCCACCCCATCCCCATAAACCCCCACCCACACTGAAAATCTCAAAATGCCCTACAGCGTATTTTTTTTTAAAATTTTTGACCAATCGTATATATACACAGGGGTGTATATACGACCCTTACATTGGGCATCGTATATACACCCCCAATGCGTATATCGATTGGAAAACCCCCACCTTAATCGTATATACGCCTTGGGAGGTGTATATACGATGGGCAAAAAATAGGGTCGTATATATACCCCCCTCAAGTGTATATACGACCCCCATTGTATTTTTTTAAGTCAAATAAAAATTATATAAGTCCTGAAAATAGGTTTTGTGTGTAGTTCGTTAAAATGTGACGCGATGTTATCGTCGAACGTATAATTTAGGCTAAAAATCGGTTGTCGGGCAACATACTCCGATCGTAATGAAACCACAAATTTATTAAATCCGATAAAAATCAAGAATCAAGACTCCCTTAGAAGAGACTTCTTACGGGACTACGACCTCAAAATCCCAAATTCCATCGTTTACTATTTTTTACGATTTTGTTTAATTTTTCATAGTCTCCAAAAAATCTGAAAAAATATGTATAGCCTTATTTTGGTTTTGTTAGATTTTTAGTGGTATTTTTATAATTTTTGGAGTAGTTTTGACTATTTAACGAATTTTTAGTAGTCTTTTAGTAATAAAAATTAAAACAAATTATTAAAAAAATAAAAAAGTGCATCGTATATACCCCTTTGAGTACGTTTATACGATTGGACAAAAAATAGCCATCGTATATACATACTCAAGGGGTATATACGATTTATTTATTTTTTTTTAAAAAAAAATTAAGTTTCAAAGGGTATTTTGGGGTTTTTGTTATTGGGTGGGGGTGGGAGGGGATGGGGTGGGGGTCCAAAAAAAAGACCCATTAAAAAAGTGGCAAATGGGGACATCTTGTGTTTACAATCTTGTTAAAAATTGGAAATTTCTTTTGTCATGTAACGATATGCAAAAAGGCAATGAACTCAACATATGGTCTTTTAGGGTTGGACCGACATACCCATGACAATTTTTTTTTGTCCAACACTCTTTTTTTATCCACTTTTGGTGGGAAAATTTTATTCCCACTATTTACCAATATACCCCTCATTTGTATCCCATCATTTACCAATATACCCCTCATTTGTATCCCACTGTTTACCAATATATCCCCACTCTATATTTTTGGACCGACATACCCTCACTCTATATTTTGTACCCCACTATTTACCAATATACCCCTCATTTTGTACCTCACTGTTTACCAATATACCCCCACTCTATATTTTTGGACCGACATACCCCTGACAAATTTTTTATTTGTCCAACACTTTTTTTTATCCACTTTTGGTGGGAAAATTTTATTCCCACCATTTACCAATATACCCCTCATTTGTACCCCACTGTTTATCAATATACCCCCACTCTATATTTTTGGACCGACATACCCCTGACAATTTTTTTTTGTCCAACACTTTTTTTTATTATCAAAATGTATCTCTCATTTTGTACCCCACTGTTTACCAATATACCCCCACTCTATATTTTTGGACCGACATTGTTGTCTCATCCCACCAAGGGCTATTGTTGCCTCTTCGTCTTATATATATGTGTTGCGTATTTTATACCCCCTTATAAAATGTTAATGTTTTTTCGAAACTACATCTGTAGGCCTGTTAATCACCTCCCCGTACATCGCACGGGTAATTGTAACACCCCAAATTTTATTAGAAATTATTTGGAGTTGATTTGATAGGGGAGTGGACCAAATTGGAGAGTTTTTGGCATAGGGACCATGTTGAGAAGGACTAAAATTGATGTTAGAAATACTTAATATATGATTATTATTATTATTATTATTATTGTTATTAATTATTATTATTATTATTGTTATTAAAAAAAAAAAAACAAGTTTCTAGGGAAAACCAAAGTGGTTATGGGAGGGAGGAAAAGTAGGAGGAAAAGTAGCGTATGGTTGGGAATTAAAAATCAAATTAAAAATAAGGTATTTAATTTAATTAAGGAGTGGGGTGTAGTAATTAAATGGGGAGTATTTTAGTTAAATAGGGAGGATGTGAGAAAATAATTAGAGGTGTGCAATTAGGGCCCAATGGAGTTAAGTGGCCCAAACCCAATTAATAAAACCTTAGGGTCTTAGGAGAAACCCTCATTAGAAACAAAATTTCAAAATTAGAAAGGAGAGAAGAGTGAAGAGGTGTGACGGCTAGGGCTAGAGAGAAGGGGAGGAGCGATTGATTCAAGGAGAAAGAGGGAAGGCTTGGAGTGTTGGTGTCTTGGAGGGGTTTTCATGGGAGCGTTAGTGTTATCTTCTTCAAATAACAAGGTATGGGGGCTCTCTTTCATAGTTAATAATTTATAAACCATGAAATCATAGGGATTAGGTGTTAGGAGTAGTTGTTTAAATTGATTCATGAAGTATTTGATTGATTGGGTGATTGTGTGACCTTATATGTGGTTGAATTGAATTGTTATGTAAATATTGAGTTTTGATGTTGTTGATGAATTATTGAGGTGATTGCTGAATTTTGATGTTGTTGTGATATGATTTTGATGATGTTTGATGTGGTTGATGAATTGTAGAGATGAATTTACGTGTTTGGTAATATTGGGTGGGTAGAATCGATTTTAGGGTGATGGAGGGCTCTTTGTTTTATTAACAATTAGGCTGCTTTGTTTTTGATTTAAATAGAATTTATCCTTTGTTTTTTTGTTTAATGGAAGATCAGCTGCTGTTTGCCTTTGAACAGAAAAAATTATATGCTGTTGCTGTCTTTTTGTCAAAATCTGAGTTGCTGTATTTTCTTAAAGTCTTTGTCATGTTTTTGAAAAATTGATATCTTGCGAACAGGGAGCCCGATTGAGGTGTTCTAAAATCGCGTTGGAAAGCTTATTCAGAGGCCTAACTGAATATCCTATTTTTAAGGCAAAATAAACTGTTTTGTGGTAGCTGTTATACGAATGAAATACTGCTGTGTGTCAAAAAATAAAGTGCTGTCATGTTTTTGAAAAATTGATATCTTGCGAACCAGGGAACCCGATTGAGGTGTTCTAAAATGCGTTGGAAAGCTTATTCAGAGGCCTAACTGAATATTCTATTTTTAAGGCGAAATAAACTGTTTTGTGTTGCTGTTTATACAAATAAGAATTCTGCTGTTAGGCGCGTAAAGGTGGTTGTTTTGGCTGCTGTTTTCCTGCTTTGTATTTGGCGTATATATCCTCTTTGTTTTTAAGTTGTTTTGCTGTGGTTTAATTGGCGTTTCAAGTGAGCTGTTTCCACAATTAAAATGTGATGTTTTCCACCCTTGCAAATGTGGTGTTTTTCCCTTAATTTTAAATGTGATGCTTCCTAAAGCGTGAAATGAGGTGTTTTCCAAAATCTTAAATATATTGTACCCAAATTCTATGTGTTGTTACCTTAAATCTTAGGTGTTAAATTAATCCCTAGGTGTCACATTAGTCCCTAGGAGGTGTTTGGGTCCCTAGGTGTGGGTTTAGTCCACTGGGTGACTTTAGTCCTTTGGTGTAGAATTAGTCTTGGTGATCTTTTAGTCCCTATAGAATTACTATTTGTGGTGTGGTGTATTATTGGTGATTAAATAATGGTGAGTTGGGGTCTATGACCTTTCTTTGGTGTTAGTGAGCCCACAAGGCTATGGGTGAGTATGTTCTTGCTTTCTTTTGGTGATTTGGTGTTTTTGGTGCATAGTCATGGTGTCGCATTCTCATATGCATTTTTGGTGAATAGGCCTCGGCCTCTTAAAATATTTTGGTGTTTGGTGAATGCCCTCAAGGCAATTTTGGTGATGGATCCACATGCATATGCCAGTGGAGTTTTGGGTTGCATTTCATACATTGCATACATGTTACGGTGATTGATTGTGTCTTCATAAACTATTTGGTGTAAGCTTATATTTGGTGTATAATTGAATTGGTGTAATCTGTGTATTTAGGCGTAAGCTTGTAATTGGTGTAAGCGTAATTACAGTGTACCTATTCTCTTTGTGTTTCTTGTTTTATCTATTATTTCCTATGCATTGAGACTCACCTCTTGCGTCGTGTTGCTTCGTATGTCGGCAACTGCGGTGTGGTGGCCCGAAGGTGACTAGAGATCCTTCTTCTAGTGTGGTCGAGTCGGCTCACGATCACGTAGCAGGGGATGTTTAGTTTATTATTTCTTTTATATTTTGAACTAAGATGTTAAGTTGTTATTTTCCACTCTTTGTAGTATTTTGTCCTCGGACATTGTTGGTGCTATGTATCATTTCTTGAAGTTTATTTTAATTACTATTTTGGAGTTATTTAAGGTGTTTTGTTTTAAATGTGACACCCTCGGCGGTCGCACTAAAAGTTTTTACACTCTCGATTTTCAAAATTAATTAAATAGTAGTTATGGTAGAAGGGTGTTACATTAGTGGTATCGAGCGATTCGGTGCTGTCCGGCCAAGTTATCAGTCGTCGAGTCCATTAACCCTCGAGTCTTGGTACTCGTTCTAAGTTTTAGTTATGTTGTTGTCTATTGTTGTCAAATGTTGTGAACATTTAAGTCTTGTATTATCTGCTATGATTGATCTTGTATTGCACAATTGTGTTCTCTGTGTCCCTTGTCGATCTTGAATGAGAGACTTTGTTATGAATTTTTGTTTGCCGTTGGGTGGGGTAATTGTAATCTTGGGAATGAATCGTTGGTTAGAGCATAACCATGTTCCTATTAGCTAAATTTTAGAGGGCGAAAATATTCTAAGTGGGGAGAGTTGTAACACCCCAAATTTTATTAGAAATTATTAGGAGTTGATTTGATAGAAGTGGACCAAATTGGAGAGTTTTTGCATAGGGACCATGTTGAGAAGGACTAAAATTGATGTTAGAAATACTTAATATATGATTATTATTATTATTATTATTATTGTTATTAATTATTATTATTATTATTGTTATTAAAAAAAAAAAACAAGTTTCTAGGGAAAACCAAAGTGGTTATGGGAGGGAGGAAAAGTAGGAGGAAAAGTAGCGTATGGTTGGGAATTAAAAATCAAATTAAAAATAAGGTATTTAATTTAATTAAGGAGTGGGGTGTAGTAATTAAATGGGGAGTATTTTAGTTAAATAGGGAGGATGTGAGAAAATAATTAGAGGTGTGCAATTAGGGCCCAATGGAGTTAAGTGGCCCAAACCCAATTAATAAAACCTTAGGGTCTTAGGAGAAACCCTCATTAGAAACAAAATTTCAAAATTAGAAAGGAGAGAAGAGTGAAGAGGTGTGGCGGCTAGGGCTAGAGAGAGAGGGGAGGAGCGATTGATTCAAGGAGAAAGAGGAAGGCTTGGAGTGTTGGTGTCTTGGAGGGGTTTTCATGGGAGCGTTAGTGTTATCTTCTTCAAATAACAAGGTATGGGGGCTCTCTTTCATAGTTAATAATTTATAAACCATGAAATCATAGGGATTAGGTGTTAGGAGTAGTTGTTTAAATTGATTCATGAAGTATTTGATTGATTGGGTGATTGTGTGACCTTATATGTGGTTGAATTGAATTGTTATGTAAATATTGAGTTTTGATGTTGTTGATGAATTATTGAGGTGATTGCTGAATTTTGATGTTGTTGTGATATGATTTTGATGATGTTTGATGTGGTTGATGAATTGTAGAGATGAATTTACGTGTTTGGTAATATTGGGTGGGTAGAATCGATTTTAGGGTGATGGAGGGCTCTTTGTTTTATTAACAATTAGCTGCTGTTTTTTTGATTTAAATAGAGGCTGTCACTTTGTTTTTTTTTTAATGGAAGATCATTCTTTGTTTGCCTTTGAGCAGAAAAAATTATATGCTGTTCTTTGTCTTTTGTCAAAATCGAGTTGCTGTATTTTCTTAAAGTGCTTTGTCATGTTTTTGAAAAATTGATATCTTGCGAACAGGAGCCCGATTGAGGTGTTCTAAAATGCGTTGGAAAGCTTATTCAGAGGCCTAACTGAATATCCTATTTTTAAGGCAAAATAAACTGTTTTGTGGTAGCTGTTATACGAATGAAATACTGCTGTGTGTCAAAAAATAAAGTCTTTGTCATGTTTTGAAAAATTGATATCTTGCGAGCAGGGAACCCGATTGAGGTGTTCTAAAATGCGTTGGAAAGCTTATTCAGAGGCCTAACTGAATATTCTATTTTTAAGGCGAAATAAACTGTTTTGTGTTGCTGTTTATACAAATAAGAATTCTGCTGTTGGCGCGTAAAAGGTGGTTGTTTTGGCTCTTTGTTTTCCTGCTTTGTATTTGGCGTATATATCCTCTTTGTTTTTAAGTTGTTTTGCTTTGTGGTTTAATTGGCGTTTCAAGTGAGCTGTTTCCACAATTAAAATGTGATGTTTTCCACCCTTGCAAATGTGGTGTTTTTCCCTTAATTTTAAATGTGATGCTTCTAGCGTGAAATGAGGTGTTTTCAAAATCTTAAATATATTGTACCCAAATTCTATGTGTTGTTACCTTAAATCTTAGGTGTTAAATTAATCCCTAGGTGTCACATTAGTCCCTAGGAGGTGTTTGGGTCCCTAGGTGTGGGTTTAGTCCACTGGTGACTTTAGTCCTTTGGTGTAGAATTAGTCTTGGTGATCTTTTAGTCCTATAGAATTACTATTTGTGGTGTGGTGTATTATTGGTGATTAAATAATGGTGAGTTGGGGTCTATGACCTTTCTTTGGTGTTTGGTGAGCCCACAAGGCTATGGGTGAGTATGTTCTTGCTTTCTTTTGGTGATTTGGTGTTTTTGGTGCATAGTCATGGTGTCGCATTCTCATATGCATTTTTGGTGAATAGGCCTCGGCCTCTTAAAATATTTTGGTGTTTGGTGAATGCCCTCAAGGCAATTTTGGTGATGGATCCACATGCATATGCCCGGTGGAGTTTTGGGTTGCATTTCATACATTGCATACATGTTACAGTGATTGATTGTGTCTTCATAAACTATTTGGTGTAAGCTTGTATTTGGTGTAAGCTTGAATTGGTGTATGCTTGTATTTAGCGTAGCGTAATTGGTGTAAGCTGTAATTACGGTGTACCTATTCTCTTGTGTTTCTTGTTTTATCTATTATTTCCTATGCATTGAGACTCACCCCTCTTTGCGTCGTGTTGCTTCGTATGTCGGCAACTGCGGTGGCCGGTGGCCCGAAGGTGACTAGAGATCCTTCTTCTAGTGTGGTCGAGTCGGCTCGATCATAGCAGCCGGGGATGTTTAGTTTATTATTTCTTTTATATTTTGAACTAAGATGTTAAGTTGTTATTTTCCATTTCTTTGTAGTATTTTGTCCTCGGACATTGTTGGTGCTATGTATCATTTCTTGAAGTTTATTTTAATTACTATTTTGGAGTTATTTAAGGTGTTTTGTTTTAAATGTGACACCTCGGCGGTCGCACTAAAAGTTTTACGCTCTCGATTTTCAAAATTAATTAAATAGTAGTTATGGTAGAAGGGGTGTTAACTAATGTAACACCCCTTCTACCATAACTACTATTTAATTAATTTTGAAAATCGAGTGTGTAAACTTTTAGTGCGACTTCAGCGAAATGTCACATTTAAAACAAAACACCTTAAATAACTCCAAAATAATAATTAAAATAAACTTCAATAAATGATACATAGCACCAACAATGTCCGAGGACAAAATACTACAAAGCGATGGAAAATAACAACTTAACATCTTAGTTCAAAATATAAAAGAAATAATAAACTAAACATCCCGATGCTACGTATGTCGGCCGACTCGACCACACTAGAAGGATCTCTCTAGTCACCTTCGATCACCACACTGCAGTTGCCGACATACTGGCTGCCACGACGCAGCAGGTGAGTCTCAATGCATAGGAAATAATAGATAAAACAAGAAACACGATAGAATAGGTACACCCGAAATACGATTACACCAATTACGATTGCGCCAAATACGATTACACCAATTCGATTACACAAATACGCTTACACCAAATAGTTTATGAAGACACAATCAATCACTGCAACATGTATGCAATGTATGAAATGCAACCCAAAACTCCACTGGGCATATGCATGTGGATCCATCACCAAAATTGCCTTGAGGGCATTCACCAAACACCAAAATATTTTAAGAGGCCGAGGCCTATTCACCAAAAATGCATATGAGAATGCGACACCATGACTATGCACCAAAAACACCAAATCACCAAAAGAAAGCAAAGAACATACTCACCCATAGCCTCAGGGCTCACCAACACCAAAGAAAGGTCATAGACCCCAACTCACCATTATTTAATCACCAATAATACACCACACCACAAATAGTAATTCTATAGGGACTAAAAGATCACCAAGACTAATTCTACACCAAAGGACTAAAGTCACTCGAGGACTAAACCCACACCTAGGGACCCAAACACCTCCTAGGGACTAATGTGACACCTAGGATTAATTTAACACCTAAGATTTAAGGTAACAACACATAGAATTTGGGTACAATATATTTAAGATTTTGGAAAACACCTCATTTCACGCTAGAAGCATCACATTTAAAATTAAGGAAAAACACCACATTTGCAAGGTTGGAAAACATCACATTTTAATTGTGGAAACAGCTCACTTGAAACGCCAAATTAAACCACAGCAAAACAACTTAAAAACGATGGGATATATACGCCAAATACGAAGAGAAAACAAAGAGCAAAATGACCCACCTTTTACGCGCCAACAAAGAGAATTCTTATTTGTATAAACAGCAACACAAAACAGTTTATTTCGCCTTAAAAATAGAATATTCAGTTAGGCCTCTGAATAAGCTTTCCAACGCATTTTAGAACACCTCAATCGGGTTCCCGATCACAAGATATCAATTTTTCAAAAACATGACAAAGACTTTATTTTTTGACACACAGCAGTATTTCATTCGTATAACAGCTACCACAAAACAGTTTATTTTGCCTTAAAAATAGGATATTCAGTTAGGCCTCTGAATAAGCTTTCCAACGCATTTTAGAACACCTCAATCGGGCTCCGGTTCATGCAAGATATCAATTTTTCAAAAACATGACAAAGACACTTTTAAGAAAATACAGCAACTCGTTTTTGACAAAAAGACAAAGACATACATATAATTTTTCTCTGTTCAAAGGCAAACAAAGACTGATCTTCCATTAAACAAAAAAAACAAAGGATGACGACCTCTATTTAAATCAAAATGCGAGCAGCTAATTGTTAATAAAACAACGACCTCCATCACCCTAAAATCGATTCTACCCACCCAATATTACCAAACACGAAATTCATCTCTACAATTCATCAACCACATCAAACATCATCAAAATCATATCACAACAACATCAAAATTCAAAGAATCACCTCAATAATTCATCAACAACATCAAAACTCAATATTTACATAACAATTCAATTCAACCACATATAAGGTCACACAATCACCCAATCAATCAAATACTTCATGAATCAATTTAAACAACTACTCCTAACACCTAATCCCTATGATTTCATGGTTTATAAATTATTAACTATGAAAGAGAGCCCCATACCTTGTTATTTGAAGAAGATAACACTAAAGCTCCCATGAAAACCCTCCAAGACACCAACACTCCAAGCCTTCCTCTTTCTCCTTGAATCAATCGCTCCTCCCTTCTCTCTCTAGCCTCAGCCAGTCACACTCTTCACTCTTCTCTCCTTTCTAATTTTGAAATTTTGTTTCTAATGAGGGTTTCTCCTAAGACCCTAAGGTTTTATTAATTGGGTTTGGGCCACTTAACTCCATTGGGCCCTAATTGCACACCTCTAATTATTTTCTCACATCCTCCCTATTTAACTAAAATACTCCCCATTTAATTACTACACCCCACTCCTTAATTAAATTAAATACCTTATTTTTAATTTGATTTTTAATTCC
Organism: Oxytropis ochrocephala; assembly: GCA_020916435.1. Classification (NCBI taxonomy): domain Eukaryota; kingdom Viridiplantae; phylum Streptophyta; class Magnoliopsida; order Fabales; family Fabaceae; genus Oxytropis; species Oxytropis ochrocephala. The sequence goes on from CM037091.1 coordinate 92,537,282, forward strand.
CAACCATACGCTACTTTTCCTCCTACTTTTCCTCCTCCCATAACCACTTTGGTTTTCCCTAGAAACTTGTTTTTTTTTTATTTTAATAACAATAATAATAATAATAATTAATAACAATAATAATAATAATAATAATAATCATATATTAAGTATTTCTAACATCAATTTTAGTCCTTCTCAACATGGTCCCTATGCCAAAAACTCTCCAATTTGGTCCACTCCCCTATCAAATCAACTCCTAATAATTTCTAATAAAATTTGGGGTGTTACAACTCTCCCCCACTTAGAATATTTTCGTCCTCGAAAATTTAGCTAATAGGAACATGGTTATGCTCTAACCAGTTCATTCCCAAGATTACAATTACCCCACCCAACGGCAAACAAAAATTCATAACAAAGTCTCTGTCGAAGATCGACAAGGGACACAGAGAACACACCAGGCAATACAAGATCAATCATAGCAGACAATACAAGACTTAAATGTTCACAACATTTGACAACAATAGACAACAACATAACTAAAACTTAGAACGAGTACCAAGACTCGAGGGTTAATGGACTCGACGACTCGATAACTTGGCGGACGTAAGCTAACCCGGCTCGATACCACTAATGTAACACCCTTCTACCATAACTACTATTTAATTAATTTTGAAAATCAGAGTGCGTAAAAACTTTTAGTGCGACCGCTCGAGGGTGTCAAAATTTAAAACAAAACACCTTAAATAACTCCAAAATAGTAATTAAAATAAACTTCATAAATGATACATAGCACCAACAATGTCCGAGGACAAAATACTACAGCAATGGAAAATAACAACTTAACATCTTAGTTCAAAATATAAAAGAAATAATAAACTAAACATCCCCCCGGTGCTACGTATCAGAGCCGACTCGACCACACTAGAAGAAGGATCTCTAGTCACCTTCATCATCACACTGCAGTTGCCGACATACTGGCTAAACACGCACGCAGCAGGGTGAGTCTCAATGCATAGGAAATAATAGATAAAACAAGAAACACAGTAGAATAGGTACACCAGAATTACAGTTACACCAATTACAATTACGCCAAATACAGTTACACCAATTCAGTTACACCAAATACAGTTACACCAAATAGTTTATGAAGACACAATCAATCACCAGAACATGTATGCAATGTATGAAATGCAACCCAAAACTCCACTGGGCATATGCATGTGGATCCATCACCAAAATTGCCTTGAGGGCATTCACCAAACACCAAAATATTTTAAGAGGCCCAGGTCTATTCACCAAAAATGCATATGAGAATGCGACACCATGACTATGCACCAAAACACACCAAATCACCAAAAGAAAGCGATAACATACTCACCCATAGCCTTGTGGGCTCACCAACACCAAAGAAAGGTCATAGACCCCAACTCACCATTATTTAATCACCAATAATACACCACACCACAAATAGTAATTCTATAGGGACTAAAAGATCACCAAGACTAATTCTACACCAAAGGACTAAAGTCACTCCGAGGACTAAACCCACACCTAGGGACCCAAACACCTCCTAGGGACTAATGTGACACCTAGGGATTAATTTAACACCTAAGATTTAAGGTAACAACACATAGAATTTGGGTACAATATATTTAAGATTTTGGAAAACACCTCATTTCACGCTTAGAAGCATCACATTTAAAATTAAGGGAAAAACACCACATTTGCAAGGTTGGAAAACATCACATTTTAATTGTGGAAACAGCTCACTTGAAACGCCAATTAAACCACAGCAAAACAACTTAAAAACAATGAGGATATATCGCCAAATCTGACGGCGAGGAAAACAAAGACCAAAAATAACCACCTTTTACGCGCCAACAGCAGAATTCTTATTTGTATAAACAGCAACACAAAACAGTTTATTTCGCCTTAAAAATAGAATATTCAGTTAGGCCTCTGAATAAGCTTTCCAACGCATTTTAGAACACCTCAATCGGGTTCCCTGTTATAAGATATCAATTTTTCAAAAACATGACAAACTTTATTTTTTGACACACAGCAGTATTTCATTCGTATAACAGCTACCACAAAACAGTTTATTTTGCCTTAAAAATAGGATATTCAGTTAGGCCTCTGAATAAGCTTTCCAACGCATTTTAGAACACCTCAATCGGGCTCCCGGTTCGCAAGATATCAATTTTTCAAAAACATGACAAAGACTTTAAGAAAATACAACAACTCGATTTTGACAAAAAGCGAAAGAACAACATATAATTTTTTCGTTCAAAGGCAAACGAAATGATCTTCCATTAAACAAAAAAAGCGATGACGACCTCTATTTAAATCAAAAACAAAGCGACGAATTGTTAATAAAACGAAGACCTCCATCACCCTAAAATCGATTCTACCCACCCATATTACCAAACACGAAATTCATCTCTACAATTCATCAACCACATCAAACATCATCAAAATCATATCACAACAACATCAAAATTCAAAGAATCACCTCAATAATTCATCAACAACATCAAAACTCAATATTTACATAACAATTCAATTCAACCACATATAAGGTCACACAATCACCCAATCAATCAAATACTTCATGAATCAATTTAAACAACTACTCCTAACACCTAATCCCTATGATTTCATGGTTTATAAATTATTAACTATGAAAGAGAGCCCCATACCTTGTTATTTGAAGAAGATAACACTAAAGCTCCCATGAAAACCCCTCCAAGACACCAACACTCCAAGCCTTCCCTCTTTCTCCTTGAATCAATCGCTCCTCCCTTCTCTCTCAGCCACTAGCAGTCACACTCTTCACTCTTCTCTCCTTTCTAATTTTGAAATTTTGTTTCTAATGAGGGTTTCTCCTAAGACCCTAAGGTTTTATTAATTGGGTTTGGGCCACTTAACTCCATTGGGCCCTAATTGCACACCTCTAATTATTTTCTCACATCCTCCCTATTTAACTAAAATACTCCCCATTTAATTACTACACCCCACTCCTTAATTAAATTAAATACCTTATTTTTAATTTGATTTTTAATTCCCAACCATACGCTACTTTTCCTCCTACTTTTCCTCCCTCCCATAACCACTTTGGTTTTCCCTAGAAACTTGTTTTTTTTTTTTTAATAACAATAATAATAATAATAATTAATAACAATAATAATAATAATAATAATAATCATATATTAAGTATTTCTAACATCAATTTTAGTCCTTCTCAACATGGTCCCTATGCCAAAAACTCTCCAATTTGGTCCACTCCCCTATCAAATCAACTCCTAATAATTTCTAATAAAATTTGGGGTGTTACAGTAATCGTCCTAGTGAGGGTTGAAGCTATATGAGTATTTCTCGAGCTTCATCTATTTTTAGTAGAGTAGAGGATTTGGTGACTCTATTTCGTTTCTACTTTGTTTTAGGCGCGACAAGTTTCCTTTTAGTCATGTTTATCTTTTGATTATGTTTATTCTTAACGATATCATATTATGTTTAATTTGTTTTTGTTTTGTATGGATTTTTTATTCTTGTTCTCCAAGATTTTGTTTCTTTTTTTTCAATATTATTTGTCAACTTAATTACTGTTTCTCGGGAAACATAATATGCAACAAAAATAGGTAACATAAATTCTAATAAGGTTGGTTTCTAAGTAACTATACTATTCAATTCCTTTCTCTCTCTTCATTCGATTCTCTAACTCTCAATTTGTCTGCAGTCACCGTCGACGTTCTCTCCGACGATCGAGCTAATCAAACCTACGGAAAACTTCTTGTAACCAATCGCACAACTCAATTCCCGATCCTAATTTCAATTCAATCGCTTTATTATTATTATTTATTATTATCATTTTTTTTGTAATTAGGGATTGGTGTTCAGTCCTGTGCCATTTCAGCCGCCGCCGGTGCCGCCACAAGAGACCGATGCTTCCGAACAAGAAGGAACTACAACAACCAAAACCGCAGGAGAAAGCATTCCGAGGAAACGTCCAGTGGCAGTCTTGCAAGGCTTTGTAAACGAGATTCTCAGACGCCTATTTTACCCCAATGATGTAAGCATAATTGATTTCATTGTGCTTTAATTCAACTTGTGTTGCTTGTAATTTAGGTATTGTTGTTATTTAAGTGTTATGCTGTTTGTAATTGTAGGTGCATTTGTTGCCTGAGGTTAATCTTCAACAAGTTAGTTGGCATCTCAATAAGCATATAATTGCTTTTATAGCTGGGCCAAACCAAGTTTTAGTTCATGATTATGAAGAGCCAGGTAGTTCACCAATGACATGAATCCATTATCAACATTCAGATACAGAATCTTCCAACCAATTACCATTTCATTCTCCCCCTTTTTCTTCTTCAACCAAAAAAGATGGAAAAAACCCGTCATTTCAGCCCAAACACGTTTAGAAGACAGAGTAAGAGACACCCACTTAGACAAATTAACAACCCACTTCAAAAAACTCAAACTTGTTCTCAAAATCCACACTCTCATGTCCAATCGTAAACGTGCCCCTTTCATCTCTCTTCAACTCATCTCTCGTTGGAGAAACATTCTAGAACTTAATATAACCGTTACTTCTTTTCTCAATAAATACCCTCACGTTTTTGATATTTTCCTACACCCTTTTAGAAGGAATACATGTTGCAGAATCACGAGGAAGATGAGGGAGTTGATTAGGGTTGAAGAGGTTGTTGTTAGACAACATGAGATTGAGGTTGTTAAGAGGGTTAAGAAGTTGTTAATGATGTCTGTTAATGGAACACTTCATGTTCATGCTTTGAGGTTAATTAGAAGAGAATTAGGCCTTCCTAATGATTTTAGAGACTCTATTCTTGGGAGATATAAAGGTGAGTTTAATTTAATTGATTTGGAAGTTGTTGCATTGGTTAATTGGGATGATGAATTAGGAGTAGCTAATGTTGAGGAATGGAGAGAGAAAGAGTATAGAGAAAAATGGTTAAGTGAATTTGAGACTAAGTTTGCATTTCCTATTAATTTCCCTACTGGTTATAAGATTGAGAGAGGGTTTAGAGAAAAGTTGAAGAATTGGCAAAGGCTTTCTTATACTAAGCCTTATGAGAGAAAAGGGGAGGCGATTCGGATTCGAAACTGTGGCGGTGTACAACGGTATGAGAAGAGGGCTGTTGCTGTTCTTCATGAGTTGTTAAGCTTGACTGTGGAGAAAATGGTTGAGGTTGATCAATTGGCTCATTTTCGGAGGGATTTCGCTATCGAAGTTAATGTTTGTGAGTTACTGCTAAGGCATCCGGGAATATTTTACATATCTACTAAGGGAAGTACTCAAACTGTTTTTCTTAGGGAAGCTTATAGGAAAGGAGATTTGATTGAGGCTAATCCTGTGTATATGGCTCGTAGGAATATGTTGGAGCTTGTGTTGTTAGGGCGTAGGAAAACGAAAAAATTGTTAGATTGTGATACTTCTAAGGAAGAGAGGGAAACTTTAGTTTATGAAGTAGATGATGAGGAAGTGAAAAGAGAAGGAGATTGGGCGATTCCATTCTTGGAAAGTTCTGAGAAGAATTGATCTCTGTGATATTGAGAATTTAGCTGAGGCAGCATATTTGAAGAGTGTGCCTAATTATTGATTTGGTTGTTGATTAACTTATAACGAAAGTTCTGCAGCTAGTTCTCATCTCTATAAAACCTGCAAAGTCAAGTGTGGATACAAGAAGGTAATCATCTCATGCTGTGAAGTTTTCAGCAAGTCCAAAAATTTGCAGTTATATTTTTGCTGGGGTTGTTAATTGTGTTTAATGAGTGTTTTAAAAACCGAACTAACTGAACGGTTTAACCAGTTAAACCATGACCCGGTACCGACACTGTCTCCAGTTTAGTTATTGGAGCGGTTCGACAAAGGTTCCATCAGGATTTGAACAGTTTATAGCGGTTGAACTATGAGTCGGAGGTATCACTCGTTGTCCGGTTCGGTTTTCAAAACAATCATAAACCTCTTTTTGTGTCATGAGATTTTTATTTGATTGTTAACTTTTTTCAAACTTGGATGAAGTGAGCGAATTGTTGATCTTGTTAGAAAGGAAAGGGTACATTGAATTGCTTGAGTGGTCTGGCAAAACATCATCCATCTGTTATATATTGAGTGCAAGAGTGATTTAGTTTTCATTACATTAGTTAAACTGCAATATGAAGTTTGAACAGCCAATGACTGTTACATATGAATCTACTTTGGACTGTTTTTTTTTCTTCCGGTTAAAAAGATGGTCAGTGAAGGTATGAGGTATCTACGTTTAGTGTCCGACATTGCCTTGAATAAAATTATCTCCGATGGAGCGAGCCGTGGAAAACCAAAGTGGTTAGTGGAGGTGGAGCAATGAAGTTAAGAAGATAGCAAAAAAGCGTTAGCAGCTGCAAAGGATATTTGTAGAGCTCTCAAGAAGCTAGATGCTAATTAGAGTTTTGTTAGTTGATATTCTTGAAGCATATATCTCTCATTCCTGAGTGTGCTTCTAACTCCTATTCCGTAAATAAATGTACTCTTTATATTTTTTTTTGGCTAAATTATTGTTTTGGTCCTTTATCTTTGGACTTGATTTCATTTTGGTCCTTTATCTTTTTTTTCTCATTTCGGTCGCTCATGTTTCATTTTTGTGTCAATTTGGTCCTTTTTGTAATTTTATGTCCATGAACTTACAGACGTCACGCTGGCAGTTAACTGCTGACATGGCGTCTTAAGTGTCAAGGCTGAGTTGGAGTTCATTAATTGATGTGGCAAATGGGGACCAAATTGAAACCAAAAGAAAACATAGGGGACCAAATTGACATAAACTCAAAACTGAAAAATAAAATTAAAAAACGTAAAAAACATAAAAACAAAATTAGAAAACTAAAGTTCTGAATTAACAAAAACTAATCTAAATTAACAAAATAGAAAAACAACATTAACAAAAAACAAGATCGGAGGCACTCTAACAATTTCCAAATCTGGAAAAAAAATTGTTCAACAATTTTCGTTGAGGAACTCTAATGTTTTCCAGATCTGAGAAAAATTTTGTTCACTCATTTTCGTTCAACAATTTGAGAAAATTTTCAGTTCGGAGAAAAATGGGTCATTAAACCCATTTTGGAGTCCGGCTGAATCTAATGATTTAGACATCCGTTTTGTTTGATCTTGGATGGGTTTTGTTCGCAATAAAGGGATCTTAAAAAGCCCTAAATCAATTTTGAAAAACAACACACGATTGAATGAAAATCGTTCAAAAATCAGGTTAGGTTTCAAACTGTGCGTTGTGAAAATGATGTGAATGTTATGCAGATACGGAATATATTGGATGTTATGATGATGTCAGTTTGTTCAAAATATGATTTAAGCTTGTAATGATTTTCTTTTGGTGTTTTTGATTCGTTTGAATGGATTATGTTTATGATTCTTTTTCAGTTAAGCTTGTAACAATTTATATCAATGGATTATGATTCGTTTTCAAATTCTAATAATAATATGATGATTTAAGCTTGCAATCATTTCCTTTTGGTGGTTTTGAAATCAAAGTCAAAAGGGGGGGAATAGGAGCTATGTTCTTGATTCAAGGAGTAACAGGAAAGAAGATGAACTAATTTAGTTTTTGTTAATTTAATTTAGTTTTTGTTAATTCAGAAGTGTAGTTTGCTAATTTTGTTTTTGTGTTTTTTATGTTTGTTAATTTTATTTTTCAGTTTTGAGTTTATGTCAATTTGGTCCTCTATGTTTTCTTTTAGTTTCAATTTGGTCCCCCTTTGCCACATCACTTAATGAATTCCAAGTTAGCCTTAACACTTGAGACGCCACGTCAGCAGTTAATTGTCAATGTGGCATTTGTTAAGGTGATGGATGAAAAATTACAAAAAAGGACCAAATTGACACAAAATGAAACATGAGGGACCGAAGCGAGAAAAAGAAAGATAAAGGACCAAAATGAAATCAGGGTCAAAGATAAAGGACCAAAACAGTAATTTAACAATTTTTTTGACAAAAAAAAACTTATGGAAATTCATTCAAAATCAAAGTAGCAATACATGAAGGAATACAATCAAAGACTTGGATGCTAGCAAAATTCCTTTTTGCTCTAGCAAGATTGTGAGCAACAAGGTTGGCTTGCCCCCGAACAAAACTAACACAATAGTTTTCTAGAGTAGACAAAAGATTGCAACAAGTGTTTAAAATAGAGTCATATTCAGTATTATGACTAAGCGAGTCCCGTAATCCATCTACTATGGCTTTACAGTCAAGCTCAATGGTGGTGCGGGGAGTGCCTAAGTCTCGCAACGAAATAATAGTTTCCAACAATCCAATCGCTTCAGCCTCCTGTGGGTAAGGGAGCCCGGTAAACCATAGCGTCTTCGCTTTCATAAAATTACCCTCAACATCTCTAAGACATAAGCGAATAGCGTACCATTGCTCAAAAAACCAAACAAATACATCTTTGAATTACCATTCCTCAAAAAAACCAAACACTCTGAATCATCAATTGAATTGCCAAACAAATACATCACTAGCCTTTTCTCTAAGGCCAGTATTCATATACACACAATATAATAGAGCATTTCGCGGAGAGAAAAATAAAGCAATCCAAAACAATGAACATAAGATGTTAACATCAAAGTTCAGCTCCAAATTGTATACGGCCAACAAAGTTTAGCGGAAATCCTCATTACGAAAGCATATTGGAGCGAAACAAGAGTGGGTAAGTGCAACAAAATCCACTGCTCCAGCACTGCAGCATGAACAATATAAAGAGCTTCAAATGTTTGCAACAAGAAACTCAGCATTATCTACAAAGATTCTCAGTTTCTCACTAGTTATATATGGTTTTTTAATTCAGCGCATGTGGAAAATTGTACATCAAACGACATTCATAATTATGCTATCACAGGCATAGTCTTGTTTAGGAAAAACAAGGAAAAAAAGGTTTCAGAAATAAAGAAAGTATTGAAACTCAAGAAAGACTTACCACAGAAAGCAATGGTCCTTGCTTAAACTTCCCGTGAAATGAAAATGAGATTGGCTTTGTGTTGTCTCCAGGCCCTCTTATAAATCCACTAAAATATACAGAAAAATAAATCACTGCAAATGATTGATAAGTTCAAAAATAATTGGAAAAAGTAAATAATATTTAAGACAGATATTGAAAAAATGACATAAAAATACACACGCCTGTTATTGGACCATTTTCAATCATGAACTCACATTAATGATGTAGATATTAGAGGAGTCCTTCTTGTATCATATATGGCGATCAGACCCCGGAATACATCATCTCCACCTTTAAAGGACACAGCCAATCGCTCTCCTGAATTATCCCATGCTATCTTTTCAATTCCCTGACTGAATGAAATGATATAAGATAACCAATAACCAGAGTTTCTAACAAAAACAAACATGATAACCATATCATATGATGCTTTTCTCTGAAAACTTAATTCCATTATTTGAAAATAAACACAGATGTCTGATGGGTTTTTTTCTGCACAATCTACAATGCATGGGTTTTTTTTCTAATCTACTATGCATTTAAGAAAACATAATTCCAATACTCATGTCTCTCTGAGACCAGAAGAGGAAGATAAATAACCTAGACAAAAACCTAACACAAGCCACGTTAGAATAGTGTTCTTTAAGATTGAGGGGGGAAACTACAAAGAGGTGAAAATTAGATGAATTACGCAAGCCAGTTTAACTTGAGGAATAAAAAAATAACATTTAGGAGCTACAGAGCATGTGTAAATTATACTCAAAACATAGACGAATAGCAAATAATTACACTGTAGGATTGAGGGATGGAAACATAAGTCATTATTCACAAATAGTATGAAACAAGAGAGAATGGAATTCTCTAGTTTGAGGACATTTTCAATCTTTATTTTATAAAAAACAAGTGTCATTCGTTTGTTTTAATAAAATTATAAAGTTGCCATCACATTTTAACTCCCCGTATCTTCTCTGAAATTTACAGAAGGAAAAAAATGAAAACAATTATTTTTAGTTTTCAGACGTGGGATGTTTTTGCCTTCAAAAAAAAGACTTGACCTGTTTTGAAAAACATTATAACCCAGACACATCATTCCTCTTTTCTGTTTTAATAAAAAATAAATGAAAACAGGATAACACAAAATATTAAAAAAAAACTTCTCCGAAGAAATCCCAAAAGCAGTTCTAATATCAACAATATCAGTATCATATTACAAAATCAAATACCAAAAATATCAGCAACCACTCATCATTCAAGCATCATACAAACCATAAATAGACCAGGAGGAGAAAGGACTAAATAGCCAGTGATGAAAAATGCAACAATCAGTCACCAACTACAGTCTTTCATCCCAGTCCTAAGAATTGATTTAGAAGGAATGTGACAAATGATGATATTTCAGCACTAAATCACAACAATTCAAAAAAATATGAACCCAAAAACATAAATTTGTCTTTACCTGCCTGTCAATGATATAATCTCTGGCAAATCAACAGGTAACAGATGTGCATCTGGAAAAGTCACCATTCAACAATGAGTAATTATTGATGTATCACATTATTGATTGAAAAAAATATCCAAAGATAATTTATAAAAATCGCAAACCAAAAATTTCAACCACAAATAATTATATATATTAAAAGAAAAATTAGACGAGATGGGTATGAATCAAGACTAGAACACGGACTTCAAACACAAGAATAACCATCTTTGAATTCATTGTGTGCAGTTCAGCTGGCATGACATGGTTACGTGAAAACTCCTGAATTAATATAGCAGGATACAGACAATAAACAAATTAACACAAGGTCTTTGAAAGAAAATGGTACCTAATGAAGGAGGCTTTGATGCAAAGTGAACGGATCCCAAAGTTGATGATTGAGAAAATGCAAGCAGTATCATACGCCCATCTGGATCCCATGTTGCACACTAATCACACATCATTGCAAGTAGAAACTAGTTAAGAAATATTATTACACGACAGCCATCAGATCAGACAAGAAATTTACAACACTTTGGCAATCACTTCAGATTATGGCAGTATTATCTACTAAAATGCTATGCTCCTCTATCATTGTATCAATTATATTGCACTCTCAAGATCTATGATCTAACTAACTCAAGTCCCATCTTGAAATGAGTCTTAATTTTATCAAAAACAATCCAACAAATGTCATCTTAGAGCAAATACGCCGTCATTGAGCACCAAAACATGAATGTACACCTTCTATACCTTGACAAAACCACTAGTTGATGACCATTGTTCTGATGTCCATGTGTTTGTTTCCCAAAGATAAAAAGTTCCATCACTGTAAGAAAACATAATAAGGTTGTGATTTACGTATCACAATTATTTTAGGTTCAATAAACATTTCAGCATTTTCATAAGCCAAACTTAGCATTTTGCATTACAATTTTGAAGCGAAGAAGTAATCTCCGGTAGGTGACCACTTTAGCATTGATATACCCCCTAATCCTCGCCGAATGGGTGTCCCCGCACCTACAAAATGATATGGAAAATTACCAGATATTCAGAAAGCAGCAACAAACTTTCGTACTCGACATTTTTATATTGCAATGACAGTATAATTATAGACACAGCCTTACCCTCCTGTCCTTTAGACAATCAAAATCGAAGATTTGGAATCAACACATTTATCAACCTAGCATTACTAGAGTGAGAGAAATTTGATCTCTTTTTTGTACCAAAGGGAGGTCTCCCCAATACAAGGTAAGGCACGCCTCAACAAGGGCTGACATTGATACTTAAATTTACATATAACCTATCAATGAATGACCACTAGAAGAAATTGAATTGAGGACCTTTGAGTCGACGCACTGCAATTCTATCAACAGAGCCAACCTCAGTGAATTATATAACAAATTCAAATAAAAACTGTTGTTCGCATAACACAAATTTCAAAATAATATAATCCAATCCAATAGCGAGCTTTTCAAAAGCAATACCATGGTACATGTAAATTAATTTATTTTTTATAATTAACAAGTCACGATATGGTTGAATGAAAACAATTCCCTCACTTTCTCTTGACCGCATAATTTCATCCATTGTGTGACTATTATGACAAAGCACCAATGAAACATCTAAACAAATCTTCGCTTAATTGGAATCCCAAACTTCTTTAAAATAAGTCCTTTGGGTCCATAGGAAAGTTACTCAGATAGATAAAATGTCACCTATGAAACACGGACACGTAAACCCTACTAATGTCTAAAATATAGGAGACCAGCAGTAAATAAATACACACACACACACATATATATATATATAAATGATCTAAATTGATAATCAAGTCCGAAGTGGAACTGAAGCAATGGACCAAGAGCAGATGACTATTGCGAAGGGAGCGGAGACATCAACAAGAGGGATGGAAGATGTCAACACACAAAAGCAGCATTGATAGGGAGGGAGGGAGACACAGACCGGAAAAGAGAAATCGGGAACAGAAGAGAACAGAAGAATGGAGAAGCTGGAAATTAGGTATCCCTTCCCACAGTGTCCCATCCATGTCGGAGTGGTGTCGCTGAGAAAAAGTATAACCTTTTTAATTGGACACCTAAACAAGGTGCCAGAACGTCGCTATACAAGTGTCGTGTCGGTGTCCAACAAGTGTCGGACACGAGACACAGCTGATCTAGAAGTGTATGTGCTTCATAGAGTGTCATTAATGACTAGCCATACTAGTAAATCAGATTTAAGTAATAAAGGAATTGTTTCTCCAATCTAATAGCTGAAGCCAAGTTAGTTTATGGTCCAACAGGTCATATCTTCAGTATACTAATGTGCTGTTTAGGTCATCAGACTAGATTGTAAACATATACAGCATAGGATACACTCCGTATCCTTTAAAATTAAAGGAAGAATGATTTGGGTAGAGAACAAAAAAAAAATTCAAAATGACTTTCAAGCTTATTCAGCATATTAGATCATCAGTAGCTACAAAGGATGCTCCAAAGTAAAACTACAACTACGTCAAGGCAGCAAAGATCTCCAACGTACCTTGAGCAACATCCCACACAGTGAATGAGGAGCTCTCATATGAAGCAGAAGCTAAATATGTAAAAATAGGTTAAGAAAAAATAGAAATGGTTGCGTACAAATAATTTAAATTTAAAAGTAAGATTAATCTGCTTTCAAATTGTCCATTAAACAACTACTAAAGCTCCTACTATGTCATACAGTTCTATAGACAGCGGAGAAAAATGAAAGTTGTTAAGAGTCCCACATCGGATGGGATATGGCCTGAAAAAGAGTTTATAAGTGGGTGGCATCCCTCACCTTACAAGCCGGTTTTGTGGGGTTGAGTTAGGCCTTAAAACCACATTCTAAGATGGTATCAGAGTCAACCCAAAGATCCGTTGGGCCACCCGCTATCGGGCCACTCGGGTCACGCTCCAGTTGTCCAGTCCTGGGCGTGAGGGGGGTGTGTTAAGAGTCCCACATCGGATGGGATATGGCCTGAAAAAGAGTTTATAAGTGGGTGGCATCCCTCACCTTACAAGCCGGTTTTGTGGGGTTGAGTTAGGCCTTAAAACCACATTCTAAGAAAAGTTATTTCAGAAGCAGTTATCACGAGCCTGTTTAGTTTAATATAATGTTTTCTTTCTCGTTTTTAATTATATAAACACAAGCTTGTTTTTATTTTTGTTCACTGTTTTGAAAGATTTGTATGTGAAGAAAACAACGTGACTTTTTGTGATTAAAGTGGAAAACAATAAATAAAAGTAGAAAACGTTTTCTCAAGCCAAACTGGCAATAAGGTTGTCAAACTCAATGTTCAAGTAAAACTGTCAAGGAGGGCAAGTGTCTCATGAACTCACTGACTTAGCCTCCTTATGTAAACATCTGATTAAAAAAATGTTTTTATATATTTATAACAAAATAGATTCATTAATAAATAATAGAAAAAAGAAAGCATAGTAATTATGCTGTCTTGTTCATACATAAGTAGACGAATCACAGCATCGAAAGTGAAAAAGTTGAGCAAATTTTCAAAAAGCCATTTTACTTTGTTCACCCAAGTTTATGCATCAAACTAACAAGTTTGACCCACAATTAATACTTTCTGCTTGCATAGAGTGGAGAAAATTTTAGCATCATACAGAAGCATCTCTTGCAAAAATAAAGAAGAAGAAAGGTGATGTTAATATTTGGGAAACATGTAATAAAATAAAAGACTCAACATTTATAAGGATATCTTCCATCTGGACTCCATGAGAGGGCACTAACATGCTCGTCATTTTGACTTTGAAGAAAATCAACCAGGATATATCGAATTCCTGAGCCTCTAGATAAACTTCCTACAAAGGAAATAGTGCCGGATCTAACCGATGCTGCATTTCCAGGATATGAAGCAGCCCATATGCAAATTCCACTCCTGCAGCCATAAACCAAAGTCTAGTAAACAAAAAAGCAAATAGACCTAGCAATTGACACTATAAACACCACAACACAAAGACAGAACCTCACTTGCAACCTACAGCAAGCATCCTCCCACCATTGGGCCTCCACTCGAGAACTCTAACATCTCTCTGAGACTCATTAGTCAAAATAATAGGATCCTTCCCTTCTATTCACAATACCAAGGTATCAGAGCTTATACCAAAACAAAATCAACAACTAAAAACAACAAACCAACAACATATCTGACAATCATAATTCATAACACGTTAAGTAAACTACCTGGCTCTTCATAATCATGAACTAAAACTTGGTTTGGCCCAGCTATAAAAGCAATTATATGCTTATTGAGATGCCAACTAACTTCTTGAAGATTAACCTCAGGCAACAAATGCACCTACAATTACAAACAGCATAACACTTACATAACAGCAATACCTAAATTACAAGTAACACAAGTTGAATTAAAGCACAATGAAATCAATTATGCTTACATCATTGGGGTAAAATAGGCGTCTGAGAATCTCGTTTACAAAGCCTTGCAAGACTGCCACTGGACCTTTCCTCGGAATGCTTTCTCCTGCGGTTTTGGTTGTTTTAGTTCCTTCTTGTTCGGAAGCATCGGTCTCTTGTGGCGGCACCGGCGGCGGCTGAAATGGCACAGGACTGAACACCAATCCCTAATTACAAAAAAAAAATGATAATAATAAAGCGATTGAATTGAAATTAGGATCGGGAATTGAGATGTGCGATTGGTTACAAGAAGTTTTCCGTAGGTTTGATTAGCTCGATCGTCGGAGAGAGCGTCGACGGTGACTGCAGAGAAATTGAGAGTTAGAGAATCGAATGAAGAGAGAGAAAGGAATTGAATAGTAGAATAGTATAGTTACTTAGGTCACGGTTGAGTTCGCAGAGGGTGAGTGAACCAGGAGGGGGGAAGGAAGCCATGTTTTCCTGTTAGAGTTGAGAGTAGTAGTAGTACTAGTAGGGTTTTAATTATTTCATTTCATTCACTAATTAAAATGTTTTCTTTCTTTTTGTTCTTTCTATTTCCCGCTTTTTCTTCTCTCTATTTCTTGGCAAAAAAACCATATTGTACCAAAAAAATAAAAAAATTCCCAAAATAACTCATTTTCTACGTTATATATCAAATGCTTGCTTTTTTTAGTGGTGAACTCGCCCTCCACCACCCCAAGTTCTCCACATGGTTTTTTAATTTTTTAACTTTCTTATATTTAAATTTATTAAAATGTAAATTAATTTAATTTAATTACAATAATTAATTTAAATAATTAGAATAATTAGTAAAGTATAGATACTAAATTTAATTATTTAAAAAAATATAAATTTAAGTGACACAAAGTAATATTAAAAGACATGAATTGATTTAAAAGACTAATACGAAAAGTACTGTAGTAGTAAATGTGATTAGTTTACATTGCGGTTAGGGCAGTTATTTTTGTTGTGACCATCATTTCTACAAATTTCGCATTGTTTGGTGCGGGTACCCGTTTCTCTTTGATCCATCTCTGTACAAATACGAGTAGACTGTGGACGGCATTTTTTATCTCTTCGTTTAGTTGGATCATGTTGTAGTTCAATAGTGTTGAAATCAGGCCATGAGGTCTCAGTTGGCAAGGGTGGGAACTCCACAATGTAAGTATTGAAAACATTATGCATTGTGTACGGTGTATCCACGAATTTCATGTGGTTGAAATTGCATTTTGCGCATGCTACGATGACATGTGAACAGGGGTAATGAAGTGCACGAATTCCCACACTCACGGAGTTTTTGCTATAAAGTCCACCACAAATGTGGTGGAGGTCTACCACTTTGTGGTCGTGCAAGTTCTGAACTCGGAACAATTGGTTGGCACGATCGCGTGAATTGCGGCGCCATGCGTTTTGAGACTTTAATGTTTTCCGCAATATTTTTCAACAATTTTTCGAGAGAACATTGTTCGGATGTCATCATCGTCTGTGCCTGTGTTCCCCGTTTGACAAAGATCTCGTTCATCCTGAAATATGTTGCATCTATCAATGAACGGATAAGGAGATTCTGCACCCCCTTAAGGACATTGTTGATGCACTCTGCAAGGTTTGTTGTCATGTGCCCCAACGGGAACCTCCATCGCACCACAAAGAACAATTGTTGCAGGTTAATGTCTTGAACCCAAGCCACCCCATCGTGACCTAGTTAAATCGACAATTTTATTTTTGTAGTGAATGGCAGATCTTTTCCGTCATTAAATATGCTGAAGCAAGTAAAGTAAGATGTTGGTAATTATGGAATGGAAAATAGACAATAAAAAATTAAAAAAGTTTCAAAGATACTGACCCATATTGATGAGATGTTTCTGGCGGGAGTGTTTTTTTGAGTGTCTCATGAAGTTACGTGCTATGTGGCGAATACAAAAGACGTGTTTCCGGTTGGTGTTAAGGCGCCTAACAAAGACTTTTGATAGACTCGTGTCTATCCTATATCAAACAAAGACCCTCCTGTGGTATCACAAACTCTCTTAAACGAGATAGGAAGAAATACCAAGCCTCCGCTGTCTCACCCTCGACAACTGAATACGCAATTGGGAAGGTGTCGTTCCTTCCGTCTTGTGCGATTGCCAAAAGAAGAACCCCTTTGTACCTACCATACAACCATGTTCCATCAACAGAGACCACTGGTGTGCAGAAATTAAAGCCTTTTATGCACAGGCCAAAACTCCAGAAGATGCGGTGGAATACACATTTGTTGGTAACTTGCTGTCCATTCTCATAGAATGGTTTGAATTTACCGATCGATAAGCGTGCACAGTATATACACTATAAGAAAAACTAGAATTACAAGGCATAACTTTCTGGCGGATTTTAATCCCCCAGAAACTTTCCGGCGGATTTTTGTATGTTTTGGTGGATTTAATCCCCCAGAAACGTTTTGGCGGATTTTTGACATTTGTGGCGGAATTTGGGTATTTGTGGCGGATTACAAAGTAGAACAAAGAGGACAGAAAAAAAAATATATTCCGCCAAAAACAACGGCGTTTCACTTGAAAAAAGCACGATTAAAAAGGCGCTGCTTTTTTTTACTTTTGAATTCAATCAGCGTATACCGGTCACGATCTTCAATCGGCAGACTTAATCCGCCGAAAAGCAATTCAATTCCGCCGAAACTCAAGTAATAGTTGGTCACGCTTAATATATAAATGCTTGCTTCTCCCTATGCATCTCTGCTACAAAACCACGCGTCTTCTCACTATCCAAGATCAAGATCAACTACTCCCACCACCTCATTCCCCAACTCTACAACTAGTCAACTACCATTAATTAATTTTCATTTCCTTTTCTCCTTTCTTCCTTCACGCAACAGAACTGCTACTTCCTAATGAACAATTTTAAAGTATCACAATCTAGTTCTTCCACCCTCATCCTAGAGAATGTGATTCCCTACTAGCTCCTAATGAGCAATGTTGCTTCAAAAATCTGACTTGGAAGTTGTCTAACCCACAAACAACTCCAACTACTTGAATCTCAGCTCCTAAACCAACCCTTGAGACCCAAATTTCCACATGCAAGCTTTTAAAACTTCATTTCATGCAACTCAAGAAGATAGGAGATGAACTTTTGCATGTGAGAAATGGAATGAACTGAGGTTGAAGAAAAAAGAAAAAAGGAAACGTTTAAAGAAAAAAGAAAAAAGGAAACGTCTTACAAAAAAAAATTAATTAAAAAAGTAAACGTTTAAAAAATAAAACGTTTAAAAAAGAAAAAATTTATTTACTGTTTTTTAAATTTATTTATTTAAAAAAAAATTTAATTTTCGGCGGATTAATGTAATTTCCGGCGGATTTTTAAATTAAAAAAATAATAATAATAATAATTTTCGGCGGAATTTTGTGCATTTTCGGCGGATTTTTCCCCCAAAAATGACAAAATTCCCCCGGAAAGTACCGGGGGAAAATCCGCCTCAAATTCCGCGCCAAATTTCCGCCGGAAATGACTAAAAATCCGCCGGAAATTACCGGCGGAAATTCCGCCGAAAACACGTTGCCACCAACGTCTTACCGACGGAAAAATCCGCCGAAAATGCACGTTTTTGCTGGAATTTCGTGTTTTTTGGCGGAAAAATCCGCCGAAAATGCACGTTTTTCTTGTAGTGATAGTAATAGAAACCATTTAGGCATCTGGTTACTTCCTTGTAAGAGTCTTCTAAATTACCGTAGACTTGTTCGATTGCTTTTTGTTTAGCAATCCAAGCCTTCCTGTAGGAACTCGTGTACGTGAACCTCTCCTTGATGTGTGCAATCAACACAGTCACTGATATTGTTGGGTCCTCCCTTACAAGTGGAAGGATACGAGAACATATGAAGGAGGAGGTCAGCTGGAGGTGATCTTGGGAAATAGTGGATGTTGTACATGTGTGTGGGTGAGTCAACTGTGTAATCCCCCACAACCCAGATTTTGCTCTGAGCCTCACAACACACCTCCACAAACACGTATCGTGAACACAAGAAACCTCCCAAACTGTACTACTAGATTTGTTCACTCGGTATGCAACAAAATTGTTTAGGTGATATGTTTGGATGGCTATTTCTTTTGTGGGAAATTTCATTTTGAGTTTGATTTCGTTTGGGTCTTCATTGGTAAAACTTGGTTCCGGTCCATGGCATGCCCAAACTCTAAATCATAAGGATGTGGGCTATCAGCTGTGACGTTTTGAAAGTGTGATACAGGCTCGCGGAATGCAACACCTATGTTGGGGTTAGTTTGAATTGGTTCCTGAGCGTCTTCACGCTGAAGAATTTCATCTTCATCATCGCTATAATCCCCCAACGTCCTCATTATGGACACCAACAAACATACTAAACAGTGAGATATTAGTTTGAGTATGTGGAAGGTTATTGGTATTAAGGTCAATGGGGTTTTGTGAGGATGATGGTGCAGTGATTGTGAGGTGTTGAGGACTATAATGCATGTCGATTTGGGATGATGAAGGATTGAAGTTAGGGTAAACAGGTGGAATGAAATCAGTGTACAATTCAAGTGTTTGTTGAGAAAAAGGAATGTTGTGTGGTGATGAAGATGGAATAGAGTGGGCGTGACTGACCTGGGTATAGTTGGAAGCAGCATCAACCAAATCTACGTATATTTGTGGTGTACATATACCTTGATCTCTCTGATCTTTGTAATGCTCCATCATCATTTCAACATCTTCATCGGAGTTAATTTTGAATCCCGCATAAAAGTCATCGCCAGCCGTGAGAGTTATGGGGTATCGATATGTAATACTAGAAACCATTTTGGAATGGTCAGGAGAGATTTTTTTCAAAGGTTTCTTTAACTTTAGGTAGTTTGAATTTAGAGCTGAGTTTGACAACGGTGTAGTTTTCACATTTAAACAACAAACCTTGAGTATCTAATTTTTCGACATAACCATTGTAAAACACCGTGATAAAAACTGGGGTTGGAGTTGGAGCCATTGATGAAGTTGGGAGTAGGAGGGTATGTTTGAGTTTTAGTTGGTAGTAGGAGGATTTGTTAATGTGTGGTTAGTGGTGGGAGATGTAGTGCCTATTTATTGAAAGTTAGACGGTTTAGATTGCACTGAGGTTTTTTGTTTTGAAGGCCAAGATTGCACCGTGACTTTTGAAGGCTACAATTGCACCGACAATTTGAACGGTTAGGATTCCACCGACAGTTTTTGTTTTTTTTTCACCTCACGGGATGGTTGTCGTGTCCTTGCTTGGGAATCTTGAATAGCTTCTATGCATGCGTGAGAGATTGAGAATCTCTGCCAGTTGTGAAAAAGCAAGTAAAGTGGTTGAATGATTTATGGGTCTTGTGTCTTTAGCCATTGTGTCTTAAAGTAATTATGTTAGGTATATAAGGGTTGAACACAAAAATCAAAATCATCATTTACATTGCTACACCCATTTTGGTCATGGCAATATAGGGTATATTTTTTTAAAATTATAAAATAAAAATTAGGGAAATAATAGAAAAAATTAGGGCAAAAACCCATTTTAAGTTTAGGTGAAAAAAATGATTTTTAACACACTTTCTAGTAAATAAATTACTTATTAAAACATTATTTAAATTTTTTTTCCCAACACAACACTTTAGTATTGCACTTTGTCTACAAGGTATAATATTTAAAAAATTAAAATACAAATTAAATTCGTGGGAAAAATGTTTCTAAAGTTAGGTAACTGAGAAGGAGTATTGCACTTTAGTATTGCACTTTGTCTACAAGGTATAGTATTGCACTTTGTCTACAAGGTATAATATCTAAGGAAGAGAGGGAAACTTTAGTTTATGAAGTAGATGATGAGGAAGTGTAAGGAGAAGGAGATTGGGCGATTCCATTCTTGGAAAGTTCTGAGAAGAATTGATCTCTGTGATATTGAGAATTTAGCTGAGGCAACATATTTGAAGAGTGTGCCTAATTAGTGATTTGGTTGTTGATTAACTTATAAAGAAAGTTCTGCAGCTAGTTCTCATCTCTATAAAACCTGCAAAGTCAAGTGTGGATACAAGAAGGTAATCATCTCATGCTGTGAAGTTTTCAGCAAGTCTAAAAATTTGCAGTTATATTTTTGCTGGGATTGTTAATTGTGTTTAATAAGTGTTTTAAAAACCGAACTAACTGAACGGTTTAACCAGTTAAACCATGACCCGGTACCGACACTGTCTCCAGTTTAGTTATTGGAGCGGTTCGACAAAGGTTCCATCCAAATTTGAACAGTTTATAGCGGTTGAACTATGAATTGGAGGTCTCACCCGTTGTCCGGTTCGGTTTTCAAAACAATCATGAACCTATTTTTGTGTCATGAGATTTTTATTTGATTGTTAACTTTTTTCAAACTTGGATGAAGTGAGCGAATTGTTGATCTTGTTAGAAAGGAAAGGGTACATTGAATTGCTTGAGTGGTCTGGCAAAACATCATCCATCTGTTATATATTGAGTGCAAGAATGATTTAGTTTTCATTACATTAGTTAAACTGCAATATGAAGTTTGAACAGCCAATGATTGTTACATATGAATCTACTTTGGACTTTTTTTTTCTTCCGGTTAAAAAGATGGTCAGTGAAGGTATGAGGTATCTACGTTTAGTGTCCGACATTGCCTTGAATAAAATTATCTCCGATGGAGCGAGCCGTGGAAAACCAAAGTGGTTAGTGAAGGTGGAGCAATGAAGTTAAGAAGATAGCAGAAAAAGCGTTAGCAGCTGCAAAGGATATTTGTAGAGCTCTCAAGAAGCTAGATGTTAATCAGAGTTTTGTTAGTTGATATTCTTGAAGCATATATCTCTGATTCCTGACTGTGCTTCTAACTCCTATTCCGTAAATAAATGTACTCTTTATATTTTTTTTTGACAAAAAAAAACTTATGGAATTTCATCTATCTATTTAAAATACATTTATATAGGTTCTTCAAGACCACAAAACTGATGTGGCATTCTCTAAGCATATCCAACTCAGCAAAGAACAACAACTAATCCAACTCAGCAAAAAATGATTACTCAAATCTGTCAACATGACATCTATAATCAAAACCAGAAAAAAAAACGTTACAAAATAAACCCATAAAACACAATTTCATAAATGGCATCCGTTACAGCTCATCATTCAAGGAGGGAAAAAACGGCACAACTTCATATCTCCATTGAAAAAAGAATTTAAATGCAATGATAATAAAAAATAATTTTGTTATGATGCAATGATAACAATAACAATGTAATGCTTATCGAAAAAATATAATAACAATATAATATAATAATAAATTGATTTCAATTTATTTGTTGTTGTAAAGGTCAACACATCCACACAAATAATCTGATCTTTATTTTTCTAATTATAACCGATGAGGAAAAAAGGTAACGGGCACCCTAATTCATGCACAATTTTGAATGCAAATTAATTATTATTCCCACAACTATTTCTATCCTCTGCAACATAAACACTACCAAAAAAAATAAACACTACCTGTCCGGCTGTCCCTGATCAACTATATATATACATATATCCCTTCGTTGTGTGTTTGCCGCATCACATCATTTCTTTGTGAATCTTTTTGCGAATTTGTACGAGACATTTTTTGTTATAATTATATGAAATATGTTTTTTTGCAATGGCTTCTAACAATGTTTTTGTCTTTGACATCGTACCAAATGATGGAAACTTCACCATGGTCGAGTTATAAGGTAGTGGATGATAAATGAAATCATCGTCGTGCTCCATTTTCAATGGAGTTAGTCCCCATGGATAGTAGGGTAAGGCTCAACCTAACACTAAACTACATTTTATTCGCACACTTTAACTTGCACATTTATATTTGCACACACACGGTCTTACATTGTATTTTTTTAGGTTGACCACATTGGTTCCATCGTTAAAAGAACACTCACATATAAGTTTCAGAGAGACATTAAAGAGGGAGATGTATTCAGAATTTCTAACTTGATGTTGGTGCCAATGTTGGGGTTTTATTTTTACTCACTAATATAAAATCAATTTTCTGTACAACTTTGTTGTTGTTCGTGACAACTCTGCAACTATTCCACAGATGGTTTGCAATTTTATAAATCCTAGGGTCATTTTCTCTATTAAACTGTCTGTGCATTTTCAATTTTTTTTTTTAAAGAAAATCTCATTAGCTTTTATAATTGATTTCAGGCAGGATTGTGCTCCAGAACTCCATTTATGCTAACAATGTCATTTTCAAACTCCAATTTGTAGAGACAATTTCTCTGATGAGTAGGTAATTTTTTTAATCAACAAATGTTTTATTTAGCTATCTAATACAAAATGCTTTCATCAATTTCCATAATAAAACATGAATGTATATTATTATAATATAATTATAATTATAACTATTATTATCATATAATTATTATTATTAATATAAAAATTTATGTGTAGAATATCACATATAGAAATATAGAATATCTATTAACAATCTATTAACAATACATTTATATAGGCTCCTCAAAGCAAATAATATGAGGCAAACAATTAGCCCATCCACATCCTCAATGCTATTTTCTAGGTCTATTAGGATAATTTAGGCCATGTCACCTACCATTAACACATTATTATAGCTGGACTCCAAATTTAACACATTAATAATACATTAAAAAAATCGGTTACACTTATTCAAATCAACTCGATTAATGCAATTATTGATTTCCAAAATTAATCCATACAATACAAATTTTTAAACCGAAACATATAATTGTGTCAAATAAAACGTGATCCATGAAAAATATTGTTGCCAAACCTTGGTGCATTTTCAAACCTATTTTTTCATTTCCAAAACTTGCTGAATAAAATGTGATCCAAGTATTGGTCTAAAATATCGTTGCCAAAACAACAAGTTTATTAAAAAAATAAAAAACAGTTCGTCCATTTTCAAACCTATATTTGCTATTTGGCAACGAAAACATAACGTTAAATTTTTAAAAATTCAATAAAAAATTTCAATTGAAATAAAAAAATGAAATTCAAAATCTAAAATAAAAAACACATTAATTTGAAATTCAAAATAATTGCATTCATAAATTTTCTATTTAATTTTATGCATTGAATACCGAAATTCAAAATTCGAATTTTTTGGTCAATGGCTTTAAGAGGTTTCCAAATTTTAACAATAAGTATAGAAATTTCTGATACCAATTATTAGTACAAATAACACAAATGTGTTTGATCATAAATCTATCCAAATACATTTCCAAATCTTCAGCTGCAAATGTTTGTTTTTAAAACTTGTCCGGCACACACAAAAACCACACAAAAAGGGTAATTATATTATATTAAAACTAATGGGTTTCAGCATTGATTACCTTTGTTGATGAATTATTTTCAATTTCAAATTTCAGAATGATTTGAAAATAACAATCTAATTTTTGCCATTTATAAATAGCACACACCAATCGATAAGAATACAAACTGTTTCATTTTAAAAGACATTCCCAAGCAAAATTTGTGTTAATCCATGGCTAATGCTTGTACTTTTAGATCCGCTATGCTTTGGAGACCCGCTGCCACTCTCCAACTAAGGATATATTTTCACTTTAAGATCCACTTTGATTTGCTTTTTTGTTCATTTGATATTTGGTGTTGTTTATTTCAAACATACACCAGGTGTACTATTTACATTTCTGTCTAGAGTACTTTCTTTTTTTTTTATTTTATATAAATCCAGAAACTTAATCCATGGCAGAACTGCATATTTAGTAAAGATTCTATTAGGAATCAGAGTAACGTTTTCTAATCAAATAGTTTAAATAATGGTTACATCATCTAAGTGAGTATGTTATTATCTTATATTCTTGGTTTCTATCTTCTATTTCACCTATTTTTTTTTCCATTTTAGTAGTGTTGTTTTCACTATTTGTTATGTGATTCCCTATATGATTTTTTTCCTTGCAGGTGAAGTGAGAACTTAGAAAGCTTAACAACTTTGACCAACCAAAATTTATGAAGTTTAATGAGGAAGAAGCTGGGCATGCAAGCAGAAGCAACATTGGAAAAGACTTTTTTTTTTATGAACTAACAATATTATTAAAAAGGAAAAAGAGACAAAAAACAAAACCATAAGGGGACAAAGGATTTTAATCGGGGTAGTCATATTATTGAGTCTAAAGGATTTTAATTTGATACTCATATTTTTAAATTTTGAGCTGACATTAGTACATTTAGGCTATGCTTATGTACTTCTGAAATGATATTATCCAATATTTCTAAACAAAAGTTGGTAGTCGATGCTTATTACTCATGCAACATCGTCTTATACGTTGATCAATTGCTCCTTATTCATTTGAGAGAACTTCACCTAATAAAGTGTCGACTTCTCATGATTTACTGAAAACGATTTGTTCATAGGTGCTTCTCTTATGTTACAGTGAATTCCAGTTGTCATTAGGGTATCTATCTATTACTAATACAATTTAGCATGTTCCTCAATGTCATAATTCTAATGTGGCAACCATTCAGCCTATCCACGTCAGACTCATTCAAACTTAATCCATTGTGGCTTCACTAATCCAACTCAACAACCAAAGTTGTATTTTAAATTTTATTCTCAAATATAATAATTTTTTAAATTATCATTATCAAAATTTTCCCTCATCATTATCTGTTACTACTCATACTGATTGCATAATAATATTCTGCTATAGTGGTCGATGCAGAAACAAATGTTCACTTGCAAGGTGTTTATCGTTTTCCTTCTGTCATTCCTCAACAAATTTTTATATTTTTGTCATGGTGTTTATCAATTAGCAAAGTAGATTAGTATAAGAAGGTATCAACTTCTTTTTTTTTGGGATATATAGACGGAGGGGTCACAATGACACACACACAACTGCGAGGTCTCAGGTTCGAACTCGGGACATGGTATCCAGCCTAACAATTTCGGCAATTGCCAATGGAGCTAGGCCTTACGGATAAGGTATCAACTTCTTTGTTTGATTCTTTATGCAAATGTAGATCTCCAAGGCCGGACTTATCAAAAAATAAATAAAAAAAAAGATCTCCAAGGTTGGATATGATGAACTCATTTTTCTATGATGTTATAGCAACTATGAGTGTGACGGCTAATTAGTAGCTACCTATGAGTTAACATTATAGGAAAACGACTTCATCATATCCAACCTTGGAGATCTACAATTTGACAGAGGTAGTAACTATTTTTTTTTCAATCTAATATAAATGTATTTTAGTTATGATGATTGTCTATCCAATTATTAGCTTTCATCTGATTTCCCCATTATATTATTTAAGATAATTTTCATAAATATTAAATATATAAATACTAAATTAAGGGTTGTTAAAATTTGTTGCTATAACATTTTAGTAAATTTAGATACACTTATTGACTTATTTATTTATTAATTATGTCAACTTTCTTCACAAAATTATTTAAATTTAATATAATACTGCAACTATTTTCCGTGCATCGCACGGGTTGCATACTAGTTAATAATACATTTAAATAGGTTCCTCAAGGCTGAAAATCCTAGGTGTCAACCTCTCAGCCCCTCCACATAAGCATTGCTATTTTTTTGGCTTATCCATGTCACTTGCCAATATTGCATTAATTTGGCTTGATTTGTCAATTTGGAATGAATTAAAACCAAACAATAACTGATACTTTTTAAAGATTATTATTGAGTGATGACAATCAATTCATAATTCAAATCCTATTGTAATTATTTTTCAACGTTTTTTTTCAAATAGTAACGTTCAGATGTTATATATAATATACATTTATATCATTTGATTGAATGCCAATGTTCAGCCGTTATATATCTGATATACATATAGTGGGTTTTGCTTCGGTGTGCTCTCTTAAAATTTTTATTCCATGTTGGTTAGTGCTCCATTCGCATGCAAGAGATACGAGAGAGAGAGAGAGAGAGAGAGAGAGAGAGAGAGAGGCATGTGGGGAGGGCTTGCGGCGATCTAATGGAGTTGTTCAACAACGACTAACGACATTGTGGGTTTATTTAGATTCTCAAAAAACAATAGGCTAATGCTTGACGATTCAAAATTTAGATGGGTTGCTTTTTGTATGCTTGGTTGTTAGGAGTTCTCCAATAGTTCCATGAATTATTTATGAGCATTCCTTCTTGAGTTTTTATTTTTTTTCCTTGGTTAATTAAAAATGATCTCAATATAATGCAAATAGAATATTAGAGTTGAACATTGGGCATATAATTGATCTGCAAAAGGTGACGTGCAGTTAATATTATGGAATTATGTAATAATATGAGCATATCAATTACTCCATACTCTAATCCTATTTGCATTGAGATCAATTTTTACTAAGCTTCAGAGGAAGTCTTGAACTATCATGCTTGGAAATGAAGCACGAGTGTGCGTGTTACTTTAAAACCTCCAAGTTCATGTGCATTGAAAATCGAATATTGAGTTTCTTTTAAGTACACCAGTCAATTATACATATTTAACTATTTTTTATAAACAAGCTTAACTCTACCCATTGAATTTTAATATCTTAGGAACATGTTGCATATTTGTTCGAGTCCATTTTCTAATTATTCCAAATCCTTCTCAGTTCTCTTTCTGCATGACTGATATTGCAAAAGAAAACTGGCCAGCATTTGATCAATTACTAAAGAAAATATATAAATAAAATACTTGCATTGATTTTATTTTGTTGTTGATTTAATTACTATTAGAGACACCATGAGCTGTTGAAATCCGGTTCATCTTTTTTTTATGTTATTATTATTATTATTTGTTGTGATGGTGTTGTTTGATTTATAGGGTTTTATGCTCACTACTCAAGGTTGAAGATGAAGAGGATGTTTAGTCATGATTGAAGTTTTTAATTTTTTTCATTTGACTAGCAAAATATGGTTCAATTGATGGTGTAGCTTTTTCACAGACAAGTTTACCTGTGAATGGGTGTAGGCATGGCAACAAAACCCGAACCCGCGGGTACTCACCCGCCCGACCCGAGTTTGACAGGGAATACCCGCTTTGACCGGGGATGGGGACGGGTTCGGGGATGTCGATACCCACCCCGACCCCGCCCGAAACCCGTTCAACAACACATTAACTATTTATTTCATTTTATTTTATGCAAATATATTCATTGATTTTGTTTCATAATTTTGTTTATTTTAAGTTTTGATCTATTTTGAAAAGAAAAGTCTATTTTAATATTTTTAACTTTATTTTATCATTGTATAATAGCTATTATTTTATTAAATTAATTTTCGTAAATAGAAATTTTTTTATTTTTTGCATAAGTTAGTCACGGAAACGGGTACCCGCGGGGAACCCGACCCCGCTTGAGACGGGGATGGGGGATATAAAACCCGACCCCGCTAGAGGTAGGGGCGGGGACGGGGGATGCAAAACCCGGCCCCGACCCGCCCCGTTGCCATGCCTAAATGGGTGCTATTGACAGGTGTGTCAAAATAAGACGGTAAATAATGCTACCTATTTCAACAATAGGTCCAACATATCTTCATCTTTGATGTTGTGAACATGTTTCATTGCTAATTTATATTAGTTTTCAAACTACGATTGCATATCATTTTCTTATTTCCTTTAAGAATAATCAAATTGTTCCCCAATCACAAATATTGCACAAATTTGAGAGGCCTAATATTCACCATTAATTCCTAATTCAAATAAAAAATGTTTCAATTTTCAATTGTCATTACTCAAATCTACACTTATATACTAAACAATTCTCATTAAGCAGATTATCATAAAAAATAAGCACGTAAAAAAAATATGAACTCATTTGGTAGATTAATTAGCATTCAAGTGTGTGTAAGTTACATATTAAAATTTATTCAACTTTATATAATTTTTTTTGGACTGAAGAGTTCAAATTTTTTAGAGTTCAAATTTTCTAATTGAATGTTCTTCATTTTTACTTACGTTACATTTTTGTTATTGAATAACGTTTTGATTTTTAATACTACTTTTTATTACTTTTGTTGAAAGAGTGCCAAGACCACAAGATGATAGAGGAGTACAACCATATAAAGATCATTTCATGCTTCAAGGGAGGTTTTTGAAGAGACAAAAGTTATTCTCTTCTACTTAATTTTTGGTTTTGATTTTGGGTATTGTTAGTGAAGTTTCAACGTGTTTGTTCTGGAGTGCACAAGTCCGAACACGGTGATTTGAAAACCTTGAGCAGTAAATCAAATTTTGAATTGCATAAAAAATCTACATGAATTTGCTCTCAAGACAGTTAAATACAAATGGTTACTCTATTTTTTTTTTTGTTTTTTTGGTACCTTTGCTAGGCTTTGTGTTATCCACGGTTAAATAGTCTTGCTGTAGAACAAGATGATATTTATAATCTTAAGAGGGACTGTGAAGAGAAGGAGAAAACAGCAAAGGAGCTAACCACTCTACTAATCTCTTCTGGGGTTGCTGATAGCAAGATAATATTTCCATTTTATCCGTTAAAGTTGGATTTTGAAACTTTTTTTTTCATTTTTCCACTCATGATTTTTACTGCTACTTACAATAGAGAGTTGCTGAATTAGAAGACATTATACGGAGGAATATTGAAGAGTCATTACATGTAAGAAACATAAAATGCCTGTTATGGAATGGGTCGGGATACTACATCGCATGGGTCGGGATACTGCTTAAACCAAAAATTTACATTTTTAACATCGTGATGAATGTCAGTTATGGAATATTGAAGAGTCACTACATGTAAGAAAACATAGCTCATGTTCTAAGATGAACGTTGAAACCTAACTTTGTAGAATGCATAATAGTAATGTTATTAATTTGCTTTATTGAATTAAGGGAGTATATCAAGGTACCATTGACATGCTATTAGTCTTTTTAATTCTCTCTTCTTTCAACAATAATAGATGTGTACTTGATATGTAAAATATTTAAAGATTGTTTGGTACATTTGTCAGCAATGATTCTTATAAAACAAAGAAAATAAAATAATAAAAAATAAAGGGGATAAATTATTTTGGTATATTTTTTCTGATAAAGATTGTGTTGGTGTATTGATCAACATGAAAATAATAAATGGGTTTTTCAAAACCTCCAAATGGGTAGATTAAGTGAATAAAAAACGAATCCAACTCATATGAAGTGGGAAATGAACTTTAGATTAAAAAGTAATTAATCTCAACGACTAATAAATAATTAAGGGTTTGTAAAAAAATGGTTGTAAGCTCTAACACATTTATGATTTTGTTAGCATGTCAGAAAAGAGCCCAAGAAGGGACTAAACCAAAACCCTTGAAAGAAACAGATTACCATTAGTTTTCTTATCAAGGTTACTTATTTTACAATCTAAAGTAAGTTGGTCACTTTAGAGAATCCAAATCTATAAAAACCTTATATTATCAAATGAAACAAAGTTGTCAAAAAAAAAAATGAAACAAATTCAGTGTTTGGAAAATCGTTAAGACTCCCTAATAGCGTTAACATTAAGATCATTAAGCATAGTATTGGAAGCAGGTTGGGTCACGAATATTATGCACATAAATACTAAATTAAAATCAACTAACACGATTCGTTGGTACTACACTTTACTAAATTTAGATACAATTTTTTTTGATTTCTTTTATTTATTTATTTTTTTTTAAAATTATGTTGGTTTTTTTTTTCATAAAAATATTTAAATTTAATATTATGCATGAAATTTGTTTCCCGTGCATCGCACGGGATGCATACTAGTTCAAAATCAAAGTAGCAATACATGAAGGAATACAATCAAAGACTTGGATGCTAGCAAAATTCCTTGCCGCTTTAGCAAGATTGTGAGCAACAAGGTTGGCTTGCCTCCGAACAAAACTAACACAATAGTTTTCTAGAGTAGGCAAAAGATTGCGACAAATATTTAAAATAGAGCCATATTCAGTATTATGACTAAGCGAGCCCCGTAATCCATCTACTATGGCTTTACAGTCGAGCTCAATGGTGGCGCGGAGAGTGCCTAAGTCTCGCAACCAAATAATAGTTTCCAACAATCCAATCGCTTCAGCCTCCTGTGGGTAAGGGAGCCCGGTAAACCATAGCGTCTTCGCTTTCACAAAATTACCCTCAACATCTCTAAGACATAAACCAATAGCGTACCTATTATCATCATAAATGTCTGCGTCAACATTGCATTTGAGGGAACCTGCCACAGGGCAAGTCCAATGCGTGGGAGGGTGTGACTGTTGCGCACCACCTGGCGTGTGAACTAATTTGGTCTTCTGAGCATGTTGCCAGCTAAAGAAATAGTCAAGAGAGCATTGCAGTGAAATCTGTGCTGGCTTTTCTATTTTGTTCTCACAGAAAAATTAATTGTCCTTCAAATTTCAGAAAAGTATAGTTTAGTTTGACTTTTAAAAGAGTCCAAAGATAAGTATTTTAGTTTGACTTTTTTTTTGGACACAAGTGAATAACTTCATGAATCATGATGATGATTTAATAATGTTTTATTTTTTGTTTGTCAATATTGATCAATGCATGATACGCAACTGAAATTCAGTATTATCAGTATCTTTTAAACAGATGCGTTTTCCATTACCGTTTAAAATGAATGCCGCATGAATGTTTGATATTTTATCTACATGTAGTCATGATACTGAGATTAGGGGTGTGCAAAACAAATTGGTAAACTCAAACTATACCAAAAACCATATTGGACCACTTTAAAAAAATACTCTTTGGTCTTAGTTACAAGAAAAAATTTTAATTCAAGGTTCAATGAATAACTAATGTATCATGTTTATAATATAGGTCAGATACATCAATTTTGTTTTGAGATAAGATGTATCTCAGTTATTCAATGAAATTAAAACTGTAATCTCTTTGTATAAATAAGACCATAGTAGTATCTGCCGGAAGAAAAAATTATTTTATCTATTTTAAAAGCGCCAATCACAATAATCAATTTCTAGAAGAATTATATTCCTACGTTTTGTTGAGTATTGATAATATGTAGTCAAAATTAGTTCAAAATTTAAATTTTTTAAATATAAAAAAAGATGTCATTAGGTGATTTTTTTTTGACAATATGTCATTAAGTGATTGAATATTGAGTATCATACCTAATAAAACTCTATTTCTCAATTTCTTTCACAAAAATTCATTTTAGTCTCTGATGTTTACAATAGATCAATTTTGTCCTAGACTTTTGTAAAAGTGTTTCCATTTAGTCCCTCTCTTTTGCCAAAATAAATAAATAAGTTGAAACACTTTTGCAAATGTTAATGACTAAGTTGATATATCGTAAATTTAAAGGATTAAATTAATCTTTTATAAAATTTTCGGATACCAAAAAATTAGCTAATAACTCTATTAGTTTCACTTTGGATTCCCTCATCCTCACTTTCCTAAATTTCCCTCTAATTCATCATCTCTATTTCTCTTTTAATTTTACTCTCTCATCATTATTTATAATTTTTTAATGATGAAAGAGAGTGAAGTTAAGAGAGAGATAAAGAGGATGGAGGGAGCTATATGGAGATGGAGATGTATGCCGAGCGAGAAATAGAGGATCCATATCCTATTAGTTTAGGTGCCATATGATGTGATGTAATATTTTATATATTTTAGGCTTAAATACGTTTTTACCCACAAATAGGGGGGTGTTTTGCTTTACCCTTGCAATTTTTTTTTTTTAAAAAACCCTTTGCAAAATCAATTTTTGGGTTTTAGTCATTCAGTTAGATGGACGTTAAAAAAACGTTTATGTAGCATTTTTAAATACGTTTTTACCCCCTGCAAATAGGAGGTGTTTTGCTTTTACCCCCTGCAAAAAAAAATCTAAACCCCCTTCTTCTTCCTCAGCACCCACCCAACCTCATATCAACTTTTCCATCTCCAACACAAACCAACGCTTCCATATCAAACCAGAACTCATCTTCTCATCTTCTTCGTCTCTCTCTCTCTCTCTCACAGAACTAGCAAACCATGAGCACAACATGTAATTAACTTTTATTGCGATTCTGATTTTAGGGTTTGTTTCAAGTTTTATGGATTGTTGTTTATGGATTGTTCATCATCTCAAAATCAAGGTTTTATGGATTTAATAAATGTGTGTGGTTTAAAAAACGAGTAATAAAT
This sequence comes from Oxytropis ochrocephala, assembly GCA_020916435.1. NCBI lineage: Eukaryota > Viridiplantae > Streptophyta > Magnoliopsida > Fabales > Fabaceae > Oxytropis > Oxytropis ochrocephala. Next base: position 92,570,259 of record CM037091.1, read on the forward strand.
AAATCAAGCTAGTACTTGATTTACAATGCAGCATCTCTGACTTTTTAAAATTCTTTGATTATGTGTTGCATGTTTTCCATTTTTTTCTTTATGTTTAAATGTGTGATATGTGTGTTTATATGTTAAAATTAAAGTTTATTCTTTATCAAGGGTCAATGACCGCAGGAGATGAAGAACAATCCATAAAACTTGAAACAAATCCTAAAATCAGAATCGCAATAAAAGTTAATTACACGTTGTCTTTCATGGTTTCTTTTTGTTACGTGAGAGAGAGAGAGAAGATGAGAAGATGGGTTCTAGTTTGATATGGAAGCGTTGTGTTGGAGATGGAAAAGTTGGTAGAGGTTGGGTGAGTGCTGAGGAAGAATAAGGAGATTTAGATTTTTTTCCAGGGGTAAAAGCAAAACACCCCCTATTTGCAGGGGGTAAAAACATATTTAAAAATGCTACATAAATGTTTTTTTAACGTCCATCTAATGAAGACTAAAACCAAAAAGTTGATTTTACTGAGAGTTTTTTTTTAAAAAAAAAATTGCGAGTAAAAGAAAAACACCTCCTATTTACTGAGTAGGTAAAAACGTATTCCTTCATATATTTTATTATATTTGAATGCACATTGCTTGAGACAAATGCTTTAACTTTGTAAGTGAGTGAAGAAGCGTTTAAGACTTCCATTCCATAAACCCCTAAAAAACGCAAAACCTTAACCGTTTTCATCTCCAAAAATGATGGCTGGAGTGGCATCTTGTGCACTGACCCATAAATCCCTCACCATTCATCACCCTCCCCTTCAATTTCAAAGACGCTCTTCTTCGCTTCATTCTCACCCTTTCGCCACCTCCAATAACTCCATTCTCTCCATTAACCGCTCTCCACCTCAATTCACCCAACTCCGCTTCCGTAATTCTATGTACTCCGCCCTCCCCAACGATGGTTCCGGCGGAACTGGTGGACGTGGCATTGGCGGTGGTGATGGCGATGGTGATGGTTCCGGCGGATGGAATTCCGGCGGCGATGATGGAGAGGGAAGATTGTCCTTTTTGTCATGGTAAGCAAATACTCAAAATTAAAAAAAAATACTTCCGAGTATTGGTATCGTGTTGGACACCGACACTAAATTACTTGTATTTTTCAAATTATAACTAGTGTTTGCATGTCCGTATCGTCTCCGATGTCCGTATTTGTGTCGATGCTTCATAGCCAACCACTAGGTATGTGTGGTTGCGCGTGTGTTTAAAAAAATCCATTGTTCATCTTGTTTGTAATATACTTGTTGAATGGTCTTTCTGATTAGTGGCATAACTAGTTTTTTCATCTTTCTGGGAAATTCTTAAAAATTAAAATTTGATAGCTACTTTGCAGACTGTTTCACCTTCTTCTGGAATGGTGAGGATGTATTGCAACCTTTTCTTTCATGCATGCTGTTTGGATATATAGATATATGTGTATGTGCGCATGCGTTTGTCGACTGTTTCACTGAAAAAACTAAGGAAATGGGTTCTTTTCTACCGGGGATTTATATAAAGGAACTTTCTGGGTACAACATGAGAAGAAAGAAAAAAACAGCAGTAGTTTGAAAAGAAAATGAAGTAATAAAGTCCTTTTTAAAGGATTGGACAAAGACTGATATGATGAAGATTAAAACAACACTAATGCCTCTAGACAATGAACTGAAGTGGCAATTCCAGGGGTTGGCCTAGTGGAGCATGACAGGACTTGTTCCTGCCATGTCGCGGGTTCGACTCCCCACTAGTCCCTTGGAGTGAGGTAAATGTAGTTATCTTTGTAAGTACTCAAAGAGCCCTAAGGTTTTCTCTGCCTTGGATTGGAGCGTCATCCCCTTATCTTAAATTTTTATTTATTAAACAAAAGAACTGAAGTGGTGATCGAAGAAGAAGATTTCAAAGGCATTCTTTTTCAAGTCAACATTTTCCATAAATCTGAATGTATTTCTTGCTCAGCATTGCACAAAATTGTTGATGTTATCACATCCTTCATTTTAGCATACAGACAGTCACCTTAGCTTTGATTTGAATGTACCTTAACTTCGATTTTAATATAGAAAAAACAGATTCATAAGATTCTTCCAATTAGTGGTTTTCTACTTTTGAGGTAGCTCTAACCTGCTTTTTGAAATATAACATGATTTTACTGCAGGTACTTGGCTCTTCTAGCAAAATTCCCTGTTCCAGTAAAGGCTATAACATCTGCCCTTTTGACACTAATTGGTGATTTGATCTGCCAGGTATTACAATTATTTTCTGCCTATTTCTCTTCCAGCTGTTTCTCAAATGTTGGCATTTGGTTATATCTTTGCGAATGTTTAAGATGTATATGATATCCAAAGGGTTAACTTTCACATAGAATATTGCCACATATAACATATTTTGAAGAAGATTCAGGATAATTTCACCATAAGCTGAGAGTGCTAGTTAGATTTTTTTTTTGAGCAGTGTCTAAGCAACAATAAAGAAAAGCAGGGAATTTTATTCTATAATTCAGCGTCTTTGTCATCTGTGAATTTATTTTAAATCTCTCTACCATTACTTTGGAATAAATTTTTTCAATTCAGTAGTCACTGTGTTTTTACTTTTATCTCATTGATGCAAAATATATTCTCTCTATGCATATGTCTATGCTTTCTTGATTGCGTTATCTTTGCAATTGATTATGCGATTTTTGTTCTCGTTTCTGAATATTATCTCTTCACTTACATGACTGTTTGACCAATCCTCATTGGTTGTGGTATCAAGCTTGACACAACATAACATTTGAATTTATTTTAAATGGATAATTATGTAAGCCAGTACTTAATTTACTTTTAAACTATTGTATGTTTTTGCATCATTTGCATATATAAATTTGAAAATTAACACTTTTATTTTCTACAGCTTGTGATAGACAAAGTGCAGACACTGGACTTCAAGAGAACAGCCGTCTTTACTCTGCTTGGTTTTGTGTTTGTGGGCCCAACACTACATTTCTGGTAATGTCCTAGAATCTGTGTTGGTATTCCTGAAAGTTAACTCTTTGTTTATAGTCTATTGATTTGTGATCATATTTAAAATAATATAAAAAAATACCAATGTCAATAATAATAAGTGCAATTGTGTTATAAGTTATAGTCTTTGTGCGGCTCTTTTGTTGAAGTTAATTCAACCTGTTTTGAATAGGTTAGTTAGCTGTTAAATCAGTTCGTAGTTAATCAGAAAGTTGTTAGTTAGTTAGTTAGAAACTAACTAGTTGGTGAAGTACTCTGAAGCTAGGGTGCTTATGTATAACATATACACTTTGCTTATCTTCTTCCTTTTCTCTACTACTGAATTGTTTGAATTTGTGAGTTTATCTAAAAATAAATTTGGTATCTAGAGCCTACACAAATTGTTAGAATTTCAAGATGTTTATAATATCGTGAAGAAGCAGTACCAAGGGCTAAGTGAAGGTTCCGTTAATGCCCTGTGTTCCGCCTACAAGGAAGCTAAGAAGAATGATTTTAAAGCGTTGTTCATGATACATTAGTGCGTGGATGTGAGCAGTTTGAGAAGATTGTTTCCTCTTCGACAGCCAATGAGGCCTAAGACACACTTGAAATATGCTATACGGGTGGAGATAGAGTAAGGAAGGTGTGGCTTCAATCCTTGCAAAGGCAATATGAACTTTTGAAAATGGAGAAAACTGAAAAGGTGTTGAGCTATTTCATTGAAGTAGGTCCCTATCTAAGCTGATGAAAGGGTGTGGAGAACAGTGTTATCAAATAGCGACCATCGTGGATTTTTTGCCAATGGCTATGATCAATTTGTGAAGCATGGTGACGTTGTGGCGTTTAATGGCAGAAATAGCGGTTTAAAATAGCAGATTTTTTGATAATATGCTATGGTCTGCTATCTGAGTCTAGATCCTCTCCATTACTTTTTTTACTATAGTTTTAGTGTTTTAGGTGTATAAAAGATATTGGGATCCCATTTAGTGCTATATTTTTATTTTCTCAAAACTATAGTATTAAAAGTAATGGAAGACATAATTAATAGAGAAGATCTTTAATCCTGCTATCTACCATCGATAAAAAAATCACTGGTGGCGAGACCATCATAGATCAGATGAGAATTGAAAACTCTGACCCAATAGTTTGACACTTGGGTGCTCTAATGTCAAGGTACCCAGATATGGCTTGTTTATGTGATTAGAGCACCCAGTGTCAAGGTACCCAGATATTGGGATCCCATTGTAGTTGCTATTGAAGGATCCAAGAACTTGGAGAGGATGAAGGTTGAAGGACTCCAAGGTTCTTTGAAGGCATATGAGCTACCATTGATTGAAAGAGATGCTGATAGGGTTGCAGATCAGGCTTTAGAAGCTCAAAGTTCAAAAAGGGGATGATGGCAAGTGGAAAGGGAAGAAAATGAAAGGAAGGCTTGTCTTTCAATAAAGACGAGACCAAGGTTGATGACAAACTCGGAACCTCTAATAGAAGAGGAGGGTCTACCAATAATCCCAGAACAAGGAAAGAGGAAGACAAATGAAAGTTTCAATGTAATAACGGTGTGACGTGGGAGCATTATTTTGATGAATATTGGCATGGAAAAGGCAAGCAACCAAGAAGCAATGAAGAAGCAAATGTGGCACGAGATGAGTCAGAGTCTGACCCTGTTCTGCTAATGTTCATAGCCATTGATGGAAGCCCTCACTCAGGAGCTGGGTACCTTGACACTGGGTGCTCTAATCACATGGACAAGCCATATAGAGTTGCTAATAAATTTTGATACAAGGACAACCAAGATTAGGCTTGCTGATAGCAGAACAGGTGCTATTGAAGGTGTTGGAAACATTGTGATCAAAAGGAAAATTGCAAAAATAACATTGATCGAAAATGTTCTATTTGTACCAGGATTGAATTCCAATTTGACGAGTGTTGGCCAATTGATAGAAAAAAGATTCTCTGTGGTCATTCAAAAAAAAAATCCATGGAGTTATTTGATCAATGTCAAAGATTGGTACTAAAATATCCCATTTCAAAGAATAGGATAGGACCTTTAGGCAAACAGTAAAGCAACAGAAGTGGAATGTCTTACTGCTACAATGTCTGATCAAGAGAGTTAGCTATGGCACTTGAGGTTTGGTCATTTAAATTTTAGAAATTTAAATCAATTGGTAGCTAAAGATTTTGTGATAGGACTTCCTAAGATTGTTATGACCGAAAAAATGTATGGAAGTTGTCTTGTTAGCAAACAATCAAGGGAATCTTTCAAATCTCATCTACCACTGTGGGCTTCAGATGTTTGAATGTGGTACATTCTGATGTACGTGGACCTTTTGAGGTGCCCTCATTGGACTCAAAGGAAGCCAATGGTGAGCCATCTCAGAGTATTTGGATCCCCGGGTTTCAAGCATGTGCCTGATGCTAAGAGAAAAAATTGAGTTAAAAGCAAATCTGTGATCCTAGTTGGCTTCCATGTCACTGGAGCTTGTAGGCTCTATAATCCAGTGAAAAGAAAATTGAAGTAAGCAAAGATGTTGTTGATAGTGAATCTGATTCTTAGGATTGGAAAAGGAGCTTAGGAGGAGTATTAAATCAGCAAATTCAAAATGGATTGGAGATACATACTGTGAAAGTGAAGAGGGTGTCGCTATTGAAGACTCGATGGAGGATCAAAGACCTCAAAGGAAGAGACTGATAGAAACCAGTTCAAATTGATATAGAAATTACAGAATTCTGCCTTAATTATTAATAACAGAATCTGTATAATAAGTAAATCCACTCAAATTACAAGATAAATCACAAGAACACACTAATCTAGAGAACATATGAGAGTCTCTAGTCTCTCCCCATGCCTAAAAAGGCCCCAATTCCCTAATACTTCATCAAATACCCTCTTCCATGCTCCCTCTTCCCTATTTATTCTATTTACATAATTATAACTGCCAAGAGGCATTGTGCTACATCAAAAGAAGTATGCTAGTGAGGTGTTGAAAATATTCAATATGGTGAATTGCAATCTGGCAGCCACACCAGCAGAACTAAATTTCAATTTTGAAGAAAGGAGAAAAAGTACATGCTTCATGCTACTATGTTCAAGCAAATGTTTGGTTCTTTGAGATACTTCTGCAACTGTAGGCCTGATATTTATTATGCAGTAGGTGTGATTAGCAAGTTTAAGAGTGATAAGGAAGTCTTGATGCCTGCTAAAAGGACATTGAGATGCCTTAAAGGGACATTGATGCATGGTCCGCTGTTTCCAAAATGCACAAAACAGAATGAAGCTAAGCTGATAGGATATTTGAATTCAAATTGGTATGGAGATAAAGCTGATAGGAGGAGGGCTACTGCATATTTCTTAGGTTTTTTGGTGCACCAATCTCTCGGTGTTCTAAGAGACAACCGGTTGTAGCCTTATCATCTTGTGAGGCAGAATATGCAGCTTGTCAAGTTCTATGGTTAGATTCACTGCTAGAGGAAATGAATATTGAAGTTGAAAAACCTTTGTAGTTGTTTATTGATAATAAGTCAGCTATTAATTCAAGTAAGAATCCCATTTCACATGGCAAAACCAAACATATCGAAACAATGCTCCATTTCTGAGGGGTCATGTGAATAAAGGAAATTGGAAGTGATTCATTTCCAATTGAAGTACAAGTTGCTGATCTGATGTGCTAACTAGGGTCGTGAAAGTTGATAGATTTGAGAAGCTAAGATCAGAATTGGGAGTTGTATCTTTGAGTGTTTGAATTAAGGGGGATGCTGAAGTTAGTTCAAACTATCTTGAACGGGTTAGTTAGCTGATTGTTAATCAGAAGTTAGTTAGTTAGTTGAAACTAACTAGTTAGTTACAATCAATGAAATTCAATACACTATTTGCTTATGTTAATTAAATCGTCTTTAAGTGACATATGATTTGAATTTATAGGTATTTGTATCTGAGTAAATTGGTTACACTTCCTGGAACATCAGGCGCATTTTTGCGGCTTGCACTTGATCAGGTGTGATACACTGATCTCTTGACTCTCATGCTGTCACTTCTATTAGTTGTGTGCTTGTTTGATGTTTTAATTTTGAATATGATGGAATATGATTGCAGTTCTTATTTTCTCCCATATTCCTTGGAGTTTTCTTAAGTTTATTGGTGACACTAGAGGGAAAGCCATCACAAGCTGTACCTAAGCTTAAACAGGTGACGTTAACAATTTCATCTAACTTGTATGTGGTATTACTATTTCGTTGTTATCGCGTTTAATAGTGCATACTCATCCAGAAATTTCATCTTGTAGGAGTGGTTTTCTGCTGTTCTAGCAAACTGGCAATTATGGATACCTTTCCAATTTCTCAACTTCAGATTTGTTCCTCAACAATTTCAGGTTAGATTAGCTGATTAGACTGTATGTGCAAAATTTGGAATTGTATTCATTGACCTTATCATCAATAGTTTGTTTTAATGTTCTATGATTTGCCTTCTCCATTTTATTTAATGTTATTGCTGAGTTTAAAATATATGGAAATGATTTCAGGTCCTTGCTGCTAATGTTGTTGCCTTGGTATGGAATGTTATTCTCTCATTTAAAGCTCACAAAGAAGTTATTCAAAAATAGGTAAACTTTATTTTCCTTAAATCAAGATCACCCAATTTTAACTAGCAATATTACCTTTAGAAATTCAAGTATACATGAGTGTTAGGAACTTGTGATAAAATGTATATTCACAAATATCCGTTAGTCATTCTTCAGAAATTTTCAGGATAGGAACTTGTGAGGAGCTGCAGGAGCTGTATTCAAGGCTTTTTTTCTTTTAAATGTTATTGTAATTTAGATAAACATGGAAACTAACTAACTAGCTGTTGTATAAATTCGCATGAAGAAATTTTGTATGCACTTTTGTCGATGCAATCTACCTCCCTGTGCTCTTAAAGATCCTACTTCAATCAGGCCAACAAATTCAAAAAGAAAATGATTTTTTTAAGGATCAAGATCCCCTAAATTGAGCTCTCTCACTTGGAGAATAGAGAGTAAAGTGAGTCATATCACTGTTGGATTATTTTAACAGTCATTATTAAATTAAATCTCATTTAAGCACTTATGAAAATGTTTAATTATAGGTGTTTTCTAAGGATCAACAAAGTCTCTCATCGATTGTGCATTAAAATTGACCAGATATAATATAAAATCTTTGAGTGATTGAGATTGTATTAATCAATATAAAATTTCAATCATTTCTAACATTTTATACTAACAATTTTCCTGGTATATCAGTGTGGAACTTAATCAATCTCTCACCTAGCAACAACCCTAATTTTATAATGGATTAAATGTTTAAAAACAAAAACTCTTAAATGCTTCCTTAATTGAACTACATAGCTAAGGTAAAAGCATAAGGGTAGAAAACCCAAGGTAACTAGGTAATATGTTTTCCCCTTTTGTATTTATCATCAACACAAAAGGCATTGGCGTGTAGCCCAATATGGACAACGACTTGGGTGGGATTAACAAGGAGGATAACGGATTAATTGCATGAATTCTAAAGAATCAACTTTTTTCCCTTTAGCATACGTGTACACGGAAAATTCTGTTTTGTTAAAGATAAATATGCTTTAAATTAAAGAAGTGTCATCTTAATGTTTTGATATGCACGTGGGAAAAGGGTGCGATCATGAAAAGACTAGTTTGAAAAAATAAACCCATTCCTACATAGTATTTCCCAAAGTGTATAGCAAAAACAACCCAATCCAAAATCCTTATAGTCTGGGAATGGAATACTAATATGGCATACCTTCTAGACAAAAATCTCGACTTTTTAGGGCATGCCAAGTATAATTATAGGGAAAATAAGAACTAAGGCCTTGTTTAGGAGTAGGGGGGAGGGGAGAGCTTTAAGGGGAGTGGGAAAGAGAGAAAGCCAGTACAGATCTTCCACCATAATTGATAAAGTAATTTTGTAGACAATGATAAGAGAATCCTTACGAGTAATATATTTTTAATTTTAAGACTATTATAAAAAGATGCAAATGATTTGGTTAAAAAAAAGAAGCAAATGATTTGAAGAATTTGCCTAAGCCCTCCCAAATCCTCCTCCAATATATTTTTTGAGTTCCTCAAAAATAAAAGTAAACTCTCCATGGTATATCCCTCATTCCATTTATCTTTCATCATTCCTATTTTTTTCAAGCCCTTTTCTCCCCTGCCTTCCCCTCCAAACTCCCAAACAAGGCCTAAGAGTGGAGTTTGAGGGACAAGGGGTACACAAATTGACCTTCATTCAAACATCAAACCAATAACCGAGATAAGATAATGGCAAAAAGAAATGACTTCATATTTGTAATGGTGCTCTCTGTTAGGAATTTTATTCAATTGTTTAGCACTCCTTTGACTTTAGATCTCCAGTCAATAGGAGGGCATTCCTGTAATTTCCTTTCCGTTTAGTTCTCTCTCTCAAGTGTATGTGTATAGCCGTATTGTAACTGTATCAGTAGAGAACTCACCCTTAATATAGTGAGCTTCTCTCAATTCAATACAATATACACTTTGCAATCTTTCAAGAACTGTGCAAAACTGATTCAACAAATTGGTACCAGAGCCCCATCACGGGGCTTGATACATCATTTCCGATCAAGAAATTTCAATTTCTTCATCTCTCTCAAGAATGGCGACGAACACGAACGGCAATGAGAACAATCACTACATCCAACCTTCAATTCCAAAACTGGATGGATATTATGAGCACTGGAGTTTACTAATGGAAAACTTCCTTCGATCCAAAGAGTATTGGTCTTTGATCGAAAATGGCGTAGTTGAAGCAACAGAGGGGGTTCCGGTGACTGAAGCATTGCAAAAGAAGATAGATGAGTCTAAACTCAAAGACCTGAAGGCAAAAAACTACTTGTTTAAGCGATAGATCGACCAACGCTCGAAACGATCTTGAAGAAGGATACATCGAAAGAAATCTGGGAGTCCTTGAAAGCGAAGTATCAAGGAAACTCGAGAGCTAAGAGAGCCTCTCTACAAGCTGCAAGAAAGGATTTCGAAGCGGTTGAAATGAAATTGGGCGAAACGGTGAGCGATTACATTCCTAGGGTTATGCAAATCGCTAATAGGATGAAGATTCACGGTGAAAAATTGGATGATGGTACGATTGTGGAAAAGATTTTAAGGTCTCTTTCCGAGAAGTATTACTACATCGCATGTTCAATTGCTGAATCCAAGGATACAGAGAAGATGTCCGTTGATGAACTCCATAGCTCGTTGATCGTGCGCAGCGCGAAATTACTGCGTTTTGGTAAAAATCGTGGAGAAGAGCAAGTCTTGAAGGCAATGATTCAAGAAAGAAACTCGCAAGTGGTGGAAAGCAGAGGCGGAGGGAGTGTAAGAGGAAGAGGTAGGGGGAAGGCAATCTGTGATACCGTAGAATGTTACAAGTGCAAAAAATTAGGGCATTATAGGAACGAATGCCCCGATTGGGACAAGGAGACAAATGCAAATTACATGGAGACGAGAATCGATGAACTGATGCTATTGATGACTGCATTGATAACAAAGAACATAATCAAACAAAGAAGTTTCATCTGCATCGTTGGTAAAGAACACAAAGCTCGGTATGGCATATTGATTCCAATTCTTTGCGTACATTTAATTTGTGATGATATGGATCTTGATAGTCTAGAACCAATGATGCTAATGACTAAGTGCGGAAATAAAGAAATTGATAAAGAAATGACATGGTATCTTGACTCTGTTTGCTCAAATCACATGAGTGGTGATAGAACATGTTTTATAAGTTTAGATGAATCATTCAAACAAAGTGTGAAATTAGGAAATGGTATGAAGTTGAATGTTGCTGGTAAAGGAAACATTAAGGTGAAGATGAATGGAATGTCTCATATGATATGTGATGTTTATTACATTCCTGAACTCAAAAACAACTTACTAAGTATTGGTCAGCTTCAAGAGAATGGACTCACAGTTCTGTTTGAAGGTGGAAAAGGGAATTGCAAGGTTTACCACTCTGAAAAAGGTTTGATTCTTGAATCAAAAGTGGCTCCGAATAGGATGTTCAAGTTACATGGAAAGAATATTGAGGAAAAGAAGCAAAGTGGTTCAAGTTCCAAGTGTCTTCAGGCATCAGTTGATGAAGCAATTCATCTGTGGCATTGCAGGATGGGTCACTTAAGCAACAAGGGACTGATCACACTACAAAGGCAAGGAATGGTACAAGGTCTACCTCAACTCACTCAAGACAGCAAAATCTGCACAGATTGTATGAAGGGAAAACAACACAGGCAGCCAATTCCCAAGAAGAGCAACTGGAGAGCAAAGGAGAGACTGGAGTTGGTTCATGCAGATGTATGCGGCCCAATTACCCCTGCTTCAAATAGTAATAAAAGGTATGTCCTATGTCTGATAGATGACTACTCTAGGAAGACATGGACCTATTTTATGCATGAAAAATCAGAAGCATTCTCTCATTTTAAGGCATTTAAGGTCATGGTTGAAATGGAAATAGGTTTAAAAATAAAATGTCTTAGAACTGATAGAGGGGGGAGTTTGTGTCAACTGATTTTGATCAATTTTGCATTGATTCTGGTATTAAAAGAAACTTGACTACTGCATATACTCCCCAACAAAATGGGGTTGTTGAGAGGAAAAATAGGACCATCATGAACATGGTTAGATGCATTCTTAGTTTTAAAGATGTTCCTAAGAGTTTTTGGGCTAAAGCTGTTAGATGGTCAGTGTATGTCCTGAATAGATGTCCAACTTTGTCTTTAAAAAATAAAACACCTGAGGAAGCTTGGTATGGACACAAACCATCAGTGTCACAACTTAGAGTTTTTGGGTGTATTGGACATGTTCATGTCCCAGATGCTAAGAGAAGTAAGTTAGAAGATAAGAGCAGAAAATGCATTTTGCTTGGAATTTCTGATGAATCAAAGGGTTACAGGATGTACGATCCCTTAGAGAGAAAGATTTTAATCAGCAGAGATGTAGTGTTTGAGGAGTTTGAGAAATGGAATTGGCATGAAGAAAGTCATCTTGATACAAGTTGTGAGCTGGATTGGGGAGAGAACAATGATTCATGTGAAATAGAAGAAAGTGAAGCTAGTGAAACAGATGAGAACAACAACAGTGAACCACAGGATGCAGACAATGGTGTGAGTTCTAGTGATGAGACAATGGAATCCTCTAGTGACAATGCTGAGGATGATGGGAATGTTGAAGATGATGCAGGTGATACAGGGACCAGAACCAGAAGGCCACCTGTGTGGCTTGATGACTATGACACTGTGTTCAACACTTATTCTGACATAGGAGAACTGAATGCAACAGATGCAGAGAACCCTGATCCTACGTGTTTTGAGTTAGCTATAAGAGACAAGAAATGGAAGCAAGCAATGATGAGGAAATTGCCTCAATAATCAGAAATGAGACATGGGAATTGGTGGATTTACCAAGTGATTCAAAGGTTATAGGAGTCAAATGGGTATATAAAACAAAGTTGGATGAGCTTGGGAAGGTTGAAAAATACAAAGCAAGGCTTGTTGCAAAGGGGTACTCACAAAAAAAGGGTGTGGATTACAATGAGATATTTGCTCCAGTTAGTAGATTGGACACTATAAGACTAATCATAGCAGCTGCTGCTCAAAGGAATTGGAATGTCTATCAGCTTGATGTCAAATCAGCTTTTCTCTATGGAAAGTTGAATGAAGAGGTATATGTGGAGCAACCAAAGGGGTATGTAGTGAAAGGGAAGGAATCCAAAGTCTATAGACTGCACAAAGCACTTTATGGGTTAAAACAAGCACCTAGAGCTTGGTTTAACCGCATAGAGAGCTATTTTGTGCAAAATGGATTCACTGCAAGTCCAAGTGAACAGACTTTATTTCATAAAGAAAATGAAAAAGGAGGTACTCTCATAGTTAGTATATATGTGGATGATTTGATTTACACTGGAAATGATGAAGACCTTATGAAAGAATTCAAAGCATCAATGAAAAAGGAATTTCTGATGACTGACATGGGAATGATGAAGTACTTTCTGGGTATTGAAGTCACTCAAACATCTGACTCAATACATATATGCCAAAGAAGATATGCCAAGGAACTATTGAGTAGATTTAAGATGGAAAGCTGCAACTCTGTGATGGTACCTATTGTTCCAGGAACTAAAATTGGCAAGGATGAAAAGGGTGTGGCTGTGGATGATAATTTGTATAAGCAGTTGATTGGTTGCCTGATCTATATGACAGCAACAAGACCGGACATTATGTATGTAGTAAGCTTGTTAAGTAGATTCATGATCTATATGACAGCAACAAGACCAGACATTATGTATGTAGTAAGCTTGTTAAGTAGATTCATGAGCAAGCCTACTCAAACACACTTACTTGCAGCTAAGAGGGTGTTAAGATACATTCAAGGGACATTTGACTATGGAATTAAATATGAGAAAGGACTTCAAACAGAGAAGGGTGATCATCTTCAAGGGTATACAGACAGTGACTATGCCGGAGATGTGGAGGATAGAAAAAGCACTTCGGGATACATTTTCTTGTTAGGAAAGGGAGCCATAGCTTGGGCTTCTAAGAAGCAACATATTGTCACACTTTCTACTACAGAAGCAGAATTTGTAGCTGCTGGAACTGCAGCTACACAAGCAATATGGCTGAGAAAAATCATGAAAGAACTGAAACTGAGCAATGAACACTGCATAGAGATATTTTGTGACAACAATTCTGCAATAAAGATGTCCATTAATCCTATATTGCATGGAAAGAGTAAGCATATAGAAGTAAGATTTCATTATCTCAGAGAACTCGTTAAAGCTGGGAGCATAAAATTGACATATTGTGGTACAAAAGACCAATTGGCTGATGTGTTTACCAAGGCTATTAGCAGAGAAAATTTCACAAGACTTAGAATCAGGCTCGGTGTGTGCAAGATACCAGATGTACACTAGTTACAACATCTATGGGTCTGCTATTGTGAACTGGATGTGCATCAGATATGCATTGGAAGCTTTTAATCAAGGAAATAAGTTTGATGATCACTATGTTCTGTATATGTTTGCTTTCTATCTGCTGTTTCACTGTATTTTTCCTTGTATTCTGAAAATTTCACAAGTTGTAATCTAGCTGTTTCTCTATGTAGTTGAGAACATCTAGCTTAAGGGGGAATTTGTTAGGAATTTTATTCAATTGTTTAGCACTCCTTTGACTTTAGATCTCCAGTCAATAGGAGGGCATTCCTGTAATTTCCTTTCCGTTTAGTTCTCTCTCTCAAGTGTATGTGTATAACCGTATTGTAACTGTATCAGTAGAGAACTCACCCTTCATATAGTGAGCTTCTCTCAATTCAATACAATATACACTTTGCAACCTTTCAAGAACTGTGCAAAACTGATTCAACACTCTCTTGATAGAAGATGGTGGAAGGAGATGATGTTCATGATGAATCTTGAAGGGGTGAGGGTTGAGTTTATTTGCTGCACAGTATCGGCGTAAACTTTTTTACAACCACAACCAATAATAATTACATAGTGGTATGGTTGACGTATAAGGTAGTTATTAATGGACTAACTTCTTTTTAATGACGTGTCAACTTGTAATTAGTAGATGGTGTAAAACACTTATACACATATTGTGTATTTAGGAGTGTTTAATGTAACATCTCAATGTTTATTTTGGATGTTTAATTGTGTGTTTAGAAGCTTAGATGATGACTGTGTCAAAAAAAGAAGCTCAGATGGCTAGGGTTTACTATAAGCTTTAGAGTAAAGAGTAACAAAAATATATAATTTTAGTTTTCCAAACTTTCATGGGGCGCAACGCAACCCTATCTAGTGTTCGCACAGTTGTGACACGACCATCGAGAGTTAGCACTGACGTTTCAGTGTGCATGAGAGCACATTGGACGTGTGGTTCATGATGCAACCATTCCTAGTGTTAAATATTGCGACATGAACACCCGATTCCAAATGTTACATTTGGAGTCAGTTAGTCTAAACACACAGACTCCAAATGTGCCATTTAGAGCCAGTTGTTTTGAACAACCAACTTCAAATGTGTCTTATATATATATATATATATATATATATATATTCATTTAATTCACTTCCAGAATTGGTCATTCACAAAAGATTACTAATATCCTATCACAAACCCAAAATTGATACTACTAATACAAATGCACTTTCTATTAATGTATACAAGAGAATTTGATACCAAAAAAACTTATTTTATTACAAGAAATTCTCAATAGATACAATATATCTCATCTCAGACCAAAATATGCAACTATACAATATAATTACAATATGAAAAATGTATATGAACCTAGTTTTGATTCTCAAGGATAACACGGTTCACCGAGATCAGTGTGGTTGCTCGACACCACACTAAGTTGATCCTTAATCGTACATGTTTCTTCCAAGACAAACTCAATAATTGGTGTTGAAGAAAGTCTAAGACATGAATTCGTATACTATTGCATTTTGACTTGTTTTTATTCTCCATCGAGAGATGAAGGGGACATTAGTAATTGAGCACCTAAAAGATCGCTCGATACTGCAAAAATCTACACAGAAATATACATATATATGCTAATAGTGTCAAGCGAAGAGTGTTCACTTCTTAATGTCCCTCCATTTCAAAATGGACATAAAAGCAAGCCAATATACAACAATATACAAATTTATGCGATATAACTTCTTCAACTAATCCAATCCTACTTATTGGGCGGCATGTCTTCGATCGAAAATATCATAAATGTAAATTTTAGGCAAAATTACACCAGGAGTCCTTTAAGTTATTTAATTGTAACAAGTTGGTCCTTTAAATTTTTTAGTACCACTTAGGTCTTTTAAGTTACATAATGTGTACATCGTTACTCCGTTTTTTTTTTTCATTTTTTGTAACAAAAAAGTCCAATTTTCACTAACAGAGCTGACGTGGCCGTGACGGAGGCTACCTATCATCTATCTTGTAAGAATTTGGTAAGATGTTTTTTTTTTGATAAGCAATGTTAGTAGGGGAGGGGGGAATGTTAGTTTCCCACGTTTGAACCCAGGACCACCTTCTTGCACTCGTTTGGTGCACTCCTTCGGTATCCCTTAGCTCGCCAACTGAGCTACCTACCCGGGATGAATTTGGTAAGATATAACTGTATACAAATTCATGCAATATAACTTCTCCAACTCCAATCCTGCTTCTTGAATTTGTCTTGGAGAAATACGAGTAAAGATCTACTTAGTATAGTGTTGAGCACTAATTCTACTACTTGATGTATTGGGTCGTGTCAAACAACCATACTAATCTTACTTCTTGAATTTATTGAGCGGTGTCGAGTAACTCTCATTATTAAAATCCATAATTTTAGGGTGTAATAAAGGGTATCATTTGCACACAACTACAGAGACTAATCCCTCGAGCCGAGTAAGACCACAATGGGTGGCAAAACTCTCCCTCGATTAAAAGTTTTAACATTACTGCATTTCCAATGCTGAATTTGAATCCAAAACTTTGTTTAAGTTAAAAAAAACTCAAACTAGATTATCCAACCGCTCTTAGGTACTATTCTAAAAGTTCCTCACTTGAAAAATATCATAAATATTAAATTAAACATTAGTACTATTTCCCAAGCATTTACTAGTTTATGTGGAAGCATTTACTAGTTACTACTCCGTCTGTTTTCAAGTATAAGAAAATATATCCACTTTTTTGTTACTAAATATAAGTAAGTCGTTATAAAAGTAATCAAAACTAAAGCAAAGAATGAGAGAAGGAGAGAATTTGGGAGTGTTTGTATTTCTCTTTTCAAGTGTACCTTTACATATGAGAGTGAGCCCTATTTATAGGGTGGGAATTAGAAATTGAGTAGTCACCCATAAAGGCTACTACACAATGGAGAGGAGGCCGGGGAGAAACTCAATGGACATCCAATATCTAATTTTCATAACACTCCCCCTTGGATGTCCATTGAGGATATGCCTCATTAAAACCTTACTAGAAAAAACCCAGTGGGAAAAAATCTAGTGAAGGAAAAAGAGTACATATCCTTTTACAATGTTTATTTATTTCTCCCCTCATCCAAACAATCATTTTTGAGGCTGGCCGAGACCAATCTTTTGTACCAAAATTGTTCAAAAATCACCGCTGGGAGTGATTTTGTGAAAATGTCCGCAAGATTATCACACGAACGAATTTGTTGAATGCTTATATCACCATTCTTACAAGATCATGAGTGAAGAAGAATTTTGGAGAAATATGCTTTGTTTGATCTCCTTTAATGTAGCCTTCTTTCAATTGAGCAATGCATGCGATATTATCTTCATAGATTGTTGTTGCATCTATTCTTCCTAAGACAAACCACAAGTCTCTTGTATGTGTTGAATCGAGAGACCTTAACCAAACACATTCCCGACTTGCTTCATGTAGTGCTAAAAGTTCGCATGATTTGATGATGTTCTTTGTTATGGTCCTGCATTTCACAAATCTCCATGAAATTGTTTGTACCACCACAAGTAAACAAGTAACCTGCTTTGCATCTACCATTATGAGGATCGGACAAATAACTTTGCATCTGCATAACCTGTTAGCTCTAATTTGGGTACTTTGGAATAAAACAAACCCATATTCATTGTGCCTCTAAGGTAACAAAGTATATGTTTGACTCGTTCCAATGTCTTCGTGTGGGGTGAAGTACTATATCTTGCTAATAAATTAACGAGAAAATGATATATCGGGGCGGGTATAATTAGCAAGATACATTAGTGCTCCAATTACAATCGAGATATGGTACTTCGAGGACCAAGTGGCTCTTCACCCTCCTCTCGAGGTCTAAAGGGATCCTTTTCCACATCTAGTGATCTAACTACCATTGGAGTAGACAACGGATGAGATTTGTCCATGTAGAAACGTTTTGATATTTTTGCTACATAAGCCTCTTGATGCACAAAAACTCCATTTTTCAAATGCTCAATCTGTAATCCTAGACAAAACTTTGTATTTCCCAAATCTTTCATCTCAAATTCTTTCTTTAAGCAATCTATAACTTTTGGAAGCTCTTCAGAGTTCCAATAATATTTATGTCATCAACATAGACAAAATTATTATGGCAAATTCTTTTCTGATCTTTTATAAAAATACATGGACAAATGGGGTCATTTGTGTATCCTCCTTTAGCAAATATTCACTGAGGCGATTATACCACATGCGTCCAGACTGTTTTAGCCCGTAGAGAGACTTATTCAATTTGATGGAGTAGTTCTCTCGAGATTCAGAGTTATGTGCCTCAGGAAGGTTAAATCCTTCAGGGAGCTTCATGTAAATGTCACTATCAAGTGAGCCATATAAATAGGCTGTGACAACATCCATCATATGCAAATTAATCCCTTCATGTGCTACAAGGCTCATTAAGTACCTAAAAGTACTTGCATCCACTACTGGTGAATATGTTTCATCAAAATCAATTCCAGTCTTTGCAAAAACCTCGAGCAACAAGTCGGGCTTTATATCTTGCAATTTCCCCATTCTCATTCCGTTTTACACAAAGACCCATTTGTATCCAACTGGTTTGACACCATCAGTGTTCGGACTACTGTCCAAAAACTTTTAAACTTGTAAAGCAAATTTAATTCTGCTTCAATTGCATCTTTCCATTTTGGCCAATTCTCACTTTGTCTACAATCTTTAATGGATTTTGGCTCATGATCCTCATTATCATTCATCACATTTAGCGATATATTATATGAAAAAGCATCATCAACGTTGACTTCTTGTCGGTTCCATTGTATTCCACTAGTGACATAATTTATTGAGATCTCTTTATTTTCATGAATTTTAGGTACCTGATCAGTCTCTTTTGGGACTGTAATTTCAATTATGTCTGTAGACTCTTTGAGAGTTTCTATATCCTCCTCTGGACCATCTTTCTTTTTAGCTCATTTTCTTGTTCGAGGATTTTTATCTTTGGAACCGACTGGTCTACCACGCTTCAGGCGCGGTTGAGACTCATTTGCAATATCAGATTGTCTAACAGGGACATCTATTTTTATTGGAGCATTAGCAGCTGGTGTATATGATTTGGTTACACCTTTTGGATCAGTAAATGCATTTGGTAATTGATTTGCTAAGTTTTGCAAATGAATTATCCTTTGAACTTCAAGTTCACATTGTTTAGTTCGAGGATCAAGATGAGACAGGGATAATTCATTCCAACTGATCTCTTTTTTTAGCTGCTTATTCTCTCCCCCTAATGTTGGGAAATTTGATTCATCAAAATGACAATCAACCAATCGAGTCAGAAAATGAATCTCCCATTGTTGGTTCAAGATAATTTATAATGACGCGAGATTCATATCCAACATATATTCCCAACCTTCTTTGTGGACCCATCTTAGTGCGTTGTGGTGGAGAAATTGGAACATATACCGCACAACCAAAAATTCGAAGATGGGAAATATTTGGTTCTTGACCAAAAACTAATTGTAAAGGGGAAGAGTCATGATAACTAGTTGGCTTTGATGCGAATCAAGTTTGCAGCATGCAAAATTGCATGTCCCCAAGTGGAAATTGGAAGTTTGCACCTCATGAGAAGTGGTCTTGCAATTAACTTTATACGCTTAATAAATGATTCTGCAAGTCCATTTTGTGTATGTACATGTGGTACAGGATGTTCAATGTCAATTCCAATGGACGCACAATATTCATTAAATGCTTGAGATGTAAACTCAGCAGCATTATCAAGACGTATTTTCTTGACGGGATAATCAGGGAAGTGAGCTCTTATTCGAATTAGTTGAGCTAGCAATCTCGCAAATGCTTGGTTGCGAGTTGACAACAAGCAAACATGTGACCATTTTGTCGATGCATCAATTAAAACCATAAAATATCTAAATGGTCCACACGGTGGGTGTATTGGCCCACAAATATCACCATGTATACGTTCTAAAAAGTTAAGAGATTCACTTTTAACTTTTGTTGGTGATGGTCTAATTATCAACTTCCCTTGTGAACAAGAGGTACATGAGAATTTATTGGATTGAAGAATCTTCTGGTTCTTCAACTGACCACATGAATTTTCAATTATTCTTCGCATCATTATAGACCGGGATGGCCCAACCTGGTCATGCCAAACAACAAATTTTTGTGATTTGTAAACTTCCTTCATACAACAACGTGTGTTTCAATTGCACCGATATAAGTGTAGTACAAACCAGGAGGAAAAGGCGGGTAGCTTTTCCACTACACTTATTTTTTCCAAAGTATGTCTTGTTATATAGAGATATTCAATATCTCCTTCATCTCTTGTTTCAATATGATATCCATTTAGACGAATATCTTTGAAACTTAATAAATTTCTACTAGACTTAGGGGAATATAATGCATTTTCAATGCGTAAATTTGTTCCCCGAGATAATAGTATATTACCTCTTCCAGAGTCTTCAATTATCTTTGAAGAGCCAGATATAGTACTAACGTCGGTTTTTCGCTTTACTAAATAAGAGAAATATTTTGCATCCTTTAAAATTGTATGGGTAGTTCCGCTATCAACGAGACACATATCTCCATTATTTATGCTAGTGTCAATACTCATTCTATCCAAAGAGAAAGAAAAAAAATGATAAGAGATAAGCATGAGAAGGAATAACAAATTTATGATTGACTTATTTGAACATAATCTATGGAAGTTGAAAACACACTTGAATATAAAAATTTATTATTATTATTATTATTATTATTATTATTATTATTATTATTATTATTATTATTATTACCGTCATGTTCATAAGCAAAATGAGTTTCAATCCTTTTATCTTTATTTCTAAGGGACTGTTAATAGAGATCAACGAGATGTTTTGATGTACGACAGTACGACCCCAATGACCTTTGCCTCCACAATTGATAGCAAATATTTTCATTGATTTTGCTACTCTGCCCACCTTTTTCATTTTTCAAACATTTTTCCACTTCTGGTGAAAAGAAAATGTGTTCGTGTAATTTCCACGGAGACTATGATCAAGACCACGACCACGTGTTTGCCTATAGTGATTGTGTGTTGCTACATTCACTTCTGGGAAATGAAGCATTAGTGGTGGGACGAGCCTCATGATTTTTAATCAAAAATCATTATTTTGTGATTGTGTGTTGCTACATTCACTTCGGGGATTGTAGCGCGCGGTACTATAAGGATGAGCCTTATTATATTCCCATGACTTTTAGCTTAACACCATAGTCGAGTAATAATATTTCTAGGAAGAAGAAAGAAAAAGGTGATAAAGTTATATATAGAATAATAATGCTACAATAATAGGAGAGATCACATATGATGGTAGAGTCTGCAAATTGGTAGTTTACGACCACTTCTTTCATACAACAATAATCTTACATTTTAGGCAACGATAATATATCTTTATTCATCATCCTTCTATATTCTATCATCCAAGATCCATTTGACATAATCTTATATGAAGATCAGAGAAGTAACTAGCAAAATAATGTAGGAACTTTACATGAATAACATGTAATCATCCATAAAATTTCAGGTCCATTATCTTACTAAAAATCCTTATAAAAAAACTTATATGATCATAATCAGATAAAAGAAATCCTAATAAGTGACACAATTCTCCTGGGAAATTAAAGGTCAAGGATAAAAAAATGAATTCTTCGAATTCTGCTATATAACACTTTCAACCTTTTATTATCATCATCAAATTAAAAGGAATACAAATCTATTAAAACTTAAAAATAAAACAAGTGACTGTTCAGATATCATAGGTTTGAAAGAAAAACAACATTATAGAATTAGAGTAAAACAAAATTGATAACTATATAACACAACAACTAGTATCAAGAGACTACTAGAATAGATCAAATGTAACAATACATCACAATTGATCATCATATACCAACTGATCGGTCTCATGGAAAGAGACGGGAGATAGACTTTTATTTCACCTTTATATATAGTTAATAAAGCATAAGGTTAATGGAAAACAACAAAGTTTATTGTTTAGGAATACCAACGTCAAACAATATGTTCATATTCAGGAAATTCATGGATGGTGGCAGTATAGAAAAACCAACACCAAAGTTTAAGCCACTATAGAGAGTAATATCATAGAAGAAGTTAGAACCAATACTACCTTAAGATCTTTAGAAATACCGTCGATAACGTGTTATAAAAGTAATCAAAACTAAAGCAAAGAATGAGAGAAGGAGAGAATTTTGGAGTGTTTGTATTTCTCTTTTCAAGTGTACCTTTACATATGAGAGTGAGCCCTATTTATAGGCTGGGAATTAGAAATTGAGTAGTCACCCATAAAGGCTACTACACAATGGAGATGAGGGGAGAAACTCAATAGACATCCAATATCTAATTTTCATAACATAAGTCATATTTTTTTCACTTATAATATCTCAACTCAACCCCTATTTATTACACTATTTATACTTTTACTAATACAAAAACTTTTTATTATATTACTTTTACTTTTATTAATGTAAGAATAAATAGAGATAATTTAGAAAAAATATTTTTTTTTCTATCTTTTCTTTTTTCTTTTTACCAAAATCTTTTGTTAAAAAATGTGCCTAACCGCCATTTAATTATAATTGAAAGCTGGGGGAGTACTAGTTTAAAAGGATAACTATGAGTGAATATTTTTTTTTTGTTCAAAACTATGAGTGAAATTTGAAACTTGTCAAATTATCAAATGATTTTAGATATGGGGTTGCTTACGAAATGATGAAGGGAGCATGAGGTAAGAGAAAGAGATAAGGGGCATAACCGTAAAAGTGTGTTGTTGAAGAGACAAAAAATCTGTTCAAGGAATACGGACACATTGACAGTGACCCTAAAAGTCATAGGACACGTCAACAATTACAACAACTTTAGTCAAACAACAAGTAAACAACCTTCTCCACTGTTTCCTATGCATTGCCGAGATTGATAGATTCTCTCTCAACTTCTTTTTAATTTAACTAATCTAAAAATCTCTCTCTCTCTCCTCTATAAAATTATCTCGTGTGAATAGACAATTTAGGTATAAAAAATGTACTACTCTTTTTATCTCAAATTATTTGTTGTTTTAGCAAAATTAATTTGTCCCAAATTGATTATTGTTTTAGAATTTCAATGAAATTTTTAATGTTTTTTTACTACCAATCTTTCACTACGAGATGTGCATTAAATACACCCAAATGTTAATTTTAGTTATAAGTCTTTCATCTATAAATAAATAGATGTCTATTTTGCTTCAATTTTTTTTACTCCAACTTATGATTTCTATCTGTGGATAACAATCATGCTTGGAATGTAAGTGTTATATAAACATTATATTTAGTTTTTCCTATATTTTTTTTGACAAAAACTAATTGTTCAAATTTAAACATTACTATTTATTATATTAAATTTAATTGTTCATATTTTAATTCATTAGCCAAGGCTTTAGACAATTCTTACCTTATTCCTTTTCCTTTTTAGATTTAGACAATAATTTTATTCGATCGATGCTTTTGATTGCAACTTCATAATATATTATTTGTACCAAAAAAAACTTCATAATATATTATTTATAGTATTATATATAAAATAATTAATGACATAATATGATCATATGCTAATATTTATATATCATGTATATTTGAAAATTGTTTTGAATTATAGTTCGATTAATATAATAACTAGTTAAAAGTATAAGCAATTGAAATTAAATTCTCATTGAATTAGAAAATATTTAAGTTAAGACCATAATTAATTGGCTCACTATCTGACTTGTTTAACAACTGGTCAAGCTCAGTTTTTAAAGCATGAAAGCATTTATTGAAGTTGAAATTGAATAAAAAATCAACTACTACGTCTCTTTCTCTCTCTCCCCTTTCTAGAAGCATGCTCCCTGCCAAATGTGATTTGAATTTGCAGCTATAGCCTTTTGACCAAAATGAATAATATTTTGAAACTCCTTGCTTAACTAAAACACTACTCATGTGTCACATGCTTTCAATCATAAATATAAGAAATAAATGAATGAAATCATTTACTAGCATTTAACATATTTAAAAATAGGTAAAATATTTTTATAAATTGAGAAAAAAAAATACATTTTTTATATTTAAACTAGGGTATGATCATATTGCCAAAACTATTTTTAAATATATTAAATCACAATTACGTGACTCTTGAAATAGTTTGATTTATTACCTGGAGGATATGGCCCAGGACCAGGTGTATGTATTATTGTTCCTGAAGCAAACAGTGTCACTGTGTCTGTTATTGATTAATGAAGCAGCACCGTCCGTTGACTATGGTGAGTATGAATGAATATGGACGGTGTCAGATGCATCATCGTATCATCATGCATGGCAGTTCAATGAAAGTGATCCACGTTGTATTTCTGTGTGCGTGTGATTGTCTGAATGGATCCAAATTCGACAATTTTTGGAGACTAAAAGTGTCAAAAGTCTACAATTTTGGATTTAAAAATGTTATTTTTAATTAACTCAGTGGTTTCGTGATGACATAGTCGTTTAGGGTAAAAAATAAAAAATATTACTGATTGTACAATCAAGTACAGGCCACCATGTCTGACTTTTGCCGTAATAGAATTTGATTTGTATGTGGTTCGTGCTGATTGTATGCAATTGTAGTGAATTTGATATTGTTCAATCTACTAGAATTTGTATCTGAATATGTAAATTTTACTCTTCAATACTTGATATTTTTGTCTCACTAGTAAAAAAATAGGTAATGTTTTGTGATTTAACGCTAGTTTTATGAAATAATTAGTATTAAATACAAAAACGCACAGTGACATCTTTATAAATAAAATATAAAATATAATAAGCACGTTATAAGCAACAAATACAATACCATATGTTAGTAAATGCTTGGTGTGGATACGTGCTAGCTAGTTGTTCCCTAATACTCGGCGTGGATTTGTTCAACGGATTTTAAAATAATATAGCGCTAATTACAATTGCACGTCGGATGTTTTACAATAACCTGTGTTAATACCTTCAGAAAACTTTAAACGCGTACGGAGACCCTTCCACGCCAGCCGGTTTTATGTTAACAACCAGTATGGTATAGTCTTTACACAGATATTATTCCACCCTTTATTAAGTCCATTTACTCACTCTTTTTTCCCACAACACTCAAACCCCAGTCCCTGGTCTCCTTGCCTCTCCTTGTCATGCTCATCATCCGCGTCATCACGTTTCATCATTCTCATTGTCGCTTTCTATTAAGCCATTGAGGCCATGAAGGAGATGATAAAGTTCCAAGAATGAATTTCAATTGAAAGAGATAAAATTGGAAAAATAAACTCTATTATTTGATTGATGGTACAATGGTATTATATACAAGTGTTTAACTATAGTTAACTTTAGTTAACTGCAGTAGAAAATCAACTACACATGTAACAACTTTTAAACTAACCTAGTTAAGTTAGTTAGACACTAACTAACTTCTAAACTAATATAGTTAAGTTAGTTAGACACTAACTAATTTTCTAATTCCTAATACTCCCCCTCAAGTTGGAAGAGAGATGTCAAGATCTCCCAACTTGGAGATGAGATGCTAATACAAAGTCAACCACAGATCCAAATATACAACAAAAGCTTCATCCTCAACAATGCAACCATGTAAAATAGCACCATGACCCAATGCACTGACATACAAAACACCATGGTTGTAGCTCTTATTCGACCAGGAAAGATTTCTCGTACAAACACATACAGTCTTCGTTGTATACCAGAAAATGGTTGTAGCTCTTATTTGAAATTCCACTAGACATGTCACTTCCAAATGCAAGAGCTGAATCAGAAAATGCTTCAAGATGGGCCCTTCTTGTGTGTACTTTTTTTGTTGCCCTTCCATAAGCTATACCATGATGTTTGTCCCAAAAAATCTTTCAGAGTAGAAAATCCAAAAAATGTCATATACACGACTAGGCAAAAGAGGAGCATTGCGCAAATCTTGATGTTTGGAAGCAGCACATGGCTTACAAATGCAATGCATATATATATGCCCAACAAATTGTTCAGTATCCAATGACCAGAAACAAGCCAAGCAACAACTATAAAAGAGTATGCAAACAATAGCATTCCTTGGATTCATGTAAAAGATTTAGAGCAACAGCGTTAAATAAGGAGACAAGCAAAAAATATCTCTGTGAGGTATTTCAACGAACAACTTGAATGCTGCCTGATTCAAGATCGAGAACAAAATTGAAACTCAATCCAAAATGTAATTAGAACTCCGCTTCAGATCACAATCATCGGGAATCAGAATGAAATGAGAACAATGAAGCGAAATCGAAAAACTGATGTGCAAGAATAGCAAACGGAAATGATGGTTACCGATACAAGAATGACAAATAATTTGTGTCAAACGAATTAGAAATGGAACCAACGAAAGCAAGTTGCACAAACAGAAACTCTCAAAGACGCGAGAGGAAGGAGAAAAATGCGATTCTGATTGAAAAACGAATGATAGAATCAAAATCGATTCAAAGAAGTTGCGAAATCGAAATGGGGGAAAAAGCAAAAAAATAGAGGAACGCACAAAACGAACAATGAAATGCGTTGAATTAAATAAATGAAACTGCGAAATTGCAAATCAAATGCAAGAATCACAAGAGAAGAAGGAGAAATCACGAAACTAATAAAATGAATATAAAATTAAGAAATTCTTATCATACCGCAATGAGCCCCATTCTTCATGAATCGCAAACTAGTAAAAGACATTCGCGTGAAGACAATGGAGGAATCATTGAGGAGAAAGGAACGTGGAAGCTATATCGCTCTTGATACCATATTAAGCCATTGAGTCCATGAATGAGATGATAGAGTTCCAAGAATGAATTTCAATTGAAAGAGATAAAATTGGAAAAATAAACTCTATTATTTGATTGATGGTACAATGGTATTATATACAAGTGTTTAACTATAGTTAACTTTAGTTAACTGCAGTAGAAAATCAACTACACATGTAACAACTTCTAAACTAACCTAGTTAAGTTAGTTAGACACTAACTAACTTCTAAACTAATATAGTTAAGTTAGTTAGGCACTAACTAATTTTCTAATTCCTAATACTTTCTAATAGCACCTCAGTGGAATACTTTTTGCAATGTTAGTTTGCTTGGTTCATCTTCTCAATTCTTCTTTGTTTACTTACATTTGTTTTTTAACTTCTTCATACGGTTTTATATATTATATGTTTCTGTTGAATAATATCGTGTGGTACGAAACAAAGAGTACTGATGTTTCTGAAATGGTTTTCTTCATTCAAGTCATTAGCTGGTGGTGTATTTTTATTAAGCGAGTTTTATAGTGTAATTCTTACATTTCATTGTATACAGTTTTCATTATATATTTCATTCTATCTGTACCCATGCAACATAGACTATATATGTTCTAAGATTTATGGATCTATCTGTTTTATGTCTAATATATTCCGTTTATCTTTTATGATTAATCTATTTGATTTATGTTTTCACTTTGAATAACATTTTTACCCAAAAAATTTTTACCCAAAAAATAACTTGAATATCATTGTGATTTTAGTGCGATTATGCGTTGTATATCATTATCGAGCATTGTTTGTTCTGCCTACTTTACCAAATCAGAACAAGTGGCTCAAGGACTCAAGGGGAAATGACATGACACATAGATGCATTCTTTTATATGCTTCAACTTCCTATTTACAAGGAATATTTTGATGCATTCTTTTATATGCACACTAGAAACAGACACCAAATGCACAAATCATCCAAGGACCATTTTGATGCACCAACACTTGACATGTGACGTCATGCTTAGTCATGAGGAGCAGACCAACTTGCAAAATTCGGTGCCTACTATTGGAGACTTGTCTTGAAGAAACCATTCATTCAAGGACATATGGCACTTTACCATTGGACCACCCCATGTGATATCATGTGAAACATCAACTTGCTCATGGATGGTCTGAAAAGTAACCATGGTTTCCTGATCTTGGTTAACTTTGGCGCCAAAGATTACCCTCGCATGAAGGAAAGCTCTTGGCCTATATATAGAAGCACTTCTCTTCATTTCAAAGCATCCAAGCATCTAAGGATCACATATCTTCTTTATATTTGTAATCTAGTTTTATTTTTTAGTTAGTTTCTGAAGTGTAAGAAGGTAAGGAAGGACTTGACACTTTCTTCCTTCACTTCTACTTGGAGGAAACTTGTGTAAGGATTTTGTATCATACTTCAACTTGGAATCTCATGCAAAAGATCTCCTACTTGTGTAATCTCTATCTATTTGAGTTCTTTTGTAATATTACTCATTATATCATGTTCCTTACAAATTCTCTCTATTATATAATGAGTAATATGAGCTAAATTCCTTTAGTTGAGATGTTGTAGCCTTGTAATGATCTTCTAAGCAAGTGAATGTGTTTTATGCAGTGTGTGCACTTTAGCTCTTGTGTAATACTTCTTTCAAAGCTTATTTTGAATTTTATCACTTTAGAATAAGTAGACTTGTAACAGCGGACATGGGTTACATTTAAGAAATCAAGAGATAATGAGAATAAGTGTTTGTAACAACTTCTTTGTTAAACTTGTTTTAATAAGGAAATGAATGTTAAAACCATGTTAAGTCCTAGACATAGGATAACAGTTCTTAGGGTGAAACAATGGATGCTTAAGAGACAAGAGTGAACCTACTTAGCATGCCTAGACATAGGAAGCTTGTAATGAAACTCTGAAGAAAGTGTCTGAAAGGCACATACTGATGCAGCTGCACCTAGTGTACCTACACCACATAAAACACTAAAACTCTTAGAAGTGACTTCTTTAGTGAAAACATCTCAACTATCATTTCTCACTGATTCCTTACACATTTTATTGTTTGTTTATACTTTGTTAATTCATTTTCAATACTCCAACCAACTGTGAGTAGTGTAGACACACTAAGTGTACACTCTAACTATACAAAACTTTACATAATCCATGCGGGTTCGACCTATTCTTATCATTATATTACTTGTTGGACTATGTATACTTGCATATTTTTTCCACACCAGTTATATTGGTGGCGGATGATAACGCTCCTAACCGAGTTCATGGTATTAATAATATATTGTTTTATCTACTCAGGAGGTAGAAGCAAACACAGACCCTCTACTTGGTAGGGTGGCTGGCATGGCTATGGCATGTAATGATAAGCAACTTGGTTCTAATTCCCGTGCAAATCCTGAAGAATCCCTTCAGGCTCAGAATCTATCCTGTGCAAATACTCTTATTGTTGTGGCAAAAGTTAGTGCTATTACAGGTACTAATACTTAAACAGGTTTACCTCTACCGGTTGCGCTTCATGTCCCTCATGAGATATCTCCCTCCGTTGGGCACTCTCCAGTGAATACTCACAGTTTGGACGGGCTGATGGTTCGTTCCTCAACAAATACGTCTCCAAATCAACGATTACATGGGGTAGATTCATCCTCCTCTCAACCTCTTACTACAAGGCTTGATTAACATAATGCCTAGCCTAGGGGTCCGATGCTACATCTAACTCAGTGGCCGGTAGCCGCCGACATGGGAATTTTAGAAAAGCTTTGGGGTGATTTGTCAGATAATGATGCTGGAAATAATTACTTTGAACCGGTGGTGACCAAGTCCCAAAAGGCGAACAAGCTTGATTTTCTTAATGTCGCAGAGTCAACTGCTACTTCATCTTCAGTAATAGCATCTGACATGAGAATCTTAGGAAAGTTTTGGGGTGAGGTTTCAGATGATGTTTGGGATCCTGTGGCTACCGATGCGCAAGGAACTGCTGTGATGGTTGATAATTTTGAACCAGTTGTGTCCAATACGCAAAAGAATAAATTGACGCAAAAAAGTAAATTGATTGTTGGATATAACACTCGTTCACGGGCAAACTCTGTTTCTGTCTCCTTTTAAGGTAGTAATTGTTTTGTAGGTGCTCAAGCTATCTTATAATTGTCTCTAGGATGGTTTTTTTTATGGGGGTCTTCTTGTTAGGGCTCTCAGTATTGGTTTGATTATCATAGGTTTTTATCATCTTTTCTTGCCAAATGTATTAGTCTAGTCCCTATGTGGCCTCTTCTATGTCTTACTTATCTTTTATCTTTTTTAATAAAATTGGGGGGGAAGTACTCTTTTTTCTACTTGTTGTTTCTTAACATGAGAAGGTTTTGATGATGCTTCCTTCCTTCTATTTGCCTAAAAAAAAAGTGAACCAATAGAATTGATGAAAATCCAAAATCACATTATTTGGAATCACAAAATGGTATTACATAATTAAGATTACACGATTTCCTAAATTTTTGTATTATATCAAAATACACTAAAGCCTCATCCAAAACGAATCTAGCAACAATGAAAAATAAATGAGATTCAATTATTGAGATTGTGAAACTTTAAACAAACTTAAAGGATCAACATGAAACAAAATATCTCTTACGATGAATTTGATTTTAATCCACAACAAACAACGACTTTAGTAAAACTCAAATTTGCAACAATGATTAATATATACTTATTACTAGTACATCTCAAAACAAATTTAGCAAAATCCATCATTAAATCTCTTGAGGAAGAGTTTTGCTATCTATTGTGATTCTATTCAGGAAGAATTAATCTCAGCAGTTGCATGCAAAATACTCAATATAAAAATAAATAAAAAACTTGCAAGCTCGAGTGTATCAACATAGCCCTGTAATTTGGAATGGTTTTCGAACTCACAATAATTGGCAGGATTGGTGCAAATAATTGGGAAAGATCAATAGAAAAGAAAGGAATAACGTAAGAGAGGGTGCATCCTACTACCATCATACATGAGCATGACATTACTTTTCCCTTTCCAATCTTCCCTTCTCCCATATTGGACGAAATACATTTTTTTTGTGATAAAAGAGGCATTGTGTGGGGGCACAAAGGAATCTTCTTCATCTCCTTTTTCATCCAAACAACAAACGTAGCTTTCAAATGCTTACGTGATTGCATTCGTCACCTCTTTTTCTTATATTGGTCCTTGTTTCCTCCCTCCATAGCAATTATTATTCCACGTCTTTGAAGTTTGAAGAGTTTGAAATCTAGTGACGCACCACCTCATCCAAATTATCTCTACAAACTCTTTGAGTGATTTCAGAGTGACTTTGATTTTGTTTGGCAAAAAATAGTGAATAACAGATAAACGAATAGTAGATGAATCGATAGTTGATTACATTTAAAGTGTTTTGTAAAATTAGTTGTTGGATTAATTTTATAATTATAAAATGATATAAATAAACATTTGTATCTTAATGTTTAAATATGAGAGTGAATATTTATTTAATGAATAATAAATGAGGATTTTGATTAAAATAATAAAGGTAAAGTTGAGAGAGAAAATGAAACGCTATAAATAAATTATAAGCTCAAATGTTCTTGATAGCGTTTGAAAAAACACATAATAATTTCTACTCAAAAACGCTTATAAACTCGCTAAATCATGCCAAACATTTAAAATTATCATATATAATTTAAATAGATTAACGTTGATGAAGAACCTTTATCTTTTATTTTATATTCTTAACAATAAATGTAATTTACATTTATAAGGATATTCATGAGATTAAACGCTTGTTTGTTAAAGATTAAAAAATAAGTGATTTTGTTGTTAAATAATTTATAGATTAGTTTTTAGAGATTTTAAGAAAATGAGAAATTGTTTTGTGTTTGTGTAATATATTGAAAATCACTTATTTTCAAAATAATAAAAAAATCATTCTTAGAAAAAAGTTTTGTTGAGGAGTTGCTCAAAACAAATTCTCATTCTTAGAAAAATCATTTTCTTACCTAATAAGTACATGATTAACTACATGAATGATATTTAATTAGATACATGGCTAACTATATGTCTATGAATGTATTTGCTATAATATTCTTACTTTGTTATATTAATTTAAAAAATTTAATTAAATAATTTTCAGTAAAAAAGATTAAAATCAGTTGCTTTCCTTGTAATTTTAATAAATTAAAAGAACTATGAGGAAAAATATTAAATGAAAGGACTTTGAGGGGTAATATAAATGTATAGTTAATCTTACACTATAAAAATTAAAATTTTAAGTAATCTTAAAGTAGATAAGCTGAGTATTTAAAACTTTATTTGATACTGTAGTAACGAGATGTTGGCTGAGTGGAAGCAATTCAACACGATAAGAGGAGAACCTTGAAAACTAGAGTTTGAATTTTTGTGGAGTCACTCTCAATGAGAGGTTGAAAAATCTTACCCAATCAATCCAAATGCAAATTAGCCTCATAGCAATCCCGAGGTGTAAGTAGTATGTGGTGGATCCCTCCGTTTTTATATATATTTTTGGCTTAAATACGTTTTTCGCACTGAAAAAGGGTGTGTTTTGGTTTCTGCATATGAAAATCTGAAAAATTTTGGCGTTCTTTCATACATTCTTTCGGACGTTAAAAAAACATCGTGTCGTGTCACACAAAATTTTGGTTTTACCCCTGCAAATTTTTTTTTTTTTGTAAAAGCCCATGTTCTTCTTCCTTAACCTTCTTCTTCCTCCTCCTTCTTCCTTCTTCTTCTTCCTCTGTTTCTTGAGAGGATTTTCTCGAAAAGCACCGGACTTTCTCTCGGAGGATTTTCTGCATGCACAACCAACTCCTTCTTCGTCCATCTACAACACAACCAAAAACCAGACTAATCTCTCTCCTTATTCCTCAAAACAATGACTTCACCTGCAAACATCAAACAGAAACACAGATGCCAAAATTCAAGATTCAAGAAACTCAGAAAGAAGTGAAAAAATGGAATCAAAATTTTAAAGAAAAGGGAAGGTGGGTTTGTAATGAGCTTTGCTTAGAATTCAATTAAATTCAAATCAGTTCTATCTATCTACCTCTATATTTTGACTTGTAGTGAAGTTTTCCAAATAAGGGTAGTGCTTTGAATGGAAGCTTGAAAGGGATCACCGCCACTTATTATTATTATTATTAAATAAATACTACTACCATACAACACAACAACAACAATAATTTATCTTCACTTTAACCAAATGATAGTTTAGTAAACTTGATGTTTTATATATAAACCGGTTTGAATTCAATTAAAATGATGAACAAAGTTTTAAAAACAAGACATTTTGATTTTCAAATGGTTAATGAGTGGAGAAACCGAGAATGAAAAAGAAGAAGAGAAGAAAGAAAGCAGAGGGAAGAAGAAGGAAGAAGAAGAAGGAAGAAGAGAGGAGGAAGAAGAAGAAGAAGAAAGAAGAACATGGGCAATTAAAATAAAAGAAGAAGAGAAAAGAAAGAAAGAGGAAGAAGAAGGAAGGAAGAAGGAGGAGGAAGAAGAAGAAAGAAGAACATGGGGCTTTTTACAAAAAAAAAAAAAAATTTGCGAGGTAAAACCAAAATTTTGTGTGACACGTATGTTTTTTTAACGTTTGAGTAACAAGGACTAACGCCAAAATTTTGGTATTTTGCAAGGGCTTTTACAAAAAAAAAAAATTTGCAGGTAAAAACCAAAACACCCTATATTTGCGAGGGGCAAAACGATATTTAAGCCTATATTTTTTAAAATAAGTAATGTTTCATTAAAGGAGCACTAGAGGTGCTCAAAACCCACTCGACAAAGATCATTACACATTGTTTAGGTACAACAGTGGATTAGACCACCAGAAAACGGTTACGCACACTTGTTAAGAAAGGTTAAAAATAAGCGACATTCATATATTACACCTACTAACTTTTCTTTAAAAAAGCGTGAAAAAGAAAAGAAAAGTTGGAAAACCAAAAGTTACTTGTATTGAGAAAAGAAAAAATAGAGCAATTAATAGGGGTAAATTTGGTACTATATTAACTAAAAAATATTTAATTTGCTTATATTTGATGACTTGACTTTATGGTTATTTTTGTTTAAATACGAAACAGAGGGAATAAGAGCTGATTAGGGTGGATTACAAATTTTTTTGAGAGAAATGCTTGGAATACATTTTCTTAAATTATATATGTCTCACTAAATTTACATGTAATTCACATGATTTATCGTTAGCAAAGAAGAAAGAGAGTCTTGTTAAATCATTTTGATGTAAACCCTCCTTAGGGAAAATCATCTAAAAGGAAAGAGAGTAACTGAGAGTTTAAGGGGGGATTAAACCAAAACCCTTGGCAAGAAAATAATGTCAATGAAAACAGTTATATGAAAGACCTAATCTATTACGAGTAAAGTCCTCTAAAGCAAAATTAGGCAGTAGCTCCCACCAATTGAAGTCCTGACTAATAAAGCCATAATTGACTAGCTTATCAGCACAAGAGTTTGTTTCTCTATAGATATGAGAAATCAAGAAATCCATCCTCTTGGTTATAGGAATGCAATTACGCCATCTATTTATTAGTCTCCATGGAACTAAATCAGTGGACCTATAAGATGCCACTACAAGAGCAGAATCACATTCAACCCAAAGCTTGCACCAACCTCTCTCGAACGCAACTTCAATCGACTTCATAACGGCCAATATTTCAGCTTCAAAAGATGTAGCAATGCCTACATAGTCTGAGAAACAACCCATAATTTCCCCACTCGAGTCACGAAACAAACCACCATATGCCGCAGAATCGAGATTACCATAGGAAGCCCCATCACAATTGCATTTAACCCAACCGCGCAAAAGTTTATGCCAGGTGACTGCAACAATAGACGGAGCCTTTGGAGGATGTCCTGACATAGAGAAATACTTGAGGAAACGAAACTCATCAATGGAGTTCGAATTCACCCTTGTAGAGATGTTACCAAATAAAAAACCGCAATTGCGATAAGATGAAGGCATCTGAATAAAGGAACAAAAACATTATTGAAGCGAGTCTGATTTCTGCCATACCAAATGACCTAAATAATGCGGGCAATGGCAGAGAGAACTATGTCAAGAATGAGAGGCCCAATAATTATCGCATATGCTAAGCACGATATGTATACTACTAACATCTATGGGTAGATGGAGAAGACCTCCTAACCAACACCAAAATCTAGTAGCAAAATCCAATGCAAGAATAGGTGATCAGTAATTACACTAGTTTTTCCACACATGCGGCACACCGAAACAGCTGTGCAACCGTGAGATCTTAAATTCTAATCAGTGGGCATTTTTTTATGAATGAGTCTCCAGAGTAAAAATGATTTGGAGGGGGAATGACTTGATTTCAAATAAAGTTACCCCACCTGATCGGGGAGTCAGGATGATTGAGGTAGAGGTAAGCATCTTTCAGATAGAGAACCATCATTAGAATGTTTCAAGACAATAGCATCCTCTCCATATAAAAAGGGATGGTGATTTGACTCCAAATAAAGTTACCCCACCTAGGGTTTTCAAGAGCATTGAAACTTTGTTTTATCTTTAAAAATTTTAAAATCAGAAACTAAGTAATTAAAATAGTCATTAGTAAAAAAAAATTTAAAGATCGCTCGAAACTCTTTAATGTTATGAAAGAATTTGTTCTTAATAAAATAGGTTAGAAACTTAGAATATAATACATACTTATTATATATTTATATAAAGGGATATAAGTGCAATCCAAACTTCTCGAAAAAAAGAAGAGCACCGCAAGATTTACCCTGAATTTAAATTCATTTTTTGCCCAATTATTATTTATATAAAATCAAATTTATTTAAAATGATGTTTTAAATGCATATATAAGCACCACAAAAAATGGATCAAATAGCAGTGGGTTTTTAATAGAGATGACAAAACAGGCTTGGTCCGCCGGGCCAACCCGCTAGCCCGCCAAAAAATGACGGGTTGGGCATGTGATTTCACCCAGCCGCCCCGCCTAAACCGTCAACTCGTCGGGCAAAAGACGGGGTAGGGTGGGCCAACCCGCCGACTTTAATTTTTTTCCTTATTTTTTATGTTTTCCCATGTTTTTAACTATTTCTAAATACTTTTTAATATTTTTTTGACGGGTTGTAGCGAGTCAACCCACTAACCCATTATTTTTATCTTATTTTTTGCGAGTTTGGGCGGGGCAACCCGTAAACCCCCTTATTTTATGTCCAAAAAATGAGATTTAAAAAATTTATTTATTTTAATAGCAGGCTAACCCGCCAACTCGCCGAGGGAGCGGGACGGGCTCAACTTCTCAACCCGCTATCCTATGAAGGCCCACCCCGCCCCGCTCAATTTTTGGCGGCTAAAGGCGAGGCGGGGAGGGCCGACCCGTTTTGCCATCCCTAGTTTTTAAGTCAATTAGCGGGTGTTTGTACCCCCGTAAATTAAACTGATGGGGTTTTTACAACCGCCAGAGTTTCGAGTTCCATAATCACTTTGCGAGGGTTTCTAGAAAATGTTGGGTTTTTACCCACAATCGAATAAAGATAATCAAAACTCGAGACATTGAATTAAAGCCACTCTTGGATGGTGTGTGACACTACAAGTGTGAGGGAGAGCATTGAACAGACAGTGGTTTGCGAAAGTAGGGGAGAGCTAGGTCGCAAAGACAGTGGGTGATGGCGAGATTGTACCTCCGTCGAGTACAGATTGTTGTTGAGCGAAGGAGAGACAACATATTAGAGTGACCTAGGTCGTGGAAAGCGAATCGAGTGGGAAAAAGGTTTTCAAAGGAAAAATATTTTTGCAAGAGGAACACTAAACATAGAAAAGATGAATATTATTAGAGGGGTTTTTCAATAACCCCTTTAGAAAATAAAAATATTTTGAGGGTTTTCTTAAAACCTCCGGAAAACCTCCTTGCAATTTAGAGTCCGACTTATTATACTAAGGATATCTTTAGTAATTATTCCTAAATGAGCATAATAGTAATTTTCCCATCAATGAAAAAGTCGGTGACCACACTAAGGTTGACAAATATGTACTTCATTTATCTGCTCACTTATCACATAAAAACTAAATTGTGGTTAGTATGTACTAACCATTAGATTATTGTATAATGGTAATCACCAAAAAAATTAGTAATTATTACTAATAATATCGTTAGTATCATGAGTGGTAGTCCGCAATTTAGTGCTTTTTTTAGTGAAGCAATTATGTTTAAAAAAGTAAGCAAATATATTCAATCGTTTATCTGATTTTAATTTTATTTTTGTCAAAAATGTTTTTTTAAAGAATGGCCTACCTTTTTTTCCTTTTTTTTAGATAAGCAATCTTTTATTTTTCCTTTGTTTTCTCCTTTTCTTAACAACCAATAGTTTATCGATCTTTCGAGTTTCATCTAGATATTCTTTGAATATTTTTCTGCAATTTTATATTCTTAGTGGATTGGTAGACTTGGCATTCTACATAAAAGAAATTTTCTAAATTCTCCGCAATGTATTAATAGAAAATAGCTTAATTAGATACATGCCAAGACCCAAGTCAACTATTCTCTTATACCTAACACAATTACATGTTTTGTTCTTATATTATAGATCCTTTTGACTTGAGTAAAACCAAACATGCTTTAGATTAAGTTAATATGCAAGTAGTATCATGAGAGAATTAATTTTATCTTATATATTAATTAATTAAGTAAAAAAGCATCCACACATCGGAGGCTTGGTCGTTTTTAGTTTTCTATGTAGAATATATAATAAAAATATCGACATGTTCTAGATAAATGCTTTCGAGCTTAATAAAAATCTTTGAAATATATAATATTTATAAGGAAGGGATCACATGGTCACATGGGTATGTTTGATGAAGCAAATTGTAACTAGTTATAATCAAATCAAATGTAAGTACAATATAGAGGTCTAGGGGCAGCTCACATGATGAGTTGGAGACACATCAAGAGTTGCTAAATAAGGAAGTAGGAAAATAAGTATGAGGTTGTCCTTGTTCAACCAAAGAAATAAATACTAACAATTTCTTTTTATCTTGTTATCATGGTGTGCGGTATTCATCAGTTTTGTTGATAACTAATTTACATTGGAAAATCTGAATACATGTGTTTAGTTTTGTCGGTCCATGTGGTTCTTCCCTCCCAATAGAGTTTTCGCAACACCAAAAATTTAAACTCAAGATCTTGAGGTGATATTCGAGCTCAATTACCCCGACCTGACCAATAATTACTAACATTTACTATAGAACTATACAGACTTCCGTGTTATATCATCTATTCTCCACTCATATATACTTGATTAGGGAGTTGCATAATGTTTATAAAAGAGTTTCCAGAAAGCCACATAACCTTTAAGCAATTTTTAAGTGATTTACACATATTTCACTCTGTTAACACCCGAAATAAACTAGGTTATCGGCCAAAGGAAAGTAAAGGGAATCAATGAAAAACAAGGAGGCCGAGGCTAGTCATGGGAGTATTTTGATAAGATATACAACCTTAGGGGAGATACCTGGGACAAAGGGGGTTGTAGAGTGTTAGAGAAAAGGATTGAGCCTGAGGAATAGTGGATGAGACCATAGGGTGGCTCGATTGCCTAAGCAAAACGGCCAAAGGCCGAGAGTAAGGCTTGGCCGAGGAATGTTGTGGCTGAGGTGAATCATACTTTCTTGGAATGGAAGCATTCAATGAACGTGGACACAGTGTTAAAGCGGTTGAAGACCAATTGAAGAAAGAAAACTCGTGGGAAGTGGAGCGAATGAGTTTTTAACCCACTTACCGTGCTAGTGAGGTCGTGGATCATGGCTCCGAATTCTTAGGGCTTAGGGACGAGAGATGCGTTGATCTCTGTCTGATCCAACGGTAGGCAGATGCACGTAGGCTCGTATAGTGGCCAATGAAGGCCTATATGTATATATAGAAAGAATAGAACTTGTAAACAGACACAGAATCAATCAAAAAACTCTATTTTTTTCTCGCAATTTACTTTACTTTATTGTCTTTTCTTTTAGTTTCCATGCAAGTAGCTAGTAGATAATCCAAGCCTCACGTCCCTCTACCCTACTTGACACTCTTTGGAGGAGTTAGCAAACCCACAGTCGAGGAACATAGTTCCTTCCTCGACGCAATTGCGCGCTTGAAGAATAGAGGAATCAAAGACTGTACGTCCAAACCTTTTGCTGATCCCACAGCTAGGATCGAAGTGTGTGACGACAACACACTCTAATCGTAAAAATTTAAGCAACTCGCATTTTTATAGTTAAATATTTGGAGTCAATTTAGTTTCAAATTGATACATAAAAGTAGTTAGGGCTCCTTGTTATTGTTTTGATCTTACCTTCTTCTTTTTTTGTTGCAACAGGTATTGATTTAGTCCCCTCTTAGGCTCTTTCCTATCATCTTTCTTTGATTGAATCTTAACATTTTGGACATCTTTTGGACATTTTGCTTGCGTACTTGTTGATATAGATTTGAGATCGAAAATTAGAAATCAAATTTTGGTCGAGAGATCAGAATATGCTTTCTTTGTGGAAATTCAGTATGAGAGCTTGCCTCCTTTTTATGTGAATTGCTAGGCTAGCGTTCATGCTACAACTAACTGTACTAAAAGGACGTGGTCTGATAATGCTCTTAACAAGGAGTATAATGTTCCCGGGTATGTTGTTAAGCCAATAATTGTTTCTGAATATATTCCTCAAGTGAATGACATGATTCAGGATAAAGACAATAATATGGTTGAAGAATAAGTGGTTAACATGCCGGTTAAGAGCCCCATACCTAATGAAATTAGAGAAGAGGTCATGCAGTCTAACGAAGAATCATATGTCCAGGACTCTTTTGCTTCGAATGACGGTAAGCAAATGTTTTTACTCAATGTTGTGACTATGTGAACGCACGAGACATCCTTGTACTCCATTCAAAAATTGGCTAATGCTTTTACCTCTTGCACACAGGCAACACCTCAAAACAACATTGTTCAGATCTCTCCTAACTTTGATACTGTTTTTTTTTTTTGACAAATACCTTTGATACTATTAGTGGTTGTCATATTGAAACTCATGTTGTTCACTCTAACACTAATGTAGTCATTGATATGATTGTTAGCCGGTGTTGGAGTGACTACTTTGACTCATCGTCCACTCAACCTCCCACCACTTCAACCTCCCACTACCAAGCTAAATGCCTGAAAGACAAACCTTATGTAAGACATACCCAGGAACATTATACTCCTTGTTAAGAAAAACATAAGGTTTTAACGGAGTTTCCTTCGTTTTTTTGCTAAAACAAAAAAAGAATCTTAACATTTACAAAATTTCAATGATAAACGACACTAGTTTCCTTTGGCAAACACTTAGCTTAACTAAGCAACTTATTGTCACACTAGTTTTAGAACTTCTGAAACTAGTAATTTTTATAGTCATTTTTTTTTAATTTCTTGCAGAAAAGAAAATAAAACTAAAAGAGTATAAGAAACAGTAAAAAGTGGAAACAAGTGGATAACTTTACTGATTTTGGTAATTGGTTCACTCACAAAACAAGTGAAAATATGATTTGGATCTATTAATTCATTAGTTTTGGTTATTCAATTTGATTTTGACTAAAGAATTCGGTGACATGAAAGCTACCGCAATGTTGTTTAAGCATAAATGGATACGGCTGTCAAATATGTAAAGCCAAAATAAATGCCAAAATCCCCCTAAACATATCTCACACACACTGGTTTTAGCTGAAAGTGAAAGATACATTTCAAGTATATTCTCATTAACAATTGAATAAAATTGTTTGAATCTCTTCCAGTTTTGGATTTGAATCTAGCTTTAGACATGTAACAGTGTTAGATCTCAAGAGAGAGCTTTACCATATATTATAGCTTTATCATATATTATAATTCTATCCAACTCAAAATATTAGTCTTTACGGTTGTGCGCATAAGATATTAAATTTATACCGAAAAATCTAACCAAAGCACGCCCAATGGTTTTTTGCACCCCCCATGGACCCGGATACCCCCAGCATTTTGTGCAAAGTGTTGGGTCAACCGGTCATTTAGAATGCAAGTCAAAATTAAATGCTTCTGAAAACTGAAATTACATGAAAATAACACCACCACCTAAATTGATGCAAACCCCCCACAAAAGGAAATAAATAAAGTTGCGTTCAAACTTACACACCAAGCCCTCTTTGAACACCCCGTCTTCCTTCTCTATCAAACCAAATGCCACTACTGTACATCTACTTTCGTTAACTCATTTTTTCTAATTTTGTGTGACAGAGTTAGTATGCATTCTTTGGGCTCCAGAATAAGGAAACCAGCAATTCGTGATTTCGTAAACAAATCAAGGTAGAGTGAAAAACGGTACACATTAATTGTTAATGCATTAATTACGTTAATTAAACTATACGAATCTACCATTGATGTGTAACCACCATCTCTGCAATACATTAAGAATGAAGGAACTATGTAACATAGTAAATTACACAGAAAATAAAATACTAGTACTACTACTACTACTACTAGATTCATAATCATATCCATTCCCTTCCCTTTTCCCAAATTTACAATCAGATCCTAGCTAGCAAACCCACGAGAGGGGCAAAAAAGGGAAAAGTGAAAAAGCAAAATTCTCAATTATCATCACATAACTTTCCACGAAGACTCCAGAGTGGGAAAGCAACTGGAGAAAGTTTCTAAATCTAAACCTCCAGAACCAAAAGAAACATCATTGGGCTGTCCGAAAGGAAGTGGCCCAAGCCCAGACATTTCAGGCCCATTACATGCCGTCAAGTTTTGGCCCATAACTCCCTGCTGCTGCTGCTGCTGCTGGCGATGATGATCTAACAACAAAGCTGACGTGTCCAGCGTCGGCAAACAACCCGCTCCCACCGCCGTCAACCTTCCTCCGGCTACAGCTCTCTGCGGTTCAGGCTTCAATATAGGCACCATTGACTGCTGTACTCCCCCGTTAAATCTCACACCGGTAACCTGCTGCACCATCTGCCGGAAGTTCGCCGGGTCTGCAGTGATGAACGTCGTCTGTGACCGTTTCGAAGCGCGTGACTTCCTCTTCGAGATCTTCCCGGCGGCGACACGTTGACGCTTCGGCGCAGATTCCTGGTCAGAGCCTGATAAACCAGACACGGTTGGTGTTGGAGTGGCTGTAACAGGGGATGCATCACTCTTGAGGTTAAAGAAGGGGGAGATTGTGTTCTCCGGCCCGGCGGAGAGTGATTTCTGAAGAGCTTTGGTGAGGGTTTCAGCGTCACGAGCTATGTACTCAGCGAGCCACGTGTCAGACATTGAAGGCCTGAACGTCCACGGTTCAATGCTCGCGAAGTTTTCTGATGATGTCATAGCAACAAAATTTTGGAAAGGCAAAAAAGGAATAGAGCGGTAAGTGAGAAACTTTGATTGAACTAAAACGGTGCGTTTTGGTGAGACACTCTACTACTATGAGGGTGAGTGAAAGAGTGTGAGGAATGGAAAGAGAGAAGAGAAGAGAAGAGGAGAGGAGGAGGTGAAATAAGGGGGAAGAAAGGAGAAGGGAAGAGAGGTTTATAAATAGGGCGGTGAAGGGTATTTTAGAGAGAGAGAGAGAGAGAGAATGGAGAGAGAAAGAAACCGCGTCGTTCGGGAGACGAGAAGACACGCGTCAGCTTGTCCGTACAAGTGTGTGAGGTAAGCTGATGTTGATGCTGAGCTTGGCGGACTACGGCTTCAATTTAACTTAACCATGGTTCTTTCCATCGTAGCAACGGCCTTCTTTTTTTTTTTTTTTTAAATTCTCATT
Source organism: Oxytropis ochrocephala (assembly GCA_020916435.1). Lineage (NCBI taxonomy): Eukaryota > Viridiplantae > Streptophyta > Magnoliopsida > Fabales > Fabaceae > Oxytropis > Oxytropis ochrocephala. The sequence continues at coordinate 92,612,857 of CM037091.1, forward strand.
GTGTTTGACAATGTTAATTCGCTAATTTATAGTGGATTTACTCATTATAAATATTTGTTAGAATTAGCTTTTAGCATTTTTTTTCAATTAATTTATAGTGATAATAGTTTATAGTGTTTCATTTTTATACAGAAGAACACTGTTTGTGAAAAATAATGGTTGTGATAAACTAGCGGATAAATTCATCAATGAATAGCGGATAAAATTAAATTGATAGCGGATAACTTATAGTGGATAGCTGATAGTGGATAAGCTAGCCGATGACGAATAAAATGTTTGGTAAAATTAGCGGTTAAACTAACTTATAAATATAAAATGATATGAAAAGACATGTTTAATTTTGGTTAAATTTATTTGTTCAATATAAAATATATTAAAATGTGAATAAATTATTTTGCTATAAATTTATGATAATTAAACAAATTATTAAAATATTTAGGAAATAACTTTTTTAAATATATATTTTAATAGTCTAGTTTATGTATTGATTTGAAAGTCTAATTTAAAATACAATCAAAATAAAAAAAGTAATGTATAATAAAAATAATTAATAATTGCATTATGTAGACAAGACTGAATGAGAACAAACACTTTTTTTTTTCATTTCAATTGAATACAGTGGACATATGCATTAAGAAAAACTGAGTACTATTTCCTTCAACTACAAAAAAAAAATGAGTACTAGTTTTTGTATCAAAACACTAACGAATACAATTGCAGTGACTATAATGCTAAGAATTGAACCAAGTAATTAAAAAAAATTATATGCGTGGGATGTAAAATAGAGTGAAGAGGAGGCGGAGAAAAAAAAGGAAGGAAAATAATTCATAATTAGAGATATGAAAAAATTGATATTTTACTTTGTTGAGGACAAAGAAGGAATATTATAATATTAAGGCTTAAATGCACTTTTGATCCCCCTATTTTTATTTCGACAATTTTGGTCCCCCCAATTTTACAAATTTTTGCAATGTTGACCAAATTAGAATTTTCAACTCATAGGTGTTGATTTGTCAACATTTTAATTGACATGACACTTGACTAGGCCAAATTGACATGCCACCTCATTTATTTTTTTTAAAAACATTTACTTTTATTTTATTAAATATTTATTTTAAATAATCAATCTAATTTTATATTTCAAAAAATAGAAAAATTTATTTTAAATAACTATGTATTTTTTTTATATTTTAAATAATTAAATAATAATTTTTACATGTTAACTAAATTATTTTTGTATTTTATATTCAATAAATTAGAAATTAATTTTATTTTTAATAATTAAATTATTTTTATAATTTAATTATAACATAGTTAAATAAGAATTTTTATTTTTTATATTTTAAATAAATAAATTTTACAGTTTATGCTATTAAAACTAGAAATTATTTTTATTATAAATAATTAAAATATTTATTTATTTTAAAATAATAAATTATTTTATATTTTTGTATTTCTAAATTTTTAAAATATAAAATAATTTAATTATTTAATATGAATATTTAATAAAGTAAAAGTAATTTCTTTTAAGAAAAAAAAATGAGGTGGCATGTCAAGTAGGCATAGTCAAGTGTCATGGCAAGTAAATTAAAATGTTGACACATCAACATCTAAGACTTGAAAATTCCAATTTGATCAACATTGCAAAAATTTGTAAAATAGGGGGACCAAAATTGCCGAAATAAAAATAGGGGGATCAAAATTGCACATTTAGTAAAATAGGGGGACCAAAAGTGCATTTAAGCCTAATATTAATGAGGGTCAAAATGACTAAAAATATGAGACACTATAAGCTATAAGCTCAAACGCTACTTGAACTAGGGATGGCAATGGGGCGGGGCGAGTGCGGGGAGTACTCCACCGCTCCCCGTCCCCGCCTCTCAATTCCCCCCCAGTCCCTATCCCCATTCCCGCCTCCGCCAGGGACATTTCCTCCCATCCCCATCCCCACGGATCACACGGTTCATGAGGACACGATAATTAACAAAATATAAATTAAAATATAACAAAATTAGAAAAATATATAAAAAAGTAAGACTAAAATTCAAAAGTTTAACATTTTAATATAAAAAACATAAATGTTAGTCTTAGTTTTATATTCTAATATTTGGAAAGTATAAAAGTCGAAACAATTTATTATTTTGTTAATATTTTAAATTGAAAACACGTATAAAAAGACTAAAAATTTAATTACTTATAAATAATATATATCTATAATAAGAATATTTATGTAATTTATTGGTGAGTGAAGTCATGGATGAGGTATGATCCCCATCCCCATCCCCACTTTGATTGGATTTTTCTCCTCCGTCCCCATCCCGTGGGGAAAAATCCTCCGTCCCACGGGGCCCCATTCGAATCAATCCATGAGGATCCCCACTGCGGTAGAAATTGCCACCCCTAACTTGAACTATCGTTTCAAAAAACGCTATAAGCTACCCCTGAAACGCTATCCACTACTGCTTGCCAAACAACTCTAATTTTTTTCGGATTCGGGGAAGGGCTCCGTGAGGAGGAAGAGTCCGAAGAGGAATTACCATTATCGGATTCGGAATCGGAATCAGATGGAGATGGAGGGGTCGGAGGTCTTCCTCGGTGCTTCTCCCTCCGAACAAGCGAATCGTACGCGGGACATCGTGGAATTGCCCGTCGTTGTCGAGATGCTACAATCTTAGGGGAACCTGATAAGACTTGCACAGAGGACTACACAATAGGAGCTCGGGCTAAAGCTGCCAACTCGAGTCGAGATTGCTCTTGTTGAACGAGATCCCGACTTCTTCTTTCGAGGACATCCAACAATTGACTCACTGCTTGTAGTGTTGGGGCTGGATCGAGTTGTTGGATTAGTGGCGGAAGAGGTGGTCTAGGTGCGGCGGGCGCTGTGGAGGCTTCTTCGAGGGGCAGTGTTTGAACATGTCCTTCAGGGGTTCGGTCAGGCTGGACTAGTGCCGGAGCGCTCGCATTCTGAGCTCGAGACTCGGCCCGAGTAGGGGGACGACCTCGGGGTGGCATACTTTGCGCTAGAGTCGTGAGAAGGGGCGGAACCGAGTGATAACACGTTGAAGTACTCCCACTGTATGCCACCCCGACGAGTGAGAACACGTTGAAGTACTCCCGTGAGGAGCTTGCAGGGTTCCGCTTCTCGGGACTCGTCAGTTGTCTTCGGAAGGGGAGAGTTGTCCTCGGATGTCTGAGTCGCGATCCGTCCCACGTCGGGTGGGGGTGTACCTGCAGACACTCCGATGCCTAAGTCAGTAGAGGAACAGGCAGAATGTGCAAGAATGAGAACTTACCTGGAATTGAAGGTCGGGTGCTCTATTTATAGACGAGGGCGCTCGGCGCTAGCCGTTGGATCTTCGCGGTGGATCTGGGCCGTCGGTCCTTTATGAGGCGTGATGAGGCGCTTCGCCGTTGGATCAACTTGATGGGCCGAGTTCCGTGATGGATAATGGGCCGAGTTCCGTGATGGATAATGGGCTAGGCCCAAGCGTTCGACGGGGCTTTCAGCCCAGGTCGGAACACTGTGACTACTGATTCTCAGGGAACAGTTGTGCGTCATACTTACTTTGAACCGACTGTGTCCAAGACTCAAAAGAATAAATTAAGACAAAAACAGAAGTTGGTTGTTGAATACAATACTCGTTCAAAAACTAATTTTGTTTCTAAATCCTTTATATCTGACTTTGTTCCTTTTTTTTTAATTTTTTGTTTGGCTGTTTTGCTCTCTTGCCTTGGGTTTGGTCTAGTTCCCCCTTGGTGTCTTTTTTGTCTTCATTTTTTTTTCTTTTTTTAATAAATTCATTTTTCTTTGGATAAAAAAAAGGTAACTACATCCTGTCCTTTATTCTAGTTAACACACTAAAATCATTTTCACTATCTTATCAAAAGGTTACAAACCTAAAGTCCGTTCGGGGTGGTTGTGAGTTTTTGGTTTTTGGTTTTGAAAGTCAATTTTAAAACCAAAATTTGTTTGTGTAAAATGGGGTTCAGTTGGTTTTTTTCTTAATTTCAAAACAGTTTTCCATCAAAACTCAAAACCACAAAAATAGACTTTTAAATTTTTGTTTCATCCACCTCTGATCAACAATAATCTGACCATCATCATCTACCACTCCGACCACTGCCAACGACCACCAACCACCACTCCGGCCACCACCAACCACCATTTTGACCACCATCAACCACCACTCTGACCACCGTCACCAACCACTTTGACCACCACCGACCACTGTCAACCACCACTTTGACTACCATGACTCTGACCACAGACCACCACTCCGACCACCATTCTAGTCACCGTCAACCACCATTTTGACCATCACCAACCACCACTTCGACCACCGCTGGCCACCATCAACCACTACTTTGACCACCGTCAATCACCATTCTGATCCACCGTCAACCACCACTTTGACCATCGTCAACCACCATTTTTAACACCATTATGAGTCTATGACCATCACCACCACTCCGACCACCACTCTGACCACCGTCAATCACCTTTTTGACCACCATTAACCACCACTTTGACCACCGCCGACCACAAGTCAGCCACCACTCCGACCACCATTTTGGTCACCGTCAACCACCACTTTGACCACGATCAACCACCACTCTGACCACCGCCTCCATTGTTAACCACCACCGACCACCGTGACCACCATTCCACCAATCGACAACCACCACTTTGATCTCCATCAACCACCACTGGCCCATTGTTCGCCACCACAACCACCATTTTGACCTTCACCAACCACCACTTCAACCATAGCCAACCACTATCAACCACCACTGGACCACCACCACCACAACCAACCACTTAAAACTCAAAAACAGAACCGATTTTGGTTTTTGAAAATTTCAAAACAGAAAACGAAACCAAGCTCGACGGGGCCTAAAAGTTTAATATTTGTCAACCTTAACTATACTTCCACCTTTGAACTAAGTATATGTTATATAGACATATATTTTTTAGACAAAATCGACAAAAACCAACTTACAACACCAATTAACCAAGTTTTTTAGACTATTAGCCAAATGATCAATTAACCAAGTTTTTTAACAACGTCTCGAAAACTGTGAAAAAGCAGGTTGACTAATAGTTTAAAAAACTTGGTTAATTGGTGTTGTAAGTTGGTTTATGTCGATTTTTGTCTAAAAACCTATATCTAAATAACATTTTTGTTTTTAGAATGACCAAGTATCTTTAGGCGCCAAGTAATGTGAACCTTCACTATTAGAGATTTTATAAATGAAAACTTTAATTAAGATATACAATAGAAATAGGTTTTTTTTAAAGAATAGGATATATATATATATGCTTGTTTTTTTGGCTCGTAACTCTTTTTTAGTTTCACTTGAATATTCACCATATGTGCAAAGAAATTTTGCTAATGCCTTTTAAAAATGTTTGATACAATTGTGATGTTTGCTTATATGTTGAAGGTGTGCTTATATAGGTAGAGGCTGAGACCTAATAGAAGTCTTAAAAATGGCACCTAGCTAGGGTTTTCCCACAAAATGACAAAACGTTGAAAGCAAGATGGTGGTGTATGCACGACGTGCATGCTTTATCATTCAGGTACAGTACACTGGACTTTTGCTAGTATCAAAATTTCAAACACTTCTTTAAGTACAGTTAGAAACTATATTAACAATTCCACACATATTCAAAGACCTGGTAACCGTAACATTCCTAAAAAATTTCAGAAAAGAATAATTAATTTAGGTCCTTTTTGCCTCTTTTTTTGTTCCAAAACTTTGGTTCTTTTGAGATACCAATGTATAATTTACCTAATTTTTCCAAGTTTGCCATTTATCAATTAATTGTCACTATTCACAATATGAACTCCTTTGTATTCCCAAGTCAGTGGGTATTAATGCTACAAAGGGATACTTTAGTCATTAGGTATTATAAATTTATGATTTCTTAATTTAGCACTCTAAAATGACCAAAGTTTAGGAACGGATGGAGTAATATTTATGATTAGTTTAGTAGCCGTCAAACCGCGTTGTCTCTCTTCAGTTCACGCGTAAACTCGCTTCCCAATCGCCCCCTTTTTTCAATATTTTATTTACTCCCTCAGTTATTTTTCTCGGATGTCCCCGAAGGAACTCCCTCAGTTATTTTTAAATTACGTCTTTTATAAAGTTAATTAAAATTTGTTATTTTTCATAAAATTATAACCTGAATATTACTATTGGAAGTTCATTAGCCCTATCCTTTTGGCAAAAAAAAAAACAGATGTAGAATTGAAAAAAATAAAAAATACCAAACTAGAATACATTTTGGTTATTTACCGAATCAGAACACTTTTATTTTGAAGGTTAGAAGTCACCCCCATGGCCTGGATTTCTATACTGAAAATTTGCAATTTTTTTTTTTACTTTCACGGTGTAGAAGTCGCTCTCTGTGGGGAAAACTTTTGAACTGTATTTTTTATTTTTTATTTTTCAATTTAATAGATATTAAAATAGATATACCTAATTAACTTCTAAACTTAATTTTAAAAATTATTATTGTTATTTCTAAATAATTAGATAATTAATGGAAAAGAAAAAAAATTACGTTATATAAAATTATGGAAATAATTGTATTTATTTAATTAGTAAAAAAAGTTATAAAAACACTACTAAAAATTCGTTGAAGAGTCACAGCTAATCTAAATATTATAAAAATTAACACCACTAAAAATCTAATAAAACCAAAATAAGCTTATGCAAAAAAACTTAGATTTTCTGGAGATTATGAAAAATTCAGAAAATTAATAAAAATAGTAAACGATAGAATTTGGGATTTTGATCCCTGCAGTCCCGATAGAAGTCCCTTCTTGGGGAGTAATAAGCCTTTATTTTTATCGGATTTAATAATTGTTGTTTCGTGACAATCGAAGTAGGTTGTCCGAAAACCGATTTTTTAATGACTGTTGTTTCGTAACAATCGAAGTAGGTTATCTGAAAACCAATTTTTTAATGACTGTTGTTTCGTGACAATCAGAGTAGGTACACCGGAATCTATTGATTATCTTCGTAGGCTTCAAAAAGCGGATCGGTGCGTTCATCGTCGGCTCCCCAATACCAAGAACCACCTGCCCCTACCCCGACTGAGCAAGAACAACAACCACGTACCACAACAACGTCCAAGGCATGTTCGCCGACCACCATCGTGTGTGGAACTGACCATCATCTTCGACGTTAATTTTTTTTAATTTGCTTTTTAGTTTATTTGATCAATTATTGTTAATATCTGTTAACTAAGTTAAAAATATTAATCTCTTTATTTTTTTAAACATTATTTATCAACTTAATTTAGAAAAAACAATTTTAAAAAAATTAATTTAGAAATTAATTAGGTAGATATATATTAATATATATTAAATTGAAAATAAAAAAATACAGTTCAGAAGTGTCCCCCAGAGGGGGCGACTTGTGCACTGTGAAAGTAAAAAAATTAAAAAATTTCAGTCTAGAAGTCCAGGCCATGGGGGCGACTTCTAGGTGTTGCACCCCGAAAAATCCAGTTTGGACTTCTCGTTTGACAATGTGAAAAAAGTAGAGCCGCCACCAATATTTTAATTTTAAGACCAAAACATTGTAAAAAGGTCTTTTAGAAAAGGCGGATGGTCTTTTGAAAACGCATAGATGTAGGTTCGAAATTCGGTTCTGCGCATGGGGAAGGTATTAGCACTTCACACGCCCTTTCTACCGAAAGGGAACCATTAACTTGATGTGTGGTTTAGACAAAAGTTTGAGTTGAAAGCAATTTGTTCTACTTCTTTTCTTTTCTTTTATTTAAGAGTTTGTTTTATTGAAAACAGGAGGGGAAGAGGAATACTTTTGGTTATCTTTGAAAATCAGGACAAAAAAAAGATTTTTTAAAAAGGTGCTTGACGGGACAGGACCCCGCTCCCTACGCACTTCACCGGGATGAGGATCAAAGCTACGTAGTTCTCGCTTTGCGTGCAAAACGACTTAAGAGTTTTTTGCAATTGGGTGAGCGTTTGTGACGACCGAACAACAACGGTTAGAATGGCCACACTACTAACTCTTTTGAAAATAAAATCATCATTAACGACCTAAACGGCAACGACGCGAGTGGTCATCAATGACAATTGGTTTTATTTAATGGGGAAGAAAATGTTTTCGCAAAGAAAGGAGCGTTTGTGGGGACCGAACAACAACGATTAGAATGGTCTCACTACTAACTCGTTGGGGATAAGAAAATCACCATTAATAATCTAAACGGCAACGGCGCGATTGATCATCAATGACAATTTATTTTATTCTTGTTTTGAAAATGAAAGGATTTTTAAAAATGAATTTAGGAAATGGGTTTTAGAAAAGAAGTAGAACATTTCAAATCAATTCTAAAATGCAAATGAATGAACAAGACTCATACTTCAACAATCAAGCAATCATGAGCATATTATTCATCAACCAAGATTAAGCATGCCAATACAACCAAGGAAATCAATTATCAAAGATGCAAGACAAAGTTCTCAAAACAATTGTGTTGTGTGGGTGAGAATTGCTATGGGACGGGCAACAATCTCAAAGGGGTGCATTCATCTTAATGACACTATGCTACAATAAGAAAGTAGGCTTACGTCTTCATATAAGAGTACATCCATGTAGAAAGGATGACACACAATTAAATCAAGACATTTAAATGACATCATGAACAAAAGAATGCAATTGATCATAAGCATAGGATATTCTTAGTTTAAATGAGTAAGCATGTGGATATGAATGCACGATTAGGCAACTATGCATGAGTATACAAGGAATGAATGAACATTATTGAATGTAAGTTGATTTTAATTTTTGAAAACGAATGCAATTTTTGTTTGATTTTGAAATAATTGACATGGCATAAATGAATGCATGAACATTTGGTTATTGAATACAAGACATGATATTAATGAATGCATGAACATTTAAGAATGAAGGCAAGACGTAGCACTATTGAATGCATGACATACTTGGTTATGAATGCATGAATGGCCTACAAGGATGCATAAACATGTGAGAGAATAAAAGAATGCAAGATGCATAAGCATGCAAGAATGCATGAACATGTGTGCATATGCAAGTATTAGTGTGCAAGCATGAGAGTGTGTCGCATGGATGATGCAAATAAATGAAATGCAAAGTTTGAAAATGTTTTGGTAAGAAGTGGTGAAAAGTTAGAGTAAGAATGTGGTAAAAATGTTTGAGTAAAAGATAAATAAAAAGCAAAAATGTTTTATTTTTATTTTTTATGTTTTTTTGGTAAATAATTAATGAATGGTAAAGTAAAAAGTAAGTGAGTGGTTAAAAGTTAAAAAACACATTAACACAATTGCATTCATTCACACAGGATCAAATAACACATTTCAAGCACAAAAATATGCACAAAGGCCTCTAAGGCCGAAGCAACAACATGAACAAATCACCCAATTATTTCATGCCAAGATTCACAATCAACACATAGAACAAGACACAAGACTAAACCCTAGATTATCATGCCATGTTACAAGACAATCATCAAGCAAAGCATGTATTTATTCTTCACACAAATCAAAGGAGTGAAAAGGCAACAAAACCCTAGGTTTCTAAGCTTAAACTCGAGGCACCCATACACCAAAATCAAGCCAATCTTCAATTTATTTCAACAAATCAACAAAATCAAGCAAGCAAATGACACACTCAAAGAATATAGGCATTTATTTACAAGATTCAACCATCAAAACGAGCAAAAATCATCAAACACTATTTTAATCATGAGATGCGAATCCAAGATCAAGGCAAACAACATTTTATTTCAACAAAAACACCAAAATCTTGCATATAACCCCACAATCAAAGCATAACAACAAATATTTATAAGATTAAAATATGTAAAAGAAAGAAAATGATGCTCAAAGTAAGGATCTACATTTTTGCAAATGAAAATTCACAAATGTGCAAAAAATGATGAGATTATGCAAGAAAACACAAGAACAACTCCTCCAAAGCCAAGGAGCCACCTCAAACCCCCAAGCCTCCCTAGGTGCTTGTCAATAGAGTTTGAAGTGGCTCCTCAAAGCAACAACAACAACATGAAGGAGTTGAGATGAGGAGAAGAGAGATTATGCAAGAATAGGGTCTAGATGCACTTACAATGAGTGAGACTTTCACAAGAATTAATTAGAAGCAAGAAGAACTAAGAAATAGAGCAAGACTCTTGAAATCTACGCTTAAACCCTTGAAAATGAGACTTGATGATGCTCCTTTGCTAGGATTTGTTGGAGATTGATGGTTGAAATGAAGGCTTGTGTATAGGAAATGAGTTTGGAGATGTGATTTAGTGATGAAATTGAAAGAAAATTGTAGAGAGAGGGGAGAGGAGTATTCGGCCCAAAGGGCTAGAGAGAGGAAGGAAATGTGCAAAGGAGGCTTCTTCCCTTTATTTTTGGAGAGTAGGCTCATATATGGTCTTGTGTAGAATTAGGGTTAAGGGTAGGATAGGAATGTGATGTTCTATAAGAAGTAAGAATGTAAAAATGCAATGAAAGGGGTAGACTAAGGGGTGTGTCGAAATGACCAAGAGCGCATGGTGAGATATGAAAGTGAGTACCAATCATTGGATATGCATTGAATGGGTAAGATTAAGGATAGTACAAGAATATTCTTAAGGAGTAATTGTACAATAGAAGAGTGTGGAAGAAATTGTGGAGAGAGAGAGAGGGAATTTCGTAGGCAACAAAAAATGGGGAGGGAAATTGCTTCTCTTTTTTGGTTTTTTGTCTTATTGAGGACACTTTGTACTTTTTATTTGAAATTTGAATTTTTGGGCATGCAAATGATAGTGCACCTATTGAAAATGTGTCACATATTTTTGGGCACCATAAAAATATCCCTCAAATAAACTTCTCTAAAATTGCACAATGATTCTTGATGAGAAATTATCCTACTTTGCAAAATGACCAAAATACCCTTTTGCTCTAAAAACCTTGTTGTTGTTTTTTTTTCCAAAATACATTTTCACTCTAAAAATGACCCTAAAAATCCTAGAATGACTTTTGAAACCCAAGAATGCATGCAAAATGCTCCTTACACTCTTCAAAAGGATGCCACACTTCACAAATTATTTTTTGGTGGAAAATTAGGGTTTTGACCCAAACCGAACAAAATTAGGGTATGACACTAGGCATTTAAAAAAAGTGTTCTAGTTTGGTAAATAACCTAAAATGTGTTCTAATTTGGTATCATTTTCTTTATCTTGTGTAAGTAGTCTTTTATGATTGACCACTCACTTGCCAATCCTCATCTTATAAATAGGGTTCACCCTCTTATGTAGACAGACACACTTGAAGAGAAATACAAAGACTTTCATCTTATCTTATTCTCTCATTCTTTTGTCCTTCTTGTCGCTATAGTTTTGCTCATTTTACAACACATTATCAGCACGAGGCTCCAACCTTTTGCTTTAGTTTGAAATATGCTGATATATGCAAACTGTAATTTGGACTTCGGTTGTTCTTGAATAAGAAAAGTTGTTTTTCTATGTTGTGCTTTATCCCTTCTTTTTTAAACTCAATTATATGTTGTGCACCGTCCACCTTAATTGTTTGAAATTGAGAGGATGTTAACTGGCTTTTGGTGGGGTGGTAGTGGGAGTCAGAATAAGGGTATCCGTTGGTTGGCTTGGGATAAGCTATGTATGGCAAAGGAGGATGGTGGTTTGGGGTTTCGGAATTTGAAGGCTTTTAACTTGGTCTTTTGGGAAAACAAGTTTGGCGTCTAATGACTCAACCGGATCTTTTGGTTTCCCGGTTGTATAAGGCTCGATATTTTCCTCATGGAGAGTTGTTGGATGCGGGAAGGCGTAGCAATGGGAGCTTTGTGTGGAATAGTATTATTGAATCTAAAGATGTATTGAATGAGGGAGCAATATGGAATATTGGAGATGGACAAAGAGTTCCTCTTTTTGATAACAAATGGGCTGTTGACAGATGTTCTATAATTCGAAGGCACCATGGTCTTTTTAATCCTTTATTACGCGTTGATTGTTTAATCAATAGTGATAGTAAAGCTTGGAATGAAGCTTTGATCAAATTCTTGCAGGCCGATAATTCAGCTGCAGATTTTTTGATGGCAGTGTGAGAAGTCCGGGATGTATTCCGCATGGCGCCTACAGTTGATTACGCAAATTGTTATGAACACGTCACATCTAAAGATTGAAGGAGATTGGGCGTGCTCTGAAATTAAAGTTTCCTCCGAAGATTAACAATTTCATGTGGAGATTGTGTAGAAATTGTATCCTAACTCGCTCTATTCTTGCTCGCCGTGGCATTACGGTGCCAAATGTTTGTCCTCTTGTAGTGCAATGAAAGAAATGACATCATCTGTTTTGCACACCGCAAGATACAACTCTAGATTGCCGGCGTTTGATTGGTGTAGCATCTAAGGTTGCTTCTGTCTGTGGGTGTGTCTTCGGCCAGCCGGCTCGTTTTTTCGGTGTTGGAACAACTGAACAATGATGATAGGGTGGCGTGGTGCATGACTTTGTGGAGCCTTTGGTCTAGTCGTAATCAATTGGTTTGGAACAATTCTAGAGACACAGTGGCGTCTATTATCTTACGTGGCAGCCAATTGCTTTTGGACTGGATTGAAGCAGGTAAATCTTCCACCAGAACTCAACATCACATCCGGTTAGTGTTGTGACTGGTGCGCGGCTTGCTTGGCAAAAATCTCCCGTGGGTGTTGTTAAATGTAATGTGGATTCAGCTTTTGATAGTGGAGGTAATAAGGTTAGATTCGGAATGTGTCTTCGGGATGCAAAGAGAGCCTTTATCGCAGCAAAGTTGTGTTCCTTTGCACCAATTGTCGAAGTTTACAAGGGTGAGATATGCCAAGGTGGTCGTGGACGATTTCCACAAGTACTCCTCCTTTCATTCAGACTATGGTTGTATTTTGAATTATTGTAAGGAGTCATTTTCTTTTTTAGTAACAACTCTCATGTGGAGTTCTCTAGGAGAGAGACTAACAAGGTGGCTCACTCTTTAGCAGGGGTGGCCTTGTTTTCAGCCTCTTCTCATACTTTGTTTGATGTCCCAGCATGTATTTCTGCACTTGTTTTGAATTAAATGAACTAGATTCCGTTTTGTAAAAAAAAAGTCTATATTGATATGCTGGAATATCCCGTCATTACAAAATAGATCATTTGTCTGTCTTATGAGTTAAGAACATCGTATGCTTCTGACATGTGGATAATATAGATTTTTTTCTACCAATCTGCATCAAAAGCATTCTCCACTTTTCAAAGTTTTCATACCTCCTCAATGTGCTCCTGCAAGAGAAATATCGAGAAAAAGGGTTTAAAAAAATATTATGACTTGATTTCTTGCCTTGTTGTGGTCGAGCAAAATAAGAAATTTTTTATATAAAAAATCATGAAGCTCGTCCCACGGGTACTGCTCCATTCCTAGAGGTGAATGTAGCAACAGACAATCATTATGGGCAAACTCGTGGCCGTAGTCATGTCTATGGTCGTGGTCACGGTCTTCATCATAGTCGTAGTTTTTTTTTAAAGAAAATTCAGGAAGGATAAATTTTATTAATTAAAGTGGCACTAATGACCATTTTACAGATGTCCCGAAGAGATTTGAACTCAGCACCTTGAGGATACAAGGCTAAGCTCTTATCATTGAGCTAGCACCTCAAGTAATCATCATAGTCGTAGGGGAAATTACAAGAAGACACATTTTCACCAGAAGTGGAAAAATGTTGAAAGAAAAAAAGGTGGGCGGAGGCAAATGTCATTGGGGTTGTACTTGTCGTACACCATAACACCTTGTTGATCTCTATCAACAATCCCTTAAAAATAAAGATAAAAGGATTGAGACTAATTTTGCTTATGAAGATGATGATAATGCGAATGTTACTCTCTTGGATGTTGCCGATTTCTTTGTTGATCTTGATGGAAATATTGATCACCTTACTGTAGATAGAAGTATAACAAGAAGTATATTTTCCTAAATATTCCAATAATAATAAAAATAAAATTTTTATGTTATGTTTTGAATTTCCTATACTAATAATAATAAAGCTTTATATTTTTGAGGCTAAATTACTGTTTCGGTCCTTTATCTTTGGCCTTGATTTCATTTTGGTCCTTTATCTTTTTTTTCTCGTTTTAGTCCCTCATCTTTTTGTGTCAATTTGGTCCTTTTTTGTAAATTTCTGTCAATGACCTTAACGGACGCCACGCTGGCAGTCAACTGCTGACGTGACATCTTAAGTGTCAGGCTGACTTGGAATTTATTAACTGATGTGGCAAATGAGGGACCAAATTGAAACTAAAAGAAAACATAAGGGACTAAATTGACATAAACTCAAAACTGAAAAATAACAAACATAAAAAACACAAAAACGAAATTAGAAAACTACACTTGTAAATTAACAAAAACTAAATTAAATTAACATAAACTAATCTGCAACCATGAACAAAAACACATAAACTGGAACCATGAACAACAACAACATTTCCATGAACTTTATCTTCCTAATCTTCAACCATGAACAACAACAACATTTCCTTCATCTTCATCTTCCTAATCTGCATTCTGCAACCATGAACAATAACAACATTTCCATGAACAACAACAACATTTTCATGAACTTTATCTTCCTTATCTACAACCATGAACAATAACAACATTTCTTTCATCTTAATCTTCCTAATCTGCATTCTGCAACCATGAACAACAACAATATTTTCATGAACTTTATTTATATAGTATTAAACTGGAATTAGAAAGAAAAAGAGACACAGGGAAATCTTATTAAACTTGAATTAGAAAGAAAAAAGAGAAGAACAAAACAAACCAAAACTGGAATCTGCGAAGAACAAAAAGAGAAGAAGATTCGAAACCCAAAACCAATCCTAACCCAGAATCGAAACCCAAAAACGAATCGAACCCATAAAAGAATTGTAACCCAGAATTGAAACCCATAAACGAATCGAAACCCATAAGCGAATCGAAACCCAGAAACAAATTTGCTCATTTTCCCGTCGTTTCCATTGGATTTCGAATTTTGCTTTTTCTGCATATATGAAGAAGTTTTGAATTTGAAGGTATTAGATTCATTTGCAAGTTTTGTGTTTGAAGGTTGAAGGTGGAATGATGAATCTGAGATCTGGGAGTTTAATTTCGTTTTTAACAATGAAATATGTAATATATATTTATTGTTGGCTTAATATATCAAAACCAGAGTGTGGCTTAGTGGTAATTGGTTGTGTTTGTAATGTTTAGGTCTCAAGTTCGAAACCCAAGTTTGCCAAAATTTCTAAATTTTTTAGTAACACACTATCCTCCATTAAGCCATATGCCAGTGCCACCTGGCAACCATTCATTGGTTGCTGACGTGGCATGACAGTGTCACGTGTCAGTGGTGACGTCATCTCCGTTTGCCACATAACCTTTTTTTTAACAGAAACTTAACAGAGGGACCAAAATGACACAGAAATTGAAGATGAGGGACCAAAACGAGAAAAAAAAAGATAAAGGACCAAACCGGTAATTTAGCCTATTTTTAATCAATGTGTTTTCGAATTCCATAGATTATGTTTAAGTAATTCAACTATAAAGTTTCTAGTATTTCTCATGCTTATCTCGAATCACTTTTAAAAAAAAATAAGTGTTGACACTAGCATCAATAATGGAGATATGTGTCTCGTTGATAGCAGAACTACTCATACAATTTTAAAGGATGCAAAATATTTCTCTTAGTTAGTGAAATGAGAAACCAATGTTAGTACTATATCCGCTCTTCAAAGATAATGATTAAGTTTTAGTATATTGTTAGTACTATAAGCTGTTCATAAAGAGCTAATATATGTTGTCACGGAGAACAAATTTACACATTGAGAATGCATTATATTCCCCTAAGTGTAGTAGAAATTTATTAAATTTCAAAGATATTCATCAAATGGATATCACATTGAAACAAAAGATGAATGACATAGTGAATATCTCTATATAACAAGACATAATTTAGAAAAAATAAGTATAGTGGAAAAGCTACCCGCCTTTTCCGCTAGTTTGTACTACACTTATATCAGTGCAATTGAAGCACACATTTTTGTAACCAGAAGTTTACAAATCATAAAAAAAAATTGTTTGACATGACTGGTTGGGCCATTGGTGCGCTTGATATACACACAAATGTGCAAGTATACACAATCGTATCAAGTAATAAAGTGAAAGTAGAGTATCGTTCCCACAAGAGATTGGGTTAATTTACAAGTTTAAATTAAATAGTTCACTAGTGAAAGGTAACTACTATCCTACTCACAAATAGGTGGTGTTGATAGACTAACAGAATGTAAATAAGCAATAAAAAGATGTAAGAAATTAGTGGAGAATGATAGTTGAGATGTCTTCACCAAATAAGTCACATTTAAGAGTTTTGTGTTTTATATGATGTGCGGGTCGATGCAAATTTGCATCGGTGATGTGCCTTTCGGTCATTTTCTTTAGAGTTTCATTACCAGCTCTTAAAACCTTGTCTTAAAGTAAAGAGAGAAGTTGTCAATTCCTTTCTTGCCTTCTTACAATTTTTGTCTAAGATGCTAAATAAGTTCACTCTTGTATTTGCATCATCTAAGGACTATGCTATCATATGTCTAGGTTTTAGCATGTCATTAACAAAGTTTCCTTTATTAAACACTTATCCCTATTAGTTCTTGAGTTCTAATCATAAACCATGTCTGTATTTATGATTTGCATTTACTTTTAGTTGGCCAATTCTAAAGATGAATAGGAAAGAGTTATCATACAAGAACTAAAATGCAAACATCACATATGAACACAATAACTTACTTAAAAGATCATTATAAGGTTAGAACATCTCAACCAAAAGAGTTTAGTTCATGCTAGACATCACAAGGCTTATATAAATAGAACAAGTCATATTCATATAATTGAAATAACAAAAGGAAACAATAAGATAGAAGTTACACAGTTGTAGTTTCCTTTGCATGAAGTTGCCAAGTGATGCGGGTGCACTACTCCACTTGGTTATTGTTGAAGTAAGGAAGAAGTCGTCAATTTCTTCCTTGCCTTCTTGCAACCTCCTTACAAGAGAAAATAAAACTAACTAACCTAAACTACTCTATGGAATTGAAATACAAGATATGTTATGAAGTGAGAAGAGATGATATGAGAGATGATTTTCCAAGTGAAGAGTGAAGGTCTTTATATAGTCTTCATGAGAGGTGCTTCCTTCCTTGTAGTTGAAGTAAACTAGAGGTGTAACCATGGTTACTTTTCAGAAGTTGTCTCACAAGTTGAAGCCTACACTCAAGTGTATAAGGAGGTCCAATAGTGAATGGCCACATGTCCATAAGTAAATGACTCTTCAAAGCTAGTCTTCTATGGTGGGCTATGGTAGGCGCCTCCTTTTGCAAGTGGGCATGTGCCTCGATGTGATCCATGACTAAGCATGATGTCATAGGGGTGATAAAGCTTTGGTGAAATTTGAGGTGCTTCCATTGTCGCTTCAAGCATGCTGGTGTAATGCAAATGCAGTGCAGGTGCCTTATGCAAATCCAGCAGGAGCATTATCACCGGAGTGCATCCAGAGGTCGCAGACCGAACAAACTCATCAAACATACCACATTATATCCAAAATGGCCTATTGACAACTTTAACCATGTCAAACACTCAAGTTATCACATATTATATAAAATACTATAAAAACTCCTTATCTTTACTTGAAACAGAGCAATTTACAAAGTTTAAACATATGAATAACTCTATATAAAATAGAGTTATCACCATCCCATTCATAATGATGCAAAAATAATTGAAAACTCATGTGGTTATCAATTGAATTACCAAGAGATCCTTTATATACCCGACAATGATAATGTGACAGAAATAAAATATTGGAATCATTTATGCTATTAGCTAGTAGGTTTATGTCTATTTTTAGTATATATTGGCCATGTGGTCCAATGAATTAATTAACCAATCATTACAAATTACAAATCAATAGAAACTTCCCTCTCTAGTTTCCTCTGCATTTACTCCTATCAACGAGTTGTATTCTTATCATTTGAATTCCTGATTTGAGTTGTGGTTTTCTTCGGTAGTTCTCCCTAAAAATCCAAAAATGTTATAGACAAGTTCCTCAACCCGAAAATCATGAACTCCAACCTCAAGAAAGTATTGATATTATTAATGGTGTCTTTTTGCAAGAAGCTACCAATGATCCTAATGTGAACAACTTTTACTACTAGAAAAGGGGAGATTTCCTACGAAATTTCAAACAGATTTGGCATAGATTTCATATGTATTTCGCATGGATTTGGGACAAATATATAGTTTGTGATGGAATTTGCACAGAATGTCTCTTATTGAAAAAACCCTCGTAGCAAATTTAAGTGATCTGACCCAAATTTCGTCCCAACCCATTTTGAACAAATTTCAAACGCATTTTAGACGGAATCTATGTGAAATCTGCGCAAATTCCATCTCAAACATGTCTGAAATTCGTCTCAAATCTTTCCCATCCGAAATCAGTCTCATATCTGTTTGAATTATAATATGATTTTAGATAGAATCTATTTTGTCTGAAAATACTACTTTTTTTACAAACAGGTTGTCTCACTCAAATTATTATTAAAAAGATAAAAATAAAAAGACAGAACAAACACAAGGGAGACTAGACCAAATCCTTTGGCAAAAGAGAATTAAGTCAAAACAACAATAGGGAGGTCCTAAAAGAGTTCCCTAAAACACTTCATCATAGATACTAAAATAAAAAAGCTAACTAACAATAGTTAGTTAAAAGAGACACAGACAATAGATGTCCTAGAAACAGGAGTTATATCTGCCAATTCTCTGGCCAAATTTTGATTTTCAAAAGTCAGATAAAAAAGAAATAGAGACAGAGTTTGTCTTTGAGCGAGTATTGTAGTCTACTATTTTCTGGATCAATTTCTTTTTGTGTTTCTTCTTTCGGGCCGTGGACCCCACCGGTGCGGATTTGAAATAGCGTCAGATTCCAAAGCTTCCCCGAAATTCTCATGTTCGATCCTACCACTAGATGTAAAATAGCGTCAGGCTCTGAGGCATATATCGAATCTATTCTAGTGGTGGGAGGTTGGGTGGAATCACTTCCAACCCAGCTAGCTTCAGAGGTGAATGGTGCCTGGTAGGTAGGGGTAGAAGCATTAGACATCTTCTGGATCAAAGATATCTCTTGCATGTGTAAAACCACAGGCGACATTTGCTTACCATCATCCGAAGCAACCGAGGCGTGGACATTTGATTCTTTGTTAGATTGCTGATGCAGCTCAATAGGATGTTCATAATCTTTTTGCTTTAAATTCACATTATTACAGCCTGATGCTTAGGGACATGAACATGTTTTGCCTGAGTGACTAGCTCAATGTTCTTTTCCCCACCAGAGTGCGTTCTTTGTTTGCAAGCATTAGTGGTGTGACCGATAGTCTTGCAGTTCAAAGAAAAGGAGGGCAAATTTTCATACTCAATGCCCACTAAGAAAGAATAACCCGACCTCTCAACTAGGATTTGATTACTAAGCTCTGATTTCAGTTCTATATCAACCAACATTCGAGCAAAATGACCAAAAGATCTATCAAATGAGATCTTACTTGTTGTATCATCTAGTCTAATTGGTATACCAACACAGCTAGCAATAGAAAAAAGGATTTTGGGTTGCCAATAATATTGAGTGAGATTTGTAAGCCTAATCCAATATTGTACATTTGTATGTTTTATATTTCACAAATTAAAATCAAGCTCCCAGGCAAACAACCGAAGCAACACTAGCATGCTATGCCAAGAGTGATGCGACTGAATTCTCTGTAAATCATCAACACAAAAAAAAAATCGTAATATCCTTTCTCGAAAGAAATCAGACCCCCTTACCTTTTGGTTGCTAAAGAACTTGAAGTTTGGATTTCAAAGCATCTAACTTGATAGGAGTGTCTTCCTTTGAAAGTAAAATTCTTTCATGAAGCTGTGCATGTCTTGCATATCCTCCCAAACCTTCCATGCACTCCTCTTCGGAATTGAAATTTCCAAGTCATCCCCTTTGACACACGGGCGAGGGAGTTGACAAGGAGGAAAATATCACAGATTTTATACGTTCATCCCGGTAGAGCTTGTGCAAAAGATTTACTTTTTATTGCGTGAAAATTATGCACCTTTTGATGAACATCTTCTTGAAATAACCCAATTTCCTTTACCGAAAAGTTATCCCCGAGGCCTGCTGATCCATTCAGCAGGTGAGGTGTTTGGTTCCTTAAGGACTATTGCACTGAAAACGCAGGTTAGGGCACAAAAATTGATTTTTTTGAATTCGTAAAAGATCGCCTCGATGACCATTTCTACTGTACAATGATTTATGGGAACAAGACGTGATGAGCATCATTGTTTCTATTGGTGTTGTAGGCCTGCGGCTGAGGATGACGGGCACAGACGACTGACCAATCACGCGTGGTGTTTTCATTCGCTCGTCGTCGACGCTTTCGGAGGCGCATGTAGATCTCAACGCTGCGCGAAACAGGGAAGACTAGTGCATGAGGGGCCCACGGCGAAGAATCGCCATCAACGCTTGCGGTCCGCTAGGGAGCAGGACAGAGCTAACACCCATCAATGATAACAGTGATGGCGTCTAGGAATCCATGTGCAGAAGCACATTTTTTGTTAGACAGCGGCGCAAAAACCCTACCGGACACTCTGTTCCCCGAAATATTTTGACAAAACCCGAAGTTCCTAAAATACTAGTACTTTTCTAAAAGGATTTGTTGATCATACTATCATTGATGATGACAGAGTACTAGAAATAGATGATGGTGATGATGACTTTAACTAGATTATTGTTCTTCTTATCGTCTATGTTCAAACCTCAAATGTCTTTGTGTTTTAAATTTATGACTGTCTACAAATTTTTTTAGCTAGGCAATTGTTAGTGGGGTGGGGGAAATGTTAGTTTCCGGGACTTGAACCCGAGACCTCATTCTTGCACTCATTTAGTGTACTCCTTCGATATACATTAGTTCGCCAACTGAACTAATGTTAATGTCTTTGAGGTTTTTTTTTTCGTTCGAATGAGTTATCTTTCCTTTAAGTACAAATTATCTTTTGAGTTTATGCTTTTCTTTTAATTTTTTTAAGGAAAATGCTATGTAGCCCGTTAAGAAAACATCCGAAAGACTTTGAATAATATGGTATTTCTCTCACTCCATTCTATAATTCTATAATATTTTTAATATGCAATATTAGTGGGGAAGGGGAAATGTTAGTTTCCCAAGTTTGAATCTGGAGCCTCCCGTTCTTACACTCTTTTTGTGTACTCTTTCAATATCTTTTAGCTCGCCAATTGAGCTACCTACTTGGCACAAACAATCCTAATCTTAGTTACATATAGCATATCTATTTCATGGCCACCTAACTCCTAATTCTATAATGCCATAAATTTCTCACAGTACCCATTTGGAAGACACTTGCCTTATCCTACCGATTTATCATCTGATTGGTGAAGTACTGAAATAGATACTAATCTGTTTATATAAAGTTGTTCCAAAAATTAAAAGGAAGAGGGTGAATGAGAATATATAAAGAGAAGTGAAAAACAGAAAACTGCATGTGTTGCTCCGCAAGGATATATAAACCAAGATTCGGGAAACTTGGGATACAAAATTTTTAGGGTTATATAACACAGTACTATTTTTTTAATCTTTTGATACATATATAGTTTAGTATGCATTGGACGGGTCGAAATGGCTAGTTAATTGAAAGACTAAAAACTCAAATTGTTCTCTGACAAATTCATTTCGAGACAAATTGGTCGTGACAAGTTTTTATGGACACATTGGTCCTTGGTATTTTCAAATGGGGACAAGTTAGCCCCTCTTCCATCCTAAGTTAAAATTGCTACTACCTCTCTCCTATTTTATAAGTTGTTTTAGCAAAATGAATTTGTCCCAAAATTAGTTGTTGTTTTACAATTCAAGAAAGGATCTAACATGTTTTTCCACTATTGTCCTTATTAATTATTACAACTTTTTACATTTAATAAATGATTCACGTTTATCTATGTAGAGAGAAATGATTATATGGTAATTTAGACGACGCTTTTTATAAAATCTAGATAACTAATCATTTTTCTTAATATGCGTGTAACAACCTTAAACTGCATATAAAATGAGACGGAGTTAATAGTAAATATTTCCTATGTGGCACGTTAATTTTCCTCGTGTCACGTTAAGTGACACCTAATCACATTTTTTAGTCCAAATTAGTCCATTATTAAACTTTTCTAATTTTTTTTATAAAGGAACATATTTGTCCATGTACTTTTGGGACATATTAGTCCCAGATGTATCATCTTCTTCAAAAGAGGTTTATGAAAGTCGGAAACCAGAGAATGAAACACACAAAAAAAAAGAAAAGAAACGCAAAGAAGGAACACCAAATGTTAACTTGCTTGATCCGTGATGAAATTGTCACCGACAAATTTGACTATTGTGTTATCACCGCAAGTTTTATTGTTTGAAACATACCATCTATATGAAGCACAAACTTGGGCACGGACACCAGACACGTCACGAACACACAGACTCTAACACAATTATTGTCCTAAATATAGAATATCATGACCTCGCACACACACAGAAGCAATTACAAAGATAAGTAAATCAAAAAACACAAACACATATATGATCACACAACAAAAATCTAAATTGAGAATTAAGATTCATCAATTCATTTTTTAAAAGCGAAATTGATATGCTATACAAGGTTTTTTGAAGATAAAAAGTTGAGTAAACCCTCAATTTAATGAGTATTCTACCAAGATTTAAAGGGATGTCTAATATGGATCTGATCCAACAATAGACCCTCCTATTTTTAGGATATTTTAATAAAATATTATTTTCTATTTTTTATTATTATAAATTCATTTTTTTACTAAAAAAACAGTAAAAATTCACATTTAGATTTTTTTGAAAAGTCCATATTAGATGCCGCCAATATCTAAGGCATAAAGAACAAAAAGTGATGCACACTTGCACAATTTGTAGATTTGGATAATCAATATTTGTCTTCTAAATATTTATTGGGTTTTATTTTTCGCACCCCCCTCAACATCAATCTCACCCCCATAAATTCATTTCTTTCCGTTTTTACCCCTGATTTTTTAAAAAAAAAAAATTAAAAATTTCGGAATTACCTTTAAAAAAAGTAATTTCGAAAAGATTTTCGGAATTACCTTAGAAATGAGGTAATTCCGGTTCACATTTGTGAACCGAATTACCTATTTCTGAGTAATTCAAAAAATTACAATTTTTTTATTCGACAAAATAATTTAGGCTAAAAATCGGTTTTCTGACAACATACTCGATCGTCGTAATGAAACCACAACCATTAGAAGCGAAAAAATCAAGAATCAAGACTCCTAGAAGGGACTTCTTACGGGACTACTACCCTCAAAATCCCAAATTCCATCGTTTACTATTTTTTACGATTTTTTTAATTTTTCATAGTCTCCAAAAATCTAAAAAAATTTGTATAGCCTTATTTTGGTTTTGTTAGATTTTTAGTGGTGTTTTTATATTTTTTTAGAGTAGTTTTGACTATTTTTAGTAGCCTTTTAGTAATAAAAATTAAAACAAATCGTATATATACGCACTACGCCGCGTCCCGATTGGCCCGGATGCCTTAGATGTCGCCTGCTTCACCTACTTCACGTGCTTATTTTCATCATTTTAGACCTTTTGGACCCATAGTTGTATTTGTACTCCTATTTTATGTTGGTCATTTTATATATTTTGACGTATTGTTATTAAATCGTAAATCGTTCGTATCATCTTTCCAATAAAACGCGTTTAAATCTTAAGACCAAAATATAAACTTTTAAAAAAAAAAATTAAAAATTTCGGAATTACCTTTTTTAGAGGTAATTCCAAAATTTTTAATTTTTTTTGAACCGAAATTACCTTTTTTAGAGGTAATTCCGAAATTTTAATTTTTTTTGAACCGGAATTATCTTATTTTGAGGTAATTCCGATTTTTTTTTTTAAAAGACAGGGGTAGTATTGGGTTTTTTGAAAATATGGGGGTGAGATTGATGTTGAGGGGGGTGAGAAAAATAACACCCATATTTATTTTGCATCATCACTTCACTACTACTTCAGCTTTTGTTGCCGTTATTAATCCAACGATACACACTGCATTGCTAAAAAGAAGCAAGGGGATTCTTCTCTGAAAGCAGACAGACAGACACTACTCTACTGCGATGCGATAGAAAAGGTTAGGTGATGATGGATGGGTCCACTCCACGCGCAGAATGCTTCATTAATGGTAGCATAGCAATTAGCAAATCGATTCGGTGGCTTTGCTACCTGTCTCACGTTTGTCTCCCTGAGAGAAAAAACTGTTTCGCCTAAAGATGTTTTCTTTTGTGTATACCAAAAAAGTGGCTTAGTATTGGTTATCGCAAAAAAATAGCTCACATAGTTGAGTGAAAGAGACATTATTAGTGAAAAATATAAGTATATAAGAGTTCGAATCATGTTCACCCTCTCCTTAATAAGTAGTACACTAATTACTAACCATTTTTTCTATAAAAAACTAAGTTCCTCAGCTATATACTAGTTAAATTAATCATAAGATATAATATAAAATAGGCAAAATTATAACGGTGGTCGATTTAAGTTTTTTTTATAACGAGTTACTCTTTTATGTTTTTTCGTACCAACTAAATTCTTTAAGTTACATGACATTAACAGTACTGTTAGCATTTTAATAATTTTTCATCCAACTCTTTTAAGTTTTGTAAGCTGACATGGGCACAGTGGCGGATCTAGGACCCTGGACAAGGGAGTGCAAAAAAATTCAATATGAAAATGTTGGTTCATAGGATTGTTTAATTTCTTTCAAATACCCTCACTTAATTTACTAAAATTATGGAATCAAGTTCTCTAACTCCAAATTTATTTAAGACTAAGTCGCCAAATTAGCCTCTAAGTTTACCCACATTTTCCTATTTAAGTTTTAAAGTATATAAAAATACGAAGTAGTCCGTAAAAATCTGTGATATCGGTAAAATTACTTCCTAAAGTTTAATAAATAGTTTCTTACGGAGATTAATAAGATGAATTTATTAAAAATTAGGTGCAAATTTGAGGATACTAGTGCAAAGGGGATTCAAAAACATTTTATATAGCAGTATTACTACACAATTTTTTTCAATGGATTCAATTGAATACCCTAAAAACAACATAGGCCCGCCACTGCATGGACATCAAAGTGCTTATTTGGTATGTGACACATAATTTTTATTTAATTTTCTATTAAAAAAAATTCCCTTCCTTCCTAGCTTCTTCTTCTTCCTTCCAATCTTAACCCAAATTGCTGAAACCAAAATCTGTAAGGGACGATGAAACTTCAATCCATGGTCTTTGCAATCTTCATCGTTTTGGTACTGGCTTGTTTGAAGTGTTAGGGAAGATGAAGCGTTAGATTTCTCCAACTCCATATTTGTGTGGTACTAGTTTTTTGAAGTTTTAGAGAAGATGAAGATTTTAATGCCCAAATCTGTTTAGATTTGCAAGATTTTTCTTTCTACAATTGCAATTGTAGATGAAGATTCGCAAATAGAGGAACAATAAATTTACAAAACAAAAAAAATCACGAATCAACTTCAACATGGAAATGGATTAAATCTTATAGAAGAACAATAAAAATTTCCAGATTTGAGTTTGAAGACTTTTATGGGTTTGAATGAAGGAAAAAAACTTATTTAGTAAGAACTAAATTTTGTAGACTTAAATAACCAAATTGTTACACGATAGTAGTCTTAAATGACCAAATTATTACAAGACAAAAGTGAGTGTTTGTATTTTATACCCTTCCTATTTGCCGAACTAGTTGTAAACAGGTCTCTCACGTTTCTGACTCGATTTGTTCTTCCTTTATAGAGAACAAAAAACAATATTATGTCAAACATTATGGACCGATTTAATGAACCCCTTTTGAAATTTTCGAAACTGTTTAGTCATGTAGGAGATGTTTCAAATTGTAAAACGAGGTAGTTCGAAAAACTAGAAAAAAATCAGTTCTAGAGAGTACAACTAGAACCCAAATTTGCCATGAATGAAGGCATACAAGGAAATGAACCCTAATTTCCGAGTTCTTCAAAGATTGGAGGAAATCTAATTTACTTTTTTTTTTTGTTTTTAATAAAATTAAATAAAAATGACTTGGATAATTTTTGTAGCCATATTAGCATTATACATCTGCATTTAACTTTCATTTAGGTGTTTTTTAACAATGTTAGACGAAAAATATAAAAAGGTCAATTTTGTTAACGTTACATATCTTAAAGAACTTAGTTGGTTAAAAAAAAGCATAAGGACCAACTTGTTACGAAAAGATTAATTTAAAGGACATCTGATATAATTTTTCCTACAAAATATTATGAATAGTTGATATTTGATGTTGGTTGATACTATCTTAACCACTCATAACATTTAATATTATATCAAACAGTCATTTGTTTGGTACGTCAATGAGGGGCTTAATTAATCTCAACTCTTACCTTAGTAGACAACCAAAAAATATAAGTTTTTCTGGTTGTTTTTTCTTGTAAATATTGTTTGGAAAAGTAGTTTCTAAGATTTTAAGTTATTTATGAATAATAGTTTAGTTCTTTAAGTTTTTTTATTTCATTTACATCATTCAGTACTCTTAAAACGTGTACTTTTGAAAAATGTTAATATGTTTGTTACATGGGTGATATGGCTATTTATTAATATGCCTACGTGGATGATTGAGTAATGATCAGTGTCCTTATTCAATCAAAAAAAACTTGTTTTTCAAGAAATTTATCTTCTTCCTCTTGTCATGAACCCTAAGTTAATATTTTTCCCTTAAATTTCCATAATAATGTCTATCTACATCATATAATTTCTGATAACCAATTTGGGTTTAAGAAGTGTTCATCCAGAAGAACGAAAGCTTAAAATCGAAACACAGACATGGAAGGTGAAACCCTAAATCTGGTAAAAGCAGAGTCAATGTAATGCAAGAAATTGGTCCCTTAATTTATGAATTGCAAACCATGGTTTGCAAAAAAAAAAAAAAAAAAAAAAAAAAGATCGTTAACCATGAGACCAATTTAGAAGGAGAAAATTGACGAGTACAACCATTATTAAAGCTTTGCAATTTAGAAGACCAAATTTGGGAATAAAAAAAATTACAAATTCGAAGTTTCATAACCGCTAGTTTCATTTTGCATAGAATAAAAAAATCACAAATTCGAATAATCATTGTTCTTAAAATAGCATAACTTGCCTCATGTGAATCCAGTTTCAACCTTCAATTGCCATTTCATAAAATGTAGAAATGTTAAAATTAAAAGATAATGAAAAGCAGTAAAGTTGACTTGGAGTGGGGAAAAAGCTAGGGATAAGGAAAGGAAACTAGACAACATTCATCATTCTCCCTCTTTTTTTTTTTTTTGAAGTAATCATTCTCCCTCTTTTAAAGTTGCAGAAATTTAGGTTGTAATTTTTGCAGATTTGCTGGAATTTAAATATTTGCATAAGTTTGGGTCATAGAAATAGATGTGGAGAAGTTTGAGATGCATTTGTGTTGTTTTTACTCGTTTAGTGTTATTGTTTTGTAGGTTTTTGTGTTATTTTTCATTTGAGTGTTTCAATTAATGTATATTTTTTTAGGAAGAAGATGAACATGATGAAAGAGATTAGTGAATAAGACTGTGATTATGATATAGCCACATCAACCAAGTAGCAATTGGTCACTTACTGTTTACAATTGGTCACTAACTTGAAGACATCCAAGGAGATGTATTCCTACTCTGATATAATATTATATAAACGTAGTGAAATCTAGCTCAAAGTTTTTTACTAACTTTCAGATATTACATGTTAGAAGATAGGATAATTGTGTAGCTCAAGCTAAATTTGTCCTTTAAAACTCTGAATCTTTTTGGATTATTGAGGAGATTCCTCCTTGTATTGCTTTATCTTTAGGCTCCGATGTTGGAGGCTCCTAATGAAATTATTTACTCGTAAAAAAAAAAAAACCAAGTAACAAACATGCCAGCGTTTTTGAAATTGTTGATTCAAAAAAGAAAAATGGTGTATGGGTTTTAAGACTTAAAAGACCTAAATAGGAAAAAAAATTCTATAGCAGAATTCAAATTTAACATTTTCTTTATTATCTAGATTTAACCTTTTCTTATCTCTTGTATTATCACTTGAATTATAAAAGAGTACTGGGGAGTGATTTTAGACTTAATTTAAACTAAGAACTAAATTACATACATTATATTATAATTTGATGCAATTTTTTTTTTTTTTTTTGAGATTAAAAATAGAGATTTTGGAATATGGGGTTTGAACCCATGACCCTCTTGTTTGTATAACAAGTAACTCCTTCTTTGTCAAAAAAAGTACTTCCTTCTTACCCCATTTAATTGTAAAACAAACTTCTAAATTTTTCAAAATGATTTTTTTAAAAAAAATAATAATATGCACGACCATCTGGAAACAGTAGCCTGAATAGGGTTGAACTTAGGTAGAGAATTTGTAGCCTACATTTTAGTTGGGTTTTTATCCTTGTCCAAAAAATCCCACGGGTCGGTGTAAGCCAGTTTGATGTGGGTGGGTATCCCATTTTGCCACCTTTAAATTTGTGTGAGTATAAACATTGTCAACTGTTTTAAATTAGAATAGTGTGGAATGTTAGTCATCATAAGGGGCCCACCGGTCCTTGTGGCATACCAATCCACCTTATGGCCTTCTAACCATTTGAACCTACCCAAGTTGAAGAATAGTCGAGTTAGTGGTAACATTTGCCATATATTCCAAGTGTTGGCAGTGACAAAGTTACTTGGTTGAAGGAAAACAAGATTTGGAGTTACTTGAGGTGGAATCACATGCTAAGGCCCTGCCATAGCAGAGTATGGTTGAATATGTTGTGCATTCCCCATTGTGTTCATGGGCACTCCTTGGCCAGGGTAGCAAAACCAACCGAGTTACTCCTATGAGTGACTCTTATATCTTGCTCTCTAGCATGTTGCACCTCATTCTGCATCATGGGTTTTACTATGTCACCTAGTTGTTGTGATACTTTGCAGAACCCAGGTGCATACGCCAATGATGATCCTGACCAGGTGAATCAAACCGTTAAGGTTGTTTTCCTATGTTGGTCCCATCGAGCGTGCCAAAATTTTTGTCAAACTTAGAATTAGCCGAGGAACGGTTAAAGCCTTAACCTTGTGATTCTTTTTATTTAAGCAATTACATTGAGGAAGGAACTCCATTCCTCAGTTATGGCTTCCCTAACTACTCCAAAGAGCGTTAGGATTTGACACTACAAGAAAATCAGTGTTTTGCCACGGACATTCCCGTCGCAAATGCACAAATTCCCGTCGCAAATATGAATTTGCCACAGATTTGCGACAGACAAATAATGGTGGCAAAAACGCTCGTCGCAAACGGTTTGCCACGGGATTTACCCGTGGCAAATACGTTCGTGGCAAACTCGTCGCAAGTCCGCCGCAAAATTCCGTGGCAAAGCGGTCGCAAATCTCGTCGCAAAGTCGTGGCAAATAATTTTGAATTTTTTTTTAAAATTTCGTCGCAAATTGTTAAAAATTCTGTGGCAAACACAATTACTACCAAAAAAACTCCGTCGCAAATTCCGTCGCTACGCAAAAAATAATAATTCAATTGTTATTCCCTACCAATTCAATCCATACTCTCCAATACAATAACTATATTGTCATTCATATTCACAATACTTCCTGCCAATTCAATTCAGACTCCAAAACTACATTCAGACTCCAATAACTACATTGTCATTCATATTTGTAATACTTCCTGTCAATTCAATTCAGACTCCAATCCACCAATTCAAACATACATAAACTACACTAATGTTAAAAGTGTCAAACATACAAAATATCAAATATCAAAACATATCAGTAATGTTCAAAGTGTCAATCCAAACCACAAACTTAGTTAAACATAAACTAGACTAATATTAATTAAAAGTGTCAAACATACCAAATATCAAAATATATCAAAACATACCACTAGTTTATGCCAAACATACATAAACTACACTAAGGTCCAGTAAACTCAAAAAATTCTGACGAAGCATCTTCAACTCCAACTCTGAACAATATACCTAACAAAACAAAAACAATAATGATTACTAATTAATTCATAAAACAAGAAAATTTCCACCTTAATTAAAACATAGATTACCTAGATGTCGTCAATAACCCTCCCCATAAGGGTGGTCTCCATGATCTCCACCGTCTCCATCATCTGCATCTTCGCTTCTCCCCGCTGGCGGGCCGGTCTCTGCTCGGGCGGCGCCAATCAGTGGAGGTACCGGAATCCCGCAATGGTTAAATACGTATTCAAGTAGTTGTTCTTTGTCGTGCATATACGCTCCCGCCGTCGTGTTATTTCCTCCTGCTGTCGCGCTATTTGCTCCTGTTGTCGCGCAAATTGCCGTCACATTTCTTGGATGATCCTACGGGCCTCAGGAGACAGGCTTGCGCTCGTCGAAGCTTCTTCAGTGAGTCGCCGCCAACTATGCCTCCCGTCCCCATACACACGACTCTTATAGGGCCCTCCAGCAGCCTTCTCCCACAACAATCGCTTCAACTTAGCCAACTCAACAGGGCCTACTGGTATGTCTGACTTAGATAACAGTCGCTGAAACTCTTCCTATCAAATGCACAAGTTATAATTATAGTCAAAATAAATGAGATATTATATCAGGCACATTCATAATAACATAGACAGAAATGTCGTTAATATTGAAATGATTCATATCTATTTGCAATACAATACCCCTGCAAATTCAATACAAACACACCAATTATAACCAAACACACCAATTATAAGTTCAATAAACTAAGTGAGACCAGTTATAACTAACTCAACAACTTTAAAAGAAACCAATTCATTTCACATAAACTAACTTATATTTCCAATTCACATAACCAACTATAAGTTCAATAAACAAAGTGAGACCAATTACAACATATTCAACAACTTCAGAAGACACCAATTCAATTCACATAACACATAACCAACTATAAGTTCAATAAACTAAGTGAGACCAGTTATAACTAATTCAACTACTTTCAAAGACACCAGTTCATTTCACATAAACTAACTTATCGAGAAATAAGGGGATCATCTGTGATTTTGGGCAAATCTCTAACTCTATCCCAAACCTGGCCTGGAGTCAATCGTGGAGGCGGCTCATCATTTTCAACTTCCAATTTTTGTTCCTTCTAAATGCATTATCATGTGGTAAAAACCTACGATGCGAGTCAAACCAAGAACTCTTACCCCGTGTTTCAAGGTAAATGCCTTTGTATGCTCCATACAATGTGGACATGCTAATTTACCATGAGTTTGCCAACCAGACAACATGCCTTAAGCAGTGAAATCATTAATGGTCCACATCAAAGTGGCTCTCATCATAAAATTCTCCTTTCGTGCGTAATCGTAAGTCGAGACACCATTCCACAACCTCTTCAAATCATCAAGTAGTGGTTCTAAATAGATGTCAATGCCTGCTTTTGGATTTTCTGGGCTAGGTATCAGACAAGTCAAAAACATGTAAGGTTTAGTCATACACATCTCAGGGGGAAGGTTGTACGGCGTAACAATAACGGGCCAACAAGAATATGGCGAAGCCGATGCTTGGGTATATAGGGTAAAACCATCGAGCATAACCCTAGTCGTGCGTTATGGGATCCGCTGCAAACTCAAGTTGTACCCGATCAAAGTGTTTCCACGCTTCCCATCGTGATTTAATGGCGCAACACACCAGACATCTATTCTCAAAATGCCACGCCATTTTTCCTGCAATGTTCTCGGATGCAAACATTCTCTGCAACCTTGGAGTTATTGGTAAGTAGAACATTGACTTCACAGGAATTGGTTTATTCTTACTACTAGTCCCAAAATTTGCATTCAACTAGCGCAACATCCTTTTTCCCAAACTCATTGTCATAATACAACATGTAACCTTTCGGACAACAATCAATCCTTCTAGCTTCCAATCCCAACTTAGAAACTAACCTCTTAGCCTCGTAAAAATTCTTTGGCAAATTTTCATTCATAGGTGTCACCCCCGACATCATATCACATATCAAGTCCATTCCCACCTCAGATGTATTACTCAATGATTTGAGAGCTAAAACCTTCGCACAAATCGATAACTTTGAGTTAGATGACCCTTCAAACAATGGTTTGTTTGCATCTAACAACAGATTATAAAGTCTCTGTGCTTGCTCATTCGGAAGCTCTTCCATGTTATCATATTGCTGCTCCTCGAATGACACATTCACCCCAAGACCGTCACAAACCATATTCTGCATCAAGTTGATTTCTTCACCACATCCTATATCCGCAGAATTACTTGAAGCACCCCTGCAATTTTCGCCAACCAACGGGATGACATCAAACCCTTTCTCACCATTACTCGTCCAAATCCAATAATTAGGCCTAAACCCAACTCTCTTCAAGTGATCAATGACCTCCGTTGGATTCCTAATCTTTCCACATTCGCATTTGACGCACGGACATCGAATCCCCCCTTCAACTCTAAATTGTTCTTGTGTCATTGCAAAAAGAATAAACTCCCACACGCCATCTACAAAAGATTGTTTCAAACCCGCTCTTTTTGAAAACAACCTATCATACATCCAAAGGCGGTGCGAAGGAGGAAATTCCATTCTGCACATTTAAAATTGTCAATATATCAAGGAGGAAATTATGTCCATAGAGAGAGAGAGAGAGAACAAGACAAGAATTTAAACGATGGATGCCCATCGAGAGAGAGTGAGACTTGATACATTTCATATCATATTACTTAGGTAGTTTTAAACAACTCACAGCTACCTAAAATGCAAATCATACCTTCGCACCACAAAGGTGAGAGAGGGGACCTCAAAGCTCAAAATAGGTGATTAAGAAATATACTGCTAAAATTTGTTCAATGATCACAAACTATATATAATTCAGATTATTGAAGCCTAATGACAGGATTTTAGATCAATTTTCAGAATATAATCTGTACATATAACAAAAGTTAAGAAATTCATCAAAACTTATTCAACACTTCAAGTCATTCATCATGTCAATATAACAAGTAACATACTTATTTCTACTAGTATATACTACTAATATGCAGAATCCTTCGCACCAGTCAATAAAAAAAACAAAAACCAATCACAATAACATGCATTGAATAAAGCACCCACTAGCAGCTATTTTTTACAAAGTTCAAATTCCAAACATAATTTGTCCAAATTGCTACTCCTCATACTTTCACTGCAGTTATCAAAAACTAATTTTCAGTCACACTTTCATCATCTCTCTACTAAATGGCTTTTTCTTTACTTTTAAAATAATGCTCTTCGTTCTCTTCTCTAAGGCTGGCACACTAGTGTTGGTCTCTCAATACAGAATAGAGACTTTCGTATGAATATTGCATTAGTGAAATAGAATCAGAACATGAAAGTCAAAAAAGTGTTCCATATTTTCTTATCCTTGCATAAAACATGTAGCTATTAATTCAAAAAAGTTTCTCAACCTTGTCATTCTCATTATAACCAATGTCTGATATTTAAATAATTCTCAGCACTTGAAGGACAACATTCCACACTAACAATGGCATCAATTCTAATTCAACCCAAACCAAACATACTATCCAAACTATCAATCTGACTAAATTATCAACAAATAAATTCAATAATCAGCAGAACTTGGTAGAAATAAGACGCATTACCTTACCCCAAAGACCAACAACAACAACTCTTTCTACAGCCTCTGCACTCCAAAATTACAAAGTCAAGGTTTTCACAAATTTAGGAAATTTTAGAGCACATCTCAATAATCTATAAGCTTACACTACAAAAAAAACGTCATTTAGCGAGGGACGTTGCGAGGGAATATTAGGTCCCTCGCAAACTCAGAAATTAGCGACGGACATAGCGAGGGAAACAGGTCCCTCGCAAATTAGGTAATTAGCGACGGAAATAAGGCCGGTAGCGACGGACTGACCGTCGCTAAATGCAACGCGCCAATTTCAAATTGCGCTTGCACGCACTTCAAGAGAGTTAGCGACAGATTTAATGGGTCCCTCGCTAATTTTCTGACCGTTGCAGTGCCTTGGTTTACGCGCAGATTAGCGACCGAATTTCAGTCGCTAATTCCGTCGCTACCGGCCATAAATGTTTAACAGAACGACGCTCCCTTTCCTTCACTCTTCTCTCACTCTTCTCTCTTCTCTCTCACCTCACACCACCAGCACCCACACGACCTAAACCCCTTTCTCACATAACCACCACCACACAACCACCACCACCACCACCCACGACCCCCACCGGTTCCTCTCCTCTGTCTGTCTTTCTCTCTCTCTCCTTTCACTCTTCTTCTCTCCACCTTCTTCCACCACACAACCCAAACATAAACCCTCTTCTCTCATTTTACCACCACCCACGAAACCACCACCACAACCACCACCACCCACGAAACCACCACGAAACCACCACCACCAAAGCTCCTCCTATTTATCTCCTCTCTAGCTCTCTCTCTTACTATTTCTCATTTCCCTCTTACTCTCTCCACCTTCTTCCACCACACCACCACACAACCACCACCACCACAACCACCTCTTTATTGTAAGTTTGAATTTTCAATTTTTATGATATTGTTTTAATTTTTATTTTTTATTGAATTTGTTTTAATTTATTTTTTCCTTGAAATTGAAATTGGTTAGGATTGGATTTTGGTGTTTGAAGTTTCACCACCGCACCGAGTGCGCACTGTCACCGAACCACCGCACACTTATAGGACATAAATCTAATAGCGGTTAGTTTTTAAATTAAATTTGTTGTTATGTATTAGAATTGAGTATTGTTGTGAGTTATAATTAAGTATTAGTCTTAATTGTTGTTGTGAAATGTGAGTTGAATTGAGTGTGAAATGTGAGTTAAAATTTGTTGTTATTGTTAAAATAAACTTGTTTTAAAGGTTGTAGGATTGAGTGTGAATTGTAAGTTATAATTGAATATTAGGATTAATTGTTATTGTGAAATGTTAGTTGAATTGAGTGTGAAAACCGAGTTAAAATTTACTTGTTGTATTAAAGGTTGTAGAATTCCGTGTGAAATGTTAGTTGAATTGTATGAAAACTGCTTAAGTGTTTTTGGATGAACCCTAGGTTAGTTGATCGTGTGTTGTTGATGGAAAAGGGTGAGGTTTGTTTTCACTCACCCCCATATTTTGCTCGAAATCATCTCCATTGAGATAATTGCGACAAGACTAACAACTGTGAGTAAGGTTGGGAGTTCAAATAACTTCCTTCACTACTTGGATGGAAAAGGGTTTTGTCTTCGTCCTTGACCCCATATTCGCCTCGAAATCATCTCCATCGCGATGATATCGATGCCACTAACTTGATATATGTTATTGGCAATGTTATGGGAATGTAACACGTTTTTAAAATGTGTGTAGATGAATTGGTATCAATTTAATCGTGATTGGGTGTATGATCGGTTATATTCGAGAAGAGCGGGTTTGAAGGAATCTTTTGTTGTTGGGGTTGAATAGCTTGTGGTAGCGTGGCAACATGATTTGGCTAAAGAGGAAAATGGGGTTAGATGTCCATGTTTAAAATGCGACGGTGTACCTATTAGGGTGATGAGGAAATCGGATGTCACTTGTATCAATGGGGGTTTAGGCCTAATTATAGGATTTGGGTGACCATGGAGAACGACTTCCAAATTTTGAAGTCTGAGCTTCAAGCAATTCTCGTGTTGGTGTTTCACGTAATGAAAATATTGAGTGGATGAATAACATGATTTGTGATGGTCTTGGGGTGAATGTGCCATTTGATGAGCCTCGATGATGACAATCATGAAGAACTTCCAAATGAAGAAGCACAGAGATTTTATAATTTGTTATCAGATTCAAACAAACCGTTGTTCGAAGGCTCGCCAGATTCAAAATTATCTATGTGTGTTAAGCTTTTAGATCTCAAGTCCATGAGTAGTATTACAAGTGGGTTTAGACTATGTGACTAAAATGATGATGGATGCAACACCTTATAAGGATAATTTGCCAAAAAATTATTATGAAGCAAAGATGTTAGTTTCGAAGCTGGGATTGGATTTTAAGAAGATTGATTGTTGTGAGAAAGGACACATGTTGTATTAAAACAACGAGTTTGGTAAAAATGACGGTGAGCTACTTGAATGCAAATTCTGTGGACTACCGAGGTATCATGTTCGTAAAGGGCAAAACGTAATTATAAACCCATTCTGTGAAGTCGATGTTCTATTTGCCTATAATTCCAAGGTTGCAAAGAATGTTTGCATCGATCAAGTTGCGCAGAAAAATGACTTGGCATTATGATAATAGGGGTACCTCGGACATTTCGCCACCCATCCGACGCGGTGAAGCATGGAAACACTTTGATTTAGTGCATTCAGATTTTGCCTCGCACCCACGAAATGTTCGACTTGGATTGTGCTCGATGGATTTACTCCATATATCCAAGCATCATCTTCTCCCTACTCTTGTTGGCGATCATTGTTACCCCTTACAATCTTCCTCCCGAGATGTGCATGACTAAACCGCTTATGTTTTTGACTTGTCGATGCACAGTGCAAATAATCCAAAAGCTAACATTGATATCTTTTTGGAACCTCTGATTGATGATCTCAAGAGATTGTGGGGTGTTTTGACATATGATGCAAAGACGAAAGAGAATTTTAAGATGAGAGCGGCGTTGATGTGGACAATTAACGACTTTCCCGCTTATGGTATGTTGTCCGGTTGGGGACTCACGGTAAATTGGCATGTCCCCATTGCATGGAACACACAAAGGCGTTTTTCGCTAAAATACGGGGCAAGACTTCTTGGTTTGACTCGCATCGTAGATTCTTACCGCCGATCATCAATTTAGAAAGAACAAGAAGGGGCTTCAAGAACAAGGTAATTGAAAAGATGGACCACCGCCTTTGGTGACACCAGTGTGAAATATGGAGCGAGTTATGGACTTGCCACAAGTCACCGAGGTAGGCGAACTTGAGAGATCGCATGGTTATGGACAAGTGCATAATCGACAAAAAGAAGCATATTTTGGAATCTCCCATATTGGAAAGACAATCTGTTGAGGCACAATCTCGATGTTATGCACATTGAGAAGAATTTCTTTGATAATATATTTATGATCGTGATGAATGTGAAAGATAAAACTAAAGACAATAATAAGGCTAGATTGGATTACGCTCTTTCTTCAGTAGCAAATATCGATCCGATTTGAATTTGGTGGAAATGGCTAATGGGAAGATGTTAAAACCAAAAGCCAAATCTTCGCTCTAACACCGATGAAGTGAAAGATGTTTGTCGATGGTTAAAAGGATTGAGGATGCCGATGGTTATTCTTCTAGCCTTGCAAGATGTACCGATGTGAACACCGGAAGATGTATGCGATGAAAATTCATGATTGCCATGTATTCATGGAGTGTTTGCTTCCAATTGCTTTTAGTTCACTACCAAAGTGTGTTTTGGAACCACTTATTGAAGTGAGTCAATTTTTAAGAATATGTGCTCTTCAACATTGAGAATGGATGATCTCATTAAGATGGAGCGAGAATATTCCTTTCATCATCTGTAAGTTGGAGAGAATATTTCCTCCCGGTTTCTTTGATTCCATGGAGCATCTACCTGGTTCACCTAGCATATGAAGCAAGACTTGGCGGACTATTCATTATAGGTGGATGTATCCATTTGAGAGGTAATTATCTATTTCAACATTTTAATTAAAAAATTATTAGTACGACTATTTTAATTAAATTTTTATTAATTAGTATGACTAGTTGTTCATATGTAGATTAATGGGTGATTATAAACGATCAGTGAAGAATAAAGCTAGAGTTGAAGGATCGATTTGCGCAGCTTACCTACACCGTGAAACCATCTATTTCTATTCACATTATTTCAACAATTTTATGTTGTCAAGAAATAATAGAAATGAAAGGGAGATTGAAGAAGAAAGACATGCGCTCACTTTATCTGTCTTTAGCAAACCTGGTCGCCCATCGGGAAAGAAGTCAACCAAATACTTATCAGAAAAAGAACATCTATCAGCACATGTTCATGTCTTGATCAATTGCACTGAAGTTAAACCATATGTCGAGTAAGTATGCTCCAATTTAGTCTTTAATCTATAGACGTTTAAAGTATGAAGTTAAATCATGGTTTGATCAACTTTCAATTACACCATTTCAGTGCATTCTTACGAATTGAGGGTATACCCGCCGAAGAATCTTCTATTCGTATACATGAAAGTTTTCCAATCTGGTTTAAGGCTAGAGTAAGTAAATCAAATAATGTGTTAATGTCAAATGTTTAAAGTAGATATGAGACATGACTTATTTTTCCCATATATGGTTACTTAGGTTTATGAAGCACAACCAACTCCCCTAATCCGACACTTGAGGAACTTAGCTGATGGTCCTTTTCTTGAGGTCACTGAGTGGCACACGTACCTAGTTAACGGTTACAAATTTGACACTCAATCTCGGGTGAGGGAAAAGAACAATTAATAGTGGGGTATATGTTAAAGGGAAAGCAGGAGGAGGTGAAAATGACTACTACGGTGTGATCCAACACATATATCAACTTGAATACCCATTCCTGGACTATGAAAAAAAAATAGTCATGTTTTATTGTGTATGGTTTGATCCATCGGTTAGAGGAACAAAGTTGAATCCAAAATGTAATACGGTGGACATTTAAATGAATAGAAGGTATCAACTCTATGATCCATTTATTATGGCAGAAAATGTGAGACAAGTGTACTATGTTCCATATCCATCAACTCGTAAAGGATGGTGTGTTGCAATTAAGACAAAACCACGGGGTCGCATTGAAGCCAGTGATGTAGAGGATGATGTTCCTTATCAGGTGGATGAAATGTCCGGAGTAAATGAGGTAATTGAAGTTGAACAGGTTCACCCCTTACGTGATGATCGCATCGATGTTGAAGAAGTTGAAGCAGTATTAGAAGTGATAGAAGAAAATGAATTAGATGAGCAAGATGAAGAAGAGAATCAAGATGAAGAAGATGAATAATTAGATTAGTCTTTTGTTGTTATTATCATTATTGTTCTTGTGTATTACCTTTGTCTTTTGGATGAAACTTGTTTATGAATATATCATTAATGTCGTTAGTATCACATTTTGTATCATTAATTGTGTTAGTATCAAATTTTGTATCATTAATGGTGTTAGTATCACATTTTGTATTATTAATGTTGGTAATATTATATATTGTTGTGTGTTCCCTTTTTTTCATAGAAATGGATTCAGGAGGAGGCTCTGACCCACCGAGACAAGATAAAGGGAAGGGAATAGCAAGAGGGTCTTTGTTACCTCAAAATTTCGACAGTACTTTAAATGTAGCTTTAAATGGAGTTGACTCCACATTTAATAATATTTTAGGGGCCACAGGTCAATATTCAAGTCAATACTCCATCAATTTGACAGAAAAGGTATGCAAGTGCAAGAGATGCAGGTGAACTTCGACAAGCTCGGTTTTTAAAGTTATGAAGCAAGCAAGGCAATAAACCTTCGACAAGAGAGGGCTTAGACCTTCGACAAGAGAAGGCTTAAATCTTCGACAGAGCTGGGTTCAACACTTCGCCAAGCGGTTGACAGTGAGTTGGTCGAAACGTGCAGAGCAACAGTTAGTGGGCGGTTACTTCCCCTTATTTTAGGAGGCAGTTATCGTTTTTCCCACGATTGTTCCCATGAGTATAAATACTCCTTTGTAATAGAAAATCAGGGTCACCACATTTCACAAGAACTCTGAGAAACTCAACTTCCAAGCCAAAGCGAAATACGAGTGAAACAGATACCTTCTACGTGTTGGTGAACCATCTTTTTTTCAATTAATGCAATATTTACTTTCCTTTTACCTTTGTTGCATTTCCTGCTTTTATTTTGTTTTCAATTTGCTTCTTTCTATCATTCTCTGTTCTTACGCACGTCTAAAACACAAAACTTAAAGGCAATCGTCAAAGAGATTTTCTAGTTTGATCTCACAATCTCAACATTGAAAACTAGTGATTGTTTGCTAAAAACACCAGCAAACAAATTGGCACGCCTAGTGGGACCTTTGCCATTAATTTTGTATTGTTTCTATAAGTGTATGTATTTGTATGCACTTGAGGAGTGGTAGAATGGTACATACCAGTTCTAACAATGCCTCTAGTTCTAACCCTGTGGTATCACAAGGGCAAGGAACAACCATAGATTCTGCAAGTGTCAGTGTTGCAGGGACAATGGCCCCAGTAACATCATTAACCGTTCCCACGATGTCGATGACCAATGTTGGGTCGACACAATCTATGTCTTTGCCACAAAGTATAGGACTTCCTTCTAGTCCTTATATGGCAACAGGGAATAGTTTAGAGGCACGTTTCCAGAATATGAGTCTACCACCATACCCTTTTGGTGTATATGGCATGCCTTTGGAATGCCACACGCGTTTCGACCTTTTCCCTTCACATGTGTCTTACGAAAGCACACTTGGTCGAAATCCTACCGCATTAACTAACGCGCCTTTGTTGGCGTTAAGACAACAAGTAGACGAGAGTAATCATGATATGGTTAATATGCTAACCCAACAAATTGATACTTTTTTTTCAATCCGTTGATTCGAACACCAATACAAGTTACCAAATGTTAGCAAACCAAATGGGTAGGATTGCGATTTCTTTGGGGCTCCTACGAAAACAATAGGCGGTACCCAATTGTGGGAATAATGCGCCTAACACCCCACGTAGAGATCGATTCTTGTCCGGAAGCCCAAGCGGTTGTAGGCGAACAACAAGGTATGGGAAACCATGTCCCCAAGTAGTTATGGTAAATCGAAACCAAAACGCGACGAAGTTGTTCGACAAGTGCAACGAAATACCGCTTGTGCTCAAGATAACATAGCCACTTTGGTAGAAACCATAATGGCACGTAATGGCCTTAACGTGAGGTTTACATAGGCCTAATTTCATATCACCACCGTGTGAATATGTATTGCGAGCAGAGTTGCCAAGAGGTTGGAAAATTCCTAAATTTACTAAGTTTGGGGGTGATACCAATGAGTCTACCGTCGAACACATTGCCCGTTACATGACTGAGGCAGGGGATATAGCCCAAAATGAGAGTTTGAAAATGAAATATTTTCCAAATTCTCTAACTAAGAATGCCTTTACGTGGTTTACCACTTTACCTCCTGGTTCCATGTACACATGGGGGCAATTAGAAAAGGCTTTTCATGAGCAGTTTTATATGGGCCAGTCGAAAATCAGTCTTAAAGAATTGGCCAGTGTTCGGCGTAAAGTGCCTGAAGCTATCGACGACTACCTGAATAGATTTAGGCTATTAAAGGCTAGGTGTTTTACACAAGTGCCTGAGCACGAGCTTGTCGAAATGGCTGCAGGTGGCCTTGATTATTCAATTAGAAAGAAATTGGATACCTCTCATTTGAGAGATATGGCCCAATTAGCCGATAGAGTTCGACAAGTTGAAAGGCTTAAAGAGGAAAAGGCTAGAGTGAATAAGTTCAATAAAAAAGAAAACTCAGTAGGGTTTCATAAAAAAGAGAAAATAGCCTATGTCGATGAGGAATTCGACTTCGCGTTTGATAATGTCGAATCTGAGGAAATTGATGTGGTGAACTTAAGCCCAGTCCTCCTTATGCTTGCAAATTATTAAGGCCTCAAAATGGGAATAACCTCCGTAGAGCCTAGAAATGATAGATTTGTGCCTAAAACATACACTTTTGATGTTACTAAATGTGATGAAATCTTTGATTTGTTAGTAATCGATGGCCAAATAATAGTGCCAAATGGCTCAAAAGTACCTCCTCTCGAGCAGAGAGGAAGAAAAAGGGTTACTGTAAGTTTCATAATTTTTTGGGACATACAACCGATGGGTTGTGTACTTTTCGAGGACTTAGTTCAAAAGGCTATCGAAGAAGGAGACTTAAGTTTGGTGATAAAAAACACAAAGCACCAATGCAGATTGACGCCGATCCACTTCATCGTGCGAAAGCCATGTATCTTTGAACCGGTTGAAATGAATATAAGCATGGTTGATGCAAAGGTGGTAGGTTCTCCCAAACTGTCAAACCTTCTACTTGACAAGCTTAAAAGTGTAGTGCAAGGGGTGATCTTTGTGCAAAAGCTTACTCGGGAGGAGTATGAAGAGAAGGTGCAGCTCGTGTACCCCAAAGTGAAGAAGAATTAATAGACTTCCTTAATAGGTGCAAGTCAAGAACTCGAGGTAATGTTATGCCCCGGATGTAGTCTTTGTGTTCGACAAGGAAGTCGCCAAAAGTGTCGAAGGATACGGAGTTCGACAACCTCTTAAAAGAAAATGGCTGGACAAAAAGCCAAACTTTAGCTTCAATAGGGGACCTTCCTTATAAGGTCAAGAGTTCGAACAGGACCTTCAACAAGCAAGCCACGATCTGCGGTAAGAACACAACCAAGAAAGAATTTGTGTTATCGACCTGCAAATCGTTTGTTCCAAGGGCTAACCTTCCAAACGAAAAGTGGATACATCTTTGGTTGTAACCACTATAGGAATCTTTGTGCCACAAGTTGAGGTTGTGAAGCCAAAGGCAAATGAGGTGCGAAATATAACTACAAAAATAATTACAAAGGAAAAATCCTATGACCAAGACCCAATGGCGTCGCTTTCAACGCCGAAGAAGAAAGCGATACTTGCTTCTAACGAGCAAACGCCAGAACTTCAGCGGCTAAGAATATGACTTCTAAAGCCGTGGGAATACAAAAGTGAACATAGGTGCCGCCAACCAAGTGAAGGTTGGGAATAAGGCCAAGGGTAAATCTATTGTAATAGAAGAACCAAGGAGGCTCGCAATGGAGAGAATCTTTCCTCCTCTCGCCATCGTTGAGGAAGAAAAGTTCGACTTCGACATGGATGAAGACGTCACTTCAGATTTTGAAGACTCGAAGCTAGTTTTGATGTCATTTGCAATTTGGTGTCTATTCTACCCGGTGAATATGACGTTATCACGATCCCAAATGATGTCAAAGAAAACTTCACCGAGGATATGGCTAACCACAAGCCGCTTTGTTACTACGTAATGAACAACGATCGTGTCGAAGAACAAATGGCCACTTTCGAGAGGCCGACGAAGGCATGCAAACATCATTTGAAGCCTCTGTATGTCCAAGCCAAGGTTAACGGCGTGGGTGTCAATAAGATATTGGTAGATGGAGGCGCCATGGTGAATTTGATGCCTCAAGCAATGCCGAAACCATAGGGATGTTCGACATCGA
Organism: Oxytropis ochrocephala; assembly: GCA_020916435.1. NCBI lineage: Eukaryota > Viridiplantae > Streptophyta > Magnoliopsida > Fabales > Fabaceae > Oxytropis > Oxytropis ochrocephala. The sequence continues at coordinate 92,656,303 of CM037091.1, forward strand.
CCTTAAGCCCCATAATATTGTGTTAACTAATTATGAGGGCAAATCGCCGATCTTTGGGTAAAGTCGAAGTTGAAGTAGTAGTAGGCACTCGCCAAGAGAACTACCATGTTCTTTGTCATAGCCTCCAAAGCAAGCTATAACCTCGCTCCTTGGCGAGAGTGGATTCTTGGGTAGGTCTTGTGCCTTCAAGCCTACATCAAAAGTTGGTGATGTGGAAGGATGATGGTCTCGTGGAATATGTCGAAGCGGACAGCTACTTCCTTGCCGACGTCAACAATGTCACCAAGGAGAATTTTGAAAAACAAATGGCGAATATTGCGCCATGTACGCCTTCCATCGGGCATACATCTCATCCGATAATGTGCTTTCCTCTGTTCGATTGTACCCAACACATGGTTTTGTTTGGGAGAGGAAGTGGTGGAAGATGCAAGTGTCTATCTCGAGGGTGTTCTACCTCAACGAGGATGGGATACTCGACTCTTAGAAGGTTTTAGATGTCGCACCCAACGCACGGGATAGAATTACGCCTATATGGCCGAAAATAAAGTGAAACGCGCTTTGGAAGCCAAATAATTCAACGAGCGATGGTTATCCGAAGCCATAGCTTCATCTGAAGAAAGTGGTGAAGTCATAGATGACAAACTTGATTGCATTTATGATGACGAACCATTAGGCTTTGAAAAGGCGGTAAAATGACCCTTGCACAGTATTCAAAAAATGCCCTTTCTTACCTTCATTTCCTATTCCGTCGAAAAAGCATTTTTTGGGGGGCAATCTGTTACCTCAAAATTTCGACAGTACTTTAAATGTAGCTTTAAATGGAGTTGACTCCACATTTAATAATATTTTAGGGGCCACAGGTCAATATTCAAGTCAATACTCCATCAATTCGACAGAAAAGATATGCAAGTGCAAGAGATGCAGGTGAACTTCGACAAGCTCGGTTTTTAAAGTTATGAAGCAAGCAAGGCAAGAAACCTTTGACAAGAGAGGGCTTAGACCTTCGACAAGAGAAGGCTTAAATCTTCGACAGAGCTGGGTTCAACACTTCGCCAAGCGGTTGACAGTGAGTTGGTCGAAACGTGCAGAGCAGCAGTTAGTGGGCGGTTACTTCCCCTTATTTTAGGAGGCAGTTATCGTTTTTCCCACGATTGTTCCCATGAGTATAAATACTCCTTTGTAATAGAAAATCAGGGTCACCACATTTCACAAGAACTCTGAGAAACTCAACTTCCAAGCCAAAGCGAAATACGAGTGAAACAGATACCTTGTACGTGTTGGTGAACCATCTTTCTTTCAATTAATGCAATATTTACTTTCCTTTTACCTTTGTTGCATTTCCTGCTTTTATTTTGTTTTCAATTTGCTTCTTTCTATCATTCTCTGTTCTTACGCACGTCTAAAACACAAAACTTAAAGGCAGTCGTCAAAGAGATTTTCTAGTTTGATCTCACAATCTCAACATTGAAAACTAGTGATTGTTTGCTAAAAACACCAGCAAACAGTCTCCCAAGAGGAGGCGTAATCGTAGTGCTAATAATGAGGTGGTAATTAATATTGGAAATATGAGGTCGAGTACATTGGTTGGTCCGCCCATGACTACCACCTCGGATGTCCCACCACCCCATTCTCCATTGGGCCCCAATTGGTTTCATATTCCCTCACATGGACATATGCCACCTCCTGGGTATACAGTTGGGCATATGCCACCTTCTGGGTATACAGCTCTGTATATGCCACCTGGGTATACAACTCAGTATACAGCTGGACTCTTCCCCCCACCTCCTGGGTATACAGCTGGGCATACGCCACCTGAGCATATAGGCACATCGACTGAGCATATGAGTACATCGACTGAGCATATGCCCACACCGGAGGATGATCATGTTGGTGGTGATGGTGCTAATGAGCCGGGAGTGGAGGTGGTTGATGACGAGAGAGTGGAGGTGGTTTATATCAACAACAAAAAGCTCTACATCATTTATTCATATGGTAACACGTAAGTATTATATTGGTTGGATTTTTTTTAATTTAAGTTAATTATGCAACAACTTATATATATATATATATATATTTGATTGTTTGATATATTTTTTTCATTATGTAGACTTGTTCCAGTCGAAGGCAAACTTCATCCAAAGATCACATATGTCATCCGTAAGAAATATTTTCAAACTTACCATAAAAAGTTGAGTAAAGTTGATGACAAAGTGAAGGGAGAGTTGTTGGATTTTTTTAGGGTAAGTGTCTATTAATTATGTCATTATGTACCTATATATATTGTTAGTTTTAATTTAATGTTTGGTAATGTTTAATATTATTACTAATACATACTTTCACTATGCTTAATACAGAACAAAGTGACATGGCACCAACAGTATGATGAAGAGGTCCGGAGATGTTTTCTCCTGAGGTTTGGTCAACAATTGTCGGATATGTTGTACAAGTTGAGGCGTGAAAATGTGAGGCCTCCTTACATGGGTGAAAATGTTTGGAATGCCTTCAAGGAACATTGGGAAACAGAGAAGTTCAAACATAATTCTGAAAAGGCGAAGCAGAATAGAAACTCAGAAAAGGGCGGCTCGCTTAACTGTGTTGGGTCCATAAGCCAGGCTCAACATGCTATTCAATTGGTAAATTATTTTAAATATCTGTGTGTTTTTTTACATTACTTAATTAGTTAGCAAATGTTGAAAATGTTTTTCATTTTACAGGCTAAGAAGTTGGGACGCCCTCCCACTGCTGCTGAGCTTCACAGGGCCACCCATGTAAGGAAGGGTACTCAAGATCACTATGTTGAGGAGCGCGCGAGGCTTACTCAGGTAAATACACAACTTGAATTGTATTATATATACATATATGTTGCTTTGTTAAAATGAATGGAGCACTAATTATGCTATGTTTTGTGGTTATACAAAACAGGAGGCCCATACTCAGGAGATGGGTTCAGCGACTCGGAATTGGAACTCAGAAACACCTCGTCAACTTACTCCTGATTTGATAGCTCTCTCGAATGCACATTGGGAGAAAGTAGCGGGTTGGAACAAGGGTCGCTTTGTATGGTACGGGGCCTTTGGCTCCATTAATGAGTCCATCTGTGTTGACCCAGTGAGAGCTTCTAGAAGACGACCACCATTTTCTACTCAATCGATTCGGAGAGAGAGCGATTTAGGAAGATGGAGGAGGAGCTATGTTACGCAAATGTGTCGCAAGAGAGTGAGATGCAAAAGCTGGAGTGGCAGCAAATGATGGAGATGCAAAAGCGAGAGTGGGAGCAAAAGATGGAGAATGACATGAGGAGGATGATGGAGCTTTTTCAGTCTCGCTGAGTACGTCTCAGCCTGCAGAAACTTGGGGAGTCTGATGAGTTTGAGTTTCGAGTTTTTGAGGGGTCTGAGGAGTCTGATGATGGATCTTTTTAGTACTCTTTGTATTATTGTTTTTTTTACATTTGAGTATTTTGTGTTGTATTGACATTTGATTTTACGTGTTGATTTGGATTTTGAATGGAACATTTTAGAAATTTTGTATTTATATATTGATTTAGGTATTTTATGTTTAATTAGTTATTATTAATAAATAAGCAGGTTTTAAAAAAATAATTATTTTTTTGGACTTTAGCGAGGGAATTAGCGAGGGAAGTCAGACACGTGGCAGTCACCAATAGGATGTTCAGGCGTGGCATTTAGCGAGGGAATATGTGTCCCTCGCTAATTAGCGAGGGAATTAGCGAGGAACTGGCCGTGGGTAATTAGCGACGGAATCCAATTTCTCTCGCTAACTGCATTAGCGAGGAGGGAATTAGCGAGGGAACTGGTCCCTCGCTAATTCCCTCGCTAATGGCAATTAGCGAGGGAATTGGTCATGTTAGCGACTGAATATTCCCTCGCTAATGACCGTTTTTTTTGTAGTGTTAGGTGTTTGTTGACTGTACACAAGGATGAGTTGCTCAACTTGCAACAATATATGATGAGCATTTAAATTTACAATAGATATGTGAAACATTATTTTTTGAAACAATAAAACATGGTCATGTTTTCTGCAGACAGCCAAAATTTTGCACTTGTTGCTCTAAAACTCTGTTTTTCAAAGTTTTTGGCTACTCTTTCGATTCCAATGCCGACCAGGCTTAATCCCTCACTCAACAACACTTACTAACAACAACATTGACCATTCAAAACAACCAATTTCAAACATTTAATCACTCAATTAAGCCACATTAAGATCAAACAACATGCAAGTCATTCAAATCAAAGAATACAACTCCTTTTACCAAATTTCAGCAACTCAACATCAAGTACAACTCTAATTTCAGTTCAAATTTCATAACAAGGTTCAAACACAAATTATGCGAAGAACTCACCTTAGTTTTCAGTTACAAAATCAACAACAAGCAAAAAGTAGAAACATTATTCTTTGAAACAATATTGAATCCCTCATTGAAACAATATTCAATCAAAACTGTATATGACCCAAAAACTCACGTTCAATGAGGGATTCACTTTGTTTTTTAATCAAAACATGATTAGGGTTTTGTTCAAAAAACATTGGGACATTTAGGGTTTTTTTAATCAGTAAAATTAGGGATAAATTAAAAAAGATAATAGAAATTACCTACAAGTGGGGAAGAGGAGCAGCGGTGGCAAAATGGTGGAGGTCAGAGGAGGAGAGAGCGTAGAGAGCGTTTTGATTGTTTTAGGGAGAGAGACGTTCTGATTTTAGGGATCATGCTCGTTTTATTTTGATCAATGACTTGCCATGGCATCTCCGTCGCAAATTTCTGTCCTTTCACATGTCTGCGGCAAACCCGTGGCAAACACCAGCGGAAAATTTCGCGCCCTTACTTTTTACGCATGTCGTCGCAAATCCGTGACAAATTACTGACGGAATAAGCTGCGTGGCAATTGCTGGTGGCTAAAACAAGCTTTTCTTGTAGTGTGACGTGGGAGATGATTTAACTAGTCTAGGATTAAGCTAAGCTAAGCCAATGCATAACTTAAAGGAAATAATAAAATGCTTAAAAAATGATAATTTGATTGATTGTTGTGTTTCTAAAATATTTAGAAGCTAAGTATTTATATACAATAGTCTCTATTGGACACAATCACTAGCCTACAATTAATCATGATTGCAAAATGATTACGACGGCTAAAATTAACATATAATAAGCTTCATGCGTGCTAAAAACCTAAGAAACTGCTCCACTAACACCCACTAGCACGATAGTGGGATATAACTACCACTTCCTACATCTTAGGCACCTAAATACGTTTCTTGACCCGATGGTTTAGGCTATAAATAACACAACCCACTAGATATACTAGCGGTCATTCTGGTACGTTTTTGTGTTTGAACCCACAAGCTTGGCTGGAAAGCTCAACGTGATAGCTAGAGAGAAAAGATACTAGAGAGGGAGGGAGAGATAAAGAAGAAAGGGGAGACAACATTTATTCAATAAGAAATAAAAATGTTTTTTTTTGGTAATTTAGATAACTTGTACTCGAGCTGGGAAACACAATTGTGTCGTGGTAAGTGATAGACAAAAATTTATATTTATGTCTAGTCCCTTGCCATCTCTTTTGTCCAGTACCATGACCAGTTTTTAAATCTAACAAAGTAAACTAAAGTTGTCATGTCCAATCCCTTACTTTTGTTATCAAATCAAGCTTGCTCTAAAAGTATAAACACGACCAGGGATGTTTAATTTTACCTTGTTTAATTTAAAATTTTGCATTGAGACCCTTAAATTTAATTTGCGCGAGACTGCTGGACCGTACCACTCAATTTATATTGATGAACGATTGTCTTGTGACTTATATTAAGAGAGACGTATTCAATAACATCTACAATAGACACATTATTCAACGATTTCAAAACATGAAATCACTTAGAGAAACCACTAAATAATTTATTTTTTTCATAATTCAGATAGCTTGTACTCGATCTGGGACACACAATTGTACTGTGGTAAGTGAGAGATGAGAATTTATGTTTTTGTTTAGTCCCTTGGCATCTCTTTTTTCCATTACCATGACCAGCTTTTCAATCAAAGTAAACTAGAGTTGTCATGTCCAACCCCTCCTTTTTTTTTTTTACCAAATCAAGCCTACTCTAAAAGTATAAACACGACCAGGGCAGAGATGTTTACATTTGAAGTGGGGGGTTACTTGCACCCCTTGGAAAAAATGTATGTTTCTCTATAAGTTTTTTTACCCCCTTTAATTTAATTTAAAAGTTTGCACTGAGACCCTTAGGTATAATTTGCGCGAGACTGTTGCACCGTACCACTCAATTTATATGGATGAACGATTGTCTTGTGACTAATATTAAGAGAGATGTATTCAACAACATCAACAATAAACACATTATTCAACGATTTCAAAACATGAAATCACGTAGAGAACAATTATGATGTGTGTAATGTATTTATTTATTTAAATAAATTAAAATTTATTTTTTTGATATTTTTAACAATGTATGATTTTGAAATTTTTTACACCCCCTCATTTAGGGTTTTATGACCGCCATGAACACGACTATAGTGCTTTTCTAACTAACTAAAGGTTATTAACACAAACTAAATTTAATCAGACCAATTTCAATACGAATTACCTATCACATATTCAAACATATCCAACCAACTAATGGCACATCTTCTCAAGAGCTGAGAGAAGCCACGACACCCGTCAAAAAAATAGAAATTTTTGTTGACACACTATAAATGGTATATATCTCTATTAAGTATCTATACATATATGTAAAGGAATCCCCAATGGAACCTCCACAATGCTCCTCATGAATTTTATCTATTATAATAATTATTTAAAAATTATACATAAAGAAGACTTTAATTTTAATGAAAGCACATAATTGCCACTAACTTATTTAATAGTGCTCTTAGTGGAATATTATTTAACTACTTTTATATTGATATAAAAATGATACTTTTTAATAGGTTTAAATATTAGGTCCCTGCAAATATGGTGAATATCTATTTTGGTCCCTGCAAAGTTATTTTTTTTAAAATAGTCCTTGCAAAATTTAAAATTATTCATTTTGGTCCCTGCAAAAACTTTTCTATTAAACTAGCCCTTGCAAAATTTAATATCATTCATTTTGGTCCCTGCAAATATAGTAAATATTCATTTTGGTCCCTGCAAAATGAATAATTTTAATTTTTGGTAGAACTACTTTAAATAAAAAAACTTTTTGCAGGGACCAAAATGAATAATTTAAAATTTGCAAGGACTATTTTTAAAAAAAATAATTTTGCAGGCACCAAAATGGATATTCGATGTATTTGCAGGGACCAAAATTATATTTAAGCCCTTTTTAATATAAAAATATAGAGATTTTTCCTTAAAAAAATATAGCAATTGCTGATAACTATAACTATATATATATATATATATATATATATATATATATATATATATATATATATATATATATATATATATATATATATATATATAATTTTATATTACTGTAGAATATAATATAATATGCAAAAAGTTTCTATATTTTAATAAACTATAGCTATGTTTTCTTTAACTAAATTTCCTACTTTTTATATAGACATATTTTATATAAACTATATCCCTACTTATTTATCTATATTTAACTTATTTCTCATACAAAAGGCCTAATATTTTATTTTTTCCTTTTGATTTCAAAAACGTGTTAGTTTTTTTTTAGTATAATCAAAAAGGGGTATATATTATGACAAATCTCAGTAGACTATTTTAAACTATATTACTTACAATGAATTATATATTATTATTATTATTATTATTAAAATTCCTATAAAGATAATTCAGTTGTCTTTAATTTATTTTATTTTTGAAATTAAAAATAATTATTACGCCTCTTGAATTCTTTTTGATGTAACATTAATAATATGAATTATTCCTTTAATTGACAATAAACTCATAAATTAGTAAAATATTAGTGGAAGATGTAGAGTTTTAGTCAGTTATAATATGAAATTACTATTTAAAGGGAACAATTTTGGAGGGAGAGTAGAGAGATTTTGGCAAAATTATAGTCAAAAGCAAAAATGTACATATGAGTAGAAGAGATGAGTGAGTTTTACGAGAAAGATAAAGTGTGCAAAAAAATAGAAGGGGGTTTTATGTTTGGACAGCTTTGAAGTAAACAAATAGGCAGAAAGTAGAATTTGGATTACTTGGTGAACATCACAATTGATGCAACAATGTTTTGTAAAGCCATGGGTGTAACACCCTCATATTTCTATCTAGTAGAAATACTAGAGTGCATAGTTTAGCATTCATCAGAGATAAATTTCCTGCTTAGATATACATCTTTACAAGGATAGCGGAAACGATTACATAACTTAAAACAAATTCAAGTCATAATCGGATACAAAGATAACAAGGGAAAAACATAAATAACAAGAGAAGAACTAAATCTTCAATTTCCTTCTCGTGCACGCCATTTACTCGTGCCATAAAGGATCTTCTTTACCTGTTTCTCTGTAAAACAACAACATATGATAGAGTGAGATAACATATCTCAGTGAGTCTTACCGTGACCCCTTACCTATCAGTCGGTCCATTTATACAACCATAATCAGTAATTCAAAAAAAGAATTACAATATACAATCAATTACTTGTGACTTGTCACCAACAACCTAAAGAAGCTCGAGTGACAAAATCACAATATACATCTTTTAGAAGTTTTAGCACATCACCAACTCTGCAAGCTAGAGTGAACCCCATCTTGGCTAATAGGAGCGCAAATCCTATTAGCAACATAACATATGTTTACCAGGGCCTAGGTCAAAGGCTCATGACTTCCCTCACCTAGCATGTTAACAAAACAGGGTCGTCACCCCGACTCGATATAATTTATATATCACACCCGCATTGGGCCGTCTCCTATATTCGATATAGTTTATATACTGAATCAATTCAATCTATGATATGTTGCAGTAACATATTAGTATACGTATAAACTCATGAAATTCGTTCAGTCAACACTTAAGCTACAAAACATTTGGTTCCCACACGTTCTCTAGGTTTTACGGTTTTTCGAAATATTTATAACATTATCCGTTTAATTCAAAACAACTTTGATCATGCATCAAAACACTGACAATGTCAATCCATACTAATCACAATTGGTTGGGAAAAGGATTTGAGGAAGTTTGGAGTCGAAAGGAGCGTCGAAACGAAGAATCGGGACTCGGGAATAAACTTCGTTTGTTTTTGTTTCGTTTCGCTCTCCGTTCGTATCCAAACCATATTCCAATCCAATTACAACCTACAAACAGGAAATATAATACCCAATTCCAGTCCAAACAACATGAATCACAAGCAATTACATCAAGTCATTCGTTCCGAGATTTGTAATGGCACAAACCGACATTTCAACACACCACATGAGTGCAGAGTTTCCTACTGCAGTGCACCTACTTCGACAAATGATTTAAAAAAAGCAAACGACATCGGATTTCTACAAAGGACCACTCAATGGAAAGCTCTCTGAGTGTAGTTTCTACATATGATTTTCATTTTTCAAAATAAGCATCCAGTGGATACAGTTTTTCAAAATACTACACTAAGGTACCGAAACTGGACAGAACTCTTTGCCCAACTTGCAACTCAATTTTATTTCTCATTTATTAATGAAATTTGGTGAAACCAGTGCCTATTCCGTAGGTAATTAAGTCTACTTTCCAATGAAACAAGAATCATTCAAAATAGAGTTCAATTGAGAACACAAGACCGGAAACACTGAACCTATACCCAGTTTAATTCCAGAAATTTGACCTAACTTGGGACACTCATAACTTGAGCTACACAACTCCAAATTGAACCAAACCAGTGTCAAAACGACCGGCGTTAAGTCTAATTTCAAAAACAATCAGACACATAATTTTTGGACTAACAGAACATTCCCAGTTTCAAGAAAACCGAACCTGTGTCCAGAATTGCTAAATAGTGAGTTCATGACCAATTTGCGGTTTTTGCGACTCGAAATTTACGAAACGAATGTAATTCCAACAATCATATCATTCACACAGTCAACACAACATAATATAAAAAACCCTAAGCGAGTAAAACTCACCAATCGTGATGAAAATCACGAAACCAACCGAAACTTATCCGAAGCTCACAATCCCAAACTTCACGAAATTGTACCAAACACGTTCAATACTTCAAAACCGACAACCAACCCACTTTGAACTTCAAGAACAGAAACTTCAACACTCCAATCCCTCTTTAAATCAGCAATGAGGAATGCTATTTAGCTTCTACACTGATTTTGAGGCTCAACTTTGTGGAACAACAACAACAACCAAGAAATAGAGATTTTGAAGCACCAAACCCACTCCTAAGCTCCCAATCTGAAACCCAAGCATTCAAAACCCTAACTTGAGCTTCCCAAACTTTAAGCTAGCTTCAGGTATGTTCAAAACTTCATCTCCTCCACTTTGAGCTCCAACAACAATGACAAAAAGAGATTGAGAAGGATTGAGCTTATGAAACTTGTACCAATGGAAAGAGAATTGAAAATGGAGTGGAATGGAGGAGAAAATACTTACTTGCCATGGGAGGATCAAAATCCCCACCTCCTTCTTCTCTTCTCTCTCTCGCTAGGTTTTCTCTTTTCTTTCTTTCTTTCTTCTCTCTTTCATTTCTCTCGGTTCTCTCCTCTTTCTCTCCACTTCTCTCTTTTTCTCTCTCTTACTTTCCCTTTATTTCTTTCTTCCCCCTTTTTTTATCCGTATCCTCTCGCTCTCTCTCTCTCAATTCTTCTCTCTTACTTTTTTTTTTTTAGATAAGCAACGATTCATTGATAGAAGCACCAGGTGTGCCCAACCATTTACAATGGAAGGGGGAGGGCCTCCTCAAAACCTCCCTGAGCCAAAACCCACAGGGAAAAAGACTCAAGGAGGAAAAAGAGTACCCCGCACGCAGAAAGCATACAACAGTAGGAAAAGTAACCTAGCCCACTACTTCTCCCCCTACTAAAAGTAACAATAGCGAATGCATTACATAATTACATAATTACATAACTGAATCACAAAATAGAATAACAAATTTCAACGGCACCTATACCACCGCCCACGGCCGACGCCGAACAATTCCTCCCTCTCCTTGCTTTGAACCAGCTCCATGCCGTATCCTTGATACCCTCTATAATACCCGGTATGGAAGCCGCCTCCCCAGTGAAGATAACACTGTTTCGAGCCAGCCAAATTTTCCACACAACCGCCATCCATATGAGGTGCTTAACCCCCCTTTGTTTCTTGCCCTTCGTTAATCTCCCGAATTCCACAAAATGATTGACAATATTTCCCGTTTCGCCTACCGAACATCCAATCCAACCAAGAACACTCCTCCATATGTCTTTAGCTACTCCACAATCCATAAACAAGTGATCCACCGATTCATCATCCTGAGAACACAAAACGCATCTCAATTCATTTTGAGATTGTATGATACCTCTTCTATGCAACGCAACCCTTGTAGCAATGCGCTTCAAGAGGACTCTCCACACAAAAATCTGCACTTTAGATGGCGCATCGGTCTTCCAAATTCTCTTGATTGCAGCAGTTAAATCAGCCTGCACTACATCATCATTACCTGCAAAAAAATTTGACAAAACAGAATAGCATTTCTTCACCGTAAACCCTGCCAACGCATCCGGCAACCACACCCATTTATCCACCTGTTGAGATAACGAACACCGCATAACAGCTGCTGCAGCGAAGCTACCGAAGCTGTCAATTCTGTGTTTTGCATCAGCAAATCCGAAGCCCAACCCCACAACCAGCGCCAGCCCGCAGCCGACCACTCCCCAAATTCCTCTACCTTAGCCTCCGGAGAGCTGCAACAATTGAATATATCCGGAAACACATCCGCCAACCTGTCCCTCCCGATCCAAATGTCCTTCCAAAACCGAACCAAATTACCTTTGCCCACCTTGATTTTTACCAGGTTTCCAAACCAATCATCTTGCCACCCAAGTCCCTCTCCAAGTAGGCATAGATCCCTCCACCATAGCGATTTTTTATCCCACCCTCTTCTACTCTCGGAGATGTCGGGCCACCTCCCTCCTACCCCATACCTTTCCAACAGCACCTCCTTCCATATTGGATTATTTTCCTCGACCAAGATTCTCCATCGCCATTTTATTAGTAAAGCCGTGTTAAACACTTCCAAATTCTTTACACCCAGCCCCCCCTCCTCTTTAGGTAAGCAAATAATACCCCACCTAATCCACGCCATCTTCTTATTCTCCTCACCACCTCCCCACAGAAAACTTCTCTGAATCTTCGTAATCTCCTCAATCACCTTCTTCGGTGCTCTGTAAAATGAGAAGAGATACAGCGGAAGAGCCGCAAGGACTGAGTTTATTAATGTAACACGACCCCCAATGGATAGTTGTCTACTTTTCCAACTATTTAACCTTGCTTTAATTGAGTCAATTATAGGCTTCCACGTACTCAATCTTCTCGGATTCGCACTCAACCTAACACCCGAAATTTAAAAGGAACCGATCCCACCTTACAAGCCGTAAATTGTGATATACCTTCCAGGGCTCTTTCCTCGATATTCAGGCCAATCACACTACTCTTCGCAAAATTTACCTTTAACCCGGATACCATCTCGAAGCTTCTTAGCAATGCTTTCCAACACCAGATACTCGAATCCCCACCATCACAAAAAAGAATTGTGTCATCCGCAAATTGTAAGAGCTCAACAGAAAGAGAGTTATTCACACTAAATCCTTTGAGATTGTTTGAGTCCACACCTTTCCTCACCAAACCCGCCAGTCCTTCAGCCGCTATCAGAAACAAGAACGGGGCCAGCGGATCCCCTTGCTTTAGACCTTTTTGTGCCACAAACTCCTCCGTTGGGCTCCCGTTAACCAAAACTGAAATTGAGTTGGACGATATACACGCCCACATCCATTTTCTCCACCTCTCTCCAAACCCCATCCTATCTAACATATAGTCCAGATATGCCCAGCTCACTGAGTCATAAGCCTTTTCAAAGTCTGCTTTCATAACAACGCATTTCTGCTTTTTTCTCTTGGCCAAGTCCATAATCTCATTAACAACCACCACACCGTCGAGGATGTTTCTGCCTGATAGGAAAGCGCTTTGGCTGTCCGAAATAACCCCTTTCAGCACCTTTTTCAGTCTTACTTTATTTCACACAAGTGAGGAATGAGAGAGTGTTTGGATATTTCTGTGTCTTGGAGCTCATTTAGGGTGAGTGGTATAAGGACTAAAATACCCTTAGTGTTCTAATTTCCTCTCAATTATGCATTTAAATCATGTACCCTAGCAATTATAAATTACTTTCGCGACAACTTCGTATTTGTGACTGGAGTTATTACCTACTCGAGTAATAAATCACTCGTTAATTTCTTAATTCGAAATTAACGAAACTGGGGATGTGACAATGGACATTCTAGAATCATCTTTAATTTTGATATTATTCTTTAGACAAATGTTTAGTTTTAATAGCTTATTATGTGAAATTATATAATGTGCTAGGTCTACATGATTTGCATATGTTCCTTTTATCTCTCCTTAGAGAGTGCATAAATGTGAAAAACAAGATGTACATATATGTAGAAGAAATTAGTGAGTTTCATGAGAAAAGACAATCTGTGCGGAGTTATATAATATTGTTGTTAAAATTAATAAAAAAATTAATTAATTATTCAAATTTCAATTGTGTTATTGTTAAAATTAATAAAAATATTAATTATTCCGTTCAACATAAATTTGTTATTGTTAATTATATAGTATATGTACAATATAAATTTGTAAATACAAAATTTGTAATTATGTTGAAACGGTTATGGATTTGAAAGGTTTATAAATTTTAATTTTATTTTCTTTTAACCGTAACTATTAAGATGCCTTAGCATGTGATTTGGTTACTATTACCGTTTTTGTAATGATTTGTATTAGTGTGGGTTTTTATGAAAGAAGATATCCACACGTTACTCTTTCACAAAAAAAATTGTATTAAAGTCACTTTATTAATTTGATCAATATCCATAATATTTTCGTTGGCATATGACTAAGACAACGGGAAGTGAGGTAGATTTTAGGGTAAAAATTTTGTTCAATTTTTATATAGGTTTTCTCATTTAATTTAAGAGTTTTTGATTTAATATCTAGCTTTTGATAGACCAATTTTGAGAAGAAATAGAAAGGACAAAGCCAAAGGAATATTTGAGGTTCATGTTATTGACAATTTTAATGCAATCAAAAAGACAAAAAGAAAAATTGGGATTAGTTAGTGAGTCAAACAATTGTTGTATAAAGGTATAGACATGTATGAGTTATGTTTAATTTTTAAAAATTGTTCTTTAATTTATTTTTTTTTGATTTTAGTAGCTTCCATGAAACTAAGTGATGTGCTATATCTAACAGCTTTTTATATGTTTCTTTTAACATTCACAAACGCAAGTTCAAGTATAAAAGAAGACGTTTTAGTCTCTGATTAGAAAATGCATTTGTTTTGTTTTTAAAGTGAGTGGATAGATCATAGACTATAAACATAGATTTTTTTTCATTACATTACTATAGAAGAGGGTCATATTCAATTACGCTAATGAGAAAATATCATTAGTTAAAGAAAAGGATAATAATATCCATATCTTATTCACATGTCTCCTCATTATTGTTATCACACCCTCCAACATTTTCAAGTGACAGGTATAAAATTTACTATAAAACATAAGTATTTCAAACCTCAATTACAAAACGTATAGTTATTTAATTTCTATTATATTATTTAAATCACATTATAAAGACTATCACTTATTCAAAAGTTGTTCTTATATTGTGCATAACTTCAATGTAACATAAAGAAATATGTGAATTGATTTGATACAGAAGTGTAGAGTTGTTAATAACAACTAACAATATGTTTAAGTATTATATATATATATATATATATATATATATATATATATATATATATATATATATATATATATATATATATATATATATATATATATATAAAAACTTGCTCTTAAATTGTGAGTTTTTCTCCGTTTTCATTTTAAAATTTGTTATTGATTACTCTTAACTCATTACTTGATGTTTTGATTTTTGCTGCCTTTTTGTATCTCTAAATTATTATCATGATTAGTAGTAATTATTATAGTTATCCTATCATTGGTGCGTAGTTTCCATCGGCTTTTATCAAAGACTAATCTACATCGGAGAATCTAAAGAACGGATAGAGTCTAATAAAGCTTAACAAAAAGATAGATTTCTATCAAGTATGTATTAATTTTCATTTTGAATGATAAATATTTTTTTTGAGGCAAATTTTTGAATGATAAATATAAACAAGTGAATTAAATATATGATCAACTAATTAAAACTCTACATCTTCAATCCATATTCTTCTAACTCACGAGTTTAATGAAAATTAAAGGTATTTGATGTCTTTAAATGTAATTAACATTTTATATACGTTTTCCAATTTATTGTATAAATATTTTGTAAACATAATATTTTGTGTAGGAAGCTCTAATGGAGCCTTTTAGGTTGCTCATTATTTTTATAATTTGTTTTCATTTTAAATCCGAAATTCCTTATTTTAAAGTATTTAGTCAACATTGTAAATTCATTTCACTTTTATAAAATTATATTTCTAAAAAATATATTTGATAAAGAGTATTAACAATTATTTAAATTTATAAACACATACTCTATATAAGAATATTGCCTAAAATAAATAACTTTGATATAAAAAAATTAAACTTATATTTATATTATACTATATTCTATATTTAAATAAAAACATTAGAACAACACGTGCGTTACGGGTATTCACCTAGTATATACATACAATATATAATGTGTTTCCGAATTATATACAAGCGAATGCATTGGCGCAGTGGTAAGTGATAAGTCCAAATTTAGAGTTTTTTTAGTGTTTAAATTGAATAAAGAATTGTGGGAATTTAGTTCTTTTATTGAGCTATTTTACTACAAGATGATAGTTTTTATTTCCAGGGATTACATTGAAGAAAGGAATGAATTTTGTATGAAAAAAGGTCAAAGATCAAAAGAGAATTAAAAAGGGTGCAAAACAAGGAGAAAAAAAATAGTTCCAAGAGTTGCTGAAATTGCATGACCCGTGCTGAAATTAGCATGACCCATGCCAAGCTAAAAGGCCAAGGAATTTGAACCAGCAGAGCTGCAAAACTTTGCACGACCTGTGCTGATTTTAGCACGACCCGTGCAACCCCTAAATGTGCCAGGAATTCAAGTTTTTCACATTGTACCACCCGTGCCATTTTAGCACGACCCGTGCAACCTGTTCAGAATTCAGAAACAGTTTCAAAACTCTTCAAATTCCTCTCTTAATGGTGTTAATGGCTAGTAATGCGAATTGAACTCTCTTTCCACTGATCTTAGGCTATAAATAGGACCTCATATCAGTTGTAATCTGATCTTGTCACTTGCAAAAATCACTCTAAAGTTTAATCTAAGTTCTTACATTTCTCTTAAGCTTTTGCTCTTTTATTTTCATGTTCTTTACTTTCTTGCAATTTTAGTTTCAGTCTTTACATTTCCAGCAACTTTATATTCAGTCCTTTATCGCTTTCTTTTATTTTCTGTCATTTACATTAAGCAATTTACAATTCAGTCATTTACATTTCTTGTCATTTATCTTTTATGTCTTTTTCTTCTTCTTCTTCTTCTTCTTCTTCTTCTTCTTCTTCTTCTTCTTCTTCTTCTTCTTCTTCTTCTTCTTTTTCTTCTAAGTCCTTGTCTACAATGATCATGAGTGAGTAGACTCTTCTAGTCTTGGGATTGTGGGAATAATCCAATGATAGATCCCTAAACAATTCCAAGTCTAGACTCTATTTTATTGAAGTTTTATATCTAATTTAACCTCATCAATTTCAAAGCTATAATTCAAATATCAAACGAAGTATCGAAAGGTGAAGTTTGATATTAGAACTATGAGGTTAAACAAGATGATCAAAACATGAGAATAGTTTTGAGAGTCTTGGGACAACAAGGTTTGTAGTTAAGGGGTCTTGGCAATAATCAACCATGAGAATAAGTTTTGATTAATGTTTCGAGGCATACTCTTGTATTCCGAAAGGAAACATGAGTTACCATTGAATACCTTGTCATTAGAAAATACTTTAAATAAAATAGAGATCGGATGAGGGATTGTGAAATGTTTCTATCATTGAGACGAAACCACAATCCTAGGATGCCTTTATAATTCTGAATTTAAAATCAACAATCATTCATTTCCCTAAAAATTATTCCTTTCAACTAATCAAAATAAAAAACTACATTGGTAATCGCTTAACTCCCTGTGGATCGATATATTTTTACTACGAGATAGAAATTGTGCACTTGCGGCCTATCAGTAAGCTACTTAATATTGGACTTAGGGTCCGTTTGATTCGCAAACAGGACAGTAATGGACTGGACAAGCTTTTGTCCAGTACATTGTTTGGTGAACAATGGACAACACAAACAATAAAATGTAAAATTTACTATGATTCTCTTTCTAATGTTTATAATAAGTTTATACAACATATATTATAATGTAATTAAAAAGTTATAAAGAAAAATGTACGATGGAGAAGATGGAAGAGAGAGAGACAAAGAGAAGAAAGAGATAAATGAGGAAGAGATGTCATGAGATGAGAATATATAAGAGAGGTGAGAGGTAGAAAGGGGGAGAGAAAGAGAGATGAAGAAGATAGGTCATGAGATGAGAATGTATTAGAGAAAATTATTGAATAGGAAATAAAAATAATATTTTGGTATTTTTTTGAGTGATCAGGAAGTTGTACTGTGGGACAGAAAGTTGTACTGTAGTTTTGTGAGGTACAAGAATTTGGGTATTTGTCTAGTTCCTTACTCTCATTTCTCATTCAAAGATCGCGTGAGCTTTTCAATCAAACAGGGTACAACTGGAGTTGTCCAGTCTAGTCCCTTACTGTTTAGCGAATCAAACACACCCTTAGGGATGCATTGGTCAGCAATAAGACAGTTAATACCAGACTTACGAATTGGGAGTTCGATCCTTATTTCCTTCATTTTGAAATATTTTGTACTCTCTGGTCCTTATAAAAAGAAGAAAATTCAAAAATCACCACTACCAAGTAGCTCATTTAATTCTCGTCTTTTTTAAATTAAATCTTTAAGCAATAAATATACACTAAAAACGATAATAATTTCTTATATTTGAGACCAAAAGTAACTCCAAAAATCTTCCCGAGTTATAGTGGCAGCATATGTGATGGATGTGTGTGTTATATGTGACAATCAATCTATTAAATGCTCCTACTGCATTAATTTTTCAGCATTTTTTTGGGTACATTATTGAGCATTTATTTGGTGACAATATGTGTGTCATGTGTGGCAATCTATAGTAATATTAGAATTTATAAATAAATGTTTGATATTGTTATTGTTATATAATACAACTTCAATCTTATTTTTGTCAAAAAAATAAAAATTACCTTTTAAAAATCATAAGATTTTAAATTTCTTAACTAGGTCTTTATATTTTGTCAAAAAAAATTGAGTCTCTATTGTCCAATCAAAATATTTAAAGAAAAATTCATGTCCGTTCAAATTTTAACCAATTATAAAGCAAATCTTAGAAAAAGTGTCAAAGAGGATCTTATACAAATCATAAGATTTCTGCGGGTCCTGCATTGACTTGATAAAAATAGGAGAACAAAACAAAGAAAGTAACCGATCCAAACACGGCATTAAAATATAAACACTTTTAGTAAGTTTTCATCGAAAGCCTAGCCTAATGACTGCCCATGTGACCATGTCCCACACTAGTCCCCTTCTTGTACACAATTTGGAGCCACGTTTGATGTATATCTTATTCCCTGTTTGGACGTTACCAACCATGTCAACTTCATTGTAAGTTGTGATTGAGATAGGAAAAGATGTGTTTTGCATCATCTATATATCAATTCAATCTAGCTGTTTTAATTAACGTGGATGATATATATATGCCTTTGCTTGACCTCTTTATAGTGTCTTATTCTTAGCACAAATTGAAGAAGGTTACTTAATTGATTTCTTAACTGGGTTTTGTAAGTATTCATGTATAAGTCTCTGTTTCATTGAAAAAAAGAATACCTATAGTTTGATATTTACTTTTTAGCTCTATTAGCTGTTTGGTTGGTTCAGACACGGATGAAAGTGCAACTAATTAAAATTTGAATCATAACATCAAAAGATTTTTGGGTTTTATTTTTTTCACCCCCCTCATCATCTATCCCACCCCCATAAGTAGCAATATCCCTAAAATGCCCCTGTCATTTAAAAAAACGAACCGACTTACCTACATAAAAAAAAAATTCGAATTACTAAAAAAAGAGGTATTTCAAAATTTTGGAGGTGATTTTTCCTAATTAGCGTAGAAAATTGGTATTTCTGCTCACAATTTTTGAACCTAATTATTCCTGAAAAAGGTAATTCAAATTTTGTATATTTAAATTAGATGTTTTAAATACCTTTTCAGAGGTAATTCTAGGTTCAATAATATATGAACCTAAATACCTATTAAAAAGGTATTTCAAAAATTTTTTTTTTTTTTTTAACATTTTAATTTTTTTAAATAGATGGTTATTACGATTTAACCTACGCTTTTTACGACATCCGAGATATTTCCCACTCGTGATGCAATGACACGCTGGGTTAGAGATAATCTTGGGAAAGCGAACGGAGTCATTGTGGTTATTGTTCAACAGAGACGCGACGGAGAATGGGAAAGGGAAAAAGAACAAGGTTGTTTATGGTTTGTGAGAGACGGGGAACATACAGTCGAGTAGATGTTGGGTGTTCTGCTGGTAGACACAAGACTCTCATGGATACTCTGAATACACAATACTCTCGTGATTCTCGCACTCACCGCCTTCACCATCGTGGCACAATCACAAACAGAGAAAATGATGTCTATTTCGAGAGTCCAAACCCCATTTTATGCAGCGCTTAACGACGACATCACCTTTGAAGCTCTGAAAGAAAAAATAACAACGAAGGTGCAGCTGGAGGGTGACGAGCAAGAAGTCACCCGGATCATTTATCGCTACCCGACTATGGGCAATAATAATCGTGTTCAGTGGTCCACCATGGATGTGAAGAACAACGATGACGCTTGCGTGATGATGGACCGCTTTTGACATATTTCGATCACGAGTCCTTTTCACCAGATGTATGTCGAAACCGTAAGGACCGCTACCGAGGTCCTTCGGCGCCTCCAACCACCATCTCACTAGTTTCTACCGTGTTTTTATTTCGTTTGTTGTTGCGTTATGTTATTTTTTTTCATCAATTTCATGTATTGTATCGTTTCGTGATTGAAAACGCGTCTTTAATTAATTTTAATTTGTTTTTAATTAATTTTTTTGTTTCTAAATACCTTCAAACTAGGTAATTCCGTAGAGTTAAAGGATTTCTCGAATTATTAAAAATCGAGGTAATTCCGGTTCACATTTTTGAACCGAAATTACCTCAATTTTTGGTGATTCCGAAATCCTTTTATTTCTTCTTCCTAATTACCAATTACGAGGTAATTCCAAATTTTATATATTCTTTGAGGCATTTTTGTCCAAAACGTATATTATGGGGGTGAGATTGATGATGAGGGGGTGTGTAAAATAAAAGCCAAGATTTTTTATGGTCAAATGTGTAATATTTCATATATATTGGGCAAAGCAACAAAAACTAGAATGATTGATGTGCAAGTTGGAACAAACAAAATTGGGAAGGTATGGAAATCAAAGAAACGGCAGTCCAAAATTGAGCCCACGCAGCGGGAATGCTACAAAAAATAATTCTGGACTCGGTTTAAACAAAAAACGCAAGTCCAAAAGATCACAAGAAAAGTAGACCCGGTTAATAACACCAATCACACATAAACCCAAATCTAGTTTACACCACAACAACGCGCAGAACGAAGAAAACCCAATAATAGCTTACGACTTCCTCTTTTTCTCCCTCGTTTTCTCTATAACAAATCTCAATAACCCAAAGAGATTGAAACATGTTCCACGGTTTCTCAGAACAACAACACCAACGAGAATCCAAGAACGCGAGGAGACCCAAATTCCATTAATTGGTTAATCGCTCCTTTCAGTTTCAATCTCGCTTGTAGTACACTTTCTCTCAATCAGAGAATAACCCAATTCCGTCTGGGTCGATTCAATCTCTTTGTTCCTATTCCTTTCTCTTAATCTCTCGCTTATTTCTTTTTCCCTCTCAGAAAAAACGAAGCTCACAGATGAAGAAAGAGAGGGATGGAAACAAGAGAAGAATAAACTGAGAATATATTGAAAGATTAAAAACTTTGATTATTGTTGTTGTTGTTGTTGTTGTTGTTCCATCTCAAAGTATTGAGTGCTTTTATACACAAAGTATTAGGCTAACTTAGGTTGTTAGTCTAACAACCCTAACTACTAACAACCAAAAACAACCATAACTAACAACCAAAAACAGTTTCAACTGCTAGTATTTGCTAACTACCAATCAACTACTTCTAATCACCTTCTAACTTTTCTAACTGAAATTGATTTTTTTGAATTAAAAACTAACACCCCCTTAATTCAAAAAATCCTAAATGAATATACAACAAAAATTCCAAATTGAAAATAAAAACAAATTGCAAAAAATCTAGCATTGCCGATTGGATTCGAATTTGTTCACAATCTTCACAAGATGTGTGCCATAAAGACCACAGGGCCGTCTGAGTCGGAATCTTCTTCTTTGGCCATATTTTCCTCCTCTTCCGGCTCTTTGCCCTTCTTACCCTTAGTTGGTCGACATTTATTAGTATAATGACGATATCGGTCACATTTGAAACAATGGATATTCCTTTTATCCCTTTTATTGGAAGACCCTACTTCCTTCTTGATTGAGGATTCAGGTCTCACCACCATTATTTTGCATCCAAGAACCTTTCCCGGACTTTTTTGATTTTCTTTGTAAGTAGCCCTTTGTGTCGTCGTAGGGTTTGCACCATGTTCTTCATAGCCATCCGTCACTATGTCCAAGACTTCATGAAACCCAAAAATTGCCTCCATTTGGAGACTCCACCTATCCCAAAATTTACCATTTAACTGGGTATTTGTGTAGAAATATTCATAGACATGGTTAGGTTAAACTAATTGTAGTCCCTCACAATTTTCTCTCGTGTTTCCCAAAACCCCAAAAAGAATGAATCAACAATAATTTCTCACACAAACATACAATCCCTCGTGTTTTCCAAACCCAAGAATCCAAGAATTCCTCACTTCACTCGTGTTTCCCTAACCCGTGATCGAATCTTGCTCTGCATACCACTTGTTGGAACAAACAGAAAAATGGGAAGGTGTAAAAAAAAGAAATAACAGCCTAAATGATGAGCCCACGCAACGAAAATGCAACAAAAATAATAATACTGGACTCGGTTTAAACAAAAAACACATGTGTTATACCCCAATTTTGTCTGTTCTCTTTTTTCTCGCTTTAGTAGTTTAATTCACGTTCCGAGGTCACGAAATTACGAGATTTTTTAGAATAACGTCTCACTCTTCTAATTTGAGCCAATTTCAATTATCCCGTCAACTAAACCGAAATATCATTGTTTAAACTCGGCATGCGCGCGAATGATCGATCTTTTCGCGCATTCTTCAATTTGAACTCGATGATTTGGGCCTAGTTGAATCTAATTGGGCTTACATGAGTCGTTTTTCTCGCAATTGGGCATATCATTATGGTTTGGGCCTACGAACGTGATTCCAATTTGATTTTTAGTATGCCTAACAGGCCTATTTCTTCTATTTGGGCCTCGTTCTAGCGCATTTGTTTAGTCGGACCCGATTTCGCTTTGGTATTTGGCCAACATCTTTTTTATTAATTTGTTTATTTAATTTATTTAGACAATATTTAGTCCAAAAATGTGAAAAAATGTAATTTAGTTTTATTATAATGTATAAGTGTCTAAAAGTCCAAAAAAGGGTCCAAAATACAAAAAAATAGTAATACAAAATAAACAAAAAAAAGGAATCCGAAAATAAATAAAAAAATACAAAAAAGAGCTTTAGTCCAGTTAACAGTTGGGCTTGGATCTTCATGCTCTCCCAAACCCTAGTCTTGGTCCCCAAGACTCAAATCCAGATATGAAAATAAAACCAAATCAGGGCAAATCAAGAATTAATTGCAAAACCTAATCTTCTAATATAAATAAGCAGTCTACCACAATCACAAAGAAACAACAATGCAAAAATCACCTAAAAAGGATTAGGGTTTAAAATCAGAATCCTAATCCATTGAAACATAGTTTCAAAGTTGTTGAGTAAAGAGGAAGATCAAAAACCAGATGAAAAGCAACGCTGCATGGTTAGGATGTTTCATCACTATATCACCGCTTCGGATCTCCTGCATCTTTGACGCTGCATGGTTAGGATGTTTCAACCCCATTTTCATTTCATGTGATTTCTTTTTGTTTATCTTACATTATTTAAAAGTCTTGCAATTAGATCTATGCCAATTCATGATCTAATTTAACTTGAAGCCTATTCCATAAACTAATTTAATATTGTAACTAATCGTTCAACTATTCCCTTAGTGTAAATAAATACTTTTGTAAATATGATCTAATTAGATCTATGCTTAATAGCAATCATTTGTGTAAATAAATTATTAGATCTGTAACTGCACACCCTTTTATTCTATAATACAACACCTCTTTTATACTAACTGCACCCCCTTGATTTACAAACCACTATGTTTATAATTATTTCCTTATTTTTTTTATTACTCCTCAATACCATTTTTTCTCATAAATAAAAAACACCAAACACACAAATTTTTTTATATCAAGAACTACATGCGATTTGATCCCCCACCAAGGGATATGTAGGAGCAGAGGGCGGGCGACCTCTGTCAATTGCACTAATAAAACCATTTTTAAGTTTCTTTAATAATTCATTTCTTACTCAAAAAATAACCAAAACAACTAACTTTTTATCTAGTCTTTATTTCTATTTTATTTTATTTTTTTAAACATTCACTACAAGAAAATCGTTGATTTGCCACGGACATTTCCGTGGCAAATGTACAAATTTCCATGGCAAAACAACATTTGCCACGGACCAAAAATGGTGGCAAAAACGCTCGTCGCAAATCGTTTGCCACGGACTTTTCCGTGGCAAATTTTTCCGTCGCAAACCCGTGGCAAATCCGTCGCAATTATCCGTGGCAAAGTCGTCGCAAATTTCATCGCAAATCCGTGGCAAATCTGTCGCAAAAATTAAAAAAAAATTAAATCATAATTTTAATTCTTCAACCCATTCATTAGTCAATGTTATCATCACAATTATTTAGAATCAAACTCCCTACACTTGAAATTTAGCTAGGAGATATTAAAAAAATAAAGGATAATATGATTAATGTAAATGAAAAAACAAAAGACTCCAAGAATTGACCTAGTGAAGCATGCATGACTTGAAAATATCACTATAATGCACTTAAGGACTACAATAATACATAAATTATAAATAGGTGACAATTCATTGGCAAAAATTGCACCTCTTCAAAGTCATGATAAATTTTCAAAAAAATGGGGTTAATGTACACATAAAATATACATACATATAGATAGATAAAAAGAAAAATAAAGGAGAAAGAGTTATCTAGTTTGAACTAATGACACTATAACAGCTTACATCATCAAGCTTGCCACCGCATAACTCCACATAGCCCACACTGGGTGCATCACCAAAAGGACTTCTAGTGGTTCTTGATCTTCCAACCTCTTGTCTTTCGCTATATCCTCGCAAGTCATTAGCATGAACTACCAAGTAAGTGCGTGGTTTAGAGTTTCCAGAGCGGTGAAACAGATTTCCAGATATAATGATCTACACAGATTTCAAACTCATTCAGCCTCTTCCAAAGAAAAACAACGCTACTTAACTTAAATTCTATTAATATCATCAACCAAGCATGAATGTCAGTGCCCATAAAAAGACAAATAAGACACGAATTGTAAGACACCAAGGTTCTCTACTTTAGAAATACCGCCCAACTTATCTTCCATCTACAAACAAAATTGACTCAATATATTAACAAAAATGCAAGAGTCGAAGAATTTGATTGGTTTACCTTACTGTATAGAATGGTTAAAAACCGATTGATTAACATCCGATGCCGCTTGGAGAGGCATGGATATCCACGAGCATTAGTTAAATAGGATCACCAAAATCCAAGCGTAACTTTTATTACTTTAGAGAACAAACAAAGACCGCAAACCCAATATTCAAAAAATTCATTATTGTAACAAGATGTTCTTACATCGGTATTTACAATAGTCGCTCTAATGAGACTCCCCAACCATCGTCCTAGTGAATTTGCCAAGGCGAGTACTCCTAAAGCATAATATTAAAAAGACAAGCATCATAACACCGGCAAATAATACCAAAATCGTGATATTAAAATATGAGTTTATGAACAAAACACATGCAAAATATCAAAACCGAGTATAGAGTATAACAGTTTAAAGCACTAAAGTGTAAAATACTCACAGAATATCAAGTGCAACCGACGGTGACTATGATGCTCACACGTAAGACGAAATGAATTCCATATTTCCGAGAATCAACCTAAAACACAGGATGATTTCAAAGTTTTAGCAAAAAACCCGAGCTCCAGATTTTGCGGAGAAAGTACACTGAATTGACAGGGAATTGCAAAAATACAAAACAAGTAGCAGCTCATACAGTTTCAAGTTCAAACACAAGTGAAATCGCCTCAATCCACCCACAAAAGCAATTTTGCGGTGACATAAATTGCTAAGACTCAAAGAAAATTGCAAAAACTTGCATTTTTACGATTAGAAATCCAATTACCATTCAAAGAATTTTATATTTGGACAATATGAAGGAAAGGTGCATACACATGTAGAGAAAAGAAATAAGTAACAATGAGGTATACGAACCCAACAAAGTTACAAATACTTGAAGACAAGACCATGATTCTACCATATGTACTTACCAAGTAATGAGTTTTCTTCCACGGACTCATCATCGGCTTGACCAACTAATCCTAAGCCACAACTTTATCACAAAGCCAAAGCAAAAAGAAACATAAGAATGGAAAAAGAGACTTGCGAATAAAATACACATGAAACAATCATAAAATTGGAACACATAAACCAATAAACAAACACATAAACACATAAGCAAAATCGGATCATAAACACATAAGCAAACACATAAACACACAAACCCATTACATGGAAAAGAACAAAAACCAAAACGAGAACCGTAATCATACATGTTGAACAAAAATGAAAACGAGAACCAGAATCGCAAAGAACAAACCTCAAAAACATATCAAATAGAACCAAAATCATACATATCAAAACCTCTTCAAAACAGTTTCACACATAATTACAAATCAAAAACATATAATTTGGAAACTAAATCGAGAGACATAACAGCTTTCAATTAACTAACTAGTAGATAAAGAAAACAACTAGAAGTGATTCTTACAACTAAAAAGGACAAAACCCACTGGGAAACCTTGTAGTAGATGGCGTGCTTCATGCATATCTATCCATCAAACTTACCTCGCTTACATGGCAATCAAAACTTCCTGCAGTAGTAGATAAATGTCCTCAAAGGATCATATAATAAATAAGTAAGATCATAATCAAAAAGCCTTTGTGTGACAGAGAGACGAAAACAAAGAATGTTGTATAAGGTACATGGATACTGGTAAGGTCCCTTATTTGACTATGTGATCAACAAAATCAATGATTTACCTGACTAGTTTTTCACCGCGTTTGTTGGGTATTACGATTCTCTGTTGTTGCATGCAGGATACTTTGCTGACTGATGCAGATGAATCTTGGGAAGTTTGGTAACCCAATTAAGTGCTGAAAACTTAATACAAACAACCCCTATTTTCGCAAAAAAAAATGTATGAAGGAGCCAATTGACTAGTAGAAATGTAGAGAGCATTACCTTTCCTGTGAGCAGCTCCCAAAGAATAATCCCAAAACTAAAGACATCAATTGCTACTTTGAGGTCTCGATGTATAATATCGTTCTGATGTAAGTAATTCATTCCTTAGGAAAAAGGGGTAGGGGAAACCATTGATCTTCCTGGTAATAAGTAAAATTATATCTTAGAAGTTAGAATGCATTCATAAAGCAAAAGTGTAAGAAATGAAATACAAAGGGGCATACCCGAGTTTCTCGCATTTTCTTTGTGACTTCATGTTTGAGCTTCTCGACTCCTATAAAAGTTCATCCGTGGACATTAATCAAGTAACTAACTAGTCACAAAGAAACAGCTTTTAGAATTAAGGATGAAGAGGAAAATACCTCGATCGCCCAACCATCAACAACAAAAGCATCTAATGAATATCCATCCAATGTGGAAAAAGCATGTGCTTCTTGAATGTTCAAATTTAATCTCGCATCGATTTTCAACATGAATTGACCCCATATGCATATTCAAATTGAAGCAATCGGTTTCAATTTACCCAAAATCAATAAGAACCTTGAAAAACATAGATACCAAAAGGCCAAAATTTTATAAATAAATAAGATAACTAGGATTACCCTTGTTGTAGCTTGCATTGCTCAACATAAGAATTCATAAGAGGATCCATTGCACCACTCGTGAGCACACTTGAGCAAGAGAATTATCAACACCGACAATACATAGAACCAACAACTCAAAGAACTCCTGGATTGAAGTCGTGAAATTAAGAAGAGGAAGTTAGGGTTTTCAAAGTGAATAAAAAATTAGGGCTTTTGTCTGAAAATAGAATAGAAACGTATGGAATACTCACCATTGAAGAAGAATACGAAATAGAATGAGTAGGGTTCGGATTGGCCAAAGAATGAAGGATCTTTCTGATTCTACAGTGGTGGAGAGAGAGGAACACGACTAGAGAAGAGGAATCGACGTGGTGGTGGAGTGGAGGAACGCGCCAAAGAAGAGGAACCGTGGTGGTGGTGGTGGGCGCGTTTACGGGAAGAGGAAGAGTGGTGGGGAGGAGGCGAAGGTTGAGGGAGGAGGCGAGGTTGAGGGAAGAGAGGAAACTGATGAATGAAATGAATCGTATGAGTGTGAGGGATTAAGTGAAAATGCAAGTGTTTGCCACGGGTTTGCGACCGAAATGCCCGTCGCAAATTACCGACGGCCCATATTCCGTGGAAAAAATACGCGTAGGCCCATATTATGTCCCATATTAGCGACCGACCCCATATTTCGTCGCAAATTAGCGACCGCCCCTTACTCCGTGGCAAATTTTGGTGGCTAAAAACAGGTTTTCTTGTAGTGATTCAAAAGGGTAAAATTCAATATAATTTAAATTAGCTATTTTTACACATTTAATTAAGAGGTAGCCTTCTTTGAAGGATGTTGCGGGGTGCTTATACCTTCCCCGCACATAAACGACTCCCGAACCTAAACCTAGCATTTATCCAAATCCAAAGGGATTTTCCGAATTTGCCCTTAAACTAAAATTTCGGTGGCGGCTTCATTTTTTGAACTTTGAAGAATCCTAACCCGAATTTTTCGGTCGCTACAACTGGCGACTTCACTGGGGACTTTTTTTAAGCGAGTCAAACCTAATTAATTAAATGTGTAATTAGTTGTTAATTTAATATTTAGTTTTTACCCTTATATTCGTTTTATTTACTTAATTTAATTTGTTTAGTTATTTATTTGTAAATATTCCTCTATTGAACCTTAGGGTAGATGACTTTATTTTATTGTTGTATTTGTATCTTCTTTGCAGTTTGGGTAGTATAGATATTTTGCCCAAATCACACACGTCACATTACACTATTGCACACACTTTTGAGTGGGGCCCTATACCCGGGTCTGTGTGACTTTAGGACGAGTAGAGACAATTAGTGACAGTCATTCTGGATTTATCTGTCTGACTCTCATGAAAGTCTCAGCCAGAGTGCGCCTTTTTATAATATCCCACACCTGATAGATATCTATCGTTGTGGACAGTATTGTAAAGGGGATTGTAGCTCTGGAGACCTTTGTGAGGAAGTGAATAGAGCCACCTGAAAGAATGATCACTTGAGTAGCCCTAGACCATGACGTACATAAGATACAAACCTTCATAGGACACAAGGGCGTTTCACCTACTTGTTGCATCGATACGGTTAACTTTTTTTTTTAGTCTCATTTTCTTTCAAAAAATATTAAACCATCAAAATAATTTTTCTCTCTTTCCTTCCTACATAAGCATGTATATGAGGTGACATATAGTTAAGACTTTCTCAAAGTTGAATCACCAAAAACCTCTTTTTACTTTCTTTCCACGCATGTATGTGAAGTGACATCTTTCCTTTCATTCATCATAAATAAAAAACCATCATGCACTCATAAAATAAAATAAATCAATTTTTCATTTGATTGCACTACCATGCATATCATCATCTAGAAAATAACAAAAATATCATGTATTTATTTGTCCAAAAATTACATCATCTTGCATATCCATACACAAAAAATCAGAAAATAATATCACCTTGATATTATAAAAAATATATTATATTCATTAATTATTTCATCTGAATGCATAACTCCTCTTCATGCATCACAAAGAACAAAAGCAAAAGTCATAACATCTCAAATGCATTAGTCCTCGATCCCACATTACCAAAATCTCATTTTCTTCCATTCTTGCATCATCCATCATTCGATAATTTTCTTTTTGTCTCAGCGTCATATCAAGGTATCATTCCATCACATTCAAGCAATTATTAGGTATTTCATTCATCCGCTTCTTTAACCAAATCTAGCAACATGAATGAACTCGTGCATTGCATTCAAAATTTATTCAAAGATATAATAAAACTCATGAGAAATTCTTTGGAAACACTATTTGATAAGAAACGATGCATTCTTGAAAATGTATATTTGAATTGAGTTCTCTCCTTTGGGGAATGTGGTCATATCATTTGACTGGAAATACCTAACTTGATTCACCAATATCAAGTATTTCACTCATCACCCCATATACATCCCTACCATACCTACTACCTTTATGGAACCAAATTCTTCTAAACCCGGTTTATTCACTTCAAAGACATTCATCAACACCCACTTAACCACCATGTAATTACCTTCAATGAAATTCACCAATAACCCATTCACCATCAAGGTCACTCCAATATTGACTGAACCATTTCCAAACCTCCTTCCCATAGGCTTGACCCTTAGCCTCTACATGCCTCACCAAAGGCATTAACCCAATACCACTTCTACCTATTCATTCTTGGTTACCTAAGAAACACACCTCAACTCTCCCATGATAAGAGCCTAAAATGTCTATTTTGTTAACTTCTTTTGGAAATTTAAAGTGTTCTATTTTAACCGGTATTCTCTCTCTATGAAGCTATTTCAAAACAAACTAATATGACAAGTGTATATACTCTTGCTTGAGTCAGTTGTACTATCCCTACCTTCACCACTTATCATTATCTCTCACCCATTTTCAAAATCAATCCCAATCATCCATAAAATGCCTATGTCCCCACAAAAATATTTCATTCACTATCCCCCAGTGATGAAATTTCACTTTAAACACTCCATACCGGGGCAGAGTTGTGATCACTAAGATTTCCTGTTGGCATTCTAAACAATTGTGCAAATCCTTTTGAGTAAAAAAAAATCAAAACTATATATAAACAAAAGCCCGTTCGGTTGAAAACTCACAAGAGCAACCTAAGCAAAAATTAGGGCATAAAAAGAAAAAATAAAGAAAAGAGCAAATATATTAAACTTGAAGTTTTGTCCTATAGGTAAAATTTGAGAAAATAAGCAATCATGATTTGAAATGAACTTTGGCCATTCACCCACATCCTAAAAAAGAATTAGCCTTTGTACCCAGTTTGAGTCGAAAAATCAAAAATTTCTTTTTAGTCACCATAGACAATGATCAAATCTACGTTTAGAGAATGTGTTGTTATATTCGCCAGCTTACTCAGCTCCAATGAAAGAGAAGAAAAATGTTTGAAAAAATAGAAAAAGAAAACAGAAGAAGAAGCAAGACTCCGAGACAACGGAGGAGTAGAAACAAACAGTCTTGAAAAAAAATAGTATATAGTTGGAGCTGATACATCACACCATGAAGCTCATAAAAGTTCATTTGTCTCCACTGACCCCTCAAACACTTCTATGGGCCAAATCTTCATTTCCTTCATAAATCATTAACCGTTAGCCTCATTACAATCCTAAGATACATTTTGATCAATGACTGGTTGCTTCAAGGTTTCTCAAAGTTTTAACTTTAGGACAAAATAATCAAAATAATTTATTTGCTCAAAAAAAAAACAGAGAGAGAAAAAAATCAAAAGGGCTTGCACACTCAGATGTCGCACAAGAGACAATGATATTAAGGAGACATTTAGTGATCATCAAAGTAAAGACTTTTGACTGTCATAGCTTGTGGAATCTTCCCAAAAGAAAACCACAAATCCTTACTAAGCCGCTTTTTGACTTACCATCTCAAAGTGGGCGGTACTCCCGCCTTTCATTCCTCAAACTCGTGCGCTTTTTCAACATCCCCAAACTACCCTCACCTTTCATCCTGTTCATATACTGCACCCATACCAGACAAGTCCCCAAACCATTATTCTAACTTTGCACCCTTTCACAACCACACTCTAAATGGGGAAACCCTTACCATTCATGGAATGGGGCAACATTGTCCTTTTATAGATTGTGGCATCATATTCTCTGTGCCGAAAGAATTCTTTTGCCTCGCATTCCACTCATCTCCGTAGCCACTTGTTACTACAATACCAACACATTTCCCAATCCTTCAGTCAATTTATACCCTTGCTCTCATTGTCTTCCCTACACAATGTCAAACTATTTTGCTCCCCACTATTTGAAGTCAAAGTTGGGGCAGTCAAACATTTTCCACCCAGGGTTATCTCTCATGGGCTTGTGCAAATAACCCCGTCTTTCACACTCTCAAGCGCCACATTTTTATACCCTTTGTCTCAAAACTCCGAGCCAACTGACACATTCACTTGTATTCACACTGTCATTCGGGTTTGTTAAACAATGTTTCAATGAGAGAGAACACGCGTTAACTCCTCCAAGTTAACATCTTAGACTTCAAAGCTTAGCCATCATGAATCACCATAACCAAATGAAAACCCATGTGACCAAATCTACAAATGCACCTCACAAATACATCGTTACCAAATCATAGTCTTAAAAAATGACAACCTTGAGCTTACCAGAGTTCAGTTTCAAGCCATCAAAAATTTAATCCAATGAACGATCAATTCAAAATATTCATCTTTATCTTCGAAAGTTGTGTTTCTCATCATCCCAATCAATCCTATCATATCATATCACCATGTGCCATAGCATTTGCATGCAAGCATTTCATCTACATCATATTAATATTTGGTATTTCACGCATTCATCGCATCTCATTCAAACAATATTTATGTTTCTCAAATCAATCATTTCATATCATCGAACCATGCACCA
Organism: Oxytropis ochrocephala; assembly: GCA_020916435.1. Lineage (NCBI taxonomy): Eukaryota > Viridiplantae > Streptophyta > Magnoliopsida > Fabales > Fabaceae > Oxytropis > Oxytropis ochrocephala. The sequence continues at coordinate 92,688,848 of CM037091.1, forward strand.
TAGCATTTGCATTCAAACATTTCATTGACAACGTATTCACATTCGCATTTCATGCATTCATCGTATACCAAAAAAAACAAAAGAAAAGCAAAAACCAAAAAAGAGGAAAAATCATTCCACATCCCACTAGATACCAATCATTGCACTCACTATTAATTGCATTGCTAAATAAAAAACGTTGTTTTCTCCTCGGGAAAACGCATTCATTAGGTATGTTCGGATAAGCACGACAAGTGTTGGTCCCTATATTTTGTTTCTCTAATATCCGCGCTTTAAGCGTTGATCTCATATCATATCACAGATCACCAAGTTGATCCCTCAGACCCCAAGTGGTCCTTCGAGCGCAAAGCCCTGTGGCCCAGTCGCAACGTCGAGTCGAGCCCGACGGACCTTCGCAGACCCCGCGTGGTCCTTCAGACTAGTGGTGCAGCCTAAGACACAGTGGACGTCCTTCATGGTCAACATATCAGTTCCGAATCTGATCTTGACCCATCATGGCCGCTCGAATATAAAGGCCCCCTCAGACCGTTTTACTAGTACCGTAGCTAGTAGCGCTCCTTCAAACAACGATGGTCCTTCAATTCAGGCCTAGACAGCCTTTCAGACCCGGAGTGGTCCTTCAGAGCCTTAGTGCTCCTTCAGATCCCAAGCGATCCTTCATTTTGTTCTCGCCATCGCACAAGTGTTATTTCTCAAACCTCTATTTCCCCTCTAAACGGACAAAATTGATGTCAATTCTATCTTTATTTCTATTTCTACTACGAAAATTTGAATACACTTCACCTTTTCTATTAAAATACAAATAAAGAGGGGCAGCTGTTATACCCCAATTTTGTCCGTTCTCTTTTTTCTCGCTTTAGTAGTTTAATTCACGTTCCGAGGTCATGAAATTACGAGATTTTTTAGAATAACGTCTCACTCTTCTAATTTGAGCCAATTTCAATTATCCCGTCAACTAAACCGAAATATCGTTGTTTAAACTCGGCATGCGCGCGAATGATCGATCTTTTCGCGCATTCTTCAGTTTGAACTTAGTATTTGGGTCTAGTTGAATCTAATTGGGCTTACATGAGTCGTTTTTCTCGCAATTGGGCATATCATTATGGTTTGGGCCTACGAACGTGATTCCAATTTGATTTTTAGTATCTATTGCCTAACGGGCCTATTTCTTCTATTTGGGCCTCGTTCTAGCGCATTTGTTTAGTCGGGCCCGATTTCGCTTTGGTATTTGGCCCAACATCTTTTTTATTAATTTGTTTATTTAATTTATTTAGACAATATTTAGTCCAAAAATGTGAAAAAATGTAATTTAGTTTTATTATAATGTATAAGTGTCTAAAAGTCCAAAAAAGGGTCCAAAATACAAAAAAATAGTAATACAAAATAAACAAAAAAAAGGAATCCGAAAATAAATAAAAAAATACAAAAAAGAGCTTTAGTCCAATTAACAGTTGGGCTTGGATCTTCATGCTCTCCCAAACCCTAGTCTTGGTCCCCAAGACTCAAACCAGATATGAAAATAAAACCAAATCAGGGCAAATCAAGAATTAATTGCAAAACCTAATCTTCTAATATAAATAAGCAGTCTACCACAATCACAAAAAAAACAACAATGCAAAAATCACCTAAAAATGATTAGGGTTTAAAATCAGAATCAGAATCCTAATCCATTGAAACATAGTTTCAAAGTTGTTGAGTAAAGAGGAAGATCAAAAACCAGATGAAAAGCAACGCAGCCAAAATCATCAACTCGTGACACCTTCATCACTATATCACCGCTTCGGATCTCCTGCATCTTTGACCCTGCATGGTTAGGATGTTTCAACCCCATTTTCCTTTCATGTGATTTCTTTTTGTTTATCTTACATTATTTAAAAGTCTTGCAATTAGATCTATGCCAATTCATGATCTAATTTAACTTGAAGCCTATTCCATAAACTAATTTAATATTGTAACTAATCGTTCAACTATTCCCTTAGTGTAAATAAATACTTTTGTAAATATGATCTAATTAGATCTATGCTTAATAGCAATCCTTTGTGTAAATAAATTATTAGATCTCAGAATCGCACACCCTTTTATTCTATAATACAACACCTCTTTTATACTAACTGCACCCCCTTGATTTACAAACCACTATGTTTATAATTATTTCCTTATTTATTTTTATTACTCCTCAAAACCATTTTTTCTCATAAATAAAAAACACCAAACACACAAAATTTTTTATATCAAGAACTACATGCGATTTGATCCCCCACCAAGGGGTATGTAGGAGCAGAGAGGCGGCGACCTCCTCTCACAATTGCACTAATAAAACCATTTTTTAAGTTTCTTTAATAATTCATTTCTTACTCAAAAAATAACCAAAACAACTAACTTTTTATCTAGTCTTTATTTCTAACAGGTTTAAAGGAAAAGCTTGTTTTAGCCACCAGCAGTTGCCACAGAGCTTATTCCGTCAGTAATTTGCCACGGATTTGCGACGGCATGTGTAAAATATGGGAGCGCGAAATTTCCCGCTAGTGTTTGCCACGGATTTGCCACGGACATGTGAAAGGACAAAATTTGCGACGGATATGCCGTGGCAAGTCCGTGGCAACGTATTGATAAAATTAAAAGAAGCTCGATCCCCTGTGAATTAGAACGTCTCTCTCCCTCAAAATCTATTATTCGTCGCTCTCTACCTCTCTCCTCTCTCTCCGTCGAGCTCTCCTCTCCGCTCTCTCCTCTCCGTCGAGCTCTCCTCTCCGTCTCGAACTGCTCTCGATCACTCTCGCTCTCCACTCACTCGCCTCGCTCGCTTCATCGGGCCGTCACTCGCCATCACTCTCACCGTCCCTTTCTCCACGAGTATCGCGAAATCCAAACCTCAATATTCCCCAAACCTTAACTCCAACTCGGCCTCGACCCTCGCCTCTCAACCACCGGCGCCAACCTCTGGTCTCAAGATCCTCTCTGCCGCAATCTCAACTTCCATGCCTCTCAAACTCTCAAGGTTAGAGTTTTATGTTCTCTTGAAACCCTTAATCCCTAATCCCGATTCTCGATTTCTCTTGTGGTAAATGTTAATAATGAATTTGTTGATGTTGAATTTAGGGTTTTACTCATGTGAATCTATTGACGTTGATATGAATCGTTTCTTGTTTTATTTAGGTTTTTTTGTTATGGGTTTTATTTAGGGTTTTATACAAGCAAGCAATTGATTTCTATTTGGTGAATGTTAATATGACCTAATAATCACCATTAAGTGGAATTGTTATCAAACTAAATAATTAGAGCTTTTATTATGATGATCTCTTTTCGCTTCACTCATTTGCGCGCTTCATGTTGTTATCCTTATTGTGCGTAGAAGTTGAAGAGAATGGGGTTGATCTTGAATATTTTGGGCAGCTAGTGAGTGATTTGTTTATATGGAAAGATGTATCAAACCCTTTGTTATCAAACCAAGAAGAGTCGTTGTGTTTTTATGTGTCTGTGTTGTGTATTGGTTGGGAAATCAGAAGCTAGCTAGCTAGATTGGTGTTTCCACTTTTTGTTGTTGGTAGTGACATGTTAAAGATGCTAAGATTTTGTGCATTACTGATCTTGGTTTCTATGCATTAATGGGGTGAAAATTATGGAATATGATTGATGGTTAAAATATCAGAGATTAACAGAAGCAGAAAGTGAAGTGTTTCACTTAGTGATATTTCTGTAACTTAACATGTTTTGTGAAGGTATGTGTTGTTATGAACTGTAACTTAACATGTTTTGTGAATATTTCTGTATGAATTTATTAATTTTAGGTGATAGAACTAGATTCTCAGAAGCAGCTTCTTATTGCCGCAAAATTATGTATATAAATTCTTCACCTAATATCCTAACCATGAGCTACATAAGTGAAGCTAGTTTTTTACTAAAGCTTTATTGTGTATCAGGAAATATGCAACAAACGAATGGCATCACAAGGAGGTCAAGTGATTCTACCAAGGTAATTTATTTCTTAAGATTTGTCAAAATTATCTGATAATCTCTATCTATTTGTATTAATTTATGTTTTGTGTTTGCTTCAGTTAACATTGGAATGATCTGATAATCTCTATCTCATTTAGAGCAGGTGTATAGCGGTGGTGGGGGAAAAAATATAATTTGATATATTTGATGCATATCTTTGATGCATATTGTCTTTATATGTTCTCACTAGCAGCACCCCATCTTTCAATATTCAACAATCATCATCTATTAGTTTCAAGCAAAAAAATCAGAAAGATGCAGCAGCAAGATGTGAAAATGCAACGGAGTGAAAGCATGAAGCTAAAGGAGAGAAAGGTGAAAGATTTAATGGTGGATAAGAGAAGGCTAGTGGAGGTGCCGTACACGGCGTCATTAGCAGACACAATGAATACACTGGTGGCAAATAGAGTAGTGGCGGTGCCGGTTGCCGCACCGCCGGGTCAGTGGATCGGAGCAGGAGGGTCGATGATTGTTGAGTCTGATAAACAAACAGGAGCTGTAAGGAAACATTATATAGGAATGGTGACTATGCTTGATATAGTTGCACATATAGCTGGTGATGATCATTTGAGCGGTGGTGATGATGCTACCAAAGATCTTGATCACAGAATGTCTGTCCCTGTTTCTTCCATCATTGGTCACTCCTTTGAAGGCCTTAGCTTGTGGACTCTCAATCCCAATACCAGGTTAATTAATTAACCTTTAATTTATTAATATGTTTGGTACCAAATAGTATACAATACAATTTCAATTTCAAGGACCAAATAGTATATTTACTAAGTTTGAAGGACCAAATTGTGATATTGAATAATTGAATGTATATGGTGTGTTAGCCTGTTAGATTGTATGGAAGTGTTGAGCAAAGGGGTACATCGTGCTATGGTACCAACTGATAGCCAAATAGAGAACGTGGCAACTGGAGTGGAACTTATAGAATCTGCTTCAAGCTATCAAATGCTCACTCAAATGGACCTGCTCAGATTCTTGAGAGATCATTCCAATGAAGATGAACTACAGAGCATTATGGAAGGTTCTGTTCATGATTTGGGAGCCACTACTAAAACATATATCAAATTATATTTTTTCCCCCACCACTACAGAGCATTATGGAAGGTTCTGTTCATAATTTATTTCTTAAGATTTGTCAAAATTATCTGATAATCTCTATCTCATTTAGAGCAGGTGTATAGCAGTGGAAATCCTTATGGAATAGCTGAAGATATTGTTTTCAGTATGCCATGTCGATCAAAGGCAAGTGTGTCTACTGTGTTCTTCATTCTTTTTAAATTCTGAATTGCTTTTGTTCCTCCTATGACAAATAAATTATTCATTAGGGAGATGGTGATTACGAACTTGTCAAGGATGTTATATTTGATGACTACCTACGACAAAATAATAGTCAAGGTAACTGTGAAACTTCATATATTTCATCCGTACAACAAATACAACTCATGTTTGGTAAATAAAGAAAAAGTTAGAGTTAATATTATACATAGCATAGTTGTTTTTCAAGCATATATAGAAATGCAGTTTTCAATTATTAAAAATGCACTATGTCCCAAATGCCCCACATATTTCAGCTTGAGCAAATGCATCTTCTGTGAAATTTATGTCTATAATCTCATATTTTGCAGACGGAAGCTGAGTTGTTGGCCGAGAAAAGATGTGTTGCTCATCTAACAGGCGAGGTAAACATCATATCACCATACCTGTAGTTCCTTTTGTTCATATTCATAATATATATTCAAAGCATCCGAACATACATGTTCTCTCTTATCGGGGCATTGTTGTGCAGGATCTACCTGGTGATACCATGCTTCCAGGAAAAATGTAACAAGCGAATCCCCCGAGAGTCATACCAAATTTGGAAGATCACACCAATTGATGTAGAATAATGGTTGTTATGCAATACAAAAAAATTATCTGGCAAAAACATTCATTTGATTCAAATAACCATAAAGCTCCTCAATAATGATTTACAGTTAGCGGTGGAAGCCGGAGCCAAAGAACCAGGACACTGTTATTTTCTTGGAACTAAGTGATGAATCAGCAAGTGAAGAAGCACTTGGTGAGTGTTGCAATGCAATGGACGAGGCTTTTGTTGATCCTGGATATGTTAGTTCAAGAAAAGTCAATGGTATTGAAGCTCTTGAACTCAGAGTTGTTAACAAAGGAACATTTAAAAAGATTCTTGATTATCGTGTTGGATTAGGAACAACTGTTAGTCAGTATAAGACATTGAGGTGTGTAGGTCTTAATAACACCAAAATGTTGCAAATATTGTGTGGCAATGTTATTAAGAACTGTTTTAGTAATGCCTACAATTAAATTTAGTAGAATAGCAATAAAAAAGTTTCATTTCAAATTTTAACTATTTCAGTTGGGCTCACAATCAGTTTCATTATTCATCTCATTCAGTTAGTTCTAATCAGTTTGTTAGTTAGTTTATTAGTCATTATGATAACAAATATATCGCTTAGGTTGTTAGCAATCGATAAGTTAGTTACAAGTAGTTTCTCTAGCTGAGTTCTCTTGTATAAAAGCTAAGTGCCACTTCTAATGTAATACACTTCAAGTCTATATGAAGTTGGAGTAGTAGGAAACTATTGCTCCATTTTTTTTTAATTTTTTTAAAAAATTTGCGACGGATTTGCCACGATTTTGCGATGAAATTTGCCACGGATTTGCGATTTAAAATTTGCCACGGCTTTGCGATGACGGAAAATTTTGCCACTTGATTTGCGACGGAAATATTTGCCACGGAAATTCCGTGGCAAACGATTTATGACGACGCTTTTGCCACCAATTTTTGTCCAGTAGCAAATCCGTGGCAAATGTTGTTTTGCCACGAAATTTGTGCATTTGCCACGGAAATGTCTCAGGCAAATCAAATGATTTTCTTGTAGTATAAGATAATAAAGCGTGTCCCTCACTATTGAGTGTCTTGGCAATTTCATTAATTAGGATGGTGGCTTCAAAGTTTGATTCCAAGTATTTTTTTGCTACAAAAAATTTGAACTCAATTAGGATGGTGACTTCAAAGTTTAAACTCAAGTATGAACCCAAGTATTTATTTGTAGGCCATTGCTTTTCCCACACCCCCTCCTACTCTTTCACACCCCTTAACAAATTTTATTCCAAAATAACCTCGCGTGAAACGCCGAAGTTCGCGTGTTTAAAGATCGTCAACGACCTTGTTGAACACGTTCGAATGACCTCATTCGAACAGATGAAATTACGCACAAGAGGGTGTGAAGTCAATATTTAACACACTCGAACGATGTCGTTCGAACGGGTTCGAACAAGGTCATGCGAACAGGTTCGCATGACCTCACTCGAACAGGTGAAAAACGCCCAAAGAGAGTGCGAAGTCAAGATTAACACACACGAACGATGTCATTCGAACCTGTTCGAAGGCCCGTGTTCGAACAGGTGAAATTTCGTGAAAAAAAAGAGGGTTTGGCTGGCCTTTTGGTCTTTTCACACCCTTGTGGGGTGTGTTTTGAGTAGGAGGGGGTGTGGGAAAAGCAATAGCCTATTTGTAAGTTTGTTTAAACTAAACAAATTTAACAAAGTAACAATATCATTATTCGACCATTGCATTTTTTGTTTTTGTGATAACTAATGCCTCACTAAAAAAGAAAGTTATAAATAAGGCATATTGCATTTCAGGCTTTTTGTTTGGTAGTTATAGTTAAAATATTCGTTTATTTTAATCTAACACCCAATTTTAAAATTTTGTGCAAAGAGCAGTAAAAAGGAATTGACCTCTCCCAATAAATAGTTTTTCATATACACCGATTTACAACTAGTGTCAGTAAAGTGAAATTAATATAGCAGTTTCTAACTTTAAGTTAAAATAAAAAGAAATAGCTTAAAGTTAAAATAAAAAGAAATTATTTGCTACTTCGTCAATACACCTTTTTTGGGCATTTGTCCTGATATTTTTTGGCTCATGCTTTTCCCAATCCCCCTCCTACTGACCACACACTTCCAAACTCTGCGAAATGACCAAAATACCATTAATGAAAAAAAACCTCCAAACGCATCCCATTTTTTTCCTGGAATTTAATGGGTACGGTACTGTAGCACCGAATTGGTGTGAACAACATACCTATTAAAATCACAATTTATGCCAAACACCCTCCCTTTTCACATTTTTAACAAGTACGACACTATGCTGCCGAACCGGTACGACAACATAGTGTCATACTCACTAAAAATTGCATTTCATGGGTACAGTTGTATACCACCGTACGTTATGTCCCACAAATTATATCCACTTTTTCTTTGTATTAGAATCCATCCTATTCAATTTAAGCACTTGACTCGGCTTATATATCTAATATAGACTGGGAGAAATCATAGAGCTAATTGTTTTGGATGTTTTTATTTTCTTGTTCCTTCTGAATTGTGGTTTATATTTGGATTTTGTTGTCAATTTAGTCTAAGATTGTGTGCTTTGGAAGAAATCATGGTAGTTCGGTTGTGTTGGGCTCAACATGTTCGGTACTTTGGTATCGTACCCATCAAAAATACTGCGTAGAGAGCTTTGGAAGCATATTCCACATGAGGGTAAAATTAGAATATTTGAGGTTTGGGGGTGTGTGGTGAGTAGGAGGGGAGCTAGGAAAAGCACGAGTCTATTTTTTTTTTGGTAATGAAGAGGACCTAAGCCCAAAAAAAAGAAGTTGATATACTTTTTTCCAATAGGCTGATAACTTAGGGTCTGTTTGATTTCCCTTTTCGAAAACAATTTTTAATTTTCAAATTTTTTGAAAGAACAAAATTGTTATTTGTTAATTTTTATAAAAAAGAAAACAGTTTTTGTTCTTGTTTAATTTCTAAAGGGAAAAAGCTTTGTGGTACGAAATGAAAGATAAAAACAGTTTTTATAAAGACTTTTCTCTTATCACCACACCTCCGTGTATTTTTATTTATCCACTTCCTACAATTCGTCTCGTACCAAATAGTGTTGCTCATCTCGAAATGAAGATATTTGTACATTAACCTTTGGAAACCCCTCTAACATATGCATCCTCCAAAAGCAGAAATGCATCACGTAGTAAAATGAGAAAGCAAATAACAGTATGTTTTCACTATGCATAGAACAACAAAGACATTAGAGAATTCTCATACACATATAACATATTCATCGGAAACATATTCTGCTAATGTTAATGCAAATATGAAGTACAGTTCCCCATTTTTCTTCTCAGTGCCTTATCCACTGATACGGAAAGACTGTTTCCCACCCCGAGTTTTGTTGGTGCTTTAGCCCTTCTGTATTCACACACAAAACACCATGACCGTTTGGCACACAGTCACCACATAATTACTGCACAGACTAGATATAGATAAACCACCTAAATGCCTCAAGAAAGTTTCTTACAGAAAACACTGCAACCGACACACTAATATAGTCAGCACAAAGCATCTTACTTTGGCTTGTCATTTAATGTTACAAGCGATTTAAGTACTCCTGGACTTATCTTGTCAGCAAGAGCACCTGTCTCGGATATGATGTATGTTTTTTCCTTCACAGTGCTCTGCAGTTTCTTTGCCTCAAAGTCAAGCTGTGCTTGATCTGTGATTACATGATCCATAAAAACATGCCAACCAATTGTCAATGGAAATCAGCCTTGAAGATAAAAAGGAATTAACACATAGCTATATCTCAAACTTGAATTGACACATAGCTATATCAGTAAGAAAAGCAAACTAATATAAAAGGCATATGCAAACAATTCAAGTTAAAATCCAGACAAAATAATAACTTTTTTAGGTGGCATTTGAAAACCTAAAGACTGCAGTAGACAAAACCAAATTTAGGTAAATTACATTCATTTTCATGTATTTTAGATTTTGTCACATGAAGAAATTGCTCACCACAATCAGGCTGAACCAATAGGCAAATCCAATATCTTAAAAAAAATTACAAAAAAAAAACAATTTAAAATACCCAAAAACATGATTGCATTTGCATCAGCATAGTTTCTCATATCAAGACTCCAAATTAATGCATATAACCTAGTTTGCCAATCCATCCACTGTTATATGAAGAACATACGAGGGGGCGAAAAAATCGTCTACTAAGTATTCCCAAATTGCACTGAAGCAAAGATGGTAAAATTGCATTGACTACTGGATTTTATCAAACAAATACTACAGTAGAATGCTCAACATACAGTACCAGCTAATCAGCATTTTTGCCGCAGCACATGAAAAAGACAACTAGCACAAGCATACATTTACAGAAAATGTTTCATACTGTTCCTCAATATAATTTTACTCAACTGTTAGAGGATAGGGAGGAAATAATTGAATCAAAAACCTGTTTCCAGTACGGTATGAGCAGCATGAAATGGAATTCCGGCAAACAGATCAGTTCCAGGAAACATCATCCACGTCTGCTCAAAAGAGTCATGATTGCCACAGGTGGTACACACCTCTTGCACCAAAGGTCTTGATCCATTCCCAGAAACTCCTTTCATTATTGATTCAAAAGGAGATGGAACACTACTCTTTGTTGTCCGAGCCCTTTTCCTTAATGCAGTAAGTGCTTCTCTGTTCCCATTTCTTAACTTATCATTCTCAACCAGCTGTATGTTTGCCAAAAAAGAAAATTGCATAACCACTTAATTTCATTGAAAAGACATTACACGAGGGATTCAGTTGAAGGAACATAGTCTTTGCTAACATAATGAACCAAACATTTGTTGATTTAAAGTACTGAATTTAAGGCAGTTAAGAAGGTAGCATAATAATGTGAAAATTATTTGGGATTAAGTAATTAGTTACTTGTACACACAAAGAGAATAGCAGGAGTCCTTTTGCACTTGTTTGGTTCTTGCTTTTGTTGTGAAGCCGTTCTGGCTTCATACATAATTGTCAGTCCTAAATTGCAGCTCAGAGTGGCAGACTCCAATCAATAACACTGTAGCGAGCTAGCAGATTGTGGGATGGCTTGTTATATCGAAGATAATGGGAAAAAATGCAAGTACACTTTGAGTTGACTTGATTTATGGGTTCTGCATTGACATTCTTAGTACTTTTCTTTTACTTTTGCTATCAATAAAGTGGTTGGCTTAAGGTCTTTAGTATAGCACTGGGTAAGGGAGTAGACTATTTTTTGGGTGCTATGAGACCTAGGGTGGACCTTCTGGGAGAAGATTAAGAGGGTGCTCCTAAGTAGAAGCTCAAAGATAGCTTTGTCACATCTGAGAGATATATGGATGACTCAGAAAAGCAAGGAAAAGATGGAGAGGAACACTAAGGTAAGGTGTAACAAAAAAGACAACTAATCTAAAAACTATCTACTATGGACAAACCAATTATGTTACTCAGCACTCAGGAGAAATGCTAGCTTCCCAAGGGTGTCTTGGATACGATTTTAAATTGAAATGTTTTCATGATATTTTGTTTGCTGTCAAGTTATTTTTTTCTAGCATATAAAAAAACAGTAAAGCTACATTTTTTATGGCTTTGGGCTTTTCTTCGTAAACAACTACTCTAAGTCTCTAAATCCAACTTTCAATTTAAAAAGAATTTTTCTCTGAAAAAATACTAAAACTAAATTTGGGTTTGACAAAAGGGTTAGTAAAGCTTCCAGCCTAATGAAGAGTAGGTTATAAGAAAAGTACTATCAGGTCATTCAATTAAGGTTAAGGGTATATGAGTCTAAGTCTTGTATAAGTGAACTACTATAACTAATGTGTGAAGTACATAGCTCATCCTCCCCCCAAAACTCTATCTGTCAAGAAAGATGTTATTATCTCCTACTTTTCCTTCGTTATTATCTTCTTGTTTACATAACTAACATCATTTTTTACACGAACTTTTTTGGTGGAAATACCATGCATTTAATAAATGAGTCAATGTAACAAAATAATCTGTGATCCAGTTCTTCAGCTTACAATGACATGTCATAAAGATGAAATAGTTGTATACCGTACTAAATTATACAATGAGCTTATACTTTATACACTTGAACACACAGATTCTAGATCCTATACAACACCACAACTATCACTCACTACTATTAAAATACCAATATTTCTCATATTTTAAAATGCCATATATACCCTATCCTAAATATCACATAGTATTTTGCTTGTAAGTGTTTGTGCAAACATGAATCATCAGCTTCAATCTGAAAGTTGAATTACCTGATGTCGGGCTAATAGAAGATGTTCAGCTTCAAGTTCCAATTCTGTTAATTTCTTTTGAAATTGTTTCATGTTCTCATCCATATTTGAAGAAAAGAGTCTCCTGGAAAATTGTGAATAAAATATTATTATGTTGAGAAACTTGAGAGACTATAAATAAAAGACAGCTTATATGCATCATTGAAAAGGCGCATTCTGAATCGATAGTGAGTTGAGTGGGGAGAGACCAAAAGATGTGAGGGTGAAATCAATTGCTAAAATCAGTATTGTTATCTGATGAAACCAAATACTTGTGTGACATTCTCTCAAACAGCTTATATGCATCATTGATATGCTTATGTTTCACATTAAAATTTAACACCGCAACAAATAGGACTTAAACAGATTATCCAAAGGACAACAATGAGGGCGGCATGAGGTTGTTACCGGCGAACTGGACGATCGATCCTCCGGTGTTGCTGGATGTTAGGGGACGCGATTAGAGCTGGCGCTGTCCAGGCTGATTCTACCGCCACTGATTCTGGTGGTTAACGGTGTTTGGTGATGGTGGCTCCTCGTGCTGTTTTTGTGTGTACGTTTGTGGAGCGGGCTGGGCTATTGTATTTGACCAAAAAAAAGCGTCCATGCTTTTCCCAACACCCCAGTACTCACCATACACCCCCAAATCTAAAATATTTCAAAATTATCCTCACGTGGAACACGCGTGGAAACCCCCTTACGCTGTATTTTAGAATGGTTCGGTAGTGAACCTTCGGACTGGTTCGGTTGCCAGTCTCTGAACTGGTTTGGTGGTGGTCAAGTATCAAACGTTTAAAAATGTGAAAATTCTCACAATTATGCTACACATGTCATTCATATGAGTTTCGGATTTTAATGGGTTCGGGGACAAGCAACCAAACCAGCTCAACAACGGAGTCCCGTACCCGTTAAAAATGTGAAAAATGGGGTGTTTGGCAAAAATTGTAATTTTTACAAATACAACAGTAATAATCCGAACTGGTTCTGTTGTCTGTCCCCGAACTCATTAAAATCTTTAAAAAAACAAAATAAGGGCGCGTTGGGAACTTTTTTATTCATTAATGGTATTTTAGTCATTTCTTAGGGTTATGGGGTGTATGGTGAGTAGGAGGGAGCTATGAAAAGCATGAACCATAAAAAGTTGTATTTTATTTGACCACAAAAAAAATTGCCTTTGATTGGAGAAAAAAAATCTGTCTTTGACAAAAAAAGATCTCGTCTCCCACTAGAATAACAACTATGAAAGACCTTTTTTAAAAATAAAAAAAAATAGAATGTAAAGTCAAATATCAATAAGTTATTGTACCATAAAAAAAATATCAAAAAGTTTCACTCCATGACTCTGCTCATCTAAAAATTTAGCAAACCAACATGGTATAATATAAGTGGTAAATTTTTGGACTCCTTAAATGGACCTCAATATCTCGGGAGATTACTTTCTCCAATTAGGCGCGCAATTGATACCTTAGTTCACCCAAAAAAAAATCTAGCAATATTAAACTTCTTCAAATTCACCTATCAATACTATCCATAACAAGTGTTAAGGTTAAGTCTATTGTTATTCAAACCTAATAACTTAATAAAAATCATCATATTTTCTCAAGACATCATTAAAGAAAACATACCCATAATCATATAATTCCATAAAACATATTTACTATCTTACTCTTAAATAAAGCATTGGCAATCAAGTTAGTACAAATACCATCATAAGCACAACACTTACACAAATGATAGTACCATCAAAGTCTTTAACTACAATTAATCCTACTTTAAGATCTATCCTCGTCCTAATAGGTCGAGTTTCGGGGTGTTACAAAATAGAACTAGGTTAACTAAGCTATAATCTTATAGTTTCAATACATCTCAATACAATTTAAATTCTATTGATTTTGTGAATAGGTGAGGACAAAGTTATTTGGGAAAACCATTGGCAGAGGGAGGGGGCCTGGTCACCCCAAAATTCTTAAAAAAATGTAATAGTTGTAAAACATTCAAGGGCCCCACCACTATAACTACAAGTTGGGATAAATGCACTAGTTGACAAAAGCAAAACAGATGAATATAATACATGGTAAATGTTTTCAAACTGTAAGAGTGTTGCAGTGAAGCAATTAATGCCAGCGAAAGAAGTGGTAACAGTTATGGAAGGCAATGAGAAAGGCGAGATGTTTGCACTTAATGGTAGGTCTGGACATCGGGCGGTTTTGGGCGGTTGCCAAACATAGACCCAGTTCGGCCCAAATCTTTATCGGATTATGCGGGTTCGGTTAGGCGGGTTTTTAGGCAAAACAGTGGGTAGGGGCGGGTTTGTAATTAAGAGAAATTGAGAAAATGAAATGTGGAAGGAGGAAGAAGATTAACAGAATCAGAGAGAGAAATAGGTAGACAAAGGATTTCAAAATCAAAGTAATAAAATAATATCATCTTGAAAAATTAAATGAGTAGCTGCTGACTAGTTGTCAGCCGAAAAAAATAAAAACTTTTTATTACATTAATTAATAAAAAGAAAAATACATAAATTAACTGTAAAAAAAGAGATATAGAAAAACGTAAAAGACTTTTGAAAAGAGAGAGAGTAATGCGTGCGCTCTAAAAAAGAGAGAAAGTAATGTGTGCGCTCTAAAAAAGAGAGAGAAGTACCTTGGAATACTAGAAATTAGTAGGATACCCGTGCATACGCACGGGGTGTTATCGTATTCTTTTTATGAATGAACTTAGACAATTTTTAAATAGTCTGAACATTACCCCGTGAAAATAAAGATAGAATTAAAGTAGATAAAAAAAATTTCAAATAAAAAATAGATAAATATTAAAATCTAAAAATATAAAAGTATCATTTAAAAACAATCTATGCATTTATCTCGTGTTTTTTATATATCAGTGCAGTGTCTTTTTATATATCAATGTTGTTATCCCGTGTTTTTTTATATATCAGTGCAACTATATATAATTGCAATTATCCCCGTATTTTTTTATATATCAGTAAAGTTATCCCGTGTTTTTTATTTATTAGTGCAATTTTCTCATAGACTCAATTGATTATTTAAGTTTATTAGTAGATTATAGTAGATAGTGAAAGATAGATATTAGATTATCAATAAGAAATATTTATCCCATGTTTTTTGTATATCAGTGACAATTATTTGTCATTTTTTAGGTATTAGTGTCAAATATTTGTCACATGTGTTTTAAATTATCAGTCCAGTTATCCCGTGTTTAAATTATCAGTGCAATCATTTTTAGGTATTAGTGACAATTATTTGTCATTTTTAATTATCAATAACAAATATTAATTTCGTATTTTTTATATATCAGTGCAGTTATCCCGTAGTTTCAATTGTTATTTTAGTTGATTAGTAGATTATAGTAGATAGTAAAAGGGAGATAGTAGACTATCAATAAGAAATATTTTTTTAAAATATTAATCAGTAGTTGAATAGTCATTAAATCTTCTTGTTTTTTAGATAGTAGCTAGGTTTATAGTAATCTTCACAAATTTTAATTATTAATGACAAATATTAATCCTGTGTTTTTATATATTAGTGTAGTTATCCCGTGTTTTTTTATATATCATTGTCGTTATCTCGTAGTTTCAATTGATTATTTTAGTGGATTAGTAGTTTATAGTAGATAGTAAATGATGAATAGTAGATTATCAATAAGAAATATTTGTCACGTGTGTTTTAAATATTAACCAGTTTAAATAATCATTAAGTCTTCTTGTTTTTTAGATAGTGGGTGTATAGTAGTCTTCAAAAATTATAATTATGATTAGCAAATAATAATCTCGTGTTTTTTATATATCACTGCAGTTATCCCGTGTTTTTTTATATATATAAGTGCAGTTATCTCGTAGTTTCATTTGATTATTTTAGTTGATTAGTAGATTATAGTAGATAGTAAAAGTTAGATAGTAGATTATTAATAAGAAATATTTATAATAAATATTAATTAGTATTTTAAATAGTCATTAAGTCTTCATATTTTTTAGTTAGTAGGTTTGTAGTAGTAGTCTTCAAAAAATTTAATTATCAATGACAAATATTAATCTCGTGATTTTTTTAGATATTAGTACAGTTATCCTGTGTTTTTTTATATATTATTGCAGCTATCTCGTTGTTTCAATTGATTATTTTTATTGATTAGTAGATTATAACAAATAGTAAAAAATAGATAGAAGATTATCAAGAAGAGGTGATAGTAGATTTTCAATAAGAGTGTAAACTGATCTTGGAGAGAAAAATTAAAATTTTAAGGTAATAATTTTTTTTTAGTGTGAAGTGATAAGAGAAAGAAAATAATTGTTTATGGAAAAAGTAAAATGAAAAAAGGAAGAAAAAAAGTGTAGGAGAAAAGTGAAAAGGAGGTAAGAGAATGTAAGAAGAAAGAGAAAAAAGGAAGAAACAGAGTGTAAGAGAAAAGTGAAAAGGAAGAAAGAGAGTGTAAGAAGAAAGAGAAAAAAGTAAGAAAAAGAATGTAAGAAGAAAATGTGAGAAAGAGTGAGTAATGACACTTTTACCCTTAAATTATATATGTGTTATGTTAATAAGAGATCCAAATTGGTAATTTCATAGGAGGTTTGTTTGTATAAATAGATATTAGATTTGCGGTCAAATAGTACTAAGAATGCATCAACAGTAGCGTCCTGCTACTACTTTTTAATATTGACTTTAAGTTCTGCGGGCGGGTTCGGATACCGACGAGCTTGAAGTTGAACCCTAACATGCCCATCTATTTTGTGTCTACCTGTCTGTCTTCACCCGTTTACCCGTTGGACCGATCGAATCCGCCCATCTTCAATTTTGTTTTTCGGATAATGCGGGTTCCGGGCGGGCCATGTTGTTTTGTCCAGGCCTACTTAATGGTGGAGAGATAAGGTTGGTTACTAAAGGGATAAAAAGGCACCAACTGTCAAATGCAAAATAGATGAATAAATGGTACTCTCTCCGTTTCTAATCTTTGGTACTTTTAGCTTGTTGTTGGTGCGCTTGATATACACACAAATGTGCAAGTATACACAATCGTATCAAGTAATAAAGTGAAAGTAGAGATCGTTCCCACAAGAATTGGATTAATTTACAAGTTTAAATTAAATAGTTCACTAGTGAAAGGTAACCAATAAACAATATATGGTGAGAGTGCAAGAATGTAAATAAACAGAAAATAAACAAGCAAATAAAAGATATATGAAGTTAGTGGAGAATGATAGTTGAGATGTTTTCACCAAATAAGTCACTTTCAAGAGTTTTGTATTTTTATGTGGTGCAGGTGCACTAGATGCAGCTGCATCAGTATGTGTCTTTCAGTCACTTTCTTCAGAGTTTCATTACAAGCTCTTAAAACCTTTTCTTGAAGTAATAGAAGTTGTCAATTCCTTTCTCGCCTTCTTACAATTCTTGTCTAAGATGCTAAATAAGTTCACTCTTGTATCATTCTAAGGACTATGCTATCCTATGTCTAGGTTTTAGCATGAAATTAACAAAGTTTCCTTTATTAAACACGTATCCCTATTAGTTCTGAGTTCTAATCATAAACCATGTTTGTATTTATGATTTGCATTCACTTTTAGTTGGCCAATTCTAAAGATGAATATGAAAGAGTTATCATGCAAGAAATAAAATGAAAACATCACATATGAACACAATAACTTATTTAAAAGATCATTATAAGGTTAGAACATTTCAACCAAAAGAGTTTAGTTCATGCTAGACATCACAAGGCTTATATAAATAGAACAAGTCATATTCATATAATTGAAATAATAAAAGGAGACAATAAGATAGAAGTTACACGGTTGGAGTTCCCTTTGCATGAAATTGCCAAGTGATGTCGGTGCACTAACTTCACGTGGTTGTTGTTGAAGTAAAGGAAGAAGTTGTCAATTCCTTCCTTGCCTCCTTACAAGAGAAAATAACACTAACTAACCTAAACTATTCTATGGAATTGAAATATAAGATATGATATGAAGTGAGGAGAATTGGATGATCTTCAAGTGAGAAATAGAAGCCTTCATATAGCCTTGGAGCTTTCCTTCAAGTGAGGGTTTGCTTGGAGATTAAGTTAACTTTGAGGAGTTAACCATGGTTACTTTTCAGACCTTTCATAAAGCAATTTGATCTTCACACTCAATCACATGGGGAGGTCCAATTATGGATGGCCAAGTGTCCCATGAAAAAGTGGTCTTCTATTGTGGGGTATATAAGGCAGAAGCACTAAGTGCAGTTGCACTGTGTAATTTCTTTTAGTGCAGAAGCACTTGTTATTTTCCTGGTGCAGGTGCATCAATTGCAGGTGCACTGAACAAACACATCAAACATACCAATATACATACAAAATGCTTAAGTCAGTGCATAATCTTCCTTGAAACTCTGAATGTTGTTATTTTATTTAAAGAACTATATTTAACACATATTGTACTTGAATTTAAGCAATTATCTAAGTTTAAATGCATGAATAAATCTATATAAAATAGAGTTATCACACCCCAAAACTTAAATTGTTGCTTGTCCTCAAGCAACGACAAAAAAGAAAACACAAATAAGATTTTGATAACTAAGAAGAACATATCAGCTCACTTCTTTTCAAAGAGACTTTTCATAATAATGCATTTTTCATGAACCTCTTTTTTTAGAAAATTTTGTATTTGAGCCATTTATTTCCACAACATCCAAAGCTATTAAGACTCATTTGTGTGCGTGTGTGTCCACTGAGATTCAATCAGTTCCAAGACTAAGTAAAAAGTTTCTTCTAGCGCTTGAAAAATTTAGATCACGTTTGGTCAAAACAAAAGGTGTTTCAAAATATAGATTAGACTCACAATATCCTCAAGATTTGGGGGGCTCTAAACACAACAAAGAGTTTTGATTGAGTATTTCAAAACTATTGAGTCAATGCACTATTCCTATTTTTGGTGGTTCTTTTGGTGCAGATGCACCTAGATGCAGAAGCACTGGAATTTTGTGAAGTGCAGAAGCACTGACTTTTTGTACTGGTACAGTTGCACTTGATACTACATTTCATGATTTGTAGCTTATAGTGCCCTCCTCACTAACCTCCTCATGCATACTTTTTTCCTTGGTTTGTTATTCTTTTCTTTCTTTTCTTTTTGAATTTTTTCTTTTTATTTTTCAAACCAAATGCACTTATGGGATATGTTTCGTTTAATGACTCAGGCAAGTATAGCTTTTTACAACAATTTGAACACTTTTGTAGTGATTTTTTTGGTAACCTATTGCATTGACCAATCTAAGTTTTTCATACTTTGCCTTAGTATTCATCAAAACTCCTCCAAACTTAATTCTTATGCTATTCTACATTTTTAGTAAAACTTTGTTTTGACCTTAGGTTTCTAAAAATTCCTCTTGCATCAGATAATTTTTCAAATAGCAAGGTTCCTTTCAAAAATCAGCTTTGCTGTGTTGAAGTAATAATAACAGTGGTTATTTTTGGAAAAAAAATGCTCTTTTCTTTTTCTTCCTTTCATCATTACAAATCAGTTCAAAGAGATGCATTTGTCTATATTTGTGAAAAAGATTTTTAAGCTGATCATGCTTCAAATCTATCAAATCCTAACACATACTTAAACACGTCAACACACATAAAATCAAACATATATAAGAACAAACATATATCAAATCAAACACACATACTATAGTTAAACACATATGCATAATATAATAAGTTGACTTCTCCCCCCAACTTATTAAAGTTGAGCAGTGTCCTCAATGCTCTTTAAAAATAAAACCCATGGGAGGAGGATTAGTTCACAACATAACATAATGCAAAATATAATTATCCAAAAGCATAATTAAACATAATATTTAACAACGGCTTCGAGTGATTACAAGCGATAACGTTGTATTATTCTTGTTTGAAAATATTTTGAAAAAGGTGGTGAGCCTCAGTGATAATTACCACTAAATAACTCATGTTATTTTGAAAATTTGAATTGGTTTTTTTTGTTGTTTAATTAATGTGTGGGAGCTTTCATAATAGTCAAACAAGCAAAGGCTTCGAGTGACTATCACTAATAACTCCTCATTAACGATCAAACAAGCAATGACTTCGAGTGATGGTTAATGATTTGCTTAGGAAAATGCCTTAGGTTTTTTTTTATTTGAAAACAATTGAATTTGAGTTTGAAGAAAAGAAAGTAGAACATAACAAATCTTTTCCAAGTCAAAACCGAGACAACAATGAAGGCATAAGCAAAGCACATATGAAGAATATTTACAAGTTGCCATGAACAATTGAATACATGATTAATTAAATACACGATTGAGCAAGTATATGAGTGTATGAGCATGCAATTGTAGAATATTATTGAATGCATGATTAGGCTAATGCATGAATGCATGAACATACATGTGTGGAATACAAGACATGAGATTAATATATGCATGGGCATTTAGGAGAGTATGAGTGCAAAAGATGTAAACTTATATGAATACATGAATGATAAGATGCAAAGTGTAAAAATCTTTTGGGTGTTTTTGCAAATAGACAAGTGGTAAAAACTTGTGGTAAAAAGTTAGTAAAGAGTAAGACAAGCATGCATGAAGTGTAAGGTAATTACTTAATGAAATAGTAAAGTAAAAAGTAAGAAGGTTTTCTCTTTTTTTACTTATGGTAAAATGCTAGTGAATGGTAAGGTAAAAAGTAAAAAAAAACACATTAACACTATTACACATTTCCACACAAGATCAACCACACATTTTAAGCATTGAAATGAAACCTAAAAAGGAACCCTAAGGCCGAAACCTCATATGGTCAAAATATCAAGTTATTTCATGCCCAAATTGATGATCAACACATGAAACAAGTCACACAAATCAAGCTTTTCATTTACATAAATCAAAAAGAGGAAAGAAACAACAAACCCTAGTTTTTAAGGCCTAAGGCCGAAACCTTATATGACATAAACAACACATTATTTCATGCACAAATTCATAATCAAACACATGGAACAAATTATGCAAGTTTAAGCACATCAAGCATTTATTTACACAAAAATCAAAGAGTAAAAAGGAAGGCAAATAAAACCCTAATTTGTAAGGCCTAAAACCGAACCCTCACACTCAATGAATCAAACCAACATCTCAACTTGCAAGTTATGACATGAACAAGGGACGCATATATCACATGGAAATTATTTATTCATGCAAATATGACAAAATAAATATGAAAAAATGCAAGAACATGGTTGAAAAACACAAGAAACCTCTCCTCAAGGCCAAGGGTTCCCTTCAAACACCCAAGGCTCCCAAAGTCCTTGACATAGTGTTTGAAATGAACCTCTAAGCCTCTTAGAGAGGATAGAGGAGTAGAAGGAAATTCACATGCTAATAGTGAAAAATGCAAAAGATAAGATTTTTACCTCAAGATCCAAGCTACACAAGAATAGGAGAATGAAGATCAAAACCAAAACAAACCAAAACCTTCACAAATCACCAACAATACCACGCAAATTTGAAGAAAGCAAGCTCCATTATGGAGTAAAGATGGAATCAAGGATGAAAAGAAGAGGATATGTGAATGTGGAGTATATTTGAGGTGATTTGGTGGATGAAAATTGAAAAGAGAATGGAAGGGAATGAAGGAGGGGGTTCGGCCAAGAGGAGGAGAGGAGAGGAGAGAATGCTAGCTAGGGTAAAAATGAGAGTGTGTGTGTGTTGTAATAGCCTGGGTCCACCACCCCAGCGCTATTACTCAAAGAACTCCTCTACCCCATGTAGAGTTTTTGCCTTCCGTGGGAATCGAACCTCGTACCTCTTGTACATTTCCAACGCATTCCCACTACCAATTGAGCCCTTGTAGAATTTTTGCCTTCCGTGGGATTCGAACCTTGTACATGGGGCTCAAATACAAAGTTCCACTCTTTCCCACTACCAATTGAACCGCGGCTCAATTGGTGGTGGGAAAGAGTGGAACTTTGTATTTGAGCCCCATGTACAAGGTTCGAATCCCACTAAGGCAAAAATTCTACAAGGGGGTAGAAAAGATCGTGAGGTAATAGCGCTGGGGTGGCCGCCATGCGCGCGACCTCGGGTCATTACATAAAAGCTCAATTGGTAGTGGGAATGCGAGGAAAATGTACAAGAGGTACGAGGTTCGATTCCCACTGAAGCCAAAAACTCTACATGAGGTAGAGAAGTTCTTTGAGGTAGCGCACGGCCATGAGAGGGGCGGGCGTTACAATAAAAAGGCGCCTTTTTGTAATAGCCGAGGTCCACTGCGGCCCCAGCCACCCGGCGCTATTACTCACGATCTTTTACCCCCTTGTAGAATTTTTGCCTTAGTGGGATTGAAACCTTGTACACGGGCTCAAATACAAAGTTCCACTCTTTCCCTACCAATTGAACCGCGGCTCAATTGGTAGTGGGAAAGAGTGGAACTTTGTATTTGAGCCCTGTGTACAAGGTTCGAATCCCACGGAAGGCAAAAATTCTACAAGGGGGGTAGAAAAGATCGTGAGTAATAGCGCCGGGGTGGCCGCTGCGGTGGACCTGGGCTATTACATGTGTGAAGTCTCCTATTTTTGGGTTTTATATGAAGTGAAAATTTAAAGGGTAATTAGGACAATATGCTTCTTGCAAACCAATAGGATTTGAGATAAATTTTGAATCAATGGTCAAGATGCAAGATCACGTGGATTGAGGGTAATTAAAAACACAAAATGGGGGAGAGAGAGGGCTGGAATGCGCAGCTTAGGAGTGGTGGTGAAGGATAATCTCAATTACAAAATGGTATTTTTCTATAAAGCTTATTACACAAGTGCCATTTTGATTCAAATGAAGGGTGAGGATTGTTTTTCACACTTGAATGGATGGCCATGATTTAATATAATTTGCAAGCAATAAAAATAAATGAAAATGGGAGGTATATGGCTGAAGTGCGCAGCAAGGGAGTGTGGGAGAGTGAGTGGAATTGCAAATTGTACTATTGTACTATCCTTATCCTTTCACAATTCAAAAGAATGTAGAATATTCCCTTCTAGATCTTTCTTCCTAATTCATGCCATTTTGGGCCCTATCCTATGATTCAATGATTGGGCTCTGAATTTTATGATCTCACCAATCCCAAAATTGATTTATTTGCCCCACCTCAAAGGAAAAGACCATTTTACCCTCTATCCAAAAACTAGGTTTTTAGACCAAAAGGTTTAATATTTATGCACAAAAATAATCACAATGGAGCACAAATATCCTTTAAATAAATCATTGATGATTATCCAAGGATTTGGGACAAAAAACCGTTTTTATTGTGAAATGACCAAAATGCCCTCTTACTCTAAAAACCCTAGTTTTTGCTTGAAACACATTTCCACTTCAAAAATGTTTTTTTCAACCTAGGAGTGACCTCTAGTACTTTGAAATGCATGTTGGATGACTTGTTTTGAGGAATTGCCCTTTATTTGCAAAATGACCAAAATACCCTTTTGCACTGAAAAACCCTAATTTGTCTAAAAAGTGCATTCCAACTCCAAAAATGAATTTAGACACTTTGAAAGGACTTTAAAAACTTAAATGCAATGCATGATGCTTTTTACTTTTTAATTTAATTATTTTTGGGGAAAATTAGGGTTTTGACCTAAACCTGACAAAATTGGGGTATGATGTTTGCCCTCTTTATCTAGATTTTAACAAGGAATATGAATTGGCCGAAACATATTCCGAGGCAAAATAGAGATAAAGAATTCAGAAATTATACCGATTTTGTTTTCCTAGGAAAAACCCGAATTTTCTTTTTGTTTTCTAATTTTCTTTTTGTTTTCTAATTTTCTTTTTGGGTGAATGAATGCCAGCCAGAAACAACTGTAAAAACAAGAAAGAAGTTGGTGCCCACCCTCAGGCGGCAAAAGCAAGAATTAAATTGGTGCCAGCCCTCGGGTGGCATAAACAGCAAGAAATAAAGCAATAAATAAAACAGTAAAGAAAGTACCGTCCTCTGATAAGGCGACACTCGGGCGAGTCACGGTAAAGAAGGAGCGCTCATCGCTCGAAGGAACACTGGTTCGAAGGAGCATCTCGCGACTCTGAAGGAGTACTTGGGCTCAAAGGAACACTTGGGCTCTGAAGGTGGCCTATTCGAGCGCTTTGAGGTTATGTATCAAGTCGTAGAATTGATACACTTCACCTGATGGACTTACGCTTATGCTTTACATCGCACAGTAGTCCGGGGACGCGAAGTTCGGGGCCGATCCGTCATGCTTCGTGATGACTTGGCGAAATGAAGGACACGAGGTCTGAGGGGCCGATCCGTCATGCTCTGTGATGACTTGGCGAGATGAAGGTCGAGTTCAAAGTCGCTGTTTGGACTGTTGATTTGAACTAAACCGAAGGACTCGGTCCGATGATTCGCTCGGTGCTCGATAACGACGGATCTGAAGGGGACGACGCGTTGGTCCCGAGGGGATGCACGGGTCTGGCGGATTCACAAATCATGTTGATTGACTGATTGAGATGGCCGCTGCTGGCGCATTGAATTGAGGTACCTGCATATGTCAGTTGATGCAAGGAACGATGCATGAAGCATGGGTGCATGTTATGCAAAGGCATGTTATGCAGGAGTATGTTATGCGAGTGCATGCAATGCTATGATTTTGATGTAATGATGCATGTGGTGGATCAAGCCCTTTGTTTTTGATTCTTTCTCGATTGTTTTCGACCAACTTTCTCATTTTTACGGTTATTCGTTTTTTCACGTTTTTTTTTCTTTTTTTCTGATCAGCTTTCTCTTTTCTGATCATTTGTTTTTTCGTTTTTTTGTTGACAAAGGCTTATCCTTTTACTGGTTCAACCGACTCCCAATACTCCTGGCACGAGACTGAGAGGCCGATGGAAATCGCAGGCTCATGAACCGAACGCGCGTTTGCTCTCTGGTTCGCCATCTGGAATGGTTTGTGAGTGCAACCTTTTTTGTAAGGTTAAATATCTTCAGGAAGTTGTTTATTTCCTCTGATCTTTAAAGATTTCGTAATGATTTGTAATGCTCTATGATGTATGCACATGTTTCTGATTCAAAGATCACCATCATCATAAAACGCTTATTTTGAGCGAAAAAGCGTAAATATCAACAAACAAGACATGAGAAAAGTTGAGCTTTATTGATGTAGAAGCCGATCGTCGCATGAATGTTACGATGGATGCTCAATACATTTGAAAGTTTTAAACTATAAAAAGACACGAAAAAGAGAGAGCTAATTTCATTTGTCCGTCTCTGCGCGCAATCTGAAACATTTGTGTCCTTGACCTTGATCACTCCCTCATTCAAGCCTTCGGGAGTTGTGTGCCTTTCTTTACTTTTCATGCTCAAGTTTTTCGACCTAATTTTTGCTCGGATCGCCTTTGCGGGTTTTCAATCCACCGGTCGCTTCTGATTTTGCCTAAGCCGCCTTTTTCGGTTTTCAACCTAGCGAGCTAATTCTTACTTGGCTTGTCTTTCTCTTTTTTCGTTTATTTCTTTCAGGCATAATACTTCTTTACTGAGTCTGAATTGACTGGGTTCTTGAGGTCTTCGCCGTCCATGTTGGTGAGTATCAGTGCTCCTCCAGAAAAGGCTTTCTTGACTACATACGGGCCGTCATAAGTGGGTGCCCACTTCCTTCGGGAGTCACTTTGAATAGGCAGTATCTTTTTGAGTACTAAATCTCCCTCATTGAACTCACGCGGCCGTACTTTCCTGTCGAAAGCGGTTCTCATTCTCTGTTGGTACAGCTGCCCATGGCACAAAGCTGCAACCCTTTTCTCTCCAATGAGGTTTAGTTGATCCAGACGGGCCTGTACCCACTCTGCTTCCTCCAGTTTAGTTTCCATCAGGACCCGCAGGGAGGGTATCTCAACCTCAATGGGAAGTACTGCTTCTGATCCATACACCAAGGAGAAAGGGGTTGCTCCAGTCGATGTGCGCACTGAAGTACGGTAGCCATGCAAAGCAAAGGGAAGCATCTCATGCCAATCCTTGTAGGTTACCACCATTTTCTGCACTATTTTCTTGATATTCTTGTTGGCTGCTTCAACTGCCCCATTCATCTTTGGGCGATAGGGAGAAGAATTATGATGCTGAATTTTGAATTCCTTGCACAAGTCCTTCATCATTTTCTTTGCTCAAGTTCTTTGCCATATTCGGTGATGATCTTGTCGATAGACCATATCGGCAAATCGATCTTTCTTCACAAATTTAGCAACCATCGAATCGGTTATCTTTGGAGTATGAAGCGGCTTCAACCCACTTGGTAAAGTAGTCAATTGCAACCGGAATGAAGCGATGCCCGTTTGACGCTTTGGGCTCAATTGGACCTATGACGTCCATGCCCCACATGGAAAACGGCCAAGATGCAGTCAGAACACTTAGTTTGGCAGGCGGCACATGGATATGATCAGCATAGATCTGGCATTTGTGGCACTTTCTTACAAAGCTATAACATCCGATTCCATCCGGAGCCAGTAATAACCCGCCCCTTAAGATTTTTCTAGCCATGGTGTGCCCACTGGAGTGGGTTCCGAATGAGCCCTCATGCACATCTCTCATGATTTTCTCAGCTTCTTCTTTGGCAACACACCTTAGGAGAACCATATCGTAGTTTCTTTTGTAGAGAACTTCACCACTCAAGAAGAAATTCCTTGACAACCTTCTGAGAGTTCTTTTGTCATTTTCTGATGCCCCAGGTGGGTATTCCTGATTAGTAATGTACTGCTTGATGTCATGATACCAAGGCTTCTCGTCAGACTCTTCATCTATTGCCATGCAGTAGTGATGCGCGCGCAGCGAGCTCGATCTTTGAATTATGATGTTAGTCAAGCTCTTGTCACAGCTAACATTGAACATAGAAGACAATGTCGCTAATGCATCGGCCAGTTGATTTTCACCTCGAGGGATATGCTGGAAAGTGATCTCATCAAAGGACTTCATCAACTCTTGCAGGTAATCACAATAAGGAATCAGTTTAGGATCTCTAGTCTCCCAATCGCCTCTTACTTGATGGATAACCAGAGATGAATCCCCATACACATCTAGTCTTTTAACTTTCCACTCTAGGGCTGCTTGAATACCTAGGATGCACGCTTCATATTCTGCTATGTTATTTGTGACATAGAAGCTTAGTCTTGCGAAGGATGTGAATGAAGCGATTGTCGAGATATCAAAGACAAATACCGCCTGCCGTGCCCCCATACATTTGACGCACCATCGAATATCATTCTCCATCTTTTACTTTCGTGGGACTTCCTCGCGTCGAGCGGCCATGATATCTTCATCGGGAAAATCATGCCGCATTGGCTGGTAGTCCGGAATCGGTGACACGCCAAATATTCAAATGAGTGCACTACCTTTAATCGCCTTTTGTGTGACATACGAGATATCGTATTCGATAATTGCATCCGCCACCGGGCAATTCGTCCCCGTAAGAGTCGGCTTCTCAAATATGTACTTGATTGGATCCATTTTTGACACCAACCAAGTTGTGTGACTCGGCAAGATGTACTGCCAGAAAGCGATGAGCACCCAAACTAAAGCACAACAGTCTTCTCCAACATAGAATACCTTGTCTCACAGTCGGTGAACTTTTTGCTTAGATAGTATATTGCATGTTCCTTTTTCGGATTCATCATGCTGCCCCAACACACAGCCCATTGAATTGTCTAACACCGTAAGGTATAAGATGAGAGGCCTGCCTGACACAGGTGGCATTAAGACTGGTGGATTTTGCAAGTACACCTTGATTTTCTCGAAGGCTGCTTGACACTGATCATTCCACTTCGGCTCTTGACTTTTGCACAGCAATTTGAAGATTGGCTCACAAGTAGCAGTCAGCTGAAAAATGAATCGAGAGATGTAATTCAACCTTCCGAGGAAACCACGGATTTCTTTCTCTGTTTCAGGCACTGGCATTTCAAGGATGGCTTTTACTTTGTCTGGATCCACCTCAATTCCCTTTTGGCTGACAATGAAGCCTAACAACTTCCCTGACCTTACTCCAAACGTGCACTTGGCTAGGTTTAATTTGAGCTTATATTTCCTTAACCGTTCAAAGAGCTTCTGCAGATTGACAATGTGCTCCTTGTCGGTTTTAGATTTTGCGATCATGTCATCAACATATACCTCAATTTCTTTATGCATCATATCATGGAATAAGGTAACCATGGCCCTCTGATAGGTTGCGCCAGCATTCTTCAATCCGAATGGCATGACCTTATAACAGAATGTTCCCCAGAGAGTTATGAAAGTTGTCTTTTCCATGTCCTCAGGGTCCATTTTGATCTGATTATATCCCGAGTATCCATCCATGAAGGAGAATAACGAGTGTTGAGTAGATCGCCCACTAAAACATCAATGTGAGGCAAAGGGAAGTCGCCCTTAGGGCTAGCACGATTCGCATCCCTGTGTCGACACACATTCTCGACCTTCCCATCCTTTTTGGGAATCGGGACAATGTTGGCAACCCATTGCGGGTATTTGGCCACTGCCAGAACCCCGCATCAAATTGCTTCTTCACTTCGCCTCGATTTTGAGGACATCTCTCGGCTTCATCCTCCTCAATTTACGCTTTGACAGGTGGGCATTCGGGCTTGACTGGTAGCTTGTGTACCACAATGTCGGTGTCCAACCTAGGCATATCTTGATATGACCATGCAAACACATCCACGTAATCACGCAACAACTGAACTAACTTTATGCGATCTTCGCTATTCATGGTGGTGCCTACTTTGACCTCTTTCTTATTCTCACTGTACCCAAGTTGATTACTTGGTAGATTCTTCGTGCGGCTGAATTACCCTTTCTTCTTGTTTCATTAACCTCAAAAGTTCTGGAGGAGTTTCCCAGTCTTCTTCAACATCCCCTCGGCTGATTGATGGGGTGATCAAAGTCAAAAGGTGGATCATCGACCTTCGCCATTTTCGAGAGACTATTCTTTGTGGATCTCGCATTTTGCCGGGCGAAAGAGCGAGAATGAAAAGCGAAACAAACAGACGAACAAATAATAAAGCGAAAAAAGACTCATGCAATGAAGAGAAAATGATCTTTATTGATTGTGAAATTCAAAACAAGCGTTTTTATTGATGATGATGATTTTGAAAATAAAAACACGTGTGCCCTAACAACTTGTCCTATGGCCTTGGCGAGCCACGGGTTGCATTACAAATGATTACTTTAAATTAAGAGTCACAGGAGAATCGGCGGTCTTCCAATTCTTTAGTTCTTCACCGATATCGCAACGACGCGAACTGCACTCGCCTCGCTTTCTTCGATTCGAACCATCCTCGATGACAAAGAACTTGATTGGGATCCCACAAGCCAAGACTCACAAAACTCTGACTAATGTCGCAAATTGGGATTCTCTGGGGCCATGGATCTTCGCCTCTGGACTTGGCCAACCACCGGTGCTTTCGCTCATCCGCCCTTATCCGCTTTTCCTCCTCACTTGGGGTGTACCCTAGCCCGCAATGGTCTTTGTTTTCCTTCAGTTGGATAGGAGCTAGAATCCCTTGACCAGACTTTCCCAAGCCAGAACCAGCCTTGTACCCTTGGGCTATCATGATTTTGGCAACCATTTCCTCCTCCTTAGTTCTCCCAAACACTGCATTGGCAATCTCCAAGGACTGAAAGGCTATTTCCAAAGACTCTTCAGCGGCTTCCACATATTTGAACTCTGATGGCTTATTAACCAGAGTCTCTTCCTCACCAAATACTACTACTACCTTGTCATCCACCATGAATTTGACCCGTTGGTGTAGAGAAGAAGGGATTGCCCCAGCCATGTGGATCCAGGGTCTTCCTAGCAGGCAGCTATATGAGGAGGTAATGTCCATGATTTGGAAGTTGATACAAAAAACTTCAGGACCAATCTGGATGGGAAATTCCATCTCTCCCAGCACTTCCTTTTTGGATCCATCAAATGCTCGTACTAACGTCGAACTTGGCTTCATGTAGGAACAATCAACATCTAACTTGTCCATGGTTGACTTTGGCATTACATTCAGTGAAGACCCGTTGTCGATCAGTACTCTGGCCAGCACATAGTCCCCACACTTTACTGAGATATGAAGAGCTTGATTGTGTTCTTTTCCGCTCGAAGGTAACTCATCATCAGCAAAAGTTAGGTGATTTGCAGCCACCACACTCCCGACAATTCCATCAAACTGATTCACCGAAATGTCCTCTCGCAACGTGAGCCTCACCGAGCACTTTCATCGTGGTACGTTTCGTGTGCTTCCGAATCGAGCAACAAAGATAGCATGGATATCTTTGAGGCGTCTGTTTCAACCGATCAACCACTCGATAATCGCTTTGCCGGGACAAACTTCGTGAATTCGTTGGCTTCTTTTTCTATTACTTTTTCTCGAGCGACCTCCGCTCTTTTCCTTTATCTTTGCGGCTCTCTGTTCAGCCTCCCTAGATGCTTCCGTCCGGAGGGTTTCGAGCATACACTCTTCCACTTCTTGTGATCCCACTTGATCCTGCTATGTTGGTCACGGTGGTAGCATTTGGAGAGCATTCGCCGCCGTACTTCCAGGAACCGCTTTGTTTGACTCATAACGAAACGAGCCGGGTACCTCAATCACTATTGGCTGAGCATTTGCTCGCACCAGCCTAGGATTGAAATCGTAAGGAATTTCAATGGGCTTTCTGATTCCTCTATCATTGTCAGGGTATAGTGTCCACACCTCTCCAGATTCAGAACTATCCATGATGACAGCCACTTGGTCGTGCTGCTCATCTACCTCACCCCATCCAGTAGGCTGTATATCTTCTATTCGGATTAAAGCACTTTCAGGAGCATCATATCTGACCAAGTAATCAAACTTTCCACTGGGCTCTCCTAGAGTGTCCCAACATCCCTCTTTTGCCATGGGGACCATCACTTGGTTGTGCTGCTCATCTTCTTCATCCCACCCTGTAGGCTGGATATCTTCTATTCGGATTTGAGCGCTCGCCGGAGCATCATATCTGACCAAGTAATCAAACTTTCCATTGGGCTCTCCTAGAGTACCCCAACATCCTTCTTTTGTAGGCAACACTGTTACCTCTTCAATGATCTCTTCCTTGCAGGAGAAGGGAACCGTGTCTTCATTGGCTACTGGTCGGGCCTTGGCTTGAACCGATCTCATAACAGAATTGTGCAGAATTTCACTTGGCTTTTTGGCCTCTCTGCCACTGTCTGAATATAGGGTCCACACTTCATCTTCCATACCGTAGGTTCCTATCTGGACCACATACCGATCCATCAGGTCTTGTAGGATCATCTTGAAAGTTTCACAACCTCCCCACACAGAGAGTCAAGACACCCTTTTCGTGGCAACACCCCTTTTTGAACCTCACGGCCGGCATAACTCAGCATAAATGACACTTAGAGGAGTCTTGATCTCTTGTACTTTTTTCAGCAACTTGCCAACAGCATTTTCTATAGCATTGGTATCTGTCCCCTGATGACCTGGTAATGGATTAATTGTTGTATTTGGACGGTTCTGTTTAAACGATATCCACCAAAGATCTATCAAATCTTGCACCACATGTTTAAAGGCTTTACAATCTTCCACGGGATGACCAGGCCCGTTTTCGCTGTGGAAACTGCAGGTGGCATTAGCATTGTACCCTCTGGGAAATGGTGGCCGAACTACTTTCATTGGCCGAGTATTGATCAGATTATTGGAGGTCAAGTGATCAAACAGCTCAGTATATGTCATCGGGATTGGATCAAAACTGGTCCGCTTCTTGAACTGATAACCTTGAGTCTTGGGACTATCAATGCCTTCTTTGAGTGGCACGGGAGCGAGAATGGAATAGTTTGGGGTGGAGGAGTACCAAAAGATGAATTTCCCCACGAGATGACATTAGTTTCTCCTCTTTCTTTTTAGGAAATGGGGCTGGTACTTCTTCCGGTTGTTGGACCCACCAGAGCTCCCTGCATTGCCGAGGTGATTCGAAATCTTCCCGCTTCGAAGGCCATGTTCAAGTCTTTCCCCGAAGACTATCATGTCGGAGAAACCGGTTTGAGACACTTGTGATCGACTTGTCATAATAGATTCTTGCGAGTTTCCGGAACATGTACACCATCTCTTTCTCGACCAAAGGAGGTTGAACTCAGGCAAATGTGGCTTCGCCATTTTTGAGTATACTCCTTGAAAGTCTCCTTTTCACCCTTACTCATGTGCTGCAACTGCGACCTATCTGGAGCCATGTCCATGTTGTATTTATACTGTTTCATGAAAGCTTCAGACAAATCCTTCCAACAATGGATTTCGAGAGGATTGCAACTTCATATACCAATCCGCAGGAGCTCCCGCCAAACTGCTTTGGAAAGCATAGAATCAAGAATTTGTCATCATTGGCATAGGGACCCATTTTTCGGACAAACATTGTAATATGGGTCTCTGGACAGCCGATCCCTCTGTACTTGTCTACCTCTGGAGCTTTGAATTTTGGTGGTAAAACCAAATCTGGGACTAGGCATAGCTCACGGGCTTCTTTGGCTCTAACACCAGTACCCTCCATAGCCCTCACTCTTTCTTCAAGTGCTCGGATCAGATCATTTGGCTGAGCTCCCTCAAACGCGTGCCCTTGGGGGTGACTCCCCATGCTATAGTAATACCCTCCTCCTGGCTGAGGAACATTTTGAGGTCGTGCTGTAAACCCTGGAGTGGAATTGTGCACGGCATGAATAGGAGCATGATTCTGGGATCCTCCGGCAGTCCCCCCAGGCATGGCGACGGTGATTTGATTAGGTGCAGCTATACCAACGGGAGCAGGTCTAACCGGTTGCGGCAGTAGTACCAAAGCAGCATCCCCAAGGGTATCTCATGCGCGATGTCTTCGGTTGACACATTCATTTCTGGAGCGAACACGGGATGACCGACCCCAGATCCCGGAGGAACTGTGGTTGCAGCAGTTACTGACACTGGAGGAGGAACGAAAGAAGTGACCCCATCTGGACCCACTATGGCGACGGCTTCAGCAGCTTGTCCCATTCTTCAAACCTTGCAACATTACCATCATTTCATGGACCTGGGCCTCCATAGTACCCATCTTATCCTTCAGAGCCTGGTTTTCCTGAGCCAGCTGCTCAGGATTCAGAATTTGTACACCCATGTCTTCTTGCTCTGGATTACTCTCAATTTCAACCTCCGGATGTTCTGGTAGCTGAGCCATTAGCTTGGCTTGTAGTCGAGTGAAGTATCGGTGACGGAGAACCAGCGTGCCTTTTCTGTTTATTTAGACATTTATTGCATAAGAAACAAAATAAATTTATGAATGAATGTATGAATGCATGCACAATGTTTGCTTGATGCCGGGAACCGCGGGATACCTTGCCTTGTCATAAGCGCGTAAACTTTTTGATTTACGAATTGAAGTAAACAAGGAATCGAAATAGCACACTTCATTCATCAAGATTTCAAAGCTTCACCAATTTTCATTAAAGGGAAAAGACAATACAATGTTCAGAAAAGTACAATATTCTTGAACACAAAGCTCAAAATAAACTCTTAAGTTGAAAAATACAAATAGACAACTCAAATACAAATAGCTTCAAGCTCCCCAACTCTCTTTCTCTTCTTACTTACACTTGCGCTGAGATTGCTCTCAAACTCGTGATCAACGATGCGCAAGACTTCACAAACCGATACACTTCAAAGTGAGTGTTGAAGAAATGCATCTCACCTCGGCTAATCTTAGGTTCTTAGGGACCCCCAACATGGCTCCTCGACCGCTAGCTCCGACAACTTTGAAAATTTGTTCTTCCACAATTTATCTCATCCTTGAGCTCTTTAATGACCTCTTGATCTTCAATCTTTCCGATCAACTCTAGGAAGCGCTTTTCCCAATACTGGCTCTCTACTCGGACCTGCCTGTAGGCATCTTCTAGACAGCGAAGGTCCCTCTTCAATTCACCAAATATTTCTCTTTCAAAGCTCAAAGCCTGCTGGTATTCCTTGAGAGTTTCATTAATGGCCACCCTTTCTTGCTTGAGGCTTCTCAACTGACCCCTCAACTCTGCCACTAAATGTGATTCTTGCCCTGATTCCATGGCTAGTGTCTTCCACTCCTGAGCTTCTTCAAGCGCTTTCTTTGTCTTTTGTTTATACCTTTGGAGCTCCTCTGCCTCTGCCCCTTCGGATGCCTCTGGGGCTTCTATCTTACTTTGCTCTTCCTTCTTGAATCGCTCTAACGCTTTCTTCCACAGTGATCATTTTGACATTGTTTTCTTCCTCTAGCTTTTCCTTCTCTAAAGCCATCTCTTCTAACTTAGCCTGCAGTGCCCTCTTTTCCTCTTCTACCTTTGCTAAAGCGGATTTGACTTCGTTTAGCTCTTCATGGGTAGGGACATAAGGCTCTGGTATCTCTTCCTCAAGGGAAAGCATCCCTTGAATTGGTGATTTTGCATTTTGGAGCTTCTCCTTGAGTCATTGATTGAAGGTGATGCCACTGATTCTCTTTGACAGCTCTTCACTACCTTTTCGCACTACGGATTCCCATGACTGTTGAACTCTTTGAAGCAAGTCGCCGCATTTAGGCATCCCCTTATAGAGGTAAATACGGACAAAGATGCTTTGGAGGGTGAGTTCCTCATCTGCAACCGAGAAATTTGCCTCAAGGTCAATGAAGGATTGTAGTTGATACACCCTTGAGTCCCCATGAGAGGCACGTTTTGAAAGCTTCCACAACTGAACACTACCACTGGTCTGTCATCCCAACAAGCAGGTGTGTACCACCGGATTTGGAGTTCATTGAGATTCTTCAAAAACTCAACCCATTCCATAGCAGTTATGACCTCCACATCACAGCTTAGAGCATAGGAAATTAGCTCCCTAACATCAGTTCGGTTGTGGATCACATGGGTAATAAGCCAGGCGTGAGAGAACGTGGGAGGAAAGACATATTTTCTTTTTATGGAACCGGCGTGAAGAGTAAGAGCGTGGTACGTGTTAGCAAGAATAGCGGGTACCGGATTGATAGGGTTCTGAGTGTCCTTGAAGGCCAAGAATGCACCGATTGCATCTTCATCAACATATCTTTCTATTTGAGGAAAGAGGATAACCCCAAATAAAGTGAGAGCGAGCACTAACTTGAATGGACCCCACTTCTTAGCCACGACATAAGATTGTAATAAGCCCTCGAAGTACTCTTGCGGATACCCGGCTACACCATTTCTCTTTAACTTCTGCAACCTCAATTCATCTACACTGATCCTGAGCAGCATTGCAATCTTCTCATCGGTATAGTACTGTCCTTGATATTGGTAGGGTCGAGCGTGAGATCTGGCGAACCCCAAAAGCTGCTCATACTCCTCTAATGTAGGTGACAGCTGAAAATTCTTGAAGAAGAAACACCTCACATCAGAGTCGTAGAACTGGCTCAAAGCTATAAGAGCGTCCTCTTGAACATTCAACTGCAAAAATCTACGAATATTCCCGTATGCTTGATCAAAGGACTCTCTCTCAATCGGGCCCATAAGGGCTGCGCACTGCCTCAGACTACCGATCTCAACCCTCTTCATAACTGGGAAGCGAGAAATGAGTGAAGTCTTGCTATTCAATTCCATTCTGATACACCTATGACAAGACGGTACGTTATTCGGTGGCTCCCGGCAAGCAAATGCAAATGAGATGCAGTGAATGCAAATGTTTACATCATTTAGTTTTAATGAATGCGGCATGATGCGATTATGATATGAATGATGCATGTAGAGATGATGAAAGCGATGCATATGGACGGAGGTTCAAAAATTCAGGAGCGGTTTATTTGAAAGAATGAAAATATTTTTGTATTTTCTTGGAAAGTTTTTTGAAAAAGCTCTTTTTGAGGAAGACATGTCCTAAATTACCATGCAAGCACACAATTCGTATGCCCTCGTGTCCTACAAAGGTGGGAATCTTAAGTTCTAGGGCAACTTCAAAGGTTCCTCCCATGTAGTTCTAATTCACACCCTCACAATGGCTACCGGAGCTATAGAATCCTCATGCCGACACCCACAAATGTAGAATGCTACCAAGTGTGAGGCGTCATGAGAAAGCGTACTCGGTTGAGACTTTCGTGAGTATCGATGCAGACAAAGGTCTTGAATGACAATCCACTAATCGCCTCCACTCTCCTAAGTGTTTGTTGGATCCGGGTATAGGAGCCCACTCATAGAACATAAATCATAAGGTGTGAAAGTGTGTGATCGAGGACATACTTCCTAAAATCTACCCAACCCCACCTGCAAGGAAACCAGAACAGTCCAGACAAAAAAGAAAAGTCGTCTACCCTAGGGTTTAACATGTATACACCATTTCAACATACAAACCATCCTTGGAAGTCAACAGTAATTACACGCATTACTTACCACAAGAAAAGGAGCTTAAGAAGAGGGATCATAGCAGAAATGGGGAAATGCATGCTTTACCTCAAGAAAAGGAGCGAAGAAGAGGGGACATGGGAATTGAGGAATGCATACATAAACATAACCATAGGCATACAAAAGAAGAGAAAAGAAAAAGAAAAGGAAGAGATAAAACATAGTTTTTCAAATCAAGCAATTTAAACCACATCAAATTAATTAGGCTTGACCCTCATCTCTCTTTAAATAAATAAAGAAAGAAAAAAAGTCCCCAGCAGAGTCGCCAGCTGTTGCGCCCCGAAAAATCCGGTTTGGGACCTTTCAGTTTGACAACGTTGAAAATAGTAGAGTCGCCACCAATATTTATTTAGGAAAACATTGAAAAAACCTTTTTGGAAAGAGGGTGGTCTTTCGAAAACTTAGAGATGTAGGTTCGGGGGTCGGTTGCGCATGGGGAAGGTATTAGCACCCCACGCGCCCTTTCTACCGAAAGGGAACCATTAATTTGATGTGGTTTTGAAGTGTTTGATTTGAAATATATTGTTCTATTTATTTTCTTTTCTTTTCTTTTGAGAAATGGTTTTTATTGAAAACGGGAAAAATGAATGTTTTTGGTATCTTTGAAAAGCGGAACAAAACAAAGATTTTTGAAAAGAATGCTTGACGGGACATGAACCCGGTCCTACGTACCCTCACTGGCTGAGGGATCAAAGCTACGTAGTTCTTGTTTTTTTTTTATGGGTTTTTTTAAAAGGTATGCTTGACGGAGACAGAACCCGGTCCTACGTTTCATCGGGTGAGGATCAAAGCAACGTAGTTCTCGGTTCATGCGTGTGAAAACGGCTTTTGAGATTGAATTTTGGAGTTTTTGAAATAAGACTCGAGTGTTCGCGAACACCAAACAAGCAAAGGCTTCAAGTGGCATTCGGTATTAACTCGAAAAAGAGGGTTGGAACCGGTAATCAAACAAGCAATGGCTTCGAGTGATTACAAGCGACAACGTTGTATTATTCTTGTTTGAAAATATTTTGAAAAAGGTGGTGAGCCTCAGTGATAATTACCACTAAATAACTCATGTTATTTTGAAAATTTGAATTGGTTTTTTTTGTTGTTTAATTAATGTGTGTGAGCTTTCATAATAGTCAAACAAGCAAAGGCTTCGAGTGACTATCACTAATAACTCCTCATTAACGATCAAACAAGCAATGGCTTCGAGTGATGGTTAATGATTTGCTTAGGAAAATGCCTTAGGTTTTTTTTATTTGAAAACAATTGAATTTGAGTTTGAAGAAAAGAAAGTAGAACATAACAAATCTTTTCCAAGTCAAAACCGAGACAACAATGAAGGCATAAGCAAAGCACATATGAAGAATATTTACAAGTTGCCATGAACAATTGAATACATGATTAATTAAATACACGATTGAGCAAGTATATGAGTGTATGAGCATGCAATTGTAGAATATTATTGAATGCATGATTAGGCTAATGCATGAATGCATGAACATACATGTGTGGAATACAAGACATGAGATTAATATATGCATGGGCATTTAGGAGAGTATGAGTGCAAAAGATGTAAACTTATATGAATACATGAATGAGAAGATGCAAAGTGTAAAAATCTTTTGGGTGTTTTTGCAAATAGACAAGTGGTAAAAACTTGTGGTAAAAAGTTAGTAAAGAGTAAGACAATCATGCATGAAGTGTAAGGTAATTACTTAATGAAATAGTAAAGTAAAAAGTAAGAAGGTTTTCTCTTTTTTTACTTATGGTAAAATGCTAGTGAATGGTAAGGTAAAAAGTAAAAAAAAACACATTAACACTATTACACATTTCCACACAAGATCAAACACACATTTTAAGCATTGAAATGAAACCTAAAAAGGAACCCTAAGGCCGAAACCTCATATGGTCAAAATATCAAGTTATTTCATGCCCAAATTGATGATCAACACATGAAACAAGTCACACAAATCAAGCTTTTCATTTACATAAATCAAAAAGAGGAAAGAAACAACAAACCCTAGTTTTTAAGGCCTAAGGCCGAAACCTTATATGACATAAACAACACATTATTTCATGCACAAATTCATAATCAAACACATGGAACAAATTATGCAAGTTTAAGCACATCAAGCATTTATTTACACAAAAATCAAAGAGTAAAAGGAAGGCAAATAAAACCCTAATTTGTAAGGCCTAAAACCGAACCCTCACACTCAATGAATCAAACCAACATCTCAACTTGCAAGTTATGACATGAACAAGGGACGCATATATCACATGGAAATTATTTATTCATGCAAATATGACAAAATAAATATGAAAAAATGCAAGAACATGGTTGAAAAACACAAGAAACCTCTCCTCAAGGCCAAGGGTTCCCTTCAAACACCCAAGGCTCCCAAAG
The DNA here is from genome assembly GCA_020916435.1 of Oxytropis ochrocephala. Lineage (NCBI taxonomy): Eukaryota > Viridiplantae > Streptophyta > Magnoliopsida > Fabales > Fabaceae > Oxytropis > Oxytropis ochrocephala. The sequence continues at coordinate 92,727,759 of CM037091.1, forward strand.
TCCTTGACATAGTGTTTGAAATGAAACCTCTAAGCCTCTTAGAGAGGATAGAGGAGTAGAAGGGAAATTCACATGCTAATAGTGAAAAATGCAAAAGATAAGATTTTTACCTCAAGATCCAAGCTACACAAGAATAGGAGAATGAAGATCAAAACCAAAACAAACCAAAACCTTCACAAATCACCAACAATACCACGCAAATTTGAAGAAAGCAAGCTCCTTTATGGAGTAAAGATGGAATCAAGGATGAAAAGAAGAGGATATGTGAATGTGGAGTATATTTGAGGTGATTTGGTGGATGAAAATTGAAAAGAGAATGGAAGGGAATGAAGGAGGGGGTTCGGCCAAGAGGAGGAGAGGAGAGGAGAGAATGCTAGCTAGGGTAAAAATGAGAGTGTGTGTGTGTGTGTGAAGTCTCCTATTTTTGGGTTTTATATGAAGTGAAAATTTAAAGGGTAATTAGGACAATATGCTTCTTGCAAACCAATAGGATTTGAGATAAATTTTGAATCAATGGTCAAGATGCAAGATCACATGGATTGAGGGTAATTAAAAACACAAAATGGGGGAGAGAGAGGGCTGGAATGCGCAGCTTAGGAGTGGTGGTGAAGGATAATCTCAATTACAAAATGGTATTTTTCTATAAAGCTTATTACACAAGTGTCATTTTGATTCAAATGAAGGGTGAGGATTGTTTTTCACACTTGAATGGATGGCCATGATTTAATATAATTTGCAAGCAATAAAAATAAATGAAATGGGAGGTATATGGCTGAAGTGCGCAGCAAGGGAGTGTGGGAGAGTGAGTGGAATTGCAAATTGTACTATTGTACTATCCTTCTCCTTTCACAATTCAAAAGAATGTAGAATATTCCCTTCTAGATCTTTCTTCCTAATTCATGCCATTTTGGGCCCTATCCTATGATTCAATGATTGGGCTCTGAATTTTATGATCTCACCAATCCCAAAATTGATTTATTTGCCCCACCTCAAACGAAAAGACCATTTTACCCCTCAATCCAAAAACTAGGTTTTTAGACCAAAAGGTTTAATATTTATGCACAAAAATAATCACAATGGAGCACAAATATCCTTTAAATAAATCATTGATGATTATCCAAGGATTTGGGACAAAAAACCGTTTTTATTGTGAAATGACCAAAATGCCCTCTTACTCTAAAAAACCCTAGTTTTTGCTTGAAACACATTTCCACTTCAAAAATGTTTTTTTTCAACCTAGGAGTGACCTCTAGTACTTTGAAATGCATGTTGGATGACTTGTTTTGAGGAATTGCCCTTTATTTGCAAAATGACCAAAATACCCTTTTGCACTGAAAAACCCTAATTTGTCTAAAAAGTGCATTCCAACTCCAAAAATGAATTTAGACACTTTGAAAGGACTTTAAAAACTTAAATGCAATGCATGATGCTTTTTTACTTTTTAATTTAATTATTTTTTGGGGAAAATTAGGGTTTTGACCTAAACTGGACAAAATTGGGGTATGACAACCTTCTGTCTCTTCTTTTTGGGTTCATCAAGTTTTGGAGCACCACTGTGTTGTGGACTTTGATGCAGGAGCACTGAAATTTTATTAGTGCAGGTGTATGCAGTGCATCTGCATTGAGAATTCTCTTAACTTGTTTTCATACAAAACATAAATTAAAACTAACATAATTAATACTTCAAAATCATGAGGGCGGCATGAGGTTGTTACCGGCGAACTGGACGATCGATCCTCCGGTGTTGTTGGATGTTAGGGGACGTGATTAGAGCTGGTGCTGTCCATGCTGGTTCTACCGCCACGAATTCTGGTGGTTAACGGTGTTTGGTGATGGTGGCTCTTCGTGTTGTTTTTGTGTGTACGTTTGTGGAGCGGGTTGGGCTATTGTATTTGAACACACAAAAAAAGTGCCCATGCTTTTCCCAACCTCCTAGTACCACCATACACCCTCAAATCTAAAATATTTTAAAATTATCCTCACGTGAAACACGCGTGAAAACTCCCTCACGCTGTATTTTAGAATGGTTCGGTAGTGAACCATTCCACTCCTCTCCTCTTCATTTTGAGCTCAAGAACATCTCCATTGGTAGCCTAAAAACCCCTCATCTCATCTTCCATATATTGTTCATGAGTTTGAGAGGTATTTTTGGGAGTTTTGGGTGATTTTCGGTTCTATTGGGAATTCAACGCGTTCTTTGGGCTAATTGAGCTGAACTGAGGTTCTAGAGGAGCTTGAAGGAAAGAGTTTAAGCGCTTGAGGTTGTTGAAGTTTTGGGTCGTGCGTTTTGGTGGCAGTGGAAGATAGGATTTGATTTTTCAATTTTTGGGCATTTTGGGAGAATTTTAGTTAGGCTCCACAACCGGTGAGTTATTTGCAATTCATTCTTGTGTTTCCTCTAAAACATGTATTTGTTATTGAATGTGAAAATTATGTGGTTAGTTGCTGGTTTTTGGTGCTAAATTATGCAAATTGTGATGCTAAACTTACTGTTAGAGAGTTTCTGGACATAGGTTCATTGTTTCGTGTATTATGTTTTCAATTGAATTCCTTTTTAAATGATTATTGTCCCATTGAAAACTAGACTTAATTTTCTTCGGTTTAGGCTCAAGTCCCATGCCATTTGGTTAAATATTGGTCATTTTAGAGGTGTGATAATCTGGAGGACAAAATCTATCCTGTTTAAGAACCAATCAATTTGTTTTGTAAAACTATACTAAATGGCACCTCATTTTGAAAAACAAGAATCTTAGTCGGAAACTAGACTTAAAACTCTTCATTTTTCACACAAGAATGACCTTATTTTATTGAGTATTGAGGGAGAAAATTTATTTACAAGTTTCACTTTTGTAGCAGTAACGATTTTGAACAACACCGTATTTTAGTCATAACTCTCTGAGTACTCGCCATATCAGTTTAGGACTTGAACCATTAGAAAATAGACAAAATACTCTACAAAATAGGCACTGGTTTGAATGGTTTTGGCTAGAAATTGAATAAGTCATGCTCTTTCCAAAATTACTTACAGACGCTGTCCAAAATAGATTCAGTATGGGTAGAGCTTGCATTGTGTCTTCCGCTATTCGTATCGTTCGTCACTCCGGGTGAGTTCTACTCCGCTTAGGTTTTTAATTTCTGTGAATGTGGTTGCAAGTCTCTGATTAAGTGAGATTTTGTGTTCATTTCAACATTTGAGTCCATAAAACCATAATTGTGAAGTTGTGTGTGTTGTTGCGTTTCAAACGAACGAGAAATGAATATTATGTGATTTGTTGATTGATGCTAAATGGTTGAATGATATCATGTGAATGTTCCTAAGTTAAGTGAATTGATATAAGTGATGTTATCGAATGATAAATGTTTAGGCACAACGAGTGAGAAAATATTACGACATGTTAATGAAATGGACTTTGAGTTCATTCGAGTTAATGTTAATTTAAGGGTGGTTGTGAAAAAATAACATTAAATATGGATAGATTAATTGAGATTTGCTTATATTTGAGTCCAGCAAAACAATATGGGTACACTTTTTTGCCTATAAATATGGGTAGATTATTGGTATTTGACATATGGATCAAATTTTCAACTCGCATTAATATATGTCAAATTTATCGACTTTATTATATGTATGGAAAGTTGTCACGTCTTAGAAACACCAATGTGATAGAACACTTTTCATATGTACATTTATTTAAAAATATTTTTCTTTTTTACAAAATACATAAAATCCAAGGCCATAATATAAAAGGCAAGCAAAAATGCTAACAAAAAACATGACAAAGAGTTAGGATCTTCTCCATTTCTCAAAAGAAATGGATGATTCCATTTGGATGGATCCTAAACCCTAAAACAACCTAATTCTTATTGAATAGTCTTAAATACCCAAACACAACCTACCATATATCACTTAAATGTTGAGAAGTTTGAAATTACAAATAATGCTCTAATTGAAATTACAAATATAGTTGGTTAGATGTATCAAAAGCGAAGTGGCATGTGACTTCTCGTTTACGGTGTCTTGTCATTGGGCATTGTTTCGTGCAATAAATGCAATGTGGACAACATTATTGTGATGAAATGATCAAAATACCCTCAATTGAAGCTAACATTCAACCTCCAGCTTGCTTTTAAATGAAAACTTGATGGACGGGATATAAAACCTATGTATCCTTATAAAAAATTGGCTAGTATTCGAAGCTTCCTACTCCTGGACATATTTGATAAACTAATAGTTTAATGCCACATTAATATTCTGATTCAAAACAAGAAGAAACCCTTTATTTTTCACAATATGACAACAATATTTCAAAAGCTTGGCTAATATGTCCTATACCTATTAAATCGTCCCTAAATTATATATTTTGAGTAGATAAAATGAAATATGAAAACTAAATTTCTATAAACTAAAGAAAATATCTAAGTTGTCAAAAGCAATCGAATCCCATACCTTTCACTACAATAATAAACCACAAATGATTCAAACAATATATGTATGTTTAATTGAGTATGACACTAAAATAACTAAGAAAACTATGAAAGAAGAGCTAAAGAAACCTTCACACACACACACACACACACACACACACACACACACACACACACACACACACACACACACACACACACACACAGGGATAACCCCGTGCGATGCACGGGTTTATATGTTAAAAAAATAATTTAAATACACTTTATTAGAAAGGAAAAAAATAACAATTCTCATACAATTTATTAGATATTAATTTTCAAACATACATAGAGAAAATGAAAAATCAATTTAATAGAATTTAGTTTAGTATTATATGATGAAGATGAATATCATAAGGACTATAAATAGTGTAATAATATTATACTTTATAAAGATTTATCATCCACTATATATATTTAATGTATAATTATGTCTCTCCTAATAAAATTTAGTATCGAATTTATTAGATATACTCCACTAATTGAATTTATTTTGCAATGATGCATTAATTGAGAGAAAAAAAATTTAAAACAAATTAATGTGTAATGATAAATGAATTGAGAAATGGAAAACTAAATTGTGTCGTATATGTTATTTATATATATATAATTGTTATAATGTATCATCAATAAAAAAAACTTCTACAATATCTCTTATTCTATCATCTATGCCATCAACATATTATCTTTATGTCGTCGTCTATATAAAGCAAATAGTAGATACTCTAACATTTTAATTCATAGTGAAATAGTAGATTGAATCTTAAACTAACTCAAAAGAACAAACTTCATTCAGCTAGGCGAAATAAAAGATAGGAGGAGAACCAACAAACTATTTGAATCTATAAACTAATACCATAGAAAATATGATTTTCATGTATCCTCAAAGGAGTTTACAATATTTTATACATATTTTGTAGTACCAAACTTCTTTTGCAGAACATATACATCATGTTCATTCTCATTTACAAAAATATAATGAGGTATTGGTAAGTGTCATTTCCTATGAGAGATATTTTTTTATCAAAAAATTGTAAAGGCTATCTTAGATATCTCGCATCAATTTTTCAATCCTCTAAATTTTTCATGCAACATGAAAAATTAATTTAAATTGTAGAAGCTAAAAGCAATTCAATTATAGAGTGACATTTTAACTTTCTTTTATGTGAGCTATCATTTGATAATTATGGTGAATTCCAAAAGCCACAACTACATAAATTTTGAGCTTCTAATTTTTTTTTTTTACAAATAACCAATTGAGAAAGATTTATAGAGGCAACTTTTAAGCTTCTTAATAATTAGGAAATTAAAGAGCACTCTAGAGGACCACTTAATGATTAATAAAAAAGTAAAAAGATCTTTAATATATTTATTTATGCATTTTTTGGTTACTAAAAAAGAATAATATTAATAAAAAAATAATTATACATTAATAACTAAAATTAAAGTTTTGTTTAGCTAAATTTTTAAACATATATATACATATATAAAAAAATTGAAGCAAAAATATATACATATATAAATAAAATAATTAAAACAAATTTAGATTTATTTTATAATAACTAAATTAAGAAATTATGACATCAATTGAGAATGAATAATAATTAATAGGTTGATATGGATTTTTTTCTTCTTAGCGTTAGAGTTACGCAGTGTTACTAATCGAGAAAAGGCAGATACATGCATATTGTAATTATTTAAATTCATCTAAGCTTTTTAATTAGTAAATATTTTTATTCAACTATTTAAATTTTTACCAATTTTAACGGTAATGTAGACATATGTAAGCTATTTGGACAACCTCAACTAAGTTACATCAATATCATTCTTATGTTTTTTTTTGACGCAATATCATTCTTATGTTACTATTACAACAACCACATCACATGAATGAAAACCTCAAAATATTCAATTTTCCACTTTTTTCCCATCCACAATCATCAACAACCACATTACAATTTTATTCATGGTTTCATATCATTGGTTTGTTCTCCTTTGATTGAACGCCTCCAACATCTAATTTCCCACAATGTCAAATGAAACTTCAAGCTATTACATGTGATGGCTTTAACTGTTTGAGCAATCTTCCACATTCCTCAATGTCAAGAATGATGTTTTTGTTTGTTTACAATACTTATTTTATAGTAGCATTTCATCATTTGCTAGAGGTGACTGAAAAGTCAATTAATCAAAAAGTAAGTATGTCAAAAAAAAAGTAGTAAACGATCCAAATGAACTATAATTCTTTTTTTTTGGTCAACAAATGAACTATACTTCTAAATTATCAAAATAACTTGTAAGATAGAAAAGTGTAGCTCTAATTCTTCCCCACCTCGTAATCAAAAAACTTACCACCTAATTAGAATATTTGAACGACTCAAGAGCGCTTTGTTTTCAACTCAGAAAATTATTAGGAAAGTTCACAAAGACCTTCCGCATGAGATGTAATATCCTAGTTATACACAAACTAAACTAAAAAGATTGACCGTAAAATACTTTAAAGATGTTTGTTTATTAAACAAAATGTTATTACAATTCTATGCAAAATTAGAAATATATTCAGACATAAAAAGTGGATAAAATGTGGGGAAGAATTAGAGCTACACTTTTTAAAGTTGCTTATGACTGATAACAGAGTGAAAATAATGAAAGAGTAGAATAAGTTAAACTTATAAATCATTCAACATAAGTAAATCATTCAAACCTATAGACCATCCAATTTCTCATGAGCTATAAAAAGAACATCTGTTTAAAAAATAAGATTAAAATTAAACATATGATTCTTGGATGGCCAATGCTGTACAAAGCATGGTTGACTCAGTTATAAGTGATCCAATTTTAAGTCTCTGCCGCTTTGATTACCTCGAAATTGTCAAGAACATAAAACTTTCTATTTCTTCTCCGTACTTTTTCCTCGTGAATCTCACTCCTTTCTTCTACTCATATGTAAATTTTGTTTTTCATTCTAAATGTTTCACCAAAAGCTCTCCACTCACAATCCAAAGTTGTCTTCTTTAAATAGTAATTTATTGTATAACGGACTAAAACTTTACCTCTTCCACTTTTTTCTCCTAATTCATGAGTTTATTGTCAATTAAAGAAAAATTTAATATTATATGTGAAAACTTTTTAATACATAACCGTAAAAAAGCTTGTATTCTTAACTTTTAAAATACCAAACCATAATAACAATAAAGATTTCTCTTTCATTGTGTAATGGATAAATTATTATTAATTAGCTCCTATTAGCCAGCCATCCATAACCGTAGCCTTGATAAAAAAAAATTGTAACCAATTATTTATATGACCTGTCATCTAATGCACTATCCAATTTTTAAAAATAAAAATAAAAATCTTTGAAAAGCCTAACATTAGAAATAAAGAATAATAATATTAATGTCTAATACTAAAATGCTTTTATGTTTTCTAAAGAGTTGAAAAAAAGTGGAAATCATTTATCTATAAGTTAATTTACTATTTATATAATATATTATAAATTGTTTATATATAATTTAATGTATCAATTAATTAATTTTTATAACAAATGTTTCATTAAATCACGTAACTAATTGAAGGTCATTCATTTATGCTTGTAATATAGAGAGTTCATTTTATTAAAGCTTAATACATTTGTCATTTAAGTAGCTAAATTTCTTGTCAAATAATGACGAAAATGAGGAAAATTAGAGTGGATAAATAATTTGTGAGAAGTAAAAGTTAATATCTTGGAATTTATTAGTAGTAGTGGGTTGGACACAAAGGTAGAATTTAATAAATAATAAAAGGGAAGTGTTAAAAAAGACAAATATAAAAGCAAAAACTCAAGGATTATTATAGAGGCTCTATTGGAGATATATATATATATATATATATATATATATATATATATATATATATATATATATATATATATATATATATATATATATATATATATATATATATATAAAAAATTTATTCACATGCTATAATGGTACAAAGCAGAGACAGAAAATGATGGAAAAACTTTATTTTCATTATTAAACCACTTACCGCATTGAAAGAGCACATCTACTTGACATGTTATTTATTTGAAAAATCAAAAAGGTGGCCAAAAATTAGTGCTTTCTACTCCTCGCATGAAAGGAGGGATGACTAAAATCAATGCCAAAAAGAATAAAACTACTGAGCGATCTATATAAAGCCATAACAGAATCAATTATAATGGAAGAATCAATATACATCCATGAAATAAAATGACCGATGCAAATTCTCAAAGACGTTTCAACCAAAAAAAAAATCCCCAAAATGGAAAAGATATTTTATCTCACCATTTCTTGGTTGAGGATCTTCATAACCTCACCATCACCTCGCCATTTTGTGCAAGGGAAAATCTGAAAGATTGAAGCAAAATTTACAAATTTGTTCAAGATGAAAATATCAATCAAACCGGACAACAAGAATTCAAAAACAGAAGGTGGAAGACAATGAATTTCGGTGGGAGAAACCCACCACTCCAACTGCGTGATGAAATCCTATATCTTCCATCTACCCTCGCCCATGAAGCATTAATGGCTGGGGCGTTGCCCCCTCACAACTTCACCCAAATGGTCAGGGCTTTATGAAGTCCTTCGAATTGCTGATGGAGGCGATGGAGAGATCATGTTCTAGGAAGTTATTTTTTACTATCTTTGAGTTCCCACTGTGGTCTCCAAATGATCGGTACCTGAAGCGTCTCGGGTGAGCCGAGCTAGTCGTTCCTATGCTGTTGATTTTGGACTTGAAATTATGCAGACTAATTACAGTAGCCTAAATTTTCTATCTTTTGAGAGGGAAAACAAAGACAATAATTACAAAGAGTCTTGTAACACTTACTACTACTACTTATAGCAGTTTAGGAAGAATGCACTAATTAATTATTGCACATTTTTCCATTTACATAGGTATAATCAATTCACTTTAATTATTCGATCATAAATGTTAAGCTACTTGTCGCACTCCAATGTGACTTTTCGTTTTCTAGATGTGGCAATAGGCCAAAAGTGAGCATTACCAAAGAGAATCACTAAATTATCCCTAACAATAAATTTAAATTACCAATGTGACTTTTTTTTTACACAACCAATGTGACTTTTAGTAGTTTAGGAAGAATACATCAATTAATTATTGCACATTCTTTCACTTATATAATATACTCAATTCACTTTATTTGATCCTAGATGTTAAGTTACTTATCGCAACCCAATGTGACTTTTCGTTTATCTGGAAGTGGCAATAGGTCAAATGTGAGCATTACCAATTTCCAATAAAAATAACATTAATGTGTGCATTGAGAATTGGAAAGGTTGGTGATGGTACATTTTTCGATATTAAAAACTTCTATAATTTAAAACGTAATTTAAGGAAATACCCTCAGTTTTGACGGACTTTTTCCCGCCCAAATGTCATTTTTTTGTCTCATTTATATCTTACTTTTATCTGTTAAAGATTCTTTTTATTTATTTATTTTTTACGAAAGATGTAAGCAACAAAAGAAAATAAATTTCATTAAATCAACTAAAAGTGCCAAAAGTACATGGTAATCAATAGTTCTCCTTACAAATTCACAAGTTCTTTACATGCTATTGTAAGAATATTTTGGCATACACTTTAATCCTTGTACATAAATAAAAGTTAGGGACTTCTCCTACTATTTTTCTACAGACCTAGCCAACCAAACTCTACTCCTGAAGGAAAAAAGAATTTTCGTGTATGCCAAGCCTACTAACTTCCACTTTATGACCATACCCATAAATCAAATGACCAATAATAGATAGATATGCATTAAGAATAAGTGTAACATCCCTAATTTTGTTAATTTCGAATTAAGAAATTAACGAGTGATTTATTACTCGAGTATGATATTAGGTTGTCACGACAGCAATTTATAATTGCTAGAGTATATAATTTAAAATACATAATTGAGTGGAAATTAGAACACTATGGGTATTTTAGTCTTTATACCACTCACACTAAATGAGATCCAATACCCAAAAAGATCCAAACACTCTCTCATCCCTCACTTGTGGGAATAAAGAAAGAAAGAAAAGAAAAAAAAGGGAGATATAGAGAGAGAGAGAGAGAGAGAGAGAGAGAACACGACAGGAAGAGAAGAAAAAATAGAGAGAGAGGGAGAAAGAAACCGAGGGAGAGGGAAGAGAAAGGAGAAGGAAAGAAGAAGAAAGAAGAAACCCTAGGTTCTTCATCTCTCAATGCTTGTAAGTGATTCTTATGTCATTCTTCTCCATTTTTCAAGATCTATCTATTGATACCAAAATCATTATTTGATTCTTCATCTTCACCATTTTTGGAGCTCAAAGCTCAAGAAGAAAAGAAAATGGAGTTTTGGACCTTAGAAGCTAGCTTGTGGGTCTAGGAAGTTCAAGGTTCAGTTTTGAAAGCTCAATAGCAAGCTACATCACTAATTGAGAGAGGATTTGAAGAGGTTCAATGGCTGGGTTTGAGTTTTGAAGAGTTGGAACGAGTTCGAGTCGATTTCGGAGCGTTTCGGAACGATTGAACTTCGTCAAAGTTTTGGTGTTTCGTGATTTTCATCACGATTGGTGAGTTTTACTCGCTTAGGGTTTTGTTTTATGTTGTGTTGACTGATTGATTCTGTGGTTGTCGAAATTGCTCGCGTTTCGTAAATTTTGAGTCGCGAAAAACACAATTTGGTCTCGAACACGCTGTTTTAGAAAATCTGGACACAGCTTCGGTTTCCTTAGAACTGGGACTGTTCGGTTAGTCCAAAAATTATGTTTCTGATTGTTTTTGAAAATAGACTTAACGCCAGTCGTTTTGGCACTGGTTTCGTTAAATTCGGAGTTGTGTAGCTCAAGTTATGAGTGTCTCAAGTTAGGTCAAATTTATGAAATTAAACTGTGTATAGGTTCAGTTTTTCAGGTCTTGAGTTCTCAATTGAACTCCGTTTTAAATAATTCTTGTTTCGTTGGAAAGTAGACTGAATTCCCTACGAATTAGGCACTGGTTTCTTCAAATTTCATTAAGAAATGAGAGAGAAAATTGAGTTGCAAGTTGGGCAAAAAGTTATGTCTGATTTTTGTACAGCAGTGTAGTATTTTTAAAAACTGTATCAACTGGAGCCTTGTTTTGAAAAATGGATATATCATCATGTAGAAACTACACTCAGAGAGCTTTTCAATGAGTGTTTGTTTGTTGAAATCCGATGTCGTTTGCTATTTTAAATCATTGGTCGAAGTATGTGCACTACTGTAGGAAATTTTGCACTTATGTGTGTGCAAAAATGTCGGTGTGTGTTATTCCAAATCTTGAAACGAATTACTTGAAGTAATTGTTTGTGATTGCCGTGGTCTGTTCGAATATGTGTATGTTGGCTGTTGTGGTTGAAATTGGATTGAAACATAGTTTGGGTTCGATCGGAGAACGAAACGGAACGGAATTTGGGCACAAAGTTGAGAAGTTCCTTATGTCCCCAAAATTCGATGTTTCGTTTCGACGCTCCGTTCGGCTTCAAACTTCTTTCAAATCCTTTTCCTAACCACTTATATTATATATGGATGATATTGCTATGTTTGAATGTGGTTTGGTTTGTTTTGGTTGAATTTACAAATCTCTTGAAAAACCGACAAATCTAGTATACGTGTGGGAACAATTGTTTTAAGAACAAAATTTGGTGTTTGGACTGGTTATGCAGGTTCATAAGAAGAACCGTATGATATGAATTTATATCATAGAGTAAATTATGTTTGAACGGATATATATATTATGTCTAGTCTGGGTGACGACCCACCGGTTAGCATACTAGGAGGGGGAAGTCATGAGCCCCTAAACCTAGGCTCTCGATGATAGGGTTCACCGGGATTAGCAGATGTGCAGTCGGTGTTATGCTAAAAGTATTATTGTGACGTGCTGGGATTAACCGATTAGCATACTAGGAGGGGGAAGTCATGAGCCCCTAAACCTAGGCTCTCGATGATAGGGTTCACCGGGATTAGCGAGATGTGCGATCGGTGTTATGCTAAAGAGAATTAATGTCTTGTCTTCGGGATTAGCGGATGTGCGATCGGTATGGTACAATTGTTTTGACGTTATGAATGCACTTCGCATTTCACGGATTAGCGGATGTGCGATCGGTATTGTGCGATTAGTAATGTGCATGGTTTATTTATTAAATCAAGAAATTAATTAATGTTTTATAAATGGACCGAGTGATAGGTAAGAGGGTCACAGAAGACTCACATCGAGATTTGTTATCTCACCCATCAGAGCGACCAGAAAAATCCGGAAATGGATTCTTCGAAGTTCGAAGGAAGCCGCCACCAAATTTTAGTTTAATGGCAAATTCGGAAAATCCCTTTAGGTTTTAGGACAAAGCGTTGTTAGGGTTCGGGAGTCGTTATGTGTGGGGAATGTATTAGCACCCCACGACATCCATGGTCTAATTAATTAATATTTATTAATAACTACCCTTTTATTTATAGAGGAAAAGACTTATTTAAATTTTTAGTGCTTGACAAGAGTGGACTCTTGCTCCTACGTACCTCCGGATGCAATGGAGGAATCAAAGCTACGTAGTTCTTCCCAAAAAGGTTAGTGGGTTGGTGTTTTTAGTGTAGGGGTCCTAGGATTCCTTGAACCGCATGACTCCACTCGATTCCTAGGACGACTAACCCGATTGTACAACCGACTTAGTCCCCTACTTTTTGAAAATGATTTTTCGAGTTTTGAAAAAATTGGTTCTTGTGTGAGGTGGGTCCGTTTTAGAATAGATATTCTAGCATTCCCGAACTCCGCATGCGGCTCATTAATTCTAGAACGTTGACTAACCCGGTTGTACAACCGACTTAACCCCCTATTTTTAGGAAAAATGGTTTATTCGTGTTTATTAAGTTTTCAGGGTTATTGAACTGTACAACTCATTGGCCCTAAAATAATGACTAACCCGGTTGTACAACCGACTTAGCCACCTATTTTTTAGGAAAAATAGTTCATTTGTATTTATTAAGTTTTCAGGGTTACTGAACTGTACAGCTCATTGGCCCTAATATAATGACTAACCCGGTTGTACAACCGACTTAGCCGCTTATTCGATTTCGAGAGAAAAATTATTTATGTTTGAGTTGGAAAAGAATTAAAAAGAGAAACAGGGGGTGCAGATTGTAAATTGGGGTTTTATTAATCGCAGGGGGTTGTATAATTAATTGGAGGTGCAAAAAGGAAAGCCCAGTTCGCATAGGAGAGCCCAGTATGCGAAACTGGGCTTAAGTGAGAGAGGGGTGCGTGCGTGAATAAGAGGGGTGTAACTATTATTCTGAATATTAAAAAATGAAAAAATAAAAAAAGGCCCAATGTATAACCCAAACAACCGAAAACCCTAATTTCAACCCCTTCCTCCTTCCCATTTGCGGCGTCGCGGCAGAGGAAAAGAGAGAGAGAGCTTTGGCGAGAACTCCGCCGGTTTTTACGGCGAGATGGCGCTGGGGGAGGCGAGAATGTCGCCGGTTTCTGGGGAAGGAGAGAGGACGGTTGATTTCTAAGAGGAGAGGGAGTGGCTTCGCCGATGAGAAAGGGGACAACGCCGGTGGATTTCCGGTGATGACGGTGATGAGAGAGGGAGAGGCTTCGCCGGCATTGGTGCGCCGGCCAGATGTACAAATTCGGAGGACGAAACAGAGTGGTGATGGTTGAACGCGATGTCCCTTGGTGGTGCCGGTTCACGGCGGTCCGAGGTCTGTGATTGGAGTCGTTGGAGAAGACGCTGGCGCCACCGTGAGTGAAAGTTAATTTCTGTTCTTTCATTTTTTGGTCCGATTTTCGATTATCTTCTCTTAAAAATTCTGGTCTTCTAAAAAAATTGCTTTTATTCATATTAAGTCATGCTAATCTTTCTAGCTACTAATACTTATCTGAAACTTGAAAACGTATGCTGCCTTATTACTCTTGGTTCTGTTTGTGTATGATTTTAATGTCCTTATCTCTTAATTTGATTTTTGTCACCAAGTTTTCAAAGTTGTATTTTCATTCCATTTTCCTCTAGTTCTAAACCCACGCCCTGCATCCTCTGTTTTTTGTGTTTGTCATTTCTTACTTCTATTGTTATCTATCTCTCCCTCTCATGGCTTCTTGTTTTTTGATCTGGGTCTGTTTCTTTTTTTTTTTTAATGTACAAATCTGATATATTATCTTGCTAAATCATGAACAAGAAGGAATCATCCTCATATACACAAGAAGTAGATGACTTAAGTAAGTATTTTTACAAATTTTGAAACTGAAAATACATAGGGAACCAACCTTATTTCCAGCCTCTGCAAATCTCTCAATTCACACACTGCTACTGTAGATACTTCTATTCTTCGATGTCGCTGCTTGACGGCTACTTGTTTCTGCTGCTTCCAAATCAGCAATCCAAAAAAAACTATGTGTTTAGTGGATTAGGATTCTGACTTTGAACCCTAATCCTTGTTTAGGTGATTTTTGCAGTGTTGTTCTGTGCTGATTTCTATGTGTTTTTGACTGTTATTAGACTGTTTATTTATAGTCGAAAATTAGGTTAACACATTAATGATTTTTGACCAGGCTTTGACCCTATTTCAGGTTGGAACCCGTGCCCAACAAAGCGACTCAAAGACTTTTAGGAGATCAGCTGCAACCCTAATTTGCTATTTTAGATTGTATTTTCGGATCTATTTTTTTGTATTTTTAGTATTATTTTTTTTGTATTTTTCGACTTATTTGACTCTTAAGTGCTTTTAAATTGTAAATTAAATTAAATAGAAATTTTTTGACATTTTTTGGACTATTTATATATGTATATGCTCAAAATAAGGACGAAATAATAAAAATAGAAAAGAAGTCGGAATGATGAGCCCAAATGCGAGAAAACAACTCAAATAAGTCCATTTGCACGGAAACGACTCGGATGCACCCAATTAAGTTCGACAAGGCCTAAATACGACTATTCAACTAAAGAATGCGCGAAAAGATCGATCATTCGCGCACATTCTTAATTTAAACAACGGCACTTCGACTTAGTTGAACAGGTCAGTTGAGATTGACTCAGGTTAGTAAATGAGACACCCTTTTTAATAATTCTCGTAATTGCGCGACTTCAGAACATGAATAAAATAAATAACTAAAACCAGAAAAAGAATACGGACAAAATTGGGGTATAACAGCTGCCCCTCTTTATTAGTATTTTACTAGAAAGTGATGAGTTCTCGAACTTTCGTAGTAGAAATAGGAATAAAGATAAGATAGACGCTAATTTTGTCTGTTTAAGGGGGAAGTGGAAGGTTTGAAAGATGAGAGGGAGTGGTTAATACTTGGCGCATTAACCGAGAGTTGAATGAAGGGTCAAAAAGGACCTGAAGGAGCACTAAGGCTCTGAAGGACCACTCCGGGTCTAAAGGAGCACTAAGGCTCTGAAGGACCACCTGTGGTCCGAAAGGTCGC
Organism: Oxytropis ochrocephala; assembly: GCA_020916435.1. NCBI lineage: Eukaryota > Viridiplantae > Streptophyta > Magnoliopsida > Fabales > Fabaceae > Oxytropis > Oxytropis ochrocephala. Next base: position 92,743,674 of record CM037091.1, read on the forward strand.
TAAGCCTTAATTGAAGGACCATCGTGGTCTGCGAAGGAGCGCAATTAGCTATGGTACTAATTAAACGGCCCGAGGGGGCCTTTATACTCGAAAGGCCATGATGGGTCAAGATCGTGTCTAGAATCGATATGTTGACCATGAAGGACGCCCATCGTGTCTTAGGTGCCGACACAACTAGTCCGAAGGACCACTTGGGGTTCATAAGGTACGCGGGCTCGACTCGACGCGTTGCGACTGGGCCACTTAGGGCACCGCTCAAGAAGGACCACTGGGGTCTATAGAGATCAACCCGGTGATCTCGTGATATGATATGAGAGATCAACGCTTAAAGCGATATTAGAGAGGAACAAAATACGAGGACTAACACTTGTCGTGTTTTTAAAATGAAGAAGCAACCTATGCTTGGTGTATTTAACAATGTAGTGAAAGATATTTGCTTGTATGTGATGTATGCACATGCAATGATTGATATGTGGTGGGATGATGAATGAAATGTGGGATGCCTTCTTTTTTTTCTGCAATCTCTTTTTTTTTTTGTTTCATCAACTCGCGGGACTTCTAGTGTGAGATATGAAGCCATCTTGTGTATTTGTACTGCTGGATCGACATGTTGGTGATCGCGAATTGTCATAAGAGCTATTCATTTTCTGCAATGACTGCTTTTTGTAGGAGATTATGTCATTTCTGTGATTAGCAAAAATTTCGTAATGATAGTAATGTTTATGATTATGCCACATGTTTCACAATTCAGTATCATTTATCATAAAACATCATTTCAAAAAGAGAGAGAATGAAAGAGAAGGGAAAGTGTTTGATGTTGATATTGGAAGCCGAGTATGCAGAAGGCACACTGACTGAAAATTACATCAGTAACCGAGTTGAAAGAAACATAAAAGCCAAAAATACTAAGCAGATTTGTTGGTAGCTAATCTCCTTGAGATAACGCCATCGGCTACTCATGTTCACCACCTTGATCCCCTCATTGTCCGACTTTTAGAAGTGTTGTTTGCCTCGATATTTTGGTCCATCTTCTTGACCCTAATTTTTGCCTGGATCGCCCTTTTGGGTTTTCGATCCATCGGGTCGCTCTAACTTTTGCCTAGGCCGCCCTTTTGGGTTTTCGACCTAGCGAGCATATTCTTGCTTGGCTCATTTTTCTCTTTTTTTCTATATCATTTCTTTTAGGCATAGTATTTCTTGACTGCATCTGAGTTGATTGGGAGGTCTTCACCGTCGTGAGAGTTAAGGCTCTTCCAGAGAACGATTTCTTCAACGCGTAAGGTTCTTCGTAATTCGAGGTTGAGAATCCTTTTGGATAGGTAAGATTTCCTTGGGCACCAGGTCTCTCTCTTGAAATTGTCGAAGACAGACTTTCTTAAGCTTTCTTTGTTCTTATTTGATACAGCTGGTCACGACATGGGGAAACCATTTTATTCCTTGAGGTTTAATGGGAGCACTTCTTTTGTTGCGTTGGGTTGCCCCTGTTGAAGTGTGAAATGAGGTCTAACCTCCATGTGAGGCCTACGGGAGTGTTTGCGGATCGCATTCTGCGGGATTTCTTTGATATTCTTTTTTTGTTGCTGCAACAGCCTCATTCACCTCTGGGAGGTATGGGGAGGGGCTATGAGCATGACCTGAGGTCTACCAACACCCTACCACCATTGCTTGTGACGATCTTTTTGGAAGGTCGTAACGGCAGACTAAATTTTAACAATCACAGATCTTGTTACACCGGTGGGCGTTTAATAGCCTCTTATGACTTGATGTATCCATGCCATGACGTCGATCCAATCAGACAAGATTCGTGTGAATTTTCTTGGTTCGCTGTCCTTGATTGTTGTATTCTTTTTGTCTTCTTTCGTGCCCAAGCTTAGAAGATTTAGTTGTTTCCAGCTAGATTCTCACGGGGCCTCCCAGTTATCTTCAACGTTTTCCTCAGTCTGATTAATGAGGTGATCAAGGTTATGATATGAGTTACCGATATTGTTATTTTCAAGAATTTTGATCTGCATTAGTTGGAAGTGAAAACGGATAGAGGAGAAGGCAAAGCAAACAAATGAGAGAGATATAAGGAGAGTTTAGAGAATTCAAAATGCTATTTTATTAATAATGATACTGAAATGAAACATGTGTGCCCTTATTGAAATGTCCTAAGGCCTTGGGGAGCCATAGGATTTGCATTACGAGAAAATTACTTTGAATTAAAAATCACCAAAAAATCGATACTTCTCTCGCTTCTTGAACTCTTTATCTGCAGGAGAAAAGCGCACATGATTGACGACACCGTCTTCGGTACTTTGATAACTCTCACCAACTGCTATTTAATCATCACCTTCCTTAAAGTTCAGCTGCTTTGTGTCAATGAGGCCTTGAACAATGTGCTTTAAGGGATAACAATTTTCACCGAAAGTGACCGATCGCCCCAAACGTGGAACTCACAAACCGCTTTTAGGTCGTGTCCTCTTGGGAATGGAGGTCGAACTGGTCTCATCTCGCGAGGAGAAATCAAATTGTGGTGATAAGTTGGTGCATGTGTCGTTGTATGATGTGGGAATGGGGTCGTATTGGGATGACCCTTGATGGCTTGATGGTGTTTGAGGAATTATAGTGCGAATTTCCTTGATTCTTTACTATAGTGTTGACTTCCCCTTCTTCTTATTGAACATTGTAGGAGTCTCGCGAGAATTATGAGTGATCTTCCCGCCTTCATTGCATTTTCTATTCTTCCTCCTATGGTAACCATGTCCGAGAAATTTGAAGATACTCCCTATCGCTTGTCATAGTAAGGGGATGGAAGAGTTTCCATGAACATGGCAACCATTTCTTTTTCTAATAGAGGTGGTGCTACTGCAATGCGCCAACTCTCCAAATACCGGGCATATTCCTTGAAGGACTCATTGTCTCTTTTGGTCATATTTTGCGCTTGTGTCCTATCAGAGCCATATCGGTGTTATATTTCTCTTTGCTTAAGAAAAGCATCGCCGATCTTTCCAACATTGGATATGAGCACGCCTTCAATCACAGTATACCACTCGGTCGCCCCAACTAGACTATCTTGGAAGTAATGAATAAGCAAATGAGCATTGTGCGCAAACCGGCCATTTTCTGCAGCAGACATAGTCGGTGACTAAGAGGACATGTTGCCCTCGATACTTATCAAAGTCGCACTTTGAACTTGTAAGGAATGACCACATTGGGTACGAGACATAGGTCATATCGCGCTCTCTTATTTCCACATTGGATCCTTCCACAGCTCTTAGACGCTCTTCTAGCATTTGCAGCTTATCTCTTGCTTGGGGATCTTCAGCCTGGTAGCCTTGAGAAAGACCAACCACATTGTGAGGAACAGGGCGAGTATGATTCTTGAAGTCAAGTTCGAGAACTTGAAAAAGCCCTTTGGTGGTGCCGTAAGTGTGGGTGAATTTGTTCTGCCTCATCATCAACATCGTTTCCTCGCTATTCCATCTTGATTCTGCGCAAAGAACCCCGTAAATATTTTCTTCATTGACAACACCCATGGTCGGAGGCGTGTAATTTGGTGGTAGACCCCATTGAGACCATTGCACACCCTGAGTGTTGGGACCAGAGTTATGATGACGGGATGCGTTTGTGGCCTGGTTATTGGTGCCCCCAGCCGAAATGTTGTCGCCCGCATTCTTCTCGGTGAGAAGCTTCAAAATCTCTGGTCATCCGATCTTTCAAACCCAAAGATGTCCTTCATTTGTTCCTCAACTTTTCAATCTCATCCTTCAACACTTGATTGTCTTGGTTCTCGGCCATGTTCCTTGCTTGAGAGCGAGTCCAATAACGATGTTGATGAACCAGCTTGCCTTTTTTCTGTTTTTTTCAATGCATGATGTTAGTATGAAATGTAAATGAAATGGTAATGTATGCGCATGAAATGTATGTGTCTGAGATGTATGTGCATGAGATGATAACACATGGTTTGATTTTATAACATTGGGGAGTTATAAACTTTCATTTGGAGAGTAAAGAACAAAATTTGATTTTGACTTTAGCATGCATGGCTTCTCTCCAAAATAAAACTTTTAACTCCCTGATGGTCATAAAAATGCATGTAATATAAAACACTTATTTCAATATTTTTGTAATGCAAAAAAGGAAAAAATGCATGTAATATACTTTCTAAAAACTTTGCGGAAATAACAATTTTGATTTTTTTTGGATAAGAGACGATATGCATTAATGTTCGTTTGAATGCAAGGGTATAGAGCTCCTTCGTGACCCTAGAAGGGTACCCTATGGAGTGGGTGTAAAGTTTCCTTTATAGTGAACCTCACAAGGATGGTTCTAAAGAATCCTACACATGGTTCCTAGAGCCAAGGACCCCAGTCAAGAACACTGACCCCAACAATAGGCAAGCTATTAGAAGGGATAACATTCTTAAAAGGAATCAACTCTAGGTGAGATTTTCATGACCACCCAACGAGACGTACGTCCCGCAGGCCATCACTACGCAATCTCGCTTCTAACTTAGGTTTATGCTCGAGTCCGTAGAGGACTTTTCTCACGTGTGTGAAGTGTAGAAGTGAAGTGTGTGTAGGAGCAATTTAAAAACAACCCAAAAGTCATGCAAATGCAGAAACAAACATATATACAAATATCGCCTTCTACCCTAGGGTTTACACAGGATAAATAACATAATTATGCAAAAGCAAATAAATAAATAAAAGGGTAAAATTGAATTAATCCTTAATTAATTAGACTAGGTTTTGACTCTCTAAAAAGTTAAGTCCCCAAAGAAGTCGCCAAATTAGAATGACCAAAAATCCGGAAATGGATTCTTCAAGTTCGAAAGGAAGCCGCCACCAAATTTTAGTTTAAGGGCAAATTCGGAAAATCCTTTAGGTTTTAGGACAAAGCGTTGTTAGGGTTCGGGAGTCGTTATGTGTGGGGAAGGTATTAGCACCCCACGACATTCATGGTCTAATTAATTAAGATTTATTAATAACTACCCTTTTATTTATAGAGGAAAAGACTTATTTAAATTTTTAGTTTTTAGTGCTTGACAAGAGTGGACTCTTGCTCCTACGCACCTCCTGATGCAATGGAGGAATCAAAGCTACGTAGTTCTTCTCTCGAAAAGGTTAGTGGGTTGGTGTTTTTTAGTGTAGGGGTCCTAGGATTCCTTGAACTGTACAGCTCACTGATTCCTAGGACGCTGACTAACCCGATTGTACAACCGACTTAGTCCCCTACTTTTTGAAAATGATTTTTCGAGTTTTCGAAAAAATTGGTTCGGTGTGAGGTGGGTCCGTTTTAGAATAGATATTCTAGCATTCCTGAACCTGTACAGCTCATTAATTCTAGAACGTTGACTAACCCGGTTGTACAACCGACTTAACCCCCTATTTTTAGGAAAAATGGTTTATTCGTGTTTATTAAGTTTTCAGGGTTATTGAACTGTACAACTCATTGGCCCTAAAATAATGACTAACCCGGTTGTACAACCGACTTAGCCACCTATTTTTTAGGAAAAATAGTTCATTTGTATTTATTAAGTTTTCAGGGTTACTGAACTGTACAGCTCATTGGCCCTAATATAATGACTAACCCGGTTGTACAACCGACTTAGCCGCTTATTCGATTTCGAGAGAAAAATTATTTATGTTTGAGTTGGAAAAGAATTAAAAAGAGAAACAGGGGGTGCAGATTGTAAATTGGGGTTTTATTAATCGCAGGGGTTGTATAATTAATTGGAGGTGCAAAAAGGAAAGCCCGGTTCGCAGATAGAGAGCCCAAGATGCGAACCGGGCTTAAGTGAGAGAGAGGTGATGACGGTGATGAGAGAGGAGAGGCTTCACGCGGCGTTGGTGCACCGCGGATGTACAAATTCGGAGGACGAAACAGAGTGGTGATGGTTGAACGCGATGTCCCTTGGTGGTGTGACGGCTTCCGCGGTCCGAGGTCCGTGATTGAGTCGTTGGAGAAGACGGCGGCGCCACCGTGAGTGAAAGTTAATTTTTGTTCTTTCATTTTTTGGTCTGGTTTTCAGTATCTTCTCTACTTAATTTCTGGTCTTCTAAAAAAATTGCTTTTTATTCATATCAAGTCATGCTAATCTTTCTAGCTACTAATACTTACCTGAAACTTGAAAACGTATGTCATTTTATTACTCTTGGTTCTGCTTTGTGTATGATTTTAATGTCCTTATCTATTAATTTGATTTTTGTCACCAAGTTTTCAAAGTCAGATTTTCATTCCATTTTCCTCTAGTTCTAAACCCACGCCCTGCATCCTCTGTTTTTTGTGTTTGTCATTTCTTACTTCTATTGTTATCTATCTCTCCCTCTCATGGCTTCTTGTTTTTTGATCTGGGTCTGTTTCTTATTATTTTTTTTAATGTACAAATCTGATATATTATCTTGCTAAATCATGAACAAGAAGGAATCATCCTCATATACACAAGAAGTAGATGACTTAAGTAAGTATTTTTACAAATTTTGAAACTGATAACACATAGGGAACCAACCTTATTTCCAGCCTCTGAAAATCTCTCAATTCACACACTCTACTGTAGATACTTCTATTCTTCGATGTCGCTGCTTGACGGCTACTTGTTTCTGCTGCTTCCAAATCAGCAATCCAAAAAAAAACTATATGTTTAGTGGATTAGGATTTTGACTTTGAACCCTAATCCTTGTTTAGGTGATTTTTGCAGTGTTGTTCTGTGCTGATTTCTGTGTGTTTTTGACTGTTATTAGACTGTTTATTTATAGTCGAAAATTAGGTTAACGATTAATGATTTTTGACCAGGCTTTTGACCCTATTTCAGTTGGAACCTGTGCCCAACAATGAGCTCCAAAGACTTTTTTAGAGATCACCGCAACCCTAATTTGCTATTTTAGATTGTATTTTCGGATCTATTTTTTTGTATTTTTAGTATTATTTTTTTTTTGTATTTTTGGACTTATTTGACTCTTAAGTGCTTTTAAATTGTAAATTAAATTAAATAGACATTTTTTGGACTATTTATATATGTATATGCTCAAAATAAGGACGAAATAATAAAAATAGAAAAGAAGTCGGAATGATGAGCCCAAATGCGAGAAAACAACTCGAATAAGTCCATTTGCACGGAAACGACTCGGATGCACCCAACTAAGTTCGACTAGGCCTAAATACGACTATTCAACTAAAGAATGCGCGAAAAGATCGATCATTCGCGCACATTCTTAATTTAAACAACGGCACTTCGACTTAATTGAACAGGTCAGTTGAGATTGACTCAGGTTAGTAAATGAGACACCCTTTTTAATAATTCTCGTAATTGCGCGACTTCAGAACATGAATAAAATAAATAACTAAAATCAGAAAAAGAATACGGACAAAATTGGGGTATAACACCTACAAATGTTGTTGTTTTTCAGAGAAACAGAGGAAGAAGATCCTTTATGGCACGAGTGGATGGCATGCTCGAGAAGGAAATGGAAGACGTAGTTCTTCTATTATTAGATTATGGTTTTCCCTTGTATCTTTGTTTTCGATTTATAACTTGAATTTATTCTAAGTTATGTATCGTTTCCGCTATTCTTGTAAAGATGTAAATCTAAGCAGGAAATGTATCTCTGATGTATGCTAAAAAGGTACACTTTAGTATTTCTACTAGATAGAAATATGAGGGTGTTAGATTTTGGTATCAGAGCAGTTCGACCTTGTCGAACTTAGAGACCTTATGGTCAAAAGGTTAGATCGAGTCAGCTAGGGACTTAGACAATTAAATGTCAGAACCTTTCAGTATATTATGTGAAGTATTGAGTCAGGATCCACTCAATGTTTCATGTGAGTTACTGAGAATTATGACGATTAGTTGCCTCACCCCAAAATGTCCAAACCCTAAACTATAGGAATTCGCCTTCTCGGTTTATCGTGAGCACGTGAGCGGAAGCGAGGGGCTGCTGATGGTGTTCTCAAGCAAGCAATGGGCAGCCAAGTTGGTTTGAGGAAATTAAGAGCGCATCGTTCACTCAATGAACTCGGTGCAATTGTAGAATTGCGGTGGAAGCTATTGTAGGTTCTACAGGAACTACATTAAGCAAAGCCTTTAGGCAATAATAGTGGCGTTGTCTTTAGATCTCATTAGGATTAGTTGACACCAAAACCATGACCCTTGATTAGTCGGGCTATCGATTCTGAAATACGGTTTTACGATAACCTTACCTTATGGTTAGAGTAAACCTCAACTTATGTCGCAGCTTAGAGACATTTCTCGAGATAATCGCAAGTATTGATCGTTCTCTTTTCCTAAAAGCCACATTTCAAATGCCATGAATCCGATCTAGTAAGTCAGAGTGCAATTTCAAAGATTGGCAAAGAACCAAATGTTGATGGAGTCGCTTCCCGATTGCGGTTTCTCAACCAATTCCCATTCAAGATGAGATCGTGAGAGGTTATGGTAACCGAAATAACCTTATTATTACCTTTGGGATTATGAGCAAGCCGCCTCGATGCAGTGAGAAATTTTCGCCGATTCTCCGACTTGTTTTATTTATAACTTTTAATTCGAACTCCGATTTTTATGTTCCGATATGTGTTGGAAAGCTAACAGAAATGTGTACACGTCCGAGAGTAGGTCGAGAATCCCGCTTCCAGCTTGTATTCTGAAATTTACTTCTACCATACCTAAGTGGTTGTAGAACATACCTTCATTAGAGGTTTGGGAAGTTGAAAGAGGACTCCCAAGAATTAATATTAGATACCTAGACACCGATTTAGAATGATAACCATTGTAGTTTCCAAGAAGTTTGTTTCTTGAAATGGTCATTAGTAGCTATGTACCTCACCACAATGGAGTTTTTAAAAGCCAACAACAATGAGGTATTTTACTCGTATACTAGGTATACTACAAGGATGGAACTTTCAATGACTTAAAGTATTGGAAGAGGTGTTTTCCTATAGGAAGACCGAATCATCCAAGTGTTAAACACCTGACTTCTTGTTAGGCAAGACACATTCCTTACCAAATGGTAACTCTAGGAGTATGGTTATGTTTGGAGATTTGTGGAGTTTGGAGGGTTGTGGGACCAAAGGAATGAGTGAGACCATCCGAATTTAGTAATTGAATTCAAAGATCGAGTCGGGGTGAAGATACGCCTTCTTAGTATTTCGGGTTAGCGAAGAAATAAACTCCTATGGGTAAGTGAGAAAATTATTTTATATTCAAACGTTTTTAAGAAACTTTTACATAACCTTTACCCATTTGTGAGTCAGTTATGAACATTGTGGTGAAAGAGTTTAACCCGAAGTTCTAATAGTACTATATCCAATAAAACCGAAAGGTGATGTTCCCCAGTTTATTACAAGTTGGGGTGCTCCTGTGTTACTTGTTGAAAAGAAAGACAGGAGCAGGAGGTCGTGTATGGATTATCTCCAGTTGAACAATGTTACTATTAGGAATAAGTATCCTTGCCAAGAATAAGTGATTTGCTTAATCAGCTTCGAGGTGCAGCAGTGTTTTCAAAGATTGGTCTAAGGTCGGGTTATCTTTAAATTCAAGGTTAGGGCTTTAGTTATTCCGAAGACAGCTTTCCATACTAGATGTGGACATTACAGGCGAGTAGTGATGCCCTTTGGCCTAACTAATGCTCCTACGGTATTCATGGATTACATGAACCGCGTGTTCCACCCTGCATTTAGACTAGTTGTTGAAATTTTCACCGATAACATCTTGGTGTACACTAAGACCATCGGATCATGATCAAGATCTCCGCATTGTTTTGAATGTACTCATGAGAAGAAGTGGTATGCTAAACCTTTGAAGTGTGATTTTTGGATGTATGTAATGAAGTATCTGGGACATGTGATATCCTAGTTAGGAGTGGCAATAGTTCTTTCACTCATTTAGTTAACTTGTAAAGGACAACCGTTTGGAAGAGATTTCGATTAAGAAGAATGTTTCCTCTAGAGTTGTAAAAGAGATTGACTTTTGTTCGTATCCTAATTCTTTCGGAACCGTCTCTGTGATTTCGAATATACAGTGACACCTCAGGAAGGTTTAGGATGTGTTATGATGTTGCATCAACGAGTGGTAGCCGATGCATCCATGTAAGAAAAGCCTCATGAGGAGAATTATCCAACTCGTGATTAGGAATTAACAACTATTGTGTATATAGTGAGACTTGGTGATAGCTTAGGGTCAGCAAAAAGGGTATTATGTCGCTCAAGGAGAAGATCATTAGAATGTGAATCGTGATCTTGTATTTTAAGAGTTTCAAAGAACCATTAGTACCATATAGCTTTACCTTTTGTATTGACCAATCTACGTGAAGTGTTTCTTGTATTCCAATTGAGGAAGTACCTTTCCGATCCAAGTCAACCGTTGAGTTAGAAACGACTGATCTCTGACTGATTCGTCATTTCAGCCTTATCCAAGTCATATCTTAGAACATAGAGAGAAGATGCTTCGGACGAGAACAATTCCAATTGTTAAAGTAGTTGGGATGGTTCTTCGGTCGAGGAAGCTATGTGGAAATGGAAGGACGATATGCGGACTAGATATCCGTATTTGTTCTTTTGAGGTAGGTTTGTTCAATTTTGAGGACGATATGCGGACTAGATATCCCTAATTTCGTTAATTTCGAATTAAGAAATTAACGAGTGATTTATTACTCGAGTAGGTAATAAATCAAGTCACGGATATTAGGTTGTCACGAAAGCAATTTATAATTGCTAGAGTATATAATTTAAAATACATAATTGAGTGGAAATTAGAACACTATGAGTATTTTAGTCTTTATACCACTCACACTAAATGAGATCCAAGACCCAAAAAGATCCAAACACTCTCTCATCCCTCACTTGTGGGAATAAAAAAGAAAGAAAAAAAAAGGGAGATATAGAGAGAGAGAGAACACGACAGGAAGAGAAAAAAGAATAGAGAGAGAGGGAGAAAGAAACCGAGGGAGAGGGAAGAGAAAGGAGAAGGAAAGAAGAAGAAAGAAGAAACCCTAGGTTCTTCATCTCTCAATGCTTGTAAGTGATTCTTATGTCATTCTTCTCCATTTTTCAAGATCTATCTATTGATACCAAAATCATTATTTGATTCTTCATCTTCTTCATTTCACCATTTTTGGAGCTCAAAGCTCAAGAGGAAAAGAAAATGGAGCTTTGGACCTTAGAAGCTAGCTTGTGGGTCTAGGAAGTTCAAGGTTCAGTTTTGAAAGCTCAATGGCAAGCTACATCACTGATTGAGAGAGGATTTGAAGAGGTTCAGTGGCTGGGTTTGAGTTTTGAAGAGTTGGAACGAGTTCGAGTCGATTTCAGAGCGTTTCGGAACGATTGAACTTCGTCAAAGTTTTGGTGTTTCGTGATTTTCATCACGATTGGTGAGTTTTACTCGCTTAGGGTTTTGTTTTATGTTGTGTTGACTGATTGATTCTGTGGTTGTCGAAATTGCTCGCGTTTCGTAAATTTTGAGTCGCGAAAAACACAATTTGGTCTCGAACACGCTGTTTTAGAAAATCTGGACACAGCTTCGGTTTCCTTAGAACTGGGACTGTTCGGTTAGTCCAAAAATTATGTTTCTGATTGTTTTTGAAAATAGACTCAACGCCGGTCGTTTTGGCACTGGTTTCGTTAAATTCGGAGTTGTGTAGCTCAAGTTATGAGTGTCTCAAGTTAGGTCAAATTTCTGAAATTAAACTGTGTATAGGTTCAGTTTTTCAGGTCTTAAGTTCTCAATTGAACTCCGTTTTAAATAATTCTTGTTTCGTTGGAAAGTAGACTGAATTCCCTACGAATTAGGCACTGGTTTCTTCAAATTTCATTAAGAAATGAGAGAGAAAATTGAGTTGCAAGTTGGGCAAAAAGTTCTGTCTGATTTTTGTACAGCAGTGTAGTATTTTTAAAAACTGTATCAGCTAGAGCCTTGTTTTGAAAAATGGATATATCATGTAGAAACTACACTCAGAGAGCTTTTCAATGAGTGTTTGTTTGTTGAAATCCGATGTCGTTTGCTATTTTAAATCATTGGTCGAAGTAGGTGCACTACTGTAGGAAATTCTACACTTATGTGTGTGCAAAAATGTCGGTGTGTGTTATTCCAAATCTTGAAACAAATTACTTGAAGTACTTGGTTGTGATTGCTGTGGTCTGTTCTGGAATATGTGTATGTTGGCTGTTGTGGTTGAAATTGGATTGAAACTATTGGATTATATAGTCATAATACTGTTTATGTAAGGGCATATTAGTCCTTTACTATATAGTGAGTAACTAAGTTGCAGATAGCAAGCTGTAACATGAGATTTATTTTCTTTAGCTTTTCTTTCGGTTACTCAAGTTCAGTTGAGAGTTTGTTGACAACTGAATCTTGATGATAACTTGTATATAACCCCTTGATTCAATAGAAAGTTTACAGTTTTGATTCCAATTTGATTCTTCAATCCTTTTATGGTATCAGAGCAGATTTATTCTGCTCTGGGTACCAATCGTCCCCAATTTCGTCTCTACCACACTAAAACCCTAGAATCGAAACAATGGCGGAAATCATCACCGAAAATGAAGAATCCGAGCAAATTGATCAATCAAAGAAGAACAAAGATCCAGCACTCAATCTCACGAGTCCATATTACCTACATCATGTGGAAAATCCAGGTGCAGTTCTTGTTGCTCCACCTATGAATGGCAACAATTATGATACCTGGAGTAAGAAGATGAAGAGGGCTTTGCTAACCAAGAACAAGGTGAAATTCATCAACGGGAAAATCAGTGCACCGGCGGAGGACGACGATTTATACGAAGCATGGGAACGTTGTAACGGAACTGTGATCGCGTGGATTGCCGGCTCTCTCACGCCGGAAATAGCACAGAGTATCGAGAATGTTGAGAATGCGTTTGACTTGTGGAACGAGTTGAAGAATCGCTTCTCCAAGGGGGCGACGCTTTCGAATGTTCGATCTTATGCAAGAGATACACTCTATAAAACAAGGGGAAAGAAACATCAGCACGTATTACACCGAATTGAAAGTTATCTGGGAAGATCTTGAAACATTGAGACCCATTAATGCGTGCGTTTGTGGTAAGGTTGATGCTGGAGTCAAGAAGCAACGTGAGCAAGAGTACGTTATTTGCTTCTTGAAAGGTCTTAATGACCAATGCAACACTGTAAAGACTCAAATCATGATGATGGAGCCTTTACCCGACATAAACAAGGTTTTCGCCACTCTTCAACAAGAACTGGCAACTCAATGGCAATGTCGTGGGAGAAAACGCAAAGGTTGCTCTAATGGCGAATACGGGCTTTCAACAAGGTTCACAGGGAAGAGGCACCTTCAACACGCGTGGACGTAGGCCACACGGTGGAAACCTGTTATTTCAAACATGGTTTTCCACCTGGGTTCAAATTTAAAGACAAGGAAGGATCAATCAACAACACTGCCACTGAAGGGAACAACACAGAAAGTGAGAACAACAATTCTCAAGCCAATGAGTCCTCTGTTAGCATCACACCAGAGATTTACAACAAGCTCATGGCTCTCCTTAACAACAATGCTGATGGAGGAAGTCAAGTCCATCACATAATTGCCTCAAACATGACTCAAGATTCGTCAGGTAATATAACTTACACGATTTGGATAGTAGATACAGGGGCTACGGATCATATCTGTAATAGCCTATCACTATTTTACTCTTATCACGAAATTAAACCGGTTAGAATTAGGATGCCTAATGGATCACACACATTTGCTACGTATGCAGGCACGATTATGTTTAGCACAGACCTTATCTTACACAATGTATAATATGCCCTTACATAAACAGTATTATGACTATATAATCCAATACTTGGGAAATTGTTGATCTTCCTTTGGGTAAGAAAACCATAGGGTGCAAATGGGTATATAAGATAAAGTATAAGGCTGACGGTTCAATAGAAAGATACAAAGCACGTCTAGTTGCGAAAGGATACACACAGACCGAGGGGATTGATTATTTAGACACCTTCTCACCTGTTGCTAAAATGGGAACAAGAAGATCGCTTTGCTGCTATTGTTACACATACGCCTTGGCATCTTCAACAACTTGATGTCAATAACGCGCTCCTCCATGGAGACTTAGATGAAGAAGTCTACATGGATGTCCCTCAAGGATGCAAGGTTTCCTCTCCTCACAAGGTTTGTAAACTTTATGGTTTAAAACAAGCTAGTAGACAGTGGTTTGCAAAGTTATCTACATTTCTTACTTCTCTTGGTTATGATCAATCTCAATATGATCATTCTCTCTTCACTAAGTGTCAAAAGGGATCTTGTACCATATTGCTCGTTTATGTTGATGACTTAATTTTGGCTGGGAACAACATAAATGAGATCAATGCTGTCAAAAGAAAACTAGATTCTACTTTTCGGATAAAAGACCTTGGTAATCTGAGATACTTCATTGGCATAGAGATTGCTAGATCTTCTGATGGTATCTCCATATGCCAACGAAAGTATGCTCTTGATTTACTTGATGAAAGTGGTTTACTTGCATCCAAACCAGCTAGTACACCTATTACCAAATCCACTGTTACTGATATTGGTGAAGATTCCCCTGAAACTGAACCTACTGCCTACAGACGCCTTGTTGGGAAGTTGCTCTATTTGAACACAACAAGACCTGATTTGAGCTTTGCCGTGCAGCAGCTCAGTCAACACATGGCTCAACCTAAGGAAAGACATCTTCAGGCAGCTCATCGTGTCCTTAGATACATCAAGAAATCCCCTGCACAAGGATTGTTCTTCTCTCGCTAAATCAACTCTGCAGCTTGAAGGCTTTTAGTGACTCTTGGATTGGGCCACATGTGTTCTCACCAGGAAATCAATTACAGGTTATTGCATCTACCTTGGGAATCTCTCATTTCTTGGAAATCCAAGAAGCAAACCACTGTCTCTCGATCATCTATTGAAGCTGAATATAGAGCCCTGGCTTCCACAGTTTGTGAGCTTCAATGGTTAACCTATATTCTGCAGAATTTCTCCATTCCCTTCATTACACCAGCATTACTCTACTGTGATAGTCAGTCAGCCATGCATATTGCTGCCAATTCTAGTTTTCACGAGAGAACCAAACACATTGACATTGACTGTCATGTGGTACGAGAAAGACTTCAAGCTAAACTGTTTCACCTCCTTCCTGTTGCTTCCTCTTCTCAGCTAGCTGATATTTTAACAAAGGAATTCGATCCTCAACCATTTTTGTCTTTACTTTCCAAGCTTGGAGTGCATACCATACACCCTCCAGCTTGAGGGGGGGATATTGGATTATATAATCATAATACTGTTTATGTAAGGGCATATTAGTCCTTTACTATATAGTGAGTAACTAAGTTGCAGATAGCAAGCTGTAACATGAGATTTATTTTCTTTAGCTTTTCTATCGGTTACTCAAGTTCAGTTGAGAGTTTGTTGATAACTGAATCTTGATGATAACTTGTATATAACCCCTTGATTCAATAGAAAGTTTACAGTTTTGATTCCAATTTGATTCTTCAATCCTTTTAGAAACATAGTTTGGGTTCGATCGGAGAACGAAACGGAACGGAATTTGGGCACAAAGTTGAGAAGTTCCTTATGTCCCCAAAATTCGATGTTTCGTTTCGACGCTCCGTTCAGCTTCAAACTTCTTTCAAATCCTTTTCCTAACCACTTATATTATATATGGATGATATTGCTATGTTTGAATGTGGTTTGGTTTGTTTTGGTTGAATTTACAAATCTCTTGAAAAACCGACAAATCTAGTATACGTGTGGGAACAATTGTTTTAAGAACAAAATTTGGTGCCTGGACTGGTTATGTAGGTTCATAAGAAGAACCGTATGATATGAATTTATATCATAGAGTAAATTATGTTTGAACGGATATATATATTATGTCTAGTCTGGGTGACGACCCACCGGTTAGCATACTAGGAGGGGGAAGTCATGAGCCCCTAAACCTAGGCTCGATGATAGGTTCACCGGGATTAGCGAGATGTGCATCGGTGTTATGCTAAAAGTATTATTGTGACGTCTTTGGGATTAACCTGTTAGCATACTAGGAGGGGGAAGTCATGAGCCCCTAAACCTAGGCTCTCGATGATAGGGTTCACCGGATTAGCAGATGTGCGCATCGGTGTTATGCTAAAGAGAATTAGTATCGCGTCGCGGGATTAGCGGATGTGCGATCGGTCACTACAAGAAACACGGTCATTAGCGAGGGAATTTTCGGTCGCTAACATGCCCAATTCCGTCGCTAATTGCCATTAGCGAGGGAATTAGCGAGGGACCAGTTCAGTCGCTAATTCCCTCCTCGCTAGTGGCAATTAGCGAGAGAAATGTGTTCCGTCGCTAATTAGCGAGGGACGACCTCGCTAATTCCTCGCTAATCTTGACGCAACCCCATCGATTGGCACGCTTATCAATTTGAATTTATTATTATTATTATTATTATTATTATTATTATTATTATTATTATTATTACTACTACTGTTATTATTATTATTATTAGTATTTTTATTAGTATTATTATTATTATTATTATTGTTGTTTGGATGGTGTGGTGGTGTGGTGGTAGTGGTGGTGGTTGTAACACCCTCATATTTCTATCTAGTAGAAATACTAAAGTGTACCTAATGGCATACATCAGAGTATAAAAATTCCTGTCTCAGATATTGATTTGACCAAAAACTCTCGAATCCAAATCAAAGAGTCGTAAACATAATATAGTCCAAAGTTCAATATCCTAAAACAAGACAACAGCGGAAACGATTACAAATTCAAGTTATAAATCGAAAACAAAGATACAAGGGAAAACCATAACTAATAATAGAAGAACTACGTCTTCCATTTCCTTCTCGAGCACGCTATCCACTCGTGCCATAAAAGATGTCCTTTCCCTGTTTCTCTGAAAAACAACAACATTTGTAGGGTGAGATAACAAATCTCAGTGAGTCTTACCGTGACCCCTTACCTATCACTCGGTCAATTTATAAAACATTAATTAATTTCTTGATTTAATAAATAAACCATGCACGTTACTAATTGCACAATACGGACTGCACACCTGCTAATCCCGTGAAATGATTGCATTCATAACGCCAAAACAATTGTACCATACCGATCGCACATCCGCTAATCCTGCACAAGACATTAATTCTCTTTAGCATAACACCGATCGCACATCTGCTAATCCCTGGTGAACCCTATCGCTGAAGGCCTAGGTTTAGGGGCCCATGACCTCCCCCTCCTAGTATGCTAACCGTGGTCGTCACCTGGACTATACATAATATATATATATATATATCGGACATAATTTTACTCTCTATGATATAAATCCATATCATACTAGTTCTTCTTATGAACTCCGCATAACCATCCGTAAACCAATTTTTGTTCTTAAAACAATTGTTCCCACACGATACTCTAAGTTTTACGAAATATTCGCAACTTTAACCGTTTAATTCAAATCCACTTTGAACATGTATCAAAATTTCTAACGAAAATTCGCAGTTTTCCTCCAAATACTGGACATCCCAAAAAAATACTTACATGTATAACCAGTCCAGACAATTTAAAACCACATACATAAATCCCAATCCAGCACAAGAATTCACAATCAAAATAATATGGTTTCTTTTTAAATTTCCAACACACGTAATTCTTTGTAAAATACCGTTTTTGACTCGAAAATTTGCGAAACTCTGAATTTTGAAATCATTTAAAGGTAACACAAAAACAATATTTAAAATTCCCTAAACGTGAGTAAAACTCACCTCGTGTGATGAAAATCACACAAAACCGAAACTTCTAGAAGTTCAAACGATTCTGAAAAACTCACGAACTCATCCCGAACTCGTTCAACCGCTTCTAAACCGAATGTATTCTGGACAGCATCTCTGTGCAGTTTTTGAATGAGCATAACTTATTCAATTTCTAACCAAAACCATCCAAACCAGTGCCTAATGTGTAGATAATTTTGTCTATTTTCCAATGGAACAAGAATTATTTAAAACGGAGTTCAATTGAGAACTCAAGACCTGAAAAACTGAACCTATACACAGTTTAATTTCAGAAATTTGACATAACTTGAGACACTCATAACTTGAGCTACACAACTCCAAATTTAACGAAACCAGTGCCAAAACGACCGGCGTTAAGTCTATTTTCAAAAACAATCAGACACATAATTTTTGGATTAACCAAACAGTCTCAGTTCTAAAGAAACCGAAGCTGTGTCCAGATTTTCTAAAACAGCGAGTTCGAGACCAAATTGTGTTTTTCGCGACTCAAAATTTACGAAACGCGAGCAATTTCGACAACCACAGAAATCAATCAGTCAACACAACATAAAACAAAACCCTAAGCGAGTAAAACTCACCTAGCGTGATGAAAATCACGAGACTCCGAGACTCTCCGGCTCGATCGACCAGTAACACACGAACACGCTCGAATTCGCTCCAAATACTTCCAAATCGAAACCCAAGCTTCCAACTACCCAAACAAGCCTATCCCAAGCTTCATCTTCTCCAATGGTTCCACTTTGAGCTCCAACAACCTTCCAATCGAAACCCAACAGCCCCCACACTTCTCCTATGCCTTCAATCGACCCAATCTACAACAAAACTAGTACCAAATCAGTTGATGAGCTTCCCGCCTCAATACCAAACTTCAATTTCACAAAAACCTCTCTTTTCCTCCATTTGAGCAAAAATGGTGAATCAAAAATGGGTAGGAATTAGGGGTTAAAAGTTACATCAATGGAAAGAGGAAGAAAAATGGAAGAAAATGAGCCAAAAAGCCCCTTACCTAGTGTTGAGTTGAAGGAGATCTTGCCCTTCTTCTTTTTCTTCTCCTTCACCCTTTCTTCCTCTTCTCTCTCTCGGGTCCTTCTTTTTTTTCTTTCTCTGTTTCCCTTCTTTTCTTCCTTTCTTTCCTTCTTTATTTCTTTCCTTTGGTTCCTTCTCTTTCTCTCTCTCTTACTTTCCCTTCCTTTATTCACTCAAGTGTGGAATGAGAGAGCATTTGGATATTTTTGGTGTCTTAGAGCTCATTTAAGGTGAGTGGTATAAAGACTAAAATACCCTTAGTGTTCTAATTTCCGCTCAATAATGCATTTTAAATTATATACTCTAGCAATTATAAATTGTTTTCGTGGCAACCTAATATCTGTGACTTGATTTATTACCTACTCGAGTAATAAATCACTCGTTAATTTCTTAATTTGAAATTAACGAAATTAGGGATGTTACAGTGGTGGTGTGGTGGTGGTGGTGGTGGTGGTGTAAAGAGAGAAGAAGAAGAAGGAGAAGAGTAAGGGAGAAAGAGGGTGGTGGTTGTGGTGGTGTGGTGGTGGTGGTGGTGGAAGAAAGACAAGTGAGAGAAAGAGGTATGTGGTCAGGTGGTGTGGTGGTGGTGTGGTGGTGGTGTGGAAGAAAGAGAGTGAGAGAGAGAGAGGTTGTGGTTGTGTGGTTGAGGAGAGAGAGAGTGAGAGTGGGTGTGGTGTAGTGGGGCGTGGTGGTGGTGGTGGTGGTGGTGGTGGTGGGTTAGAGTTTGTAGGTGAGAGAGAGAGAGAGAGAGGAAGAGGAAGAGGAAGAGGAAGAGGAGGAATAGGAAGAGGAGAGGAGTGGGTATTGTGAAAGAATGAGAGAAGAGTGAGAGAAGAGTGAGATAATGGGGCATTCTGGTCAAAAATAATTGGACATTAGCGAGGGCGTGCCAATTCCGCGCTAATCTTAATCGATGCCGCATAGTCGAGAAGCGATGCGGTATCCAAATCGGCCAGGGCGTGCCAATTCCGCCGCTAATTCCTCGCTAATGTGACCATTAGCAAGGACCTCTGCAATTCCGCCGCTAATGTCGGGCTTTTTTTATGAGGACAAAATTTCCTCGCTAATTCCGCGCTAAATCTCGCTTTTTTTTGTAGTGGGTATGGTACAATTGTTTTGACGTTATGAATGCAATTCGCTTAACGATTAGCGGATGTGCAATCGGTATTGTGCGCTTAGTAACGTGCATGGTTTATTTATTAAATCAAGAAATTAATTAATGTTTTATAAATGGACCGAGTGATAGGTAAGGGGTCAGTAAGACTCACTGAGATTTGTTATCTCATCCTACAAATGTTGTTGTTTTTCAGAGAAACATGGGAAGAAGATCATTTATGGCACGAGTGGATGGCGTGCTCGAGAAGGAAATGGAAGACGTAGTTCTTCTATTATTAGATTATGGTTTTCCCTTGTATCTTTGTTTTCGATTTATAACTTGAATTTATTCTAAGTTATGTATCGTTTCCGCTATTCTTGTAAAGATGTAAATCTAAGCAGGAAATGTATCTCTGATGTATGCTAAAAAGGTACACTTTAGTATATTTCTACTAGATAGAAAATGAGGGTGTTAGATTGAAGAGAAATGTTGTAAAATTCAAATAGAAATGAATGAGCAAAGAAGAAGATGGGGAGGGAGAAAAGCAGAAGAGTGTAGTATTACTCTGTTACAACAACTAACTAACTAACTATGAGGTTAGTTACATTTTCCTCTCATGAGTCCCTTGTATTCCTTCTAATCATTATATGGTAAGTTCATTTTCCACTTTGTTACGTCAATTCCACTTTTTTCCACATATATCTCATACATTGTTGGTGTGTATAAGGTTCCGTTGTACCAAAAGGTCTTCGTCTCTGGGCAGTCATTGATCGCTATATATCCCAAATTTGGAAGCTCAACACAAGAAGGAGAAAAGCTTTGATGGAAACATTTGAGGCTAGGTAGCTTTCTTAATATAACTGCAAATAACGCTGGGAATATGATCTTAGCCTCCTCATGTTGTTGTTCTTGTATAGAAATAGGATTCTTGATTATCTCCTTCATCTTCTTGCATTCATACACTTCAAGATACTGTAAATTTGGAAGGCTTGTTGTGGCCATGGAAACATCTGGAAACACATATTCCAACTGATGGCACTGCATGATTTCTATACTTTCCAATTCCTGTAAGCCTAAAATATGAGGATGACTTTTTGGAATGTACTGCTTCAATGGTTCATACTTCACCACCATGCTATCATTTGATTCAAATATCTCTTCTAAGCACTCACATTCTCGTACAATGAGTTTTTGCACATGTGAGAATAAGTGCATCATATTAGATGAGAAACAATTCAATAGCTTGTGACACTTTTCAATATTAAGCTTTGTTTCTCTTTTGATGTAGCCAAAGAGTGCTTCATCTTGTTCGATACCTTTAAATGTCTTTAATTTCCGCAACTCAGCCTGAGGAGCACAACATAAAATTCAGTTCATATAAGTAAGTAGTGAATATATATATTCAAAAGAGAGAGAGAGTTAGGATACAAAAATTGTGTGTGTAATATGTTTGTACCTTGTACTTGTCTGAATTTTGAATATAATGTATTGTCAAATTAAGGTCTCCATGTGTGTATAATTTATAAGGCCACCCATGCAAGTATACTATATGAAGATCGGGTGCCCTTACACTAACATTTCCTCCTTCAAAGGGAAATGTTGGGATGTTTGGACACTCTTGGGTTGACGACGAGTCAATGATGATATTGTAGTCGTATTCTCCTGAACAAAAACACTTGAGCTCCGGCACACTCCTAATAACAAAAAACTTAGTTGTGGAAATGAAATCTGAACCTTATCATCATTATTATGATTCATTTCCTTTTCCTCTCCAACATCGCACAATGGGATATCATAGTCAAAATATCCTGAACAAACACATACCAACTTTGGCAAAGACCAAAGGGTCAGACTTTTCAGTTTTGGAAATAAAATCTTGTGTTTCATGCCCCCGCCTTCAGTGGTATCGTTGTCTTCCTTTCTAACTATCTCCTCCATCATATCACAATATTGAATCACTAATTCTTGAAGCTGGTCAAGACTTCTAGCCATGGACTGGGAGATCAAACTCTTCAAACTATGGCACTCGTAAATATTAATTGAAGTTAGCTTTCTGAAGCTTACAACCTCCATAATATTGTGTTTCCATATGTGACTCAATTTTGGTAATCTACTCAAATACATTTCTTGTAGTTGATAATGCATTGTAGTTACTCCTCCTGATTCAAAAACCTCAACTAGTGAGTCACGATCACATACTATGAGTTTCCTTAGATGTTGAATCATTTTCATCTCATTGAACGGAACAAGCACCGAGAGTTTATGAAATGCACTAATATCTATCCGTGAGTTTTTGATCAAGCCTTCATTAGATAGTATGTTCCAGCTCAACATCTTGGATTCTTGTGATGCTACCTACAAAACAATCATGAAAATAATCTCAACTATATATTATCTTACTTTTATATATTCCCAAAGTGACTATTTATTCAGTAATAAATGAAACATTATCATGACAGTAATATATACTTAAATAATTCATTATCAACTTAGACTTATACCAATGCTTTAAATCCTTGTATAATGGCATTCATGTCTTTGTTCTGTGTGTAGCTGCTTTCGACTGATTTACTAATTATGTGGACTTCCTCAAGCTTATGTGTATGAGAAGATCCTTGTGAAAACACTTCCATATTGGGACAATCCCTTATTCTCACCTCTTGCAATGAAGGAAAATCAAGTTCATAGGAACCTTGGCAGAAGGCCTTAAGTTTTGGTAGATTTGAAAGAATCAGATGACGCAATCACTACTAGAAAAGTTGTATTTAGTGAGGAAATTTTTGAGATGGATTAGTATCCCTCACTATTAGTGAGGGATTTAGCTACGAAAAATAGTAGGTGGCACTTACTTACATTTGTGATGGAAATAGAGACAAAAATATCCTCTCTCTAATAATTTCGTAAAAATTAAATCACAAAATATGGAAAAAACAGTTAGAGAGGATTTTGAAAAGAAAAGAATCCTCGCTAATAGTGAGAACAATGATGTCGTCATTTAAAGAACTCGCTTTCATTAATGAGGAATTAAATTTCGTCGCTATTAGCGAGGAATTGAGGCCTCGTCGCTAACCAAAATGTATTTCCCTCCCTGCTGTTTTCACTTCCCCCCTTTCAAAGTGTAAAAAAACAAAAAAATTAATTTGCAGGGAAAGAAAAGAAAACGAGTCACCTTCACCTCCCTCCGTCTGTAACCTTCCCCTCCCTCCGTCTGTAACCTTCACCTCCCTCCGTCTGTAAACCCAACCACCGGAGCACCCTCTCACCGCCGGTCATAAACCTCCGCTAGGGAATCTCTCGCCGACGACCCCAACCACGGTATAATGCGTTTCAGGGAAAGTAAAGAAAAACGAATCTCTCGCCGTCCCTAACCTTCACCGTCTGTAACCTTCACCTCTGTAACCTTCACCGTCGCAAATCCCTAACCATCTCAAAACCCCAACCATCTCAAAACCCTAAATCAAAGCTTCAATTGCTCGGTGTTTCCTCTATGCTCATTGCATCGTAAGAATTCTTACTCCGAAATTGTTTTTGATTTTACAAATGTTCTTCTGTTAATTTCCTTAGGCATCATATCAATTTCATTGTTTGTTAATTTGCAGAAAATATGAAGAAATCACCCCACCAAAGGCCGTAGATTTCTGCAAAATTACTGATAACACATAATACTGCAGAGGTAAGTATTCCACTCATGTCTTAATTTAAGATTGGTGCTTCTAAAGAAGTTGCTGTTGATGTGGATGATATGCTATGGCCATGTCTTACAAGTTTGTAGTTTAGTTATATAGTTTAAGTTAATACCTATACTTTTGCAATGTACTACTTGGTTAATTAAGAGGAGAGAAAAAAGGCCACAACAAGATGAATAGAAAAGAAGAAAAGTAGTCAAGAACCAAACAAAAGAAAAGACTCAGAGAATAAGTAGGTTTGGTAGAGAAAAAAGTTCAACTCCAAAAACATGTCCTCCAAAAGCATAAGCTCACTCGTGCTTTCTTACATGATTTTTGGTTTTCTGTTCAGAGAATAAATTGTATACATCATATTCAACCTTTATTCTCAAAAGGTTTTTATTCTCATTATCTCATATAATGCAGTTTCCTGTATATGAGATAAACCATATTAGTTGGTTCAGGGGTGCAAACTATCACATAAGAGTGTGGAAGTGACGCTTAGCAACCTGTTTGTCCAATTATGTATAACTGTTTCTGTAAAACTGGGGGAATCTACTACTTAAGAGACTTCATTTTGATATCATTTTTTTAAGGTTAATTATGCAGTGAAGCCAATTTGTAGGGGACTGAATATATTTGTCTCAATGCTTTGTTACACAAATCTAAGTGATTCAAGACAATGACCTGTTTTACACTTTTTTCCTTCGTACATTAACCTTTACTTGTGATTATGCAGCAGTTATTTTCCAAGTTTCCTGTTATAAATGTTTATATTTTAATTAATTCTCCACCATAAAAACTGCAGACCTTCAAAGCACTTCTGTCATCAGCAACTTCAACTTATCAACTTACTTCCTTAGGAGAATTGCTATATCAGGTACATGTACAGCTTCAGTTGATCAGCTTGCTGCCTTTATTTTTACGTGCTTTTGTGAAAGTTATGATGAAACTGAAAAAGAATATTTGGATGAACACTTTGTTAAATACTGATTCCTAATTTTATTATTTGGGTCTATGTTTTGAAGCATGTTATCTTGTCTTGACAAAGCACTCGTGGCCTTTAACCTGTTATACGTAGCAAGATTAAAAATTGTACATTGTAAATTGTTAATCTTGTTAAAATCCAAACTAATTGCGTGTAGAAATTACTATCCACAGGCAATTGATATCCAGATTTTAGTTGGCTTAAATACAGTCTTAGCAGGCTCACTACTTGTTTGATGGGGAACTGTTTTTTCTCCTGTCTTTCTTTAATATGAACTCTTGATATTGGAATTGAAGAATACCAAAATTAACAAGGAGAAAAATAATTGAATGTTAATTATCATTTGCAGTGCCACAACAGCTACAGTGATTGTGGACTTGGCTCTGATGGAACAGATAGGCTTATACACTTAGTACAAGAATTACAGCATAGTGCAGCTTCTAAATCTGTGCATTTTTCTTGTTGATTCTTCCACTGAATTAATTCATACAAAAATTGATAAGAGCTTGCTTGATCTGCATTTTTGTGGATATCTATCCCCATTTTTGTCTTTTTTGCATTGAAGTACTCATTGATGACTTTCCTTTCTTTTCATTGTTTCTTCATATAGTTTTGAAGACTAATAGTTGTTTGTGTAAATAATATATTAGCAATGTATCTTTCATGAATAATAAATAATCTCATGAAAGCCATCTAACTTTACTTTCATTTGTTTGTATTGCAGAGGAGATATAAGTGGCTCCCTGAGCATGAAGCGGCAATTAGAAAGTCATTTGACCATAAAGCTGCTGAGGGGTACTCAAATGCAATGTATAGAGTACGACATAAGGTTGATGCGGGGACTTGGATTCCTAAGGAATATTTTGACGAATTGGAACTAAAATGGGCTGATGAAGTTTGGCAAGCAAAAGCAAAAACTAACAGCAACAATAGAACATCCTCTGATGGCTCTCTACATACAGGAGGGTCTATTCCGACAACTGAGCATTACAAAAGATTAGTAAGCAAATGAACTATATATAACTTTATATTTGTTAAGAGTTTATTTTAATTGAAACTAATATTTTTGTTCTTCAGAAAAATTCTTCGGATGAGACTCCAACTTGTTGGGACCTATTTGAGAAGACTCACAAAATGAAAGGTGAAGCGTCAAAGTGGGTCTCCTCCAAATCAGAGAGGATTGCTGTAAGTTTTCTGAAATCAAGCTTGAACGGCTATAACAGAAACTGTTTCTAACTGACTGACTAGTAGATTAATGCAGTTTCAATTTTTCTAGTTTTCTAGTATAGTACAAATACGTTAAGTATGTGGGTTACAATATTGGTTCAACACCTGAAAAACTATGAAGAGGATTTAGATATTTTGATTTCTGTTTGGATCTTAGATATTTTTCTTCTAGTTGTTTGGATCTGTAATTTTGATTTCTGTTTGGATCTTAGATATTTTTCTAGTATTGAGTCAACCAGCTGTTGGTTCTGTAGAAGGTTTACTGGTTTAGATAGATTTTTTGTTTGTCTGCAGAAGCTAATTAAATGACTACTGCCAGCAGCTAATTATGAAGCAAAGATGCAGCTTCTTCGTTTGGTGAAAACATTAATTCAAATTTTTATGTCATTTGATAGGTGCTTAGTTATAATTCTAAATGAATTCAATATTTTAACTAATCAATCAAATAAAAATAAGTATTTCAAAGGCCTTTCAGAAGTTTCAGTTTCAGACTCCATATATTCCTCGTTCTTCCTTGAATATCTGGTTTGATTCATTGCCACGGTTTCTTTTCTTCTAACTTAACCTTTCATATGATGCCAAGTCCCTAAATCCAATTTTCAAACAGGCACACGGACCTCCCATATCCATATTTTCTTCTAAATGAGTGGGCTTCATGCAAATCGGAGAGAGTTGCTTAAATTTATGGAAGCTTTTTCTCGAGTCATCCACGTCCGCTTCACCAAACGAGGAGGGTCAACAACATGATAATGAGTATTTTGATGAACTAGATGGTTGATGTGTTTTTTTCTTTTCAAACAATGATATGTCTTTTGGATTGTAAAATGAATTAACTTTACTTTTCTCTTGTATGGATTATGATTACAACACGCTTTATTATTAGTAATAGCTGTTTGTGTTTTTTAAAAATTTTGTAGCCTGTGTTTTAAAAGAGCTCATTTGAGATCAAAAGGTTTTCTAATAGATAAATTAAAATAATTGGTATTTGGTGGAAATAGATAAATTAAAATAATTGGTATTTGTAAAAATATTTCATTTAAATCTGCCAAAATTAGAGAGGAAATTATTCCCTCATCAGTTAGCGACGGAAAATATTCCTCTCTATTAGCGAGGGATATTTTCCTCACTATTAGCGACGACCTGTGTGTTCTTCTCTATTAGAGACGTGTGTTTCTTTCCTCGCTATTAGAGACGGAACTATTTCCCTCTCTGTTAGCGACGGATTTCTCCTCGCTATTAGAGAGGGATTATCAGGATCCCTCTCTAAAAAATTTTGTGACGCCAAAATTGTTTGTTTATCTTCGGTTAAATCGCAAATTCCTCTCTAAATCATTTAGTGACGGATTTTGGTACATTTAGAGAGGATTTTGGGCATCTCTAATTTTTGTTTTTTTAGTAGTGCAATGCAGGGAACATAATCTTATTTGTGCTCTCTTCTCTTTCTTCTTGAGATACTATTTCTTTTAAGTTTTTGCAGTACATTAATTCTAGCTTCTCTAGACACACAAGACATCTTGAGGATGAAGGAGATAAGAGGACACTTATCTTTTCGCACCTCCCCATGGTTAGTGATTTTAATTTTGGGAAGAAGTTTCCGTCGATAAGCTGGTCCGGCTCTTACCCTTGTTTGATCCCCTCTTGCGTACATAACTCGATCACGCAAAATCAAATACATAAAGTTCTTCAAGGAGAGGTGCACAAACCACTTCTACCTCCTTAATCTTTATTTCAAATGGAAGGAAGTCGATCATGTAGCAAAGCAAAGTTGCATACAACATCAATCGATTAGGAATAGTTTAACAAAGAGGTTTATCCAAAGTTGACAAATTAAAGTTGGGAAATATCTAAAAGTTAAATGAACTCGTACGTACCTTATTGTTTGCTTTATTTTTGTTGCTCTGACGAATCAATTTAGAACACAATGGTGCACACCCCAAGTGCGAATTAGAAGGTTCTGAGTAGTTTTCTTCAACATTTCTAAAACCAGTGTCATTGGTATTTGAATGAGATGGAATAGAATGAGTGTTGTGTTTCTTATAAGTCTTTAGCAAAAAAGATATGTCTAACTTAGGACAGTCAGTAATTTCCAATTTTCTTAAGGATGGAAATTCTAACTCCTCATAAGAATTTTCACAAACATTTGGAAGTTCTAAGGAAGCTAATTTCCCATCATCTTCATTACCAATCACAAAATTCTCCAATAATGGACATGATTGTATCTCCAATTTCTCAAACTTGGAGATTGTTCTAACAATAGCTGGAGTAAACACGTATCTCAAAGAGGAACAAGATCTAATTGTCAGTGATTTCAAATTTTGAAAACCTTGAACGCCATGGATAGACTTACTCCAAACACATGTTAGTTTATCAAGGGAATCTATGTTGATTTCTTCCAATCGAGGAAATACTTGGTCATCTAACTGTGAGTATCCTTGCATGTCAAACACTAAATCTATGAAAGGACAACTTTTTATAGAAATTGTTTCCAATTTTGGGAACTGTTGAATCCAGTCACATGAAAATAACTTAGCATTCATCGATAATGTGGATACTATAGCCAAATCACTCTCAACACAACTCTTTCTTTGTACCTGTGCAAAAAATTAAGTTTGCCACTTGATCACCTTATTTGATATTTAATCAAATATTCATGCGTAATTACCTCATCGATAAAAAAATCATACTTAATTTAAAAATATGTAAACATTCAAGTGAGTATTGGATATTAATTGAAACTATCTAAAAACTTTGAATAGAATATCAAATTGGCTTTTTTAAAACAAGTGATACGATGAATTATCAATTACTTTTTAGATTATATGAAACTTTTAAATAAGATAATATCTTTCATGCGTAAAATCAAAAATATATAAAAATATAAAGAGTTCACACATGGTTAATGAATGATTGGGCTAGTTTAATGATTATACCTTTGTTGCAAGTCATTAACCATCAACTAAACATCATTAACCAAGGAATTGTTATTTTCAAGTGTTTGACTACATGTAGATTTTGAACCCCTAGGAATTGTGATTAATCGCGTTCAAGTTTGTAGTTAATGAAGTTCAAAAGATTGTTAGTAAATTTCTTCGCTAATATCCATAAACCTTATTATGCACTTCAATAACCAAGTTCACGATAACTATTTAAAAAGTTTCAATTGAGGTGGTCTCAATTGTTTTTAAATAACAAGACCGATAGTGATTGTAAGAGGATAACAAAAAAAAAAATTACGAGTTTATATTTATTTTATGACATGCAATGCTCAACATCAAATTAGGTAATATTGATTAAAAACTATTAGAATAATAAAACTAATAATAATAACAATAATAATAATAATAATTTACTTACTTGATGAAGCTCATTCAAATGAATAGTTTTGTTGAAGCTCACAAATTTGGGAGATATTTTAACTCCAATCTCAAAGAACTCGAGAATGCATTCATTGACACCTCGACTTCGCCTTGATTTGAGGTATAACATATCTCTCTTAAATTATCAAGACTTTTGAGAGATAGTGACTGGATTTGTGGAAAAGCATTCCAATGTTTAGCACAATCTATGAGATGCTCCAGATTAGGGCATGAATCAACCCTTAGATCTTTCACATATGGAAGTCGGTGATCATGTAATTGACTTATTACACTTTTTAAGTCTTTCACATATCTTATTGCTAGAATTTCACATTTGTTAACTAATTGAGATACCATCAACATGTTCTTGATAGCTTTATAATCTATAGCACTCACTTGCAATATATTTGACTCCAAATATGCAGAGCGCCGAAAATCAGTATTAGGACTGACATAAACCCAAAACTTTTCCAGGTTTTTGAAATCCAATTTTTTCGCTATGATTTCAGTCCCTCTAACTTTTATCTCAACAACCTTCAACTGATGAGACATGTGTTGCAACTCATTAATCACAACTTCATTCATATTCCAAGGAAAATTGTCAATCCAAAAATAAAGCTCTTCTAACTGAGTTAATCTCAATAAGACATTGGGCGAAATAAAGCAAAGATCATTGCATTGCGTCAAATCCAATAATCTTAGAGAGACCAGATTCCCAATTTCCATTGGAAGTTTTTTAATATTTGAGTATGCAAAACTTAGGACTTGCAGGTGTATAAGTTCCTTACCAATTACAGATATATCTCCCACATTACAATGTTCCACTAGCAATGTATGGAGGTGGAGTGAGGCTTGGGATAGACATGGAAATTTTGGAATGCGCATATTTTGCACAGAAAAAACTTGAAGTAAACTCGTAGTTTGGAAGACAAGTTGAGGCCAAAAGATTAGTTCATTGCTTTTTGACCGCATTTGTAGAAGTTGAAGTGTGGAACACTCTAAGCTATTTTCTAGTTCAATCGCAGATGATCCAAGATAAGTGATATTGCATTGATGCCATTCAATTGACCTTCTTCTAGCCTCTTTATATCATCTAGCACCACTAACCGGTTCTTGTTGTTGTGTTTGAAATTCATCCGATATGATAACATCACGTATAATATCATGCATCTTCACACACCCTAAACATTGCTATCCAATAGCAAGAATTTCCTTTTAGATCGCTTACCAACACTTGCACTCGATTTCTTGTTGTCCACGACGCACCAATGCCTTTGAACAATCCCACTCAAGCCCATTGCATGACGCAATAAACTTTCAATAGGAATGTCAAAGTCTTCCGAACAATCCACAAAGCATGAGGAAGGACTTGTGTTCCTTGCTACCCAGAGCATTGAAACTAAGCTCGATGCTCCTGCATACATCCTTTCCAAATCCTAGGTGTTGAGAATTTCTTAACCGCCTTTGAGCATCCTCCCAAACAAACTTTCTTTCATTTTCAAGTGCTTTTCCAATCACACAATTGCCGTGGGCAAGCCTCCACATTCTTTTGCAACTTGTTCGCTATACAATGGATATCGGGTTTATATACAACTTCTCCTGCCATCTCTTGAAATAGATACCAAGCTTCATCCTTTGATAACACGTACACTTGAAAATTCTCTTTGCTTCCCATCTCTAGGCACTTGTTTTTTTCCCGCGATGTGAGTAATATTTTGCAAAGAAAGAATGTCTTTCCGGTGTTCCAGAGAAGGAATTCCAATACGCTCGAAATCAAGAACGTGCCACACGTCATCTAACACAATTAACACCCTCTTATTAGCTTCACTCACCCTCTTTATGTAACTCCATTGCTCTTCCTTGCATGCTTTGTTTGTTGCATTCCATGCCTAAACTCTCAATAATTTGAATTTGTATCCTGGTCGTAATTTAGATCTTGGGATACCCATGCCATCGCAAACTCATCAAATAGATTAGATTTTTCTATGATTTTGATCACTTGTTTCACCATCGTGGTTTTTCCCACTCCACCCATCCCACACGTATGCTAATCATTTTCACCTTATTGTCCTTTAGTTTCTCTATGACCTGTGTTATAATTTCGCTTCTCGACACGAGGCTCTTGATATCTTTTGTGAAGGTAGATCCAAGTGTTGATGGGGCTTTAGGGTAAGATATGGTTGGAAATTTGTTTTCATATTCCTCTTTTAGGCTTGTAATTTCTTGTTTTTTTTCAAGGGCTTGCTTGCCCAATGAGTAATTTAATGCCAAATCTAGACACTTTTTATTCTTATTAACTTCAATTTCAGAGAAGCTTTGTAACTCATTTTCAATATTTGCGACATCAGAGAGCCATTTTTGCAGGTTAGGTACAATTTCATGTCCTTTCCTCGTTTCTATATCTACCCTTGCTTGCAATGCTTGTTTCATCCTTTTCAAGTTTCCTACTTCTTCATTTAAATTGGCTATCAATTTCTTGTGTTGTATTAGATATTTAAAATGCCTCACTGTACCCTCCACAGCTAAATCTCCAAGTTTTATCACTGCTTCTTTTGCCAATTCAGTAAGACAATCCATTCTCTAATTTGTAAATGAAAAGTATTAGACAATTACTAACCAGAGCTAACAAAATATGTGTGTGCGCATGTGCGCGCCTACACGCGTAATACGTCAAGATAAGAATGAATAGGTTGTAAATAGGATATTAAGTAAAGAGAAACAATTATCTAAACTAACTTAAATTGTTTAATAGTATGAATTTTTGAGTTCATACATGGGTTAATCCATTCTACAAACTAGCATATGGAACTAATTTTATAGTTTTATGCTAAATATTTGTTATCCCAAAATATATTTAAGTAATTTCAAATTTTTATATTTAATCTTAAAAGATTTACCCCAATTGAACTAGTGAAATGGAAAATAAGGATCTTTGTTGGTTCAAAAACCATTTTTAGAACATTAGTGTAAAAATATCTGTCAAAAAGACCAATATTATTATTTTGTTTGATGAAATTTTTTTATCATAAACAAACATATATTATTTTAAAATCATTCGAATATACTTTTTCATTACTAGCGGAAAAACGACCTCTACCGCGTCCTTTCTTTCCCCCTCTTTACTATGTTTTACTATGTACTTATCTAAATACATCGTAAAATACATCGATTTTGGTGTTTTGTTTTTTTGTCAAGAGATATTGAATTTCATTAAAATTCTTAAAACAAAACTTAAATAAAAATTATTTGGATTATTTTTGACCCAACTTACTAAATTTTTTGGAGCTCAGTGGAATAGGAAATAGGTGCTCATTATGAGCCTCACTTTTATAAAAAATAAACATGAAATTTTGCAGTTAATGCATTAGAAAATTGATAAAGAAAAAGACTCTTTTATTCTTTATTAATAGATTAATAATTCTTAAAAAAATAACCATGTTGGAGTGAATGAAAAAACGTGACATTAGACAAAAAGTAGATGACATTTTTTTGCAAACTTCCAATCAACAAATAAAAACTACTTGAAAATAAAATAAATTATTTAAAAACGTATACATTAGTTTCAAAATACTTAGTTTTTCATAACAAAAAATAAAGAAAGGAAAATAAGTGGAAAGTTTAAGCCAACTTTTTCATTAAACTTGACTTTAAAACAAATAAAATAGGAGCTGATATTTGTTCAATTATAAAATACTTTCATATTCTTCATTTTTAAAGAATTGATCAGCCACATCTACAAATATTTTCTATCTGTGCATTGTTTCTAAGAAGAAAAATGCTAGTAATATACTCTTTATCACACTTTTATTAATACGTGGAATTAATATAATTTGGTTGCACCTTTGTGGAAAAATGAAAAATATATCTTAATATTAATCCCTAAAAGAACTTCTAAAAATGTGATACAGAGAGTGTGAGCGTAGTATTTATCGCCTAAAATATGGGTACAAGTCAATGATTATTTCACATGCATATGATAAAGCGAACTAAAGAAAAAGGTTAAGCCTTTTAATCAAATAAGTTAAAAGGCAAGAAAAAATGCTAACAAACAACATAAAGAAAAATAAACTAGCAAGAATGTTTGGAAATACTTACTTGAATGAGCAGAGATCCTTAAAGCAAATTGAAGGAATTAAACTTGGCTTAAGAAACAGAATGTATTTAATATAACAATGAATGAAGCAATTGAGGTGAAGAGTTGATTAGAAAATGGTGATTATATATAGAAAAAGGTTTTTGATTTTAGTTAGTTCCTCATCCAACCCGTGAAGCAACTTATGGCCAAAGAAAGAATTTAACCTTATGAAGAAAGGAATTTGTACTATGCAATCTCATGATCATTTAAAACCCAACACATGCACTCAACGATGAGATTCTCAAGGAATTTGAATAATTTTATAATAATAAATTAGTATGATCATTAGAATGATTTTAAACTGGAAATTACACGTAAGTATTTTTGAATGATAATTTATTATAATTATAATAAACTATAATGATTTTAAATTGGAATTCAAACGTATGTATTTTTGAATGATTTTTTAATAATAATTATAATAAATTAAGCATAAACAGTGGATATTATGAACATGAATGCATCGCAATAATAGTAATAGGCTTATTTTGCAGTCAAGAAAAGAATTCAAAACAATGAAAGATAGTCAAACTTAGAGATTCTCTAAGTTTTAACCATTATAAACGAAGTATGCATAAGTAAAGAAAAGAATGCAATTCTTTTCCTAGGATGGGAATTGGGCCCAACACCCGAAAAAGGTTTTGATTCTAGTTAGTTCCTCATCCAACCCATGAAGCAACTTATGGCCAAAGAAAGAATTTGAACTTATGAAGAAAGGAATTTGTTCTATGCAATCTCATGATCATACAAAACCCAACACACTCAACAATGAGATTCTCAAACTTGCATGTTTTTACAAATACAATACGTATGTATTTTTGAATGATTTTTTAAAAATAATTATAATAAATTAAGCATAAACAAAGGATATTATAAACATGAATGCATCGCAATAATAGTAATGTACTTTATTTTGCAAAACCAAGAAAAGAATTCAAAACAATGAAAGATAGTCAAGATTCTCTAAGTTTTAACCATTATAAATGATGTATGCATAAGTAAAGAATTCTTTTCCTAGGGATGGGAATTGGGCCCAACACCCGGAGAAAAAAATAGGTCACTGCTTTTCCTACACTTCTCCCTACTCAGCGCACACACCCAAACCTAAAATATTCCAAAACTACCCTCACGTGGAACACGTGGAAACCTTCCTACGCAATGTTTTTGATGGGTACAGTCGGGGAACCCCAAACTCATTCGGCTAACAAGCACCGAACAAGTTTGGCTACAAATCACCGAACCATTAAACTCCAAAGACGCGCCACATCGTTATTTTCTTGAGGTCGAATAGAATGGTGTTAATTTGGGGTATTGTTCGCTAGGTTGTGTCTCAACTCGTTCTACACTATTAACCGAACCATCTAATTTTCACATAATAGGTGTGTGTGAAAAAATATAAGTCGGGTCTTGGTGTCCAAACAAATTCGCTGTTCGTGTCCGAACCTTTGTAAATTTTAGAAAGAAAAAATACGGAGCGCTAATTTCACTAATGGCCTTTTGATCATTTCGCAGGAGTAGGGAGGGGTGTGGAAAAAGCAATGACCAAAATATATCAATAACGAACAAGGTAAAAACTTACATTATTGGGCTTGGACTAGTGCCTAACCCGCCACGCAATGTCCATAAGTTAAAGTTAGGCCATTGCTTTTCCTACACCCTCAAGTACCTCAAAATTTAGACAAGACATTAAATGAAGCTTTAAATGGGGTTGACTTCACATTTAATATTGTTCTCAGGCCATAGGTCAATATTCGAGTCAATGCACCATGAATTCGACAGAAAGGTATACAAGTGCAAGGAGTGCAAGTAAGCTTCGATGCTTAGCTCTCAAAGCTATGAAGCAAGTAATGCAAGAAACCTTCGACAAGAGAAGACCCAACACTTCGACAGAGCTGGGCTCAACACTTCGTCAAGCGGTTGACAACGGGTTAGTCGAAAGTGCAGAGCAGCAGAAGCAGTGGCTACATTACTCCCGTAGTTTTAGGAGGCAAGCATTTTTTTCCCCACGATTGTTCCTACGAGTATAAATACCCCTTTGTAATAGAAAATCGGGGTCACCACATTTTACAAGAACTCTGAGAAACTCAACTTCCAAGCCAAAGCGAAACACGAGTGAAACAGATACTTTGTACGTGTTGGTGAACCATTTTTCTTTCTTCATTTAATGCAAATTTTTACTTCCTTTTACCTTCGTTGCATTTATCGCTTTTATTTTACTTTCAATCCGCTTTCTCTCTACTATTTATCGTTTTTACGCACGTGAAAAGCACAAAACTCAATGGCAATCGCCAATGAGATTTTCTAGTTTGATCTCACAAATCTCGATATTGAAAACAAGTGATTGTTTGCTAAAAACACCAAAGAAACAAATTGGCACGCCCAAAGGGGGGACCTTTGCCATTAACTTTGTGTTGTTTCTATAAGTGTGTGTATTTGTATGCACTTGAGGAGTGGTAGAATGGTACGTACCAATTCTAACAATGCCTCTAGTTCTAACCCTGTGGTATCACAAGGGCAAGGAACAACCATAGATTCTGCAAGTGCTAGTGTTGCAGGGACAATTGTAACACCCTAGTATTTCTAATTAATAGAAATACCAAAACATACAAATTAGCTTACATCAGAGTATAAATTTCCTTGCTTAGATTTACAATCCTTACAAGAATAACAGAAAACCAATAAATAACTTAAACAAATTTAAGTTATAAACTGATACAAAAATAACAAGGAAAACCTAAAGACAGAAGGAAGACTAAATCTTTAATCTTCTATTCTAGCACGCCATCTACTCGTGCCATACGACCTTCTTCTTTCCCCGCTTATCCAAAACAACAACATATGATAGGGTGAGATAACATATCTCAAAGTGAGTCTTACCGCACCCCCTTACCTATCACTCTGGTCCCATTTATAAAAACATTTATTTACTTCGTGGTTTAACTAATAAACCACACACATAATCAATTGCACACACAAGCATAACCATCAATCGCACACACACAAGCTAATCACCGATCGCATACACAATGCAAATCCTTGAATTCATAGCATAACACCGACTGCATACACAATGCTAACCCCTATGAACCCCATTTCCAACACATGGAAATTATTTTATGGGGCCTAGGTTAGGGGCATATGACCTCCCGCCTAGTATGCTAATACAACAGTGGTCGCCACCCCGACTTCGATATAATTTTTATATCACACCCACATAGGGTCATTTACACATACACGATATAACTCATATACCAACATAACTCAATACATAATATGTTGCAATAACATATTATTACACACACACGCTCCCGAAAAGCCGCCCAGCTTAATATTCAAGTTAGAAAACATTTGGTTCCCACACGCATTTACATTTTCCTTTTTCAAATAATCATAATATTAATCGTTATTTCAAAACCATTCTAGATTTGTATCGTAATTTCTAACTAAAATTCTACAGAGTTTCCTCTCAGAATACTGGACATTCCAAATAATATAATTTACTCAGAAAAACCACCCGCATATATATTCCAGCTTCAACATATATTCCAATAATTCACCACATATCAACATATGTAATGACAATTTAACCAAAAACGAACCTTCCCGAAAACGATTTTTTTGACTCAAAAATTAACGAAACCCGACTTTTTCAAAACTCTTCAACCGAACCTTCAAAATCATATGGTTTCTTTTTCAATTTCCACTACGTGTAATTTTCGTAAAATACCGCTTTGACTCAAAATTTACGAGACTCGAATTTCAAATTATTCAAACATAACACGAAAACAATATTTGAAATTCCCTAACGTGAGTAAA
Source organism: Oxytropis ochrocephala (assembly GCA_020916435.1). NCBI lineage: Eukaryota > Viridiplantae > Streptophyta > Magnoliopsida > Fabales > Fabaceae > Oxytropis > Oxytropis ochrocephala. The sequence continues at coordinate 92,780,756 of CM037091.1, forward strand.
ACTCACCTCGAGTGATGAAAATCATACAATACCGGCTTGGCGAAATCCCACCGCTCGAACACCACTTAACACACTTCGGATCCGCTCCAAAAACTCTCTGACAGCCCCATCAACCGAAGCTCCCAAAATCACCCCCAAACCGAAACCCAACCTTCCAACTCGTGGCTTGAGCTTCCTTCCTCAAAACTGAGCTTCCATTTCGCTCAAATCTCCATTTTGAGCTTCAAAACCCATTAATGGTAACTTGAGTTAGAGAAGAGATTAGGTGTGAAAGTGGTACCAATAGATAGAGGACGAAAAATGGAAGAAGATGAGACGAAAATCACTTACAACCGCTGAGTATTCATGAGAGTTCCAATTTTTCCTCTTCTCTCCCTCACGCCATTCTCCTCTCCGTTTCTCCTCTGTTTCACGCTGCCCATTTTTTCTTTCTTTCTGTTTCCACTTTTTCTCTTTTATATTATTTTATCCATTTCTTAATTCCTTCCTTCCTTATCTCTCTCTCTCTCTGCCACATTTTCTTCTCTTTCTTAATTCTTTCTTATTTTATCACAAGTGTGGAATGAGAGAGTATTTTGGATACTTTTTGTGTCTCTGAGATCATTTAACTAAGTCGATAAATCCTAAAATACCCTTTAGAGTACTAATTTCCACTCGCTTTATGCATTTAAATTATTGTCTCCTAAAATATAAATTGTTTTCACACAACCTCATATCCGTGACTTGATTTATTACCTATTCGAGTAATAAATCACTCGCTAATTTCTTAATTTGAAATTAACGAAATTAGTGGATGTTACAAATACCCCAACTTGAAAAATTTTGTCCTCAAAATTTGACAAACATACCTCAAGAGTATATATATACGATATCTAGTCCGCATATCGCCCTCCAATTCCCAAATAGCTTCCTCGAACCAAAAACGACATAAACTCCTCAAGCAATTGTAATTGTTCTCGTCCAAGCATTTTCTCTTCAGACCTAAGATATGACTTGATTGGCCGAAATGACGAATTAGTCAAAGATCGATCGCTTCTAACTCCACAGCTTGATCGGGATTAGAAGATCTTTCCTCAATTAGGATACAAGAAACACTTCATTTAAATTGAACAATGCCCAAGATAAAACTATACAACACTCCACTAGCACAATACACTCGAGAACTGAGTTCTTCGCGCAATACTCTACCAGAATAATGGTTGATGTAACTCTTACAATACAGATCATCGATCCAACTCTCGTGGTCTACTCCTTTTGTCAACATAACTCTTTTTGTCGACTCGTAGCTATCTTCGCTCTCAATGCATACACCTTAGTTATCCATTTCAAATCATGAGTTGGAGAAATCCTTTCCATGAGGCTTCTCTTGCGTGAATACATAAACCGCTACTTGTTGATTCAAAGATCAAACACATACTAAACCCTTCCCAAAGCGTAACCAGTAGATGTAAGAAAAAAAACTCAGGGACGGATTTAGAAGAATAAGGATCAAAGCGTAAGTCAATCCTCTTACTATTCTAGAAATATTCCTCACATCGAATCCCACTCAACCGCCGACCTTTACAAGTTAACCGAATGAGTGGAATAACTATCGTGAGAATCTTCCGATACCCTACTATACAAACCAATTAGTTTCCCATCCTCTTGTACCCAACCAACACTTTAACCATCGCACCACTTACTTCACATCGACACGGTTGCTCCAAATCCAATACAACTTTTTCTTTTACAAGGCTCTCATCACTACACCCGATCGGGATACCACATGTTCCCAAAATTTCACTACCGACACTCATAATTCATACTTCTAGGGTTTAGCCTATCACTTCTCCTCCGAGAGTATATTCAAACAACGCGAGATGTAAATCATATTCTATAGTAGTCTTAATGTATACTAAGATGTTATCAATGAAAATTCAACAACTAGTCTAAGTACGGTAAAACCTCTACCATGCAATCCATGAATACCGTAGGAGAATTAGTTAGGCCAAGGGCATCACTACTCCTTGTAATGTCCATATCTAGTATGGAAAGTCAGTCTTCTAATAACTAAAGCTCTAACATTTAATTAAAAGTAACCCGACCTTAGACTAATCTTTGAAGACATCACCGCACTCAAGCCGATTACTCAAATCATCTATACTTGGCAAAGATACTTATTCCTAATAGTAACTTAGTCCATCCAAGTAAGCCATACCCGATCTCCTCGCTCCCATCTTTCCTTTCAACAAGTCACCCTAACACCCCAACTTGTATTAAACTGTAGGCATCACGCTCCGATTTTACGGGATACTCAGACTATTAGAACTTCTGGTTAAACTCATTACCACCGAAGTTCATGACTATCTCACAAATGGGTAAAGGTTTTGTAAAAGTTTTCTTGAAAACGCTTTGAATATAAAATAATTTTCTCACTTACCCATAGGTGTTGGTTTCTTCGCTAACCCGAACTACTAATAAGACATATTCACCCTCGTGACTCATTCTTCAAAACTCAATTCCAAAATCCAAATAATCTTTCTAAACCCATAAGTCGATGACTACTCTAGAACCAACCATTCCTCGATCGAATCTATTATTCATTCACTTAGATTCCAACAATAATAGTGATACAAGGATGTACCTATCACAAATATCAAAATATTCTTTAGATTAGGATCATAATAATATTATACAAATGTTACTAACTCAAGAATTATTAATGGTAGTAACTAATAACGATAAGAGTTGATAATGTAGCTTATGAACCGAAAATCTCGTGCATTGAAGATGGATTACGATCAAAGCCTTTTGACTTTGTTTCATTGAATAAAGACGAATGAGAGTTGAACCCGCTACCTTCCATGCAAAGCAACATTTCTTGACTCGATTTCTTTTGAATTGAACCTATAATTCAGCTTACTTAAGCACAAGAGAACCTAACAACATAGATCTCTCGTTTGATACATAACAGCTTTCCTAGCTAAGCAGAACTTACTAGAAAATTTTGAACTTTGTTCTATACTACGATACAGTGACTACTCTAGGTGGAAGGTTCATACTTGGATTAATCACAGAGTTGAGCTAGTTGTAGCATCAGAGAAATGAACAAAATAAAAGTATTCTTTCACTAATCAAACGGCACAAGATAATGCATCCGCGCTGATTCTCGAGAACAATTCTCACTATTTTACGATTCCTTTGATCCTACCCTCTCCGAACTTCACAACATCCAAACATAACCATAACTCCTAGAGTATCCATTAGATAAGGAATGTGTTTTGCCTAACAAGGAATCAGATATTTAACACTTAGTTGATTCGATCTTCCGATAGGACTTCCAATACTTTAAGTAATTGAAAGTTCTACCCATGTAGTACACTAGTGAAATGCCTCATTGTCATTAGCTTTTGAAAACTTTCCCGATTGTTGAAAGGCTATGACTACTATTAACCATTTCCATGAAATAGATCCTTTTGAAAAGTTCAATGATCATCATTATAAACCGGTGTTTAGGTATCTAATCTTACCGCCTTGAAGTCCTCTTTCAACTTCCCAAGCCTCTAATGGGTTTATGTTCTACAACCGCTTCAAGATTTAACAACTTAGGTAAGGCAGAAGTACTTTTCAGAATACCACTGAACAATTGATTCACAACCTACTCCGATGTGTAGACATTTTCGTTAGCTTTCCAACGCATCACTAACATAAAAATCTGAGTTCCGTATTAGAAGTTATGAGTAAAACAAGTCGGAGAACTGACGAAAATTTCTCACATACCGAGACCGGCTTGCTCATACTATATCCCCAATCACTTGAATATATTTTCCTCACATGTGACATCTCATTTACCTTATCATAGTCATTTCTTAGAATCACATAATACCCATTGCATAACTTGATTGGAAACAAGTTTTCGTGAATAGATTAAAAAGATATTCCTCAAGTTCCTCTTCCGAAAGTTTAACATTAGAATTCCATATAGGTACCGGCTTTTCAATCCAAGAATCACTCTTTCCAAATATTACCGTAACGGGAATTATTTGAAACCCAAAGACATGTTACCATCAAAATCACCTATTGATCTTATCTTGATTAGGACTTAGTTCGAAACCGTAATCAAAACTAATTCGATCCGCATTGGGTTCTCGTAGTCAATTCCGAGATTGCACTACAACTTACTAGATCGACTTCATAGCATTTCGCAGCAGATGGCTTTAAGGAAAAAGGAACCTTATCAATACTGCAGCTATCCGCAGGGAACCTCTAACCGCAATCTAAGTCGGGTTTATTCTATCCATAAAGTAAGGTTATATATAGGATAATATTTCCATAATCGCTAGATCGACTAATCAACGGCCGTGACCTCTGTGCATCAATTAATCTTAACAGTCTTGCAATATCGTTATTATTATCGCTCAAGGCTTTTCTTAATTGTAGTTCCTCGCAGAACCTACGATAGCTTCCACGGCAATTTTTGCAATTGCACTGGTTCATCGATTGAACATTCGCCCACCGCTTCTCGAACCAACTAGGTCCGCCCATCGCTTTGCTTCGAACACCAACTATAGCCATTTGCTTTCGCCAAGCGTGCTCGATAAACCGAGAAGGCCGTAATTCCTATGGTGTAGGGTTTGGACAATTTCGGGCCGAGGCAACTAATCGTCATCATTCTCAAGAACTCACATGAAACATTGAGTGGATCCTCGACTCAATACTTCACATAATATACCGAAAGGTTCTCGACATTTAATTGTCTAAGTCCCTAGCCGACTTAATCTAACCTCTTGACCATACGGCCTCTCTAGGTCCGACTAGGTCGAACCGCCTGATACCAAAATGTAACACCCTAGTATTTCTAATTAATAGAAATACCAAAACATACAAATTAGCTTACATCGTAGTATAAATTTCCTTGCTTAGATTTACAATCCTTACAAGAATAACAGAAAACCAATAAATAACTTAAACAAATTTAAGTTATAAATCGATACAAAAAACAACAAGGAAAACCTAAAGACGTATGGAAGACTAAATCTTTAATCTTCTATTCTAGCACGCCATCTACTCGTGCATACGACCTTCTTCTTTCCCCGCTTATCCGAAAACAACAACATATGATAGGGTGAGATAACATATCTCAAAGTGAGTCTTACCGCACCCTTACCTATCACTCGGTCCATTTATAAAAACATTTATTTACTTCGTGGTTTAACTAATAAACCACACACATAATCAATTGCACACACAAGCATAACCATCAATCGCACACACACAAGTGCTAATCACCGATCGCATACACAATGCAAATCCTGAATTCATAGCATAACACCGACTGCATACACAATGCTAACCCCTGGTGAACCCCATTTCCAACACATGGAAATTATTTTATGGGGCCTAGGTTAGGGGCATATGACCTCCCCGCCTAGTATGCTAATACAACAGGTCGCACCCCGACTTCGATATAATTTTTATATCACACCCACATAGGGCCATTTACACATACACGATATAACTCATATACCAACATAACTCAATACATAATATGTTGCAATAACATATTATTACACACACACGCCTCCCGAAAAGCCGCCCAGCTTAATATTCAAGTTAGAAAACATTTGGTTCCTACACGCATTTCTACATTTTCCTGGTTTTTCAAATAATCATAATATTAATCGTTATTTCAAAACCATTCTAGATTTGTATCGTAATTTCTAACGAAAATTCTACAGAGTTTCCTCAGAATACTGACATTCCGAAATAATATAATTTACTCAGAAACTAGTCCGCATATATATTCCAGCTTCAACATATATTCCAATAATTCACCCACATATCAACATATGTAATGACAATTTAACCAAAAACGTAACCTTTCCGAAAACGATTTTTTTGACTCAAAAATTAACGAAACCCAACTTTTTCAAAACTCTTCAACCGAACCTTCAAAATCATATGGTTTCTTTTTCAATTTCCACTACGTAATTTTCGTAAAATACCGCTTTGACTCGAAAATTTACGAGACTCGAATTTCAAATTATTCAAACATAACACGAAAACAATATTTGAAATTCCCTAACGTGAGTAAAACTCACCTCGAGTGATGAAAATCATACAATACCGGCTTGGCGAAATCCCACCGCCGAACACCACGAACACACTTCGATCCGCTCCAAAAACTCTGACAGCCCCATCAACCGAAGCTCCCAAAATCACCCCCAAACCGAAACCCAACCTTCCAACTCGTGCTTGAGCTTCCTTCCTCAAAACCGAAGCTTCCATTTCGCTCAAATCTCCATTTTGAGCTTCAAAACCCATTAATGGTAACTTGAGTTAGAGAAGAGATTAGGGTGTGAAAGTGGTACCAATAGATAGAGGACGAAAAATGGAAGAAGATGAGACGAAAATCACTTACAACCGCTGAGTATTCATGAGAGTTCCAATTTTTCCTCTTCTCTCCTCACGCCATTCTCCTCTCCGCTTTCTCCTCTGCTTCACGCTGCTCCATTTTTCTTTCTTTCTGTTTCCACTTTTTCTCTTTTATATTATTTTATCCATTTCTTAATTCCTTCCTTCCTTATCTCTCTCTCTCTCTCTCTCTACATTTTCTTCTCTTTCTTAATTCTTTCTTATTTTATCACAAGTGTGGAATGAGAGAGTATTTTGGATACTTTTTGTGTCTCTGAGATCATTTAACTAAGTCGATAAATCCTAAAATACCCTTAGAGTACTAATTTCCACTCGCTTTATGCATTTAAATTATTGTCTCCTAAGCAATTATAAATTGTTTTCGCCACAACCTCATATCCGTGACTTGATTTATTACCTATTCGAGTAATAAATCACTCGTTAATTTCTTAATTTGAAATTAACGAAATTAGGGATGTTACAACAATGGCCCCAAAGAATATCAATAACCGCTCCTACGATGTCGATGACCAATGTCAGGGTCGATTACGCCTATGTCTTTTGCCACAAAGTATAGGACTTCCTTCTAGTCCTTATATGGCAACAGGAACAGCTTTAGAGACACGCTTCCGCAACATGAGTCTACCACCATATCCTTTTGTGTATATGGCATGCCTACCGAATGCCACACGTGTCGACCTTTTCCCCTCTCATGTGTCTTCCGAAGCACGCTGGTCGAAACCCTATCAGATTAACCAATGCGCCCTTGTTGGCATTGAGACAAAGTAGTAGACGAGCAATCATGATATGGTTAATATGCTCACCCAACAAATTGGTACTGCTTTCAATCCGCTGATTCGTAATACCAATACAAGTTACCGATGTTAGCAAACCAAATGGGTAGGATAGCGATTTCTTTGGGGCTCCTACGGAAATAATAGGCAAGTACCCAATTGTGGGAATAATGCGCCTAATACCCCACAGAGATCGCCACTATCGGCCCAAGCGGCTGTAGGCGTAACAACAGGTACGGGAAACCATGTCCCCGGCGTAGTTATGGTAAATCAAACCAAAACGCTGATGAAGTTGTTCGACAAGTGCAACGAAATAACGCTTGCGCCAAGTCCCATTGAAAACTAGACTTAATTTTCTTCGCTTAGGCTCAAGTCCCATGCCATTTGGTTAAATATTGGTCATTTTAGAGGTGTGATAACTGGAGGACAAAATCTATCCTGCTTAAGAACCAATCAATTTGTTTTGTAAAACTATACTAAATGGCACCTCATTTTGAAAAACAAGAATCTTAGTCGGAAATTAGACTTAAAACTCTTCATTTTTCACACAAGAATGACCTTATTTTATTGAGTATTGAGGAGAAAATTTATTTACAAGTTTCACTTTTGTAGCAAGAATTCATTTTGAACAACACCGTATTTTAGTCATAACTCTTTGAGTACTCGCCATATCGCTTTTAGGACTTGAACCATTAGAAAATAGACAAAATATCTGTATAAAATAGGCAATCGGTTTGAATGGTTTTGGCTAGAAATTGAATAAGTCATGCTCTTTCCAAAATTACTTACAGACGCTGGTCCAAAATAGATTCGGATGGGTAGAGCTTGCATTGTGTCTTCCGCTATTCGTATCGCTCACACTCCGGTGAGTTCTACTCCGCTTAGGTTTTTAATTTCTGTGTGAATGTGGTTGCAAGTCTCTGATTAAGTGAGATTTTGTGTTCATTTCAACATTTGAGTCCATAAAACCATAATTGTGAAGTTGTGTGTGTTGTTGCGTTTCAAACGAATGAGAAATGAATATTATGTGATTTGTTGATTGATGCTAAATGGTTGAATGATATCATGTGAATGTTCCTAAGTTAAGTGAATTGATATAAGTGATGTTATCGAATGATAAATGTTTAGGCACAACGAGTGAGAAAAATATTACGACATGTTAATGAAATGGACTTTGAGTTCATTCGAAAGTTAATGTTAATTTAAGGGTGGTTGTGAAAAAATAACATTAAATATGGGTAGATTAATTGAGATTTGCTTATATTTGAGTCCAGCAAAACAATATGGGTACACTTTTTTGCCTATAAATATGGGTAGATTATTGGTATTTGACATATGGATCAAATTTTCAACTCGCATTAATATATGTCAAATTTATCGACTTTATTATATGTATGGAAAGTTGTCACGCCTTAGAAACACCAATGTGATAGAACACTTTTCATATGTACATTTATTTAAAAATATTTTTCTTTTTACAAAATACATAAAATCCAAGGCCATAATATAAAAGGCAAGCAAAAATGCTAACAAAAACATGACAAAGAGTTAGGATCTTCTCCATTTCTCAAAAGAAATGGATGATTCCATTTGGATGGATCCTAAACCCTAAAACAACCTAATTCTTATTGAATAGTCTTAAATACCCAAACACAACCTACCATATATCACTTAAATGTTGAGAAGTTTGAAATTACAAATAATGCTCTAATTGAAATTACAAATATAGTTGATTAGATGTATCAAAGCGAAAGTGGCATGTGACTTCTCGCTTACGGTGTCTTGTCATTGGGCATTGTTTCGTGCAATAAATGCAATGTGGACAACATTATTGTGATGAAATGATCAAAATACCCTCAATTGAAGCTAACATTCAACCTCCAAATTGCTTTTAAATGAAAACTTGATGGACGGGATATAAAACCTATGTATCCTTATAAAAATTGGCTAGTATTCGAAGCTTCCTACTCCTGGACATATTTGATAAACTAATAGTTTAATGCCACATTAATATTCTGATTCAAAACAACAAGAAACCCTTTATTTTTCACAATATGACAACAATATTTCAAAAGCTTGGCTAATATGTCCTATACCTATTAAATCGTCCCTAAATTATATATTTTGAGTAGATAAAATGAAATATGAAAACTAAATTTCTATAAACTAAAGAAAATATCTAACTTGTCAAAAGCAATCGAATCCCATACCTTTGACTACAATAATAAACCACAAATGATTCAAACAATATATGGATGTTTAATTGAGTATGACACTAAAATAACTAAGAAAACTATGAAAGAAGAGCTAAAGAAACCCACACACACACACACACACACACACACACACACACACACACACACACACACACACACACACACACACACACACACACACACACACACACACACACACACACACACACACACACACACACACACACACACACACACACACACACACACACACACACACACACACACACACACACACACACACACACACACACACACACACACACACACACACACACACACACACACACACACACACACACACACACACACACACACACACACACACACACACACACACACACACACACACACACACACACACACACACACACACACACACACACACACACACACACACACACATAAACTCTCACATGATGCACGGGTTTATATGTTAAAAATATAATTTAAATACACTTTATTAGAAAGGAAAAAAATAACAATTCTCATACAATTTATTAGATATTAATTTTCAAACATACATAGAGAAAATGAAAATCAATTTAATAGAATTTAGTTTAGTATTATATGATGAAGATGAATATCATAAGGACTATAAATAGTGTAATAATATTGTACTTTTTTTTTTTTGAAGAAAAATATTGTACTTTATAAAGATTTATCATCCACTATATATATTTAATGTATAATTATGTCTCTCCTAATAAAATTTAGTATCGAATTTATTAGATATACTCCACTAATTGAATTTATTTTGCAATGATGCATTAATTGAGAGAAAAAAATTAAAACAAATTAATGTGTAATGATAAATGAATTGAGAAATGGAAAACTAAATTGTGTCGTATATGTTATTTATATATATATATATATATATATATATATATATATATATATATATATATATATATATATATATATATATATATATATATATAATTGTTATAATGTATCATCAATAAAAAAACTTCTACAATATCTCTTATTCTATCATCTATGCCATCAACATATTATCTTTATGTCGCTGCCTATATAAAGCAAATAGTAGATACTCTAACATTTTAATTCATAGTGAAATAGTAGATTGAATCTTAAACTAACTCAAAAGAACAAACTTCATTCAAATTTAGGCGAAAAATAAAAGATAGGAGGAGAACCAACAAACTATTTGAACAATCTATAAACTAATACCATAGAAAATATGATTTTCATGTATCCTCAAAGGAGTTTACAATATTTTATACATATTTTGTAGTACCAAACTTCTTTTGCAGAACATATACATCATGTTCATTCTCATTTACAAAAATATAATGAGGTATTGGTAAGTGTCATTTCCTATGAGAGATATTTTTTATCAAAAATTGTAAAGGCTATCTTAGATATCTCGCATCAATTTTTCATCTCTCTAAATTTTTCATGCAACATGAAAAATTAATTTAAATTGTAGAAGCTAAAAGCAATTCAATTATAGAGTGACATTTTAACTTTCTTTTATGTGAGCTATCATTTGATAATTATGGTGAATTCCAAAAGCCACAACTACATAAATTTTGAGCTTCTAATTTTTTTTTTTTTTACAAATAACCAATTGAGAAAGATTTATAGAGGCAACTTTTAAGCTTCTTAATAATTAGGAAATTAAAGAGCACTCTAGAGGACCACTTAATGATTAATAAAAAAGTAAAAAGATCTTTAGTATATTTATTTATGCATTTTTTGGTTACTAAAAAAGAATAATATTAATAAAAAAATAATTATACATTAATAACTAAAATTAAAGTTTTGTTTAGCTAAATTTTTAAACATATATATACATATATAAAAAAATTGAAGCAAAAATATATACATATATAAATAAAATAATTAAAACAAATTTAGATTTATTTTATAATAACTAAATTAAGAAATTATGACATCAATTGAGAATGAATAATAATTAATAGGTTGATATGGATTTTTTTTTCTTCTTAGCGTTAGAGTTACGCAGTGTTACTAATCGGGAAAAGGCAGATACATGCATATTGTAATTATTTAAATTCATCTAAGCTTTTTAAATAGTAAATATTTTTATTCAACTATTTAAATTTTTACCAATTTTAACGGTAATGTAGACATATGTAAGCTATTTGGACAACCTCAACTAAGTTACATCAATATCATTCTTATGTTTTTTTTTGACGCAATATCATTCTTATGTTACTATTACAACAACCACATCACATGAATGAAAACCTCAAAATATTCAATTTTCCACTTTTTTCCCATCTTTTTTATAGCATCCAAATAGACCACAATCATCAACAACCACATTACAATTTTATTCATGGTTTCATATCATTGGTTTGTTCTCCTTTGATTGAACGCCTCCAACATCTAATTTCCCACAATGTCAAATGAAACTTCAAGCTATTACATGTGATGGCTTTAATCGCTTGAGCAATCTTCCACATTCCTCAATGTCAAGAATGATGTTTTTGTTTGTTTACAATACTTATTTTATAGTAGCATTTCATCATTTGCTAGAGGTGACTGAAAAGTCAATTAATCAAAAAGTAAGTATGTCAAAAAAAAAGTAGTAAACGATCCAAATGAACTATAATTCTTTTTTTTGGTCAACAAATGAACTATAATTCTAAATTATCAAAATAACTTGTAAGATAGAAAAGTGTAGCTCTAATTCTTCCCCACCTCGTAATCAAAAAAACTTACCACCTAATTAGAATATTTGAACGACTCAAGAGCAAATTTGTTTTCAACCTCAGAAATTATTAGGAAAGTTCACAAAGACCTTCCGCATGAGATGTAATATCCTAGTTATACACAAACTAAACTAAAAAGACTCGACCGTGAAATACTTTAAAGATGTTTGTTTATTAAACAAAATGTTATTACAATTCTATGCAAAATTAGAAATATATTCAGACATAAAAGTGGATAAAATGTGGGGAAGAATTAGAGCTACACTTTTTAAAGTTGCTTATGACTCGATAACAGAGTGAAAATAATGAAAGAGTAGAATAAGTTAAACTTATAAATCATTCAACATAAGCAAATCATTCAAACCTATAGACCATCCAATTTCTCATGAGCTATAAAAAGAACATATGTTTAAAAAATAAGATTAAAATTAAACATATGATTCTTGGATGGCCAATGCTGTACAAAGCATGGTTGACTCAATTATAAGTGATCCAATTTTAACTCTCGCGCTTTGATTACCTCTCAAATTGTCAAGAACATAAAACTTTCTATTTCTTCTCCGCATTTTTTCCTCGTGAATCTCACTCCTTTCTTCTACTCAAATGTAAATTTTGTTTTTCATTCTAAATGTTTCACCAAAAGCTCTCCACTCACAATCCAAAGTTGTCTTCTTTAAATAGTAATTTATTGTATAACGGACTAAAACTTTACCTCTTCCACTTATTTTCTCCTAATTCATGAGTTTATTGTCAATTAAAGAAAAATTTAATATTATATGTGAAAACTTTTTAATACATAACCGTAAAAAAGCTTGTATTCTTAACTTTTAAAATACCAAACCATAATAACAATAAAGATTTCTTTTCATTGTGTAATGGATAAATTATTATTAATTAGCTCCTATTAGCCAGCCATCCATAACCGTAGGCTTGATAAAAAAAATTTGTAACCAATTATTTATATGACCTGTCATCTAATGCACTATCCAATTTTTAAAAATAAAAATAAAAATCTTTGAAAAGCCTAACATTAGAATTAAAGAATAATAATATTAATGTCTAATACTAAAATGCTTTTATGTTTTCTAAAGAGTTGAAAAAAAGTGGAAATCATTTATCTATAAGTTAATTTACTATTTATATAATATATTATAAATTGTTTATATATAATTTAATGTATCAATTAACTAATTTTTATAACAAATGTTTCAGTTAAATCACAGAACTAATTGAAGGTCATTCATTTATGCTTGTAATATAGAGAGTTCATTTTATTAAAGCTTAGTACATTTGTCATTTAAGTAGCTAAATTTCTTGTCAAATAATGACGAAAATGAGGAAAATTAGAGTGGATAAATAATTTGTGAGAAGTAAAAGTTAATATGTTGGAATTTATTAGTAGTAGTGGGTTGGACACAAAGGTAGAAGTTAATAAATAATAAAAGGGAAGTGTTAAAAAGACAAATATAAAAGCAAAACTCAAGGATTATTATGGAGGCTCTATTGAGATATATATATATATATATATATATATATATATATATATATATATATATATATATATATATATATATATATATATATATATATATATATATATATAAATTTATTCACATGCTATAATGGTACAAAGCAGAGACAGTAAAATGATGGAAAAACTTTATTTTCATTATTAAACCACTTACCGCATTGAAAGAGCACATCTACTTGACATGTTATTTATTTATAAAATCAAAAAAGGTGGCCAAAAATTAGTGCTTTCTACTCCTGCATGTAAGGAGGGATGACTAAAATCAATGTCAAAAAGAATAAAACTAATGAGCGATCTATATAAAGCCATAACAGAATCAATTATAATGGAAGAATCAATATACATTCATGAAATAAAATGACCGATACAAATTCTCAAAGACGCTTTCAACTAAAAAAATCCCCAAAATGGAAAAGATATTTTATCTCACCATTTCTTGGTTGAGGATCTTCATAACCCTCACCATCACCTCGCCATTTTGTGCAAGGGAAAATCTGAAAGATTGAAGCAAAATTTACAAATTTGTTCAAGATGAAAATATCAATCAAACCGACAACAAGAATTCAAAACAGAGGTGGAAGACAATGAATTTCGTGGGAGAAACCCACCACTCCAAGTGCTCGATGAAATCCACCCATGAAGCATTAATGGCTGGGGCGTTGCCCCCTCACAACTTCACCCAAATGGTTGGAGCTTTATGAAATCCTTCGAATCGCTGATGGAGGCGATGGAGAGATCATGTTCTAGGAAGTTATTTTACTATCTTCGAGTCTCCCACTGTAGTCTCCAAATGATCGGTGACTGCGCCCTCGGTGAGCCGAGCTAGTCGCTCCTATGTTGTTGATTTTGGACTTGAAATTATGCAGACTAATTACAGTAGCCTAAATTTTCTATCTTTTGAGAGGGAAACAAAGACAATAATTACAGTAGTCTTGTAACCCTTACTACTACTTATGGTAGTTTAAGAAGAATGCACTAATTAATTATTGGCTTAAATATGTTTTTACTCCTCAGAAATAGGGGTGTTTTGCTTTTACCCTTGCAAAAAAAAATAAAAAACACTTGCAAAATCAACTTTTTGGTTTTAGTCCTTCATAAATGGACGTTACAAAAAAATGTCTATGTAGCATTTTTAATACGCTTTTACCCCTCGCAAATAGGGGTGTTTTGCTTTACCCCCGCAAAAAAATCTAAATCTCTTTCTTCCTCAAAGACTCCACCCAACCTCATATCAACTTTTTCATCTCCAACACAAACCAACGCATCCATATCAAACTGTAACCCATCTTCTTCGCTCTCTCTCTCTCTCTCAGTAACCAAAGAAACCATGAGCACAACATGTAATTAACTTTTATTGCGATTCGATTTTAGGTTTGTTTCAAGTTTTATGGATTGTTCTTCATCTCAAAATCAAGGTTTTATGGGTTTAATAAATGTGTGTGATTTAATTAAACTGTAGGCCGGTTCTCAGAGAGAAAGAGAAGATAGGTTCTAGTTTGAGATTCAAATGAGAAGAAAATAATGATGGTGAAGAACGAGAGAGAGAGAGAGAGAGAGATGAAGTTTGAGGTTTGAACCATTTTGTTCTGTTGAATATTAGGGATTTGATTGTGGAAGTAAGAGTTGAATGGAGAAGAATATAATGATAAGAAGTGAGAGATAGAGATGAGATGAGGTGGGGGAGAGAGGATAATGGAGGAATTTGTGGAAGAGATGAATGAAACGTGAGGTGGGGGAGAGGATAATGGAAAATTTTGCAGGGGGTAAAAGCAAAACACCCTTATTTGCAGGGGGTAAAAACGTATTAAAAAATGCAACATAGACGTTTTTTTGTAACGTCCATCTAACAGAATGACTAAAACCAGAAAAGTTGATTTTGCAAGGGTTTTTTTTAAAAAAAAAATTGCAGGGGGTAAAAACATATTTAAGCCTTAATTATTGCACATTTTTCCATTTACATAGAATCAATTCACTTTAATTATTCGATCATAAATGTTAAGATATTTGTCGCAGTCCAATGTGACTTTTCGTTTTCTAGAAGTGGCAATAGGCCAAAGGTGAGCATTACCAAAGAGAATCACTAAATTGTCCCTAACAATAAATTTAAATTACCAATGTGACTTTTTTTTTGACACAACCAATGTGACTTTTAGTAGTTTAGGAAGAATACATCAATTAATTATTGCACATTCTTTCACTTACATACATATACTCAATTCACTTTATTTGATCCTAGATGTTAAGCTACTTATCGCAATCCAATGTGACTTTTCGTTTATCTTAGAAGTGGCAATAGGTCAAATGTGAGCATTACCAATTTCCAATAAAAATAACATTAATGTGTGCATTGAGAATTAGAAAGGTTGGTGATGGTACATTTTTCGATGTTAAAAACTTTTATAATTTAAAATGTAATTTAAGGAAATACCCTCAGTTTTGAAAGACTTTTTCCCGCCCAAATGTCATTTTTTTGTCTCATTTATATCTTACTTTTATCTGTTAAAGATTCTTTTTATTTATTTATTTTTTACGAAAGATGTAAGCAACAAAAGAAAATAAATTTCATTAAATCAACTAAAAGTGCCAAAAGTACATGGTAATCAATAGTTCCTCCTTACAAATTCACAAGTTCTTTACATGCTATTGTAAGAATATTTTGGCATACACTTTAATCCTTGTACATAAATAAAAGTTAGGGACTTCTCCTACTATTTTTCTACTGCACCTAGCCAACCAAACTCGCTCCCGAAGGAAAAAAGAAAGGAATAAGACAAATAAGAAAAGGAGGGAAACCGATTAGGGACATCTACTACTATTTTTCTACAGCACTTGGGTTGGACTGTAATGTCACTTAAGTGAAGCTTTGAGCCTAGTTTCTAATTTTGTTATGAGCCCAATCAATTATGTAATGTACAATTGGATTTATTTTTGTGGTTTGGTTCATTGTTGTAATAAAATTATGGATTGAATCAAACACGCGGTTCATTAATAAAAATCAAATAGAACCAATAATAATTGATTTTTGCCGCTTTGTTTGATTTTGAAGACCCCTACCGCTTAGAAGGTACCTATCTCAATCTCTATCTGTAGACAGTACATCACTTAATTAGGTTGTCAAAATATCATTTTTCTAAAAGGTATTGATGCTTATTGATTAATTTGAATGTCACCACAACCCATGTGCAAGTGTAAAAGTGTTTTTTTTTTTACATAAGTGTAAAAGGATTAGCACAATGAATAAGGACACCTTAGATGATTATTGTTGCCGAATAATTATGACCATACCCATAAATCAAATGACCAATAGTACATAGATATGCATTAAGAATAAGTAAAGAGAAATGTTGTAAAATTCAAATAGAAATGAATGAGCGAGGAAGAAGATGGGGAGGGAGAAAAGCAGAAGAGTGTAGTATTACTCTGTTACAACAACTAACTAACTAACTAACTAACTAACTAACTATGAGGTTAGTTACATTTTTCTCTCATGAGTCCCTTGTATTCCACTTTGTTACGTCAATTCCACCGTCCATTTGTGGTGTGTATAAGGTTCCGTTGTACCAAAAGGTCTTCATCTCTGGGCAGTCATTGATCGCTATATATCTCAAATTTGGAAGCTCAACACAAGAAGGAGAAAAGCTTTGATGGAAACATTTGAGGCTAGGTAGCTTTCTTAATGTAACACTATATAACGCTGGGAATATGATCTTAGCCTCCTCATGTTGTTGTTCTTGTATAGAAATAGGATTCTTGATTATCTCCTTCATCTTCTTGCATTCATACACTTCAAGATACCTTAAATTTGGAAGGCTTGTTGTGGCCATGGAAACATCTGGAAACACATATTCCAACTGATGGCACTGCATGATTTTCATACTTTCCAATTCCTGTAAGCCTAAAATATGAGGATGACTTTTTGGAATGTACTGCTTCAATGGTTCATACTTCACCACCATGCTATCATTTGATTCAAATATCTCTTCTATGCACTCACATTCTCGTACATGGAGTTCTTCCACATGTGAGAACAAGTGCATCATATTAGATGAGAAACAATTCAATAGCTTGTTACACTTTTCAATATTAAGCTTTGTTTCTCTTTGATGTAGCCAAAGAGTGCTTCATCTTGTTCGATACCTTTAAATGTCTTTAATTTCCGCAACTCAGCCTGAGGAGCACAACATAAAATTCAGTTCATATAAGTAAGTAGTGAATATATATATTCAAAAGAGAGAGAGAGTTAGGATACAAAAATTGTGTGTGTAATATGTTTGTACCTTGTACTTGTCTGAATTTTGAATATAATGTATTGTCAAATTAAGGTCTCCAAGTGTGTATAATTTAGACCACCACCAACTCGAGGTTACTATATGAAGATTGGGTGCCTTTACACTAACATTTCCTCTTTCAAATGGAAATGTTGGGATGTTTGGACACTCTTGGGTTGACGACGAGTCAATGATGATATTGTAGTCGTATTCTCCTGAACAAAAACACTTGAGCTCCGGCACATACTCTAATGACAAAAACTTAGTTGTGGAAATGAAATCTGAACCTTGTCCTCGATCTCTCCAACATCGCACAATGGGATATCATAGTCAAAATATCCTGAACAAACACATACCAACTTTGGCAAAGACCAAAGGGTCAGACTTTTCAGTTTTGGAAATAAATTTTTGCCTTCAGTGGTATCGTTGTCTTCCTTTCTAACTATCTCCTCCATCATATCACAATATTGAATCACTAATTCTTGAAGCTGGTCAAGACTTCTAGCCATGGACTGGGAGATCAAACTCTTCAAACTATGGCACTCGAAAATATTAATTGAAGTTAGCTTTCTGAAGCTTACAACCTCCATAATATTGTGTTTCCATATGTGAGTCAATTTTGGTAATCTACTCAAACTCATTTCTTGTAGTTGATAATGCATTGTAGTTACTCCTCCTGATTCAAAAACCTCAACTAGTGAGTTACAATCACATACTATGAGTTTCCTTAGATGTTGAATCATTTTCATCTCATTGAACGGAACAAGCACCGAGAGTTTATGAAATGCACTAATATCTATCCGTGAGTTTTTGATCAAGCCTTCATTAGATAGCATGTTCCAGCTCAACATCTTGGATTCTTGTGATGCTACCTACAAAACAATCATGAAAATAATCTCAACTATATATTATCTTACTTTTATATATTCCCAAAGTGACTATTTATTCAGTAATAAATGAAACATTATCATGACACTTAAATAATTCATTATCAACTTAGACTTATACCAATGCTTTAAATCCTTGTATAATGGCATTCATGTCTTTGTTCTGTGTGTAGCTGCTGCTTTCGACTGATTCACTAGCTATGTGGACTTCCTCAAGCTTATGTGTATGAGAAGATCCTTGTGAAAACACTTCCATATTGGGACAATCCCATATTCTCACCTCTTGCAATGAAGGAAAATCAAGTTCATAGGAACCTTGGCAGAAGGCCTTAAGTTTTGGTAGATTTGAAAGAATCAGATGACGCAATGCAGGGAACATAATCTTATTTGTGCTCTCTTCTCTTTCTTCTTGAGATACTATTTCTTTTAAGTTTTTGCAGTACATTAATTCTAGCTTCTCTAGACACACAAGACATCTTGAGGATGAAGGAGA
The DNA here is from genome assembly GCA_020916435.1 of Oxytropis ochrocephala. Taxonomy (NCBI): domain Eukaryota; kingdom Viridiplantae; phylum Streptophyta; class Magnoliopsida; order Fabales; family Fabaceae; genus Oxytropis; species Oxytropis ochrocephala. The sequence continues at coordinate 92,800,082 of CM037091.1, forward strand.
TAAGAGGACACTTATCTTTTCGCACCTCCCCATGGTTAGTGATTTTAATTTTGGGAAGAAGTTTCCGTCGATAACTGGTCTGGCTCTTACCCAGAAGGCCTTAAGTTTTGGTAGATTTGAAAGAATCAGATGACGCAATGCAGGGAACATAATCTTATTTGTGCTCTCTTCTCTTTCTTCTTGAGATACTATTTCTTTTAAGTTTTTGCAGTCCTTTAATTCTAGCTTCTCTAGACACACAAGACATCTTGAGGATGAAGGAGATAAGAGGACACTTATCTTTTCGCACTCCCCATGGTTAGTGATTTTAATTTTGGGAAGAAGTTTCCGCCGATAACCGGTCCGCTCTCTTACCCTTGTTTGATCCCCTCTTTGCGTATATAAATCGATCACGCAAATCAAATACATAAAGTTCTTCAAGGAGAGGTGCACAAACCACTTCTACCTCCTTAATCTTTATTTCAGAAATGGAAGGAAGCTGATCATGTAGCACCAAAGTTGCATACAACATCAATCAATTAGGAATAGTTTAACAAAGAGGTTTATCCAAAGTTGACAAATTAAAGTTGGGAAATATCTAAAAGTTAAATGAACTCGCACGCACTCACTCGCTTGTCTTATTTTTGTTGCTCGATTTAATCAATTTAGAACACAATGGTGCACACCCCAAGTGCGAATTAGAAGGTTCTGAGTAGTTTTCTTCAACATTTCTAAAACCAAAGGTGTCATTGGTATTTGAATGAGATGGAATAGAATGAGTGTTGTGTTTCTTATAAGTCCTTAGCAAAAAGATATGTCTAACTTAGGACAATTAGAAATTTCCAATTTTCTTAAGGATGGAAATTCTAACTCCTCATAAGAATTTTCACAAACATTTGGAAGTTCTAAGGAAGCTAATTTCCCATCATCTTCATTACCAATCACAAAATTCTCCAATAATGGACATGATTGTATCTCCAATTTCTCAAACTTGGAGATTGTTCTAACAATAGCGGAGTAAACACGTATCTCAAAGAGGAACAAGATCTAATTGTCGCGATTTCAAATTTTGAAAACCTTGAACGCCATGGATAGACTTACTCCAAACACATGTTAGTTTATCAAGGGAATCTATGTTGATTTCTTCCAATCGAGGAAATACTTGGTCATCTAACTCGTGAGTATCCTTGCATGTCAAACACTAAATCTATGAAAGGACAACTTTTTATAGAAATTGTTTCCAATTTTGGGAATCATTGAATCCAAATACATGAAAATAACTTAGCATTCATCGATAATGTGGATACTATAGCCAAATCACTCTCAACACAACTCTTTCTTTGTACTGCAAAAATTAAGTTTGCCACTTGATCACCTTATTTGATATTTAATCAAATATTCATGCGTAATTACCTCATCGATAAAAAAATCATACTTAATTTAAAAATATGTAAACATTCAAGTGAGTATTGATATTAATTGAAACTATCTAAAAACTTTGAATAGAATATCAAATTGGCTTTTTTAAAACAAGTGATACGATGAATTATCAATTACTTTTTAGATTATATGAAACTTTTAAATAAGATAATATCTTTCATGCGTAAAATCAAAAATATATAAAAATATAAAGAGTTCACACATGGTTAATGAATGATTGGGCTAGTTTAATGATTATACCTTTGTTGCAAGTCATTAACCATCAACTAAACATCATTAACCAAGGAATTGTTATTTTCAAGTGTTTGACTACATGTAGATTTTGAACCCCTAGGAATTGTGATTAATCGCGCTCAAGTTTGTAGTTAATGAAGTTCAAAAGATTGTTAGTAAATTTCTTCGCTTAATATCCATAAACCTTATTATGCACTTCAATAACCAAGTTCACGATAACTATTTAAAAAGTTTCAATTGAGGTGGTCCAATTGTTTTTAAATAACAAGACTGATAGTGATTGTAAGAGGATAACAAAAAAAAATTACGAGTTTATATTTATTTTATGACATGCAATGCTCAACATCAAATTAGGTAATATTGATTAAAAACTATTAGAATAATAAAACTAATAATAATAATAATAATAATAATAATAATTTACTTACTTGATGAAGCTCATTCAAATGAATAGTTTTGTCAAGCTCACAAATTTGGGAGATATTTTAACTCCAATCTCAAAGAACTCGAGAATGCATTCATTGACACCTCGACTTCGTCTTGATTTGAGGTATAACATATCTCTCTTAAATTATCAAGACTTTTGAGAGATAGTGACTGGATTTGTGGAAAAGCATTCCAATGTTTAGCACAATCTATGAGATGCTCCAGATTAGGGCATGAATCAACCCTTAGATCTTTCACATATGGAAGCTGGTGATCATGTAATTGACTTATTACACTTTTTAAGTCTTTCACATATCTTATTGCTAGAATTTCACATTTGTTAACTAATTGAGATACCATCAACATGTTCTTGATAGCTTTATAATCTATAGCACTCACTTGCAATATATTTGACTCCAAATATGCAGAGCGCCGAAAATCAGTATTAGGACTGACATAAACCCAAAACTTTTCCAGGTTTTTGAAATCCAATTTTTTCGCTATGATTTCAAATTCTCTAACTTTTATCTCAACAACCTTCAACTGATGAGACATGTGTTGCAACTCATTAATCACAACTTCATTCATATTCCAAGGAAAATTGTCAATCCAAAATAAAGCTCTTCTAACCGAAAGTTAATCTCAATAAGACATCATGAATAAAGCAAAGATCATTGCATTGCGTCAAATCCAATAATCTTAGAGAGACTGATTCCCAATTTCCATTGGAAGTTTTTTAATATTTGAGTATGCAAAACTTAGGACTTGCAGGTGTATAAGTTCCTTACCAATTACAGATATATCTCCCACATTACAATGTTCCACTAGCAATGTATGGAGGTGGAGTGAGGCTTGGGATAGACATGGAAATTTTGGAATGCGATATTTTGCACAGTAAAAACTTGAAGTAAACTCAGAGTTTGGAAGACAAGTTGAGGCCAAAAGATTAGTTCATTGCTTTTTGACCGCATTTGTAGAAGTTGAAGTGTGGAACACTCTAAGCTATTTTCTAGTTCAATCAAAGATGATCCAAGATAAGTGATATTGCATTGATGCCATTCAATTGACCTTCTTCTAGCCTCTTTATATCATCTAGCACCACTAACCGAAGTTCTTGTTGTTGTGTTTGAAATTCATCTGATATGATAACATCACGTATAATATCATGCATCTTCACACACCCTAAACATTGCTATCCAATAGCAAGAATTTCCTTTTAGATCGCTTACCAACACTTGCACTCGATTTCTTGTTGTCCACGACGCACCAATGCCTTTGAACAATCCCACCAAGCCCATTGCATGACGCAATAAACTTTCAATAGGAATGTCAAAGTCTTCCGAACAATCCACAAAGCATGAGGAAGGACTTGTGTTCCTTGCTACCCAGAGCATTGAAACTAAGCTCGATGCTCCTGCATACATCCTTTCCAAATCCTAGGTGTTGAGAATTTCTTAACCGTCTTTGAGCATCCTCCCAAACAAACTTTCTTTCATTTTCAAGTGCTTTTCCAATCACACAATTGCTGTGGGCAAGCCTCCACATTCTTTTGCAACTTGTTCTCGCTATACAATGGATATCGGGTTTATATACAACTTCTCCTGCCATCTCTTGAAATAGATACCAAGCTTCATCCTTTGATAACACAGACACTTGAAAATTCTCTTTGCTTCCCATCTCTAGGCACTTGTTTTTTTCCCGCGATGTGAGTAATATTTTGCAGCAGCAATGTCTTTCCCGGTGTTCCGGAGAAGGAATTCCAATACGCTCAAATCAAGAACGTGCCACACGCCATCTAACACAATTAACACCCTCTTATTAGCTTCACTCACCTCTTATGTAACTCCATTGCTCTTCCTTGCATGCTTTGTTTGTTGCATTCCATGCCTAAACTCTCAATAATTTGAATTTGTATCCGGTCGTAATTTAGATCTTGGGATACCCATGCCATCGCAAACTCATCAAATAGATTAGATTTTTCTATGATTTTGATCACTTGTTTCACCATCGTGGTTTTTCCCACTCCACCCATCCCACGTATGCTAATCATTTTCACCTTATTGTCCTTTAGTTTCTCTATGACCTGTGTTATAATTTCGTTTTTCGACACGAGGCTCTTGATATCTTTTGTGAAGGTAGATCCAAGTGTTGATGGGGCTTTAGGGTAAGATATGGTTGGAAATTTGTTTTCATATTCCTCTTTAGGGCTTGTAATTTCTTGTTTTTTTCAAAGGGCTTGCTTGCCCAATGAGTAATTTAATGCCAAATCTAGACACTTTTATTCTTATTAACTTCAATTTCAGAGAAGCTTTGTAACTCATTTTCAATATTTGCGACATCAGAGAGCCATTTTTGCAAAGTTAGGTACAATTTCATGTCCTTTCCTCGCTTCTATATCTACCCTTGCTTGCAATGCTTGTTTCATCCTTTTCAAGTTTCCTACTTCTTCATTTAAATTGGCTATCAATTTCTTGTGTTGTATTAGATATTTAAAATGCCTCACTGTACCCTCCACAGCTAAATCTCCAAGTTTTATCACCGCTTTTTTGCCAATTCAAGAAGACAATCCATTCTCTAATTTGTAAATGAAAAGTATTAGACAATTACTAACCGTAGCTAACAAAATGTGTGTGTATGCATGTGCGCTACTTTCACACGCGTAATACGTCAAGATAAGAATGAATAGGTTGTAAATAGGATATTAAGTAAAGAGAAACAATTATCTAAACTAACTTAAATTGTTTAATAGTATGAATTTTTGAGTTCATACATGGGTTAATCCATTCTACAAACTAGCATATGGAACTAATTTTATAGTTTTATGCTAAATATTTGTTATCCCAAAATATATTTAAGTAATTTCAAATTTTTATATTTAATCTTAAAAGATTTACCCCAATTGAACTAGTGAAATGGAAAATAAGGATCTTTGTTGGTTCAAAAACCATTTTTTAGAACATTAGTGTAAAAATATCTGTCAAAAGACCAATATTATTATTTTGTTTGATGAAATTTTTTTATCATAAACAAACATATATTATTTTAAAATCATTCGAATATACTTTTTCATTACTAGCGGAAAAACGACTTCTACCGCGTCCTTTCTTTCCCCTCTTTACTATGTTTTACTATGTACTTATCTAAATACATCGTAAAATACATCAGATTTTGGTGTTTTGTTTTTTTTGTCAAGAGATATTGAATTTCGTTAAAATTCTTAAAACAAAACTTAAATAAAAATTATTTGGATTATTTTTGACCCAACTTACTAAATTTTTTGGAGCTCAGTGGAATAGGAAATAGGTGCTCATTATGAGCCTCACTTTTATAAAAAATAAACATGAAATTTTGCAGTTAATGCATTAGAAAATTGATAAAGAAAAAGACTCTTTTATTCTTTATTAATAGATTAATAATTCTTAAAAAAATAACCATGTTGGAGTGAATGAAAAAACGTGACATTAGACAAAAAGTAGATGACATTTTTTTTTGCAAACTTCCAATCAACAAATAAAAAACTACTTGAAAATAAAATAAATTATTTAAAAACGTATACATTAGTTTCAAAATACTTAGTTTTTCATAACAAAAAATAAAGAAAGGAAAATAAGTGGAAAGTTTAAGCCAACTTTTTCATTAAACTTGACTTTAAAACAAATAAAATAGGAGCTGATATTTGTTCAATTATAAAATACTTTCATATTCTTCATTTTTAAAGAATTGATCAGCCACATCTACAAATATTTTCTATCTGTGCATTGTTTCTAAGAAGAAAAATGCTAGTAATATACTCTTTATCACACTTTTATTAATACGTGGAATTAATATAATTTGGTTGCACCTTTGTGGAAAAATGAAAAAATATATCTTAATATTAATCCCTAAAAGAACTTCTAAAAAATGTGATACAGAGAGTGCGTGGCTTTAGTATTTATCGCCTAAAATATGGGTACAAGTCAATGATTATTTCACATGCATATGATAAAGCGAACTAAAGAAAAAGGTTAAGCCTTTTAATCAAATAAGTTAAAAGGCAAGAAAAAATGCTAACAAACAACATAAAGAAAAATAAACTAGCAAGAATGTTTGGAAATACTTACTTGAATGAGCAGAGATCCTTAAAGCAAATTGAAGGAATTAAACTTGGCTTAAGAAACAGAATGTATTTAATATAACAATGAATGAAGCAATTGAGGTGAAGAGTTGATTAGAAAATGGTGATTATATATAGAAAAAGGTTTTGATTTTAGTTAGTTCCTCATCCAACCCGTGAAGCAACTTATGGCCAAAGAAAGAATTTAACCTTATGAAGAAAGGAATTTGTACTATGCAATCTCATGATCATTTAAAACCCAACACATGCACTCAACGATGAGATTCTCAAGGAATTTGAATAATTTTATAATAATAAATTAGTATGATCATTAGAATGATTTTAAACTGGAAATTACACGTAAGTATTTTTGAATGATAATTTATTATAATTATAATAAACTATAATGATTTTAAATTGGAATTCAAACGTATGTATTTTTGAATGATTTTTTAATAATAATTATAATAAATTAAGCATAAACAAAGGATATTATGAACATGAATGCATCACAATAATAGTAATAGGCTTATTTTGCAGTCAAGAAAAGAATTCAAAACAATGAAAGATAGTCAAACTTAGAGATTCTCTAAGTTTTAACCATTATAAACGAAGTATGCATAAGTAAAGAAAAGAATGCAATTCTTTTCCTAGGATGGGAATTGGGCCCAACACCCGAAAAAGGTTTTTGATTCTAGTTAGTTCCTCATCCAACCCATGAAGCAACTTATGGCCAAAGAAAGAATTTGAACTTATGAAGAAAGGAATTTGTTCTATGCAATCTCATGATCATACAAAACCCAACACACTCAACAATGAGATTCTCAAACTTGCATGTTTTTACAAATACAATACGTATGTATTTTTGAATGATTTTTTAAAAATAATTATAATAAATTAAGCATAAACAGTGGATATTATAAACATGAATGCATCGCAATAATAGTAACAGACTTATTTTGCAGCCAAGAAAAGAATTCAAAACAATGAAAGATAGTCAAGATTCTCTAAGTTTTAACCATTATAAATGATGTATGCATAAGTAAAGAATTCTTTTCCTAGGGATGGGAATTGGGCCCAACACCCGGAGAAAAAAATAGGTCACTGCTTTTCCTACACTTCTCCCTACTCAGCGCACACACCCAAACCTAAAATATTCCAAAACTACCCTCACGTGGAACACGTGGAAACCTTCCTACGCAATGTTTTTGATGGGTACAGTCGGGGAACCCCAAACTCATTCGGCTAACAAGCACCGAACAAGTTTGGCTACAAATCACCGAACCATTAAACTCCAGTATCAGTGCCACTGTTATTTTCTTGAGGTCGAATAGAATGGTGTTAATTTGGGGTATTGTTCGCTAGGTTGTGTCTGAACCTGTTCGGTTACTATTAACCGAACCATCTAATTTTCACATAATAGGGTGTGTGTGAAAAAATATAAGTCGGGTCTTGGTGTCCAAACAAATTCGGTTGCCCGTGTCCGAACCTTTGTAAATTTTAGAAAGAAAAAATACGGAGCGCTAATTTCACTAATGGCCTTTTGATCATTTCGCAGGAGTAGGGAGGGGTGTGGAAAAAGCAATGACCAAAATATATCAATAACGAACAAGGTAAAAACTTACATTATTGGGCTTGGACTAGTGCCTAACCCGCCACGCAATGTCCATAAGTTAAAGTTAGGCCATTGCTTTTCCTACACCCTCATACTTCAAAAATTTAGACAAGACATTAAATGAAGCTTTAAATGGGGTTGACTTCACATTTAATATTGTTCAGGCCATAGGTCAATATTCGAGTCAATGCACCATGAATTCGACAGAAAGGTATACAAGTGCAAGGAGTGCAAGTAAGCTTCGACAAGCTTAGCTCTCAAAGCTATGAAAGCAAGTAATGCAAGAAACCTTCGACAAGAGAAGACCCAACACTTCGACAGAGGGCTCGGCTCAACACTTCATCAAGCGGTTGACAACGGGTTAGTCGAAAGTGCAGAGCGGCGATTAGTAGTGGTAAGCACTCCCGTAGTTTTAGGAGGCGATTACTCTTTCCCCACGATTGTTCCTACGAGTATAAATACCCCTTTGTAATAGAAAATCTGGTCACCACATTTTACAAGAACTCGAGAAACTCAACTTCCAAGCGCAAAGCGAAACACGAGTGAAACAGATACTTTGTGCGTGTTGGTGAACCATTTTTCTTTCTTCATTTAATGCAAATTTTTACTTCCTTTTTACCTTCGTTGCATTTATCGCTTTTATTTTACTTTCAATCCGCTTTCTCTCTACTATTTATCGTTCTTACGTGCGTGAAAAGCACAAAACTCAATGGCAATCGTCAATGAGATTTTCTAGTTTGATCTCACACTCCTCGATATTGAAAACAAGTGATTGTTTGCTAAAAAACACCAAAGAAACAAATTGGCACGCCAGCGGGGACCTTTGCCATTAACTTTGTGTTGTTTCTATAAGTGTGTGTATTTGTATGCACTTGAGGAGTGGTAGAATGGTACGTACCAATTCTAACAATGCCTCTAGTTCTAACCCTGTGGTATCACAAGGGCAAGGAACAACCATAGATTCTGCAAGTGCTAGTGTTGCAGGGACAATTGTAACACCCTAGTATTTCTAATTAATAGAAATACCAAAACATACAAATTAGCTTACATCAGAGTATAAATTTCCTTGCTTAGATTTACAATCCTTACAAGAATAACAGAAAACCAATAAATAACTTAAACAAATTTAAGTTATAAATCGATACAAAAATAACAAGGAAAACCTAAAAGCATGAAGGAAGACTAAATCTTTAATCTTCTATTCTAGCACGCCATCTACTCGTGCCATACGACCTTCTTCTTTCCTGTTTATCCGAAAACAACAACATATGATAGGGTGAGATAACATATCTCGAATGAGTGCTTACTGCGACCCCTTACCTATCACTCTGGTCCATTTATAAAAACATTTATTTACTTCGTGGTTTAACTAATAAACCACACACATAATCAATTGCACACACAAGTGCTAACCATCAATCACACACACAGTGCTAATCACCGATCGCATACACAATGCAAATCCCGGTGAATTCATAGCATAACACCGACTGCATACACAATGCTAACCGGTGGTGAACCCCATTTCCAACACATGGAAATTATTTTATGGGGCCTAGGTTAGGGGCATATGACCTCCCGCCTAGTATGCTAATACAACAGAAGTCGTCACCCCCGACTTCGATATAATTTTTATATCACACCCACATAGGGTCATTTACACATACACGATATAACTCATATACCAACATAACTCAATACATAATATGTTGCAATAACATATTATTACACACACACGCTCTGGCCGCCCAGCTTAACATTCAAGTTAGAAAACATTTGGTTCCTACACGTATTTCTACATTTTCCTGTTTTTCTAAATAATCATAATATTAATCGTTATTTCAAAACCATTCTAGATTTGTATCAGAATTTCTAACGAAAATTCGGCAGAGTTTCCTCTGTAATACGGACATTCCGAAATAATATAATTTACTCAGAAAACCACCCGACATATATTCCAGATTCAACATATATTCCAATCAATTCAGTCCACATATCAACATATGTAATGACAATTTAACCGAAAAACGTAACCTTTCCGAAAAACGATTTTTTGACTCAAAAATTAACGAAACCCGACTTTTTCGAAAACTCTTCGAACCGAACCTTCAAAATCATATGGTTTCTTTTTCAATTTCCACTACGTGTAATTTTCGTAAAATACCGCTTTTGACTCGAAAATTTACGAGACTCGAATTTCAAATTATTCAAACATAACACGAAAACAATATTTGAAATTCCCTAACGTGAGTAAAACTCACCTCGAGTGATGAAAATCATACAATACCGGGCTTGGCGAAATCCCACCGCTCGAACACCACGAACACACTTCGGATCCGTTCCAAAAACTCTCGGACAGCCCCCATCAACCGAAGCTCCCCAAAATCACCCCCAAACCGAAACCCAACCTTCCAACTCTGTGCTTGAGCTTCCCTTCCTCAAAACCGAGCTTCCATTTCGCTCAAATCTCCATTTTGAGCTTCAAAACCCATTAATGGTAACTTGAGTTAGAGAAGAGATTAGGGTGTGAAAGTGGTACCAATAGATAGAGGACGAAAAATGGAAGAAGATGAGACGAAAATCACTTACAACCGTTGAGTATTCGCGGAGAGTTCCAATTTTTCCTCTTCTCTCCCTCACGCCATTCTCCTCTCCGTTTCTCCTCTGTTTCACGCCGTTCCATTTTTTCTTTCTTTCTGTTTCCACTTTTTTCTCTTTTATATTATTTTATCCATTTCTTAATTCCTTCCTTCCTTATCTCTCTCTCTCTCTGCCACATTTTCTTCTCTTTCTTAATTCTTTCTTATTTTATCACAAGTGTGTGAATGAGAGAGTATTTTGATACTTTTTGTGTCTCGGAGATCATTTAACTAAGTCGTATAAATCCTAAAATACCCTTGAGAGTACTAATTTCCACTCGGTTTATGCATTTAAATTATTGTCTCCTAGCAATTATAAATTGTTTTCGCACAACCTCATATCAGTGACTTGATTTATTACCTATTCGAGTAATAAATCACTCGTTAATTCTTAATTTGAAATTAACGAAATTAGAGATATTCTGATCACTGACTTGAAAAATTTTGTCCTCAAAATTTGACAAACATACCTCAAGAGTATATATATACGGATATCTAGTCGCATATCGTCCCTCCACTCCCAAATAGCTTCTGAGAAAAAAGCGATTACAACTCCTCAAGCAATTGTAATTGTTCTCGTCCAAAGCATTTTCTCTTCGAGACCTAAGATATGACTTGGATTGGTGAAATGACGAATTAGTCAAAGATCGATCGTTTAACTCCACGATTGATCGGGATTAGAAGATCTTTCCTCAATTAGGATACAAGAAACACTTCATTTAAATTGAACAATGCCCAAGATAAAACTATACAACACTCCACTAGCACAATACACTCGAGAACTCGAGTTCTTCACGGCAATACTCTCTACCAGTAACAATGGTTGATGTAACTCTTACAATACAGGATCATCGGATCCAACTCTCGTGGTCTACTCCTTTTGTCAACATAACTCTTTTTGTCGACTCGAGCTATCTTCGATTCTCAATGCATACACCTTAGTTATCCATTTCAAATCATGAGTTGGAGAAATCCTTTCCATGAGGCTTCTCTTGCGTGAATACATAAAGCTGCTGCTTGTTGATTCAAAGATCAAACACATACTAAACCCTTCCCAAAGCGTAGCAGTAGATGTAAGAAAAAAAAAACTCGGGGGCGGATTTAGAAGAATAAGGATTGAGCGCAAGTCAATCCTCTTACTATTCTAGAAATATTCCTCACAATCAAATCCCACTCAACCGCCGACCTTTACAAGTTAACCGAATGAGTGGAATAACTCTTGTGAGAATCTTCCGATACTACTACTATACAAACCAATTAGTTTCCCATCCTCTTGTACTCCAACCAACACTTTAACCATTGCACCACTTACTTCATTCTCGACGACGGTTGCTCCAAATCCAATACAACTTTTTCTTTTACAAGGCTCTCTTCGCTACACTGATTGGGATACCACATGTTCCCAAAATTTCACTACTGACACTCATAATTCATACTTCTAGGGTTTAGCCTATCACTTCTCCTCCGAGTATATTGAGAACAACGCGAGATGTAAATCATATTCTATAGTAGTCTTAATGTATACTAAGATGTTATCAATGAAAATTCAACAACTAGTCTAAATGCAGATTGTAAAACCTCGGCTCATGCAATCCATGAATACCGTAGGAGAATTAGTTAGGCCGAAGGGCATCACTACTCCTTGTAATGTCCATATCTAGTATGGAAAGTCGTCTTCTAATAACTAAAGCTCTAACATTTAATTAAAAGTAACCCGACCTTAGACTAATCTTTGAAGACAACTGCTGCACCTCAAGTGATTACTCAAATCATCTATACTTGGCAAAGATACTTATTCCTAATAGTAACTTAGTCCATCCGAAGTAAGCCATACCCGATCTCCTGCTCCCATCTTTCCTTTCAACAAGTCACCCTAAACACTGACTTGTATTAAACTAGAGGGCATCACGTTCCGATTTTATGGGATACTGTACTATTAGAACTTCGGGTTAAACTCTGTCACTACTGAGTTCATGACTATCTCACAAATGGGTAAAGGTTTTGTAAAAGTTTTCTTGAAAACGTTTGAATATAAAATAATTTTCTCACTTACCCATAGGTGTTGGTTTCTTCGCTAACCCGAACTACTAATAAGACATATTCACCCTCGTGACTCATTCTTCGAAACTCAATTCCAAAATCCAGATAATCTTTCTAAACCCATAAGTCGATGACTACTCTAGAACCAACCATTCCACTTGATCGAATCTATTATTCATTCACTTAGATTCCAACAATAATAGTGATACAAGGATGTACCTATCACAAATATCAAAATATTCTTTAGATTAGGAATTTGTTAATAATATTATACAAATGTTACTAACTCAGTAATTATTAATGGTAGTAACTAATAACGATAAGAGTTGATAATGTAGCTTATGAACCGAAAATCTCAGGCATTGAAGATGGATTACAGATCAAAGCCTTTTGACTTTGTTTCATTGAATAAAGACGAATGAGAGTTGAACCCGCTACCTTCCATGCAAAGCAACATTTCTTGACTGATTTCTTTTGAATTGAACCTATAATTCAGTTACTTAAGCACAAGAGAACCTAACAACATAGATCTCTCGTTTGATACATAACAGCTTTCCTAGCTAAGCAGAACTTACTAGAAAATTTTGAACTTTGTTCTATACTACGATACAGTTGACTACTCTAGGTGGAAGGTTCATACTTGGATTAATCACAGAGTTGAGCTAGTTGTAGCATCAGAGAAATGAACAAAATAAAAGTATTCTTTCACGGAATCAAACGGGCACAAGATAATGCATCCGGCGTTGATTCTGAGAACAATTCTCACTATTTTACGCATTCCTTTGATCCTACCCCTCTCCGAACTTCACAACATCCAAACATAACCATAACTCCTAGAGTATCCATTAGATAAGGAATGTGTTTTGCCTAACAAGGAATCGGATATTTAACACTTAGTTGATTCGATCTTCCGATAGGACTTCCAATACTTTAAGTAATTGAAAGTTCTACCCATGTAGTACACTAGTGAAATGCCTCATTGTCATTAGCTTTTGAAAACTTTCCGATTGTTGAAAGGCTATGACTACTATTAACCATTTCCATGAAATAGATCCTTTTGAAAAGTTCAATGATCATCATTATAAACCGGTGTTTAGGTATCTAATCTTACCGTCTTGAAGTCCTCTTTCAACTTCCCAAGCCTCTAATGGGTTTATGTTCTACAACCGCTTCAAGATTTAACAACTTAGGGTAAGGCAGAAGTACTTTTCAGAATACCACTGAACAATTGATTCACAACCTACTCCGATGTGTAGACATTTTCGTTAGCTTTCCAACGCATCACGGAACATAAAAATCGAGTTCCGTATTAGAAGTTATGAGTAAAACAAGTCGGAGAACTGATTTAAAATTTCTCACATACCGAGACCGGCTTGCTCATACTATATCCCAATCACTTGAATATATTTTCCCTCACATGTGACATCTCATTTACCTTCTGCGGTCATTTCTTAGAATCACATAATGATCCATTGCATAACTTGATTGGAAACAAGTTTTTGGGAATAGATTAAAAGATATTCCTCAAGTTCCTCTTACGAAAGTTTAACATTAGAATTCCATATAGGTGCAGGTCTTTCAATCCAAGAATCACTCTTTCCGAAATATTACCGTAACGAGAATTATTTGAAACCAGTACATGTTACCATCAAAATCACCTATTGATCTTATCTTGATTAGGACTTAGTTCGAAACCGTAGTAATCAAAACTAATTCGATCCGCATTGGGTTACGTAGTCAGTGCGAGATTGCACTACAACTTACTAGATCGACTTCATAGCATTTCGCGATATGGCTTTAAGGAAAAAGGAACCTTATCAATACTGCATGCGCTATCCGAGAGGAACCTCTAACCGCAATCTAAGTTTGGGGTTTATTCTATCCATAAAGTAAGGTTATATATAGGATAATATTTCCATAAGCGCTAGATCGACTAATCAGCAGTCGGGACCTCGGGTGCATCAATTAATCTTAACGAGTCTTGCAATCTTCGTCATTATTATTACGTGAAGGCTTTTCTTAATTGTAGTTCCTGCGGAGACCTACGATAGCTTCCACGGCAATTTTTGCAATTGCACAGTTCATCGATTGAACATTCGCCCACCGTTTCCTCGAACCAACTAGGCCGTCCATCGCTTACTTGCTTGAAACACCAACTATAGCCATTTGCTTTATTTGCGTGCTCGATAAACTGAGAAGGCCAGAATTCCTATGGTGTAGGGTTTGGACAATTTCGGGGCGAGGCAACTAAACGTCATCATTCTCCGTAACTCACATGAAACATTGAGTGGATCCCGACTCAATACTTCACATAAATATACTGAAAGGTTCTGACATTTAATTGTCTAAGTCCTAAGTGACTTAATCTAACCTCTTGACCATACGGTCTCTAGGTCCGACTAGGTCGAACCGCTCACGATACCAAAATGTAACACCCTAGTATTTCTAATTAATAGAAATACCAAAACATACAAATTAGCTTACATCAGAGTATAAATTTCCTTGCTTAGATTTACAATCCTTACAAGAATAACAGAAAACCAATAAATAACTTAAACAAATTTAAGTTATAAACTGATACAAAAATAACAAGGAAAACCTAAAGAGACGAGAAGGAAGACTAAATCTTTAATCTTCTATTCTAGCACGCCATCTACTCGTGCCATACGACCTTCTTCTTTCCCCTGTTTATCTCGAAAAACAACAACATATGATAGGGTGAGATAACATATCTCGGTGAGTCTTACCGCGACCCCCTTACCTATCACTCGGTCCATTTATAAAAACATTTATTTACTTCGTGGTTTAACTAATAAACCACACACATAATCAATTGCACACACAAGTATGCTAATACAACAGAGTCGTCACCCAGGCTTCGATATAATTTTTATATCACACCCACATAGGGCCATTTACACATACACGATATAACTCATATACCAACATAACTCAATACATAATATGTTGCAATAACATATTATTACACACACACGCTCTGAAAAAGCGTCAGGTTAACATTCAAGTTAGAAAACATTTGGTTCCCACACGTACTCTACATTTTCCTGTTTTTGAAATAATCATAATATTAATCGTTATTTCAAAACCATTCTAGATTTGTATCGTAATTTCTAACGAAAATTCGCGAGTTTCCTCTGTGTCTGGACATTCCGAAATAATATAATTTACTCAGTAAAACCAGTCCGGACATATATTCGATTCAACATATATTCCAGTCAATTCACCCACATATCAACATATGTAATGACAATTTAACCAGAAAAACGTAACCTTTCCGAAAACGCGATTTTTGACTCAAAAATTAACGAAACCCAACTTTTTCAAAACTCTTGAACCGAACCTTCAAAATCATATGGTTTCTTTTTCAATTTCCACTACGTGTAATTTTAAGTAAAATACCGTTTTGACTCGAAAATTTACGAGACTCAATTTCTGAAATTATTCAAACATAACACGAAAACAATATTTGAAATTCCCTAACGTGAGTAAAACTCACCTCGAGTGATGAAAATCATACAATCACGAGAAGCTTGGCGAAATCCCACCGCTCGAACACCACGAACACACTTGGATCCGTTCCAAAAACTCTCGGACAGCCCCATCAACCGAAGCTCCCAAAATCACCCCCAACCCGAACCCAACCTTCCAACTCGTGGCTTGAGCTTCCCTTCCTCAAAACCGAAGCTTCCATTTCGCTCAAATCTCCATTTTGAGCTTCAAAACCATTAATGGTAACTTGAGTTAGAGAAGAGATTAGGGTGTGAAAGTGGTACCAATAGATAGAGGGACGAAAAATGGAAGAAGATGAGGCGAAAATCACTTACAACCGTTGAGTATTCGCGGAGAGTTCCAATTTTTCCTCTTCTCTCCCTCACGCCATTCTCCTCTCCGTTTCTCCTCTGTTTCATGCCGTTCCATTTTTCTTTCTTTCTGTTTCCACTTTTTCTCTTTTATATTATTTTATCCATTTCTTAATTCCTTCCTCCTTATCTCTCTCTCTCTCTCTCTGCCACATTTTCTTCTCTTTCTTAATTCTTTCTTATTTTATCACAAGTGTGGAATGAGAGAGTATTTTGGATACTTTTTGTGTCTCGGAGATCATTTAACGGAAGTCGTATAAATCCTAAAATACCCTTAGAGTACTAATTTCCACTCAGTTTATGCATTTAAATTATTGTCTCCGGCAATTATAAATTGTTTTCGTCACAACCTCATATCCGTGACTTGATTTATTACCTATTCGAGTAATAAATCACTCGTTAATTTCTTAATTTGAAATTAACGAAATTAGGGATGTTACAACAATGGCCCCAGTAACATCAATAACCGTTCCCACGATGTCGATGACCAATGTTGGGTCGACACAGTCTATGTCTTTGCCACAAAGTATAGGACTTCCTTCTAGTCCTTATATGGCAACAGGGAACAGTTTAGAGACACGTTTCCAGAACATGAGTCTACCACCATATCCTTTTGGTGTATATGGCATGCCTACTGGAATGCCACACGTGTCGACCTTTTCCCCCTCTCATGTGTCTTCTGAAAGCACGCTGGGTCGAAACCCTACTGCATTAACCAATGCGTCCTTGTTGGCATTGAGACAGCAAGTAGACGAGAGCAATCATGATATGGTTAATATGCTCACCCAACAAATTGGTACTGTATTTTCAATCCGTTGATTGAAATACCAATACAAGTTACCAGATGTTAGCAAACCAAATGGGTAGGATAGCAGATTTCTTTGGGGCTCCTACGGGAAATAATAGGCAAGTACCCAATTGTGGGAATAATGCGCCTAATACCCCACAGAGATCAGTTACTATCGAAGCCCAAGCGGTTGTAGGCGAACAACAGGGTATGGGAAACCATGTCCCTGAAGTAGTTATGGTAAATCGAAACCAAAACGCTGATGAAGTTGTTCGACAAGTGCAACGAAATAACGTTTGCGCTCAAGTCCCATTGAAAACTAGACTTAATTTTCTTCGGTTTAGGCTCAAGTCCCATGCCATTTGGTTAAATATTGGTCATTTTAGAGGTGTGATAATCTGGAGGACAAAATCTATCCTGTTTAAGAACCAATCAATTTGTTTTGTAAAACTATACTAAATGGCACCTCATTTTGAAAAACAAGAATCTTAGTCGGAAATTAGACTTAAAACTCTTCATTTTTCACACAAGAATGACCTTATTTTATTGAGTATTGAGGGAGAAAATTTATTTACAAGTTTCACTTTTGTAGCAGTAACGATTTTGAACAACACCGTATTTTAGTCATAACTCTTTGAGTACTCGCCATATCAGTTTAGGACTTGAACCATTAGAAAATAGACAAAATACTGTACAAAATAGGCACTGGTTTGAATGGTTTTGGCTAGAAATTGAATAAGTCATGCTCTTTCCAAAATTACTTACAGACGCTGTCCAAAATAGATTCGGTATGGGTAGAGCTTGCATTGTGTCTTCCGCTATTCGTATCGTTCGTCACTCCGGGTGAGTTCTACTCCGCTTAGGTTTTTAATTTCTGTGAATGTGGTTGCAAGTCTCTGATTAAGTGAGATTTTGTGTTCATTTCAACATTTGAGTCCATAAAACCATAATTGTGAAGTTGTGTGTGTTGTTGCGTTTCAAACGAATGAGAAATGAATATTATGTGATTTGTTGATTGATGCTAAATGGTTGAATGATATCATGTGAATGTTCCTAAGTTAAGTGAATTGATATAAGTGATGTTATCGAATGATAAATGTTTAGGCACAACGAGTGAGAAAATATTACGACATGTTAATGAAATGGACTTTGAGTTCATTCGAGTTAATGTTAATTTAAGGGTGGTTGTGAAAAAATAACATTAAATATGGGTAGATTAATTGAGATTTGCTTATATTTGAGTCCAGCAAAACAATATGGGTACACTTTTTTGCCTATAAATATGGGTAGATTATTGGTATTTGACATATGGATCAAATTTTCAACTCGCATTAATATATGTCAAATTTATCGACTTTATTATATGTATGGAAAGTTGTCACGTCTTAGAAACACCAATGTGATAGAACACTTTTCATATGTACATTTATTTAAAAATATTTTTCTTTTTTACAAAATACATAAAAACCAAGGCCATAATATAAAAGGCAAGCAAAAATGCTAACAAAAAACATGACAAAGAGTTAGGATCTTCTCCATTTCTCAAAAGAAATGGATGATTCCATTTGGATGGATCCTAAACCCTAAAACAACCTAATTCTTATTGAATAGTCTTAAATACCCAAACACAACCTACCATATATCACTTAAATGTTGAGAAGTTTGAAATTACAAATAATGCTCTAATTGAAATTACAAATATAGTTGGTTAGATGTATCAAAAGCGAAGTGGCATGTGACTTCTCGTTTACGGTGTCTTGTCATTGGGCATTGTTTCGTGCAATAAATGCAATGTGGACAACATTATTGTGATGAAATGATCAAAATACCCTCAATTGAAGCTAACATTCAACCTCCAGCTTGCTTTTAAATGAAAACTTGATGGACGGGATATAAAACCTATGTATCCTTATAAAAAATTGGCTAGTATTCAAGCTTCCTACTCCTGGACATATTTGATAAACTAATAGTTTAATGCCACATTAATATTCGATTCAAAACAACAAGAAACCCTTTATTTTTCACAATATGACAACAATATTTCAAAAGCTTGGCTAATATGTCCTATACCTATTAAATCGTCCTAAATTATATATTTTGAGTAGATAAAATGAAAGATGAAAACTAAATTTCTATAAACTAAAGAAAATATCTAACTTGTCAAAAGCAATCGAATCCCATACCTTTGACTACAATAATAAACCACAAATGATTCAAACAATATATGGATGTTTAATTGAGTATGACACTAAAATAACTAAGAAAACTATGAAAGAAGAGCTAAAGAAACCCACACACACACACACACACACACACACACACACACACACACACACACACACACACACACACACACACACACACACACACACACACACACACACACACACACACACACACACACACACACACACACACACACACACACACACACACACACACACACACACACACACACACACACACACACACACACACACACACACACACACACACACACACACACACACACACACACACACACACACACACACACACACACACACACACACACACACACACACACACACACACACACACACACACACACACACACACACGGATAACCCCGTGCGATGCACGGGTTTATATGTTAAAAATATAATTTAAATACACTTTATTAGAAAGGAAAAAATAACAATTCTCATACAATTTATTAGATATTAATTTTCAAACATACATAGAGAAAATGAAAAATCAATTTAATAGAATTTAGTTTAGTATTATATGATGAAGATGAATATCATAAGGACTATAAATAGTGTAATAATATTGTACTTTTTTTTTGAAGAAAAATATTGTACTTTATAAAGATTTATCATCCACTATATATATTTAATGTATAATTATGTCTCTCCTAATAAAATTTAGTATCGAATTTATTAGATATACTCCACTAATTGAATTTATTTTGCAATGATGCATTAATTGAGAGAAAAAAATTAAAACAAATTAATGTGTAATGATAAATGAATTGAGAAATGGAAAACTAAATTGTGTCAGTATATGTTATTTATATATATATATATATATATATATATATATATATATATATATATATATATATATATATATAATTGTTATAATGTATCATCAATAAAAAAACTTCTACAATATCTCTTATTCTATCATCTATGCCATCAACATATTATCTTTATGTAAATCGTCTATATAAAGCAAATAGTAGATACTCTAACATTTTAATTCATAGTGAAATAGTAGATTGAATCTTAAACTAACTCAAAAGAACAAACTTCATTCAGCTAGGCGAAATAAAAGATAGGAGGAGAACCAACAAACTATTTGAACAATCTATAAACTAATACCATAGAAAATATGATTTTCATGTATCCTCAAAGGAGTTTACAATATTTTATACATATTTTGTAGTACCAAACTTCTTTTGCAGAACATATACATCATGTTCATTCTCATTTACAAAAATATAATGAGGTATTGGTAAGTGTCATTTCCTATGAGAGATATTTTTTATCAAAAAATTGTAAAGGCTATCTTAGATATCTCGCATCAATTTTTCAATCCTCTAAATTTTTCATGCAACATGAAAAATTAATTTAAATTGTAGAAGCTAAAAGCAATTCAATTATAGAGTGACATTTTAACTTTCTTTTATGTGAGCTATCATTTGATAATTATGGTGAATTCCAAAGCCACAACTACATAAATTTTGAGCTTCTAATTTTTTTTTTTACAAATAACCAATTGAGAAAGATTTATAGAGGCAACTTTTAAGCTTCTTAATAATTAGGAAATTAAAGAGCACTCTAGAGGACCACTTAATGATTAATAAAAAGTAAAAGATCTTTAGTATATTTATTTATGCATTTTTTGGTTACTAAAAAGAATAATATTAATAAAAAATAATTATACATTAATAACTAAAATTAAAGTTTTGTTTAGCTAAATTTTTAAACATATATATACATATATAAAAAAATTGAAGCAAAAATATATACATATATAAATAAAATAATTAAAACAAATTTAGATTTATTTTATAATAACTAAATTAAGAAATTATGACATCAATTGAGAATGAATAATAATTAATAGGTTGATATGGATTTTTTTTTCTTCTTAGCGTTAGAGTTACTGTGATGTTACTAATCGGGAAAAGCGGATACATGCATATTGTAATTATTTAAATTCATCTAAGCTTTTAAATAGTAAATATTTTTATTCAACTATTTAAATTTTTACCAATTTTAACGGTAATGTAGACATATGTAAGCTATTTGGACAACCTCAACTAAGTTACATCAATATCATTCTTATGTTTTTTTTTGACGCAATATCATTCTTATGTTACTATTACAACAACCACATCACATGAATGAAAACCTCAAAATATTCAATTTTCCACTTTTTTCCCATCTTTTTTATAGCATCCAAATAGACCACAATCATCAACAACCACATTACAATTTTATTCATGGTTTCATATCATTGGTTTGTTCTCCTTTGATTGAACGCCTCCAACATCTAATTTCCCACAATGTCAAATGAAACTTCAAGCTATTACATGTGATGGCTTTAATCGCTTTGAGCAATCTTCCACATTCCTCAATGTCAAGAATGATGTTTTGTTTGTTTACAATACTTATTTTATAGTAGCATTTCATCATTTGCTAGAGGTGATTGAAAAGTCAATTAATCAAAAAGTAAGTATGTCAAAAAAAAAGTAGTAAACGATCCAAATGAACTATAATTCTTTTTTTTTGGTCAACAAATGAACTATAATTCTAAATTATCAAAATAACTTGTAAGATAGAAAAGTGTAGCTCTAATTCTTCCCCACCTCGTAATCAAAAAACTTACCACCTAATTAGAATATTTGAACGACTCAAGAGCAGTTTGTTTTCAACCTGTAAAATTATTAGGAAAGTTCACAAAGACCTTCCGCATGAGATGTAATATCCTAGTTATACACAAACTAAACTAAAAAGACTGACCGTAAAATACTTTAAAGATGTTTGTTTATTAAACAAAATGTTATTACAATTCTATGCAAAATTAGAAATATATTCAGACATAAAAAGTGGATAAAATGTGGGGAAGAATTAGAGCTACACTTTTTAAAGTTGCTTATGACTGATAACAGAGTGAAAATAATGAAAGAGTAGAATAAGTTAAACTTATAAATCATTCAACATAAGCAAATCATTCAAACCTATAGACCATCCAATTTCTCATGAGCTATAAAAAGAACATCTGTTTAAAAAATAAGATTAAAATTAAACATATGATTCTTGGATGGCCAATGCTGTACAAAGCATGGTTGACTCAATTATAAGTGATCCAATTTTAACTCTCTGCCGCTTTGATTACCTCGAAATTGTCAAGAACATAAAACTTTCTATTTCTTCTCCGTACTTTTTCCTCGTGAATCTCACTCCTTTCTTCTACTCAAATGTAAATTTTGTTTTTCATTCTAAATGTTTCACCAAAAGCTCTCCACTCACAATCCAAAGTTGTCTTCTTTAAATAGTAATTTATTGTATAACGGACTAAAACTTTACCTCTTCCACTTATTTTCTCCTAATTCATGAGTTTATTGTCAATTAAAGAAAAATTTAATATTATATGTGAAAACTTTTTAATACATAACCGTAAAAAAGCTTGTATTCTTAACTTTTAAAATACCAAACCATAATAACAATAAAGATTTCTCTTTCATTGTGTAATGGATAAATTATTATTAATTAGCTCCTATTAGCCAGCCATCCATAACCGTAGGCTTGATAAAAAAAATTTGTAACCAATTATTTATATGACCTGTCATCTAATGCACTATCCAATTTTTAAAAATAAAAATAAAAATCTTTGAAAAGCCTAACATTAGAATTAAAGAATAATAATATTAATGTCTAATACTAAAATGCTTTTATGTTTTCTAAAGAGTTGAAAAAAAGTGGAAATCATTTATCTATAAGTTAATTTACTATTTATATAATATATTATAAATTGTTTATATATAATTTAATGTATCAATTAACTAATTTTTATAACAAATGTTTCAGTTAAATCACAGAACTAATTGAAGGTCATTCATTTATGCTTGTAATATAGAGAGTTCATTTTATTAAAGCTTAGTACATTTGTCATTTAAGTAGCTAAATTTCTTGTCAAATAATGACGAAAATGAGGAAAATTAGAGTGGATAAATAATTTGTGAGAAGTAAAAGTTAATATGTTGGAATTTATTAGTAGTAGTGGGTTGGACACAAAGGTAGAAGTTAATAAATAATAAAAGGGAAGTGTTAAAAAAGACAAATATAAAAGCAAAAACTCAAGGATTATTATGGAGGCTCTATTGGAGATATATATATATATATATATATATATATATATATATATATATATATATATAAATTTATTCACATGCTATAATGGTACAAAGCGAGACAGAAAATGATGGAAAAACTTTATTTTCATTATTAAACCACTTACCGCATTGAAAGAGCACATCTACTTGACATGTTATTTATTTATAAAATCAAAAAAGGTGGCCAAAAATTAGTGCTTTCTACTCCTGCACAGAAGGAGGGATGACTAAAATCAATGTCAAAAAGAATAAAACTAATGAGCGATCTATATAAAGCCATAACAGAATCAATTATAATGGAAGAATCAATATACATTCATGAAATAAAATGACCGATACAAATTCTCAGCACGTTTCAACCAAAAAAAAAATCCCCAAAATGGAAAAGATATTTTATCTCACCATTTCTTGGTTGAGGATCTTCATAACCCTCACCATCACCTCGCCATTTTGTGCAAGGGAAAATCTGAAAGATTGAAGCAAAATTTACAAATTTGTTCAAGATGAAAATATCAATCAAACCGGACAACAAGAATTCAAAAACAGAAGGTGGAAGACAATGAATTTCGGTGGGAGAAACCCACCACTCCAAGTGCTCGATGAAATCCACCCATGAAGCATTAATGGCTGGGGCGTTGCCCCCTCACAACTTCACCCAAATGGTTGGAGCTTTATGAAATCCTTCGAATCGCTGATGGAGGCGATGGAGAGATCATGTTCTAGGAAGTTATTTTACTATCTTCGAGTCTCCCACTGTAGTCTCCAAATGATCGGTACCTGAAGCGTCTCGGGTGAGCCGAGCTAGTCGTTCCTATGTTGTTGATTTTGGACTTGAAATTATGCAGACTAATTACAGTAGCCTAAATTTTCTATCTTTTGAGAGGGAAACAAAGACAATAATTACAGTAGTCTTGTAACCCTTACTACTACTTATGGTAGTTTAAGAAGAATGCACTAATTAATTATTGGCTTAAATATGTTTTTACTCCCTGTAAATAGGGGGTGTTTTGCTTTTACCCTTGCAAAAAAAAATTAAAAAACACCTTGCAAAATCAACTTTTTTGGTTTTAGTCCTTCTGTTAAATGGACGTTACAAAAAATGTCTATGTAGCATTTTTTAATACGTTTTTACCCCCTGCAAATAGGGGGTGTTTTGCTTTTACCCCCTGCAAAAAAAATCTAAATCTCTTTCTTCCTCAGCACCCACCCAACCTCATATCAACTTTTTCATCTCCAACACAAACCAACGCATCCATATCAAACCAGAACCCATCTTCTTCGTCTCTCTCTCTCTCACAGAACCAGCAAACCATGAGCACAACATGTAATTAACTTTTATTGCGATTCTGATTTTAGGGTTTGTTTCAAGTTTTATGGATTGTTCTTCATCTCAAAATCAAGGTTTTATGGGTTTAATAAATGTGTGTGATTTAATTAAACTGTGTGCTGGTTCTGTGAGAAAGAGAAGATAGGTTCTAGTTTGAGATTCGAAATGAGAAGAAATAATGATGGTGAAGAACGAGAGAGAGAGAGAGAGAGAGAGATGAAGTTTGAGGTTTGAACCATTTTGTTCTGTTGAATATTAGGGATTTGATTGTGGAAGTAAGAGTTGAATGGAGAAGAATATAATGATAAGAAGTGAGAGATAGAGATGAGATGAGGTGGGGGAGAGAGGATAATGGAGGAATTTGTGGAAGAGATGAATGAAACGTGAGGTGGGGGAGAGGATAATGGAAAATTTTGCAGGGGGTAAAAGCAAAACACCCTTATTTGCAGGGGGTAAAAACGTATTAAAAAATGCAACATAGACGTTTTTTTGTAACGTCCATCTAACAGAATGACTAAAACCAGAAAAGTTGATTTTGCAAGGGTTTTTTTTAAAAAAAAAATTGCAGGGGGTAAAAACATATTTAAGCCTTAATTATTGCACATTTTTCCATTTACATAGAATCAATTCACTTTAATTATTCGATCATAAATGTTAAGATATTTGTCGCAGTCCAATGTGACTTTTCGTTTTCTAGAAGTGGCAATAGGCCAAAGGTGAGCATTACCAAAGAGAATCACTAAATTGTCCCTAACAATAAATTTAAATTACCAATGTGACTTTTTTTTTGACACAACCAATGTGACTTTTAGTAGTTTAGGAAGAATACATCAATTAATTATTGCACATTCTTTCACTTACATACATATACTCAATTCACTTTATTTGATCCTAGATGTTAAGCTACTTATCGCAACCCAATGTGACTTTTCGTTTATCTTAGAAGTGGCAATAGGTCAAATGTGAGCATTACCAATTTCAATAAAAATAACATTAATGTGTGCATTGAGAATTAGAAAGGTTGGTGATGGTACATTTTTCGATGTTAAAAACTTTTATAATTTAAAATGTAATTTAAGGAAATACCCTCGATTTTGAAAGACTTTTTCCTTAAATGTCATTTTTTTGTCTCATTTATATCTTACTTTTATCATTAAAGATTCTTTTTATTTATTTATTTTTTACGAAAGATGTAAGCAACAAAAGAAAATAAATTTCATTAAATCAACTAAAAGTGCCAAAAGTACATGGTAATCAATAGTTCCTCCTTACAAATTCACAAGTTCTTTACATGCTATTGTAAGAATATTTTGGCATACACTTTAATCCTTGTACATAAATAAAAGTTAGGGACTTCTCCTACTATTTTTCTACAGACCTAGCCAACCAAACTCTGCTCCTGAAGGAAAAAAGAAAGGAATAAGACAAATAAGAAAAGGAGGGAAACTGATTAGGGACATCTACTACTATTTTTCTACAGACTTGGGTTGGACTCAGAATGTCACTTAAGTGAAGCTTTGAGCCTAGTTTCTAATTTTGTTGCGAGCCCAATCAATTATGTAATGTACAATTGGATTTATTTTTGTGGTTTGGTTCAGTTGTTGTAATAAAAATTGCGGATTGAACTGAAACACGCGGTTCATTAATAAAAAAATCAAATAGAACCAATAATAATTGATTTTTGCCAGTTTTGTTTGATTTTGAAGACCCTCTACGCCTAGAAGGTACCTATCTCAATCTCTATCTGTGAGAATGATGCATCACTTAATTAGGTTGTCAAAATATCATTTTTCTAAAAGGTATTGATGCTTATTGATTAATTTGAATGTCACCACAACCCATGTGCAAGTGTAAAAGTGTTTTTTTTTTTACATAAGTGTAAAAGGATTAGCACAATGAATAAGGACACCTTAGATGATTATTGTTGCCGAATAATTATGACCATACCCATAAATCAAATGACCAATAGTACATAGATATGCATTAAGAATAAGTAAAGAGAAATGTTGTAAAATTCAAATAGAAATGAATGAGCGAGGAAGAAGATGGGGAGGAGAAAAGCAGAAGAGTGTAGTATTACTCTGTTACAACAACTAACTAACTAACTAACTAACTAACTAACTATGAGGTTAGTTACATTTTTCTCTCATGAGTCCCTTGTATTCCACTTTGTTACGTCAATTCCACCGTCCATTTGTGGTGTGTATAAGGTTCCGTTGTACCAAAAGGTCTTCATCTCTGGGCAGTCATTGATCGCTATATATCTCAAATTTGGAAGCTCAACACAAGAAGGAGAAAAGCTTTGATGGAAACATTTGAGGCTAGGTAGCTTTCTTAATGTAACACTATATAACGCTGGGAATATGATCTTAGCCTCCTCATGTTGTTGTTCTTGTATAGAAATAGGATTCTTGATTATCTCCTTCATCTTCTTGCATTCATACACTTCAAGATACCTTAAATTTGGAAGGCTTGTTGTGGCCATGGAAACATCTGGAAACACATATTCCAACTGATGGCACTGCATGATTTTCATACTTTCCAATTCCTGTAAGCCTAAAATATGAGGATGACTTTTTGGAATGTACTGCTTCAATGGTTCATACTTCACCACCATGCTATCATTTGATTCAAATATCTCTTCTATGCACTCACATTCTCGTACATGGAGTTCTTCCACATGTGAGAACAAGTGCATCATATTAGATGAGAAACAATTCAATAGCTTGTTACACTTTTCAATATTAAGCTTTGTTTCTCTTTTGATGTAGCCAAAGAGTGCTTCATCTTGTTCGATACCTTTAAATGTCTTTAATTTCCGCAACTCAGCCTGAGGAGCACAACATAAAATTCAGTTCATATAAGTAAGTAGTGAATATATATATTCAAAAGAGAGAGAGAGTTAGGATACAAAAATTGTGTGTGTAATATGTTTGTACCTTGTACTTGTCTGAATTTTGAATATAATGTATTGTCAAATTAAGGTCTCCAAGTGTGTATAATTTAGACCACCACCAACTCGAGGTTACTATATGAAGATTGGGTGCCCTTACACTAACATTTCCTCTTTCAAATGGAAATGTTGGGATGTTTGGACACTCTTGGGTTGACGACGAGTCAATGATGATATTGTAGTCGTATTCTCCTGAACAAAAACACTTGAGCTCCGGCACATACTCTAATGACAAAAAACTTAGTTGTGGAAATGAAATCTGAACCTTGTCCTCGATCTCTCCAACATCGCACAATGGGATATCATAGTCAAAATATCCTGAACAAACACATACCAACTTTGGCAAAGACCAAAGGGTCAGACTTTTCAGTTTTGGAAATAAATTTTTGCCTTCAGTGGTATCGTTGTCTTCCTTTCTAACTATCTCCTCCATCATATCACAATATTGAATCACTAATTCTTGAAGCTGGTCAAGACTTCTAGCCATGGACTGGGAGATCAAACTCTTCAAACTATGGCACTCGAAAATATTAATTGAAGTTAGCTTTCTGAAGCTTACAACCTCCATAATATTGTGTTTCCATATGTGAGTCAATTTTGGTAATCTACTCAAACTCATTTCTTGTAGTTGATAATGCATTGTAGTTACTCCTCCTGATTCAAAAACCTCAACTAGTGAGTTACAATCACATACTATGAGTTTCCTTAGATGTTGAATCATTTTCATCTCATTGAACGGAACAAGCACCGAGAGTTTATGAAATGCACTAATATCTATCCGTGAGTTTTTGATCAAGCCTTCATTAGATAGCATGTTCCAGCTCAACATCTTGGATTCTTGTGATGCTACCTACAAAACAATCATGAAAATAATCTCAACTATATATTATCTTACTTTTATATATTCCCAAAGTGACTATTTATTCAGTAATAAATGAAACATTATCATGACACTTAAATAATTCATTATCAACTTAGACTTATACCAATGCTTTAAATCCTTGTATAATGGCATTCATGTCTTTGTTCTGTGTGTAGCTGCTGCTTTCGACTGATTCACTAGCTATGTGGACTTCCTCAAGCTTATGTGTATGAGAAGATCCTTGTGAAAACACTTCCATATTGGGACAATCCCATATTCTCACCTCTTGCAATGAAGGAAAATCAAGTTCATAGGAACCTTGGCAGAAGGCCTTAAGTTTTGGTAGATTTGAAAGAATCAGATGACGCAATGCAGGGAACATAATCTTATTTGTGCTCTCTTCTCTTTCTTCTTGAGATACTATTTCTTTTAAGTTTTTGCAGTACATTAATTCTAGCTTCTCTAGACACACAAGACATCTTGAGGATGAAGGAGATAAGAGGACACTTATCTTTTCGCACCTCCCCATGGTTAGTGATTTTAATTTTGGGAAGAAGTTTCCGTCGATAACTGGTCTGGCTCTTACCCAGAAGGCCTTAAGTTTTGGTAGATTTGAAAGAATCGGATGACGCAATCAGAGGAACATAATCTTATTTGTGCTCTCTTCTCTTTCTTCTTGAGATACTATTTCTTTTAAGTTTTTGCAGTCCTTTAATTCTAGCTTCTCTAGACACACAAGACATCTTGAGGATGAAGGAGATAAGAGGACACTTATCTTTTCGCACCTCCCCATGGTTAGTGATTTTAATTTTGGGAAGAAGTTTCCGTCGATAAGCGGTCCAGCTCTTACCCTTGTTTGATCCCCCTCTTGCGTACATAACTGATCACGCAAATCAAATACATAAAGTTCTTCAAGGAGAGGTGCACAAACCACTTCTACCTCCTTAATCTTTATTTCAGAAATGGAAGGAAGCTGATCATGTAGCACCAAAGTTGCATACAACATCAATCAATTAGGAATAGTTTAACAAAGAGGTTTATCCAAAGTTGACAAATTAAAGTTGGGAAATATCTAAAAGTTAAATGAACTCGTACGTACCTTACTGTTTGTCTTATTTTTGTTGCTCTGACGAATCAATTTAGAACACAATGGTGCACACCCCAAGTGCGAATTAGAAGGTTCTGAGTAGTTTTCTTCAACATTTCTAAAACCAGTGTCATTGGTATTTGAATGAGATGGAATAGAATGAGTGTTGTGTTTCTTATAAGTCCTTAGCAAAAAAGATATGTCTAACTTAGGACAATTAGAAATTTCCAATTTTCTTAAGGATGGAAATTCTAACTCCTCATAAGAATTTTCACAAACACCTGGAAGTTCTAAGGAAGCTAATTTCCCATCATCTTCATTACCAATCACCAAATTCTCCAATAATGGACATGATTGTATCTGCAATTTCTCAAACTTGGAGATTGTTCTAACAATAGCTGGAGTAAACACGTATCTCAAAGAGGAACAAGATCTAATTGTCAGTGATTTCAAATTTTGAAAACCTTGAACGCCATGGATAGACTTACTCCAAACACATGTTAGTTTATCAAGGGAATCTATGTTGATTTTTTCCAATCGAGGAAATACTTGGTCATCTAACTGTGAGTATCCTTGCATGTCAAACACCAAATCTATGAAAGGACAACTTTGTATAGAAATTGTTTCCAATTTTGGGAACTGTTGAATCCAGTCACATGAAAATAACTTAGCATTCATCGATAATGTGGATACTATAGCCAAATCACTCTCAACACAACTCTTTCTTTGTACCTGTGCAATAAATTAAGTTTGCCACTTGATCACCTTATTTGATATTTAATCAAATATTCATGCGTAATTACGTCATCGATAAAAAAATCATTCTTAATTTAAAAATATGTAAACATTCAAGTGAGTATTGGATATTAATTGAAACTATCTAAAAACTTTGAATAGAATATCAAATTGGCTTTTTTAAAACAAGTGATACGATGAATTATCAATTACTTTTTAGATTATATGAAACTTTTAAATAAGATAATATCTTTCATGCGTAAAATCAAAAATATATAAAAATATAAAGAGTTCACACATGGTTAATGAATGATTGGGCTAGTTTAATGATTATACCTTTGTTGCAAGTCATTAACCATCAACTAAACATCATTAACCAAGGAATTGTTATTTTCAAGTGTTTGACTACATGTAGATTTTGAACCCCTAGGAATTGTGATTAATCGCGTTCAAGTTTGTAGTTAATGAAGTTCAAAAGATTGTTAGTAAATTTCTTCAGTTAATATCCATAAACCTTATTATGCACTTCAATAACCAAGTTCACGATAACTATTTAAAAAGTTTCGAATTGAGGTGTTCTGAATTGTTTTTTAAATAACAAGACTGATAGTGATTGTAAGAGGATAACAAAAAAAAAATTAAGAGTTTATATTTATTTTATGACATGCAATGCTCAACATCAAATTAGGTAATATTGATTAAAAAACTATTAGAATAATAAAAACTAATAATAATAACAATAATAATAATAATAATTTACTTACTTGATGAAGCTCATTCAAATGAATAGTTTTGCTGAAGCCTGTCAAATTTGGGAGATATTTTAACTCCAATCTCAGCAACTCTGAGAATGCATTCATTGACACCTCGACTTCGTCTTGATTTGAGGTATAACATATCTCTCTTAAATTATCAAGACTTTTGAGAGATAGTGACTGGATTTGTGGAAAAGCATTCCAATGTTTAGCACAATCTATGAGATGCTCCAGATTAGGGCATGAATCAACCCTTAGATCTTTCACATATGGAAGCTGGTGATCATGTAATTGACTTATTACACTTTTTAAGTCTTTCACATATCTTATTGCTAGAATTTCACATTTGTTAACTAATTGAGATACCATCAACATGTTCTTGATAGCTTTATAATCTATAGCACTCACTTGCAATATATTTGACTCCAAATATGCAGAGCGCTTGAAAATCGATGATTAGGGTGACATAAACCCAAAACTTTTCGAGTTTTTGAAATCCAATTTTTAGCTATGATTTCAGTCCTCTAACTTTTATCTCAACAACCTTCAACTGATGAGACATGTGTTGCAACTCATTAATCACAACTTCATTCATATTCCAAGGAAAATTGTCAATCCAAAAATAAAGCTCTTCTAACTGAGTTAATCTCAATAAGACATTGGGCGAAATAAAGCAAAGATCATTGCATTGCGTCAAATCCAATAATCTTAGAGAGACCAGATTCCCAATTTCCATTGGAAGTTTTTTAATATTTGAGTATGCAAAACTTAGGACTTGCAGGTGTATAAGTTCCTTACCAATTACAGATATATCTCCCACATCACAATGTTCCACTAGCAATGTATGGAGGTGGAGTGAGGCTTGGGATAGACATGGAAATTTTGGAATGCGCATATTTTGCACAGAAAAAACTTGAAGTAAACTCGTAGTTTGGAAGACAAGTTGAGGCCAAAAGATTAGTTCATTGCTTTTTGACCGTACTTGTAGAAGTTGAAGTGTGGAACACTCTAAGCTATTTTCTAGTTCAATCAGAGATGATCCAAGATAAGTGATATTGCATTGATGCCATTCAATTGACCTTCTTCTAGCCTCTTTATATCATCTAGCACCACTAACCGAAGTTCTTGTTGTTGTGTTTGAAATTCATCTGATATGATAACATCACGTATAATATCATGCATCTTCACACACCCCGGAACATTGCTATCCAATAGCAAGAATTTCCTTTTTAGATCGCTTACCAACACTTGCACTCGATTTCTTGTTGTCCACGACGCACCAATGCCTTTGAACAATCCCACCAAGCCCATTGCATGACGCAATAAACTTTCAATAGGAATGTCAAAGTCTTCCGGGAACAATCCACAAAGCATGAGGAAGGACTTGTGTTCCTTGCTACCCAGAGCATTGAAACTAAGCTCGATGCTCGGGTATACATCCTTTCCAAATCCTAGGTGTTGAGAATTTCTTAACTGTCTTTGAGCATCCTCCCAAACAAACTTTCTTTCATTTTCAAGTGCTTTTCCAATCATCACAATTGCGAGGGCAAGCCTCCACATTCTTTTGCAACTTGTTCTGCTATACAATGGATATCGGGTTTATATACAACTTCTCCTGCCATCTCTTGAAATAGATACCAAGCTTCATCCTTTGATAACACAGACACTTGAAAATTCTCTTTGCTTCCCATCTCTAGGCACTTGTTTTTTTCCCGCGATGTGAGTAATATTTTGCAGCAGCAATGTCTTTCCTGGTGTTCCAGAGAAGGAATTCCAATACGCTCGAAATCAAGAACGTGCCACACGTCATCTAACACAATTAACACCCTCTTATTAGCTTCACTCAGCCTCTTATGTAACTCCATTGCTCTTCCTTGCATGCTTTGTTTGTTGCATTCCATGCCTAAACTCTCAATAATTTGAATTTGTATCCGGTCGTAATTTAGATCTTGGGATACCCATGCCATCGCAAACTCATCAAATAGATTAGATTTTTCTATGATTTTGATCACTTGTTTCACCACTGTGGTTTTTCCCACTCCACCCATCCCACAGATGCTAATCATTTTCACCTTATTGTCCTTTAGTTTCTCTATGACCTGTGTTATAATTTCGTTTCTTGACACGAGGCTCTTGATATCTTTTGTGAAGGTAGATCCAAGTGTTGATGGGGCTTTAGGGTAAGATATGGTTGGAAATTTGTTTTCATATTCCTCTTTTAGGCTTGTAATTTCTTGTTTTTTTTCAGTGGCTTGCTTGCCCAATGAGTAATTTAATGCCAAATCTAGACACTTTTTATTCTTATTAACTTCAATTTCGTAGAAGCTTTGTAACTCATTTTCAATATTTGCGACATCAGAGAGCCATTTTTGCAGGTTAGGTACAATTTCATGTCCTTTCCTCGTTTCTATATCTACCCTTGCTTGCAATGCTTGTTTCATCCTTTTCAAGTTTCCTACTTCTTCATTTAAATTGGCTATCAATTTCTTGTGTTGTATTAGATATTTAAAATGCCTCACTGTACCCTCCACAGCTAAATCTCCAAGTTTTATCACTGCTTCTTTTGCCAATTCAGTAAGACAATCCATTCTCTAATTTGTAAATGAAAAGTATTAGACAATTACTAACCAGAGCTAACAAAATGTGTGTGTGCGCATGTGCGCGCCTACACGCGTAATACGTCAAGATAAGAATGAATAGGTTGTAAATAGGATATTAAGTAAAGAGAAACAATTATCTAAACTAACTTAAATTGTTTAATAGTATGAATTTTTGAGTTCATACATGGGTTAATCCATTCTACAAACTAGCATATGGAACTAATTTTATAGTTTTATGCTAAATATATGTTATCCCAAAATATATTTAAGTAATTTCAAATTTTTATATTTAATCTTAAAAGATTTACCCCAATTGAACTAGTGAAATGGAAAATAAGGATCTTTGTTGGTTCAAAAACCATTTTTTAGAACATTAGTGTAAAAATATCTGTCAAAAGACCAATATTATTATTTTGTTTGATGAAATTTTTTTATCATAAACAAACATATATTATTTTAAAATCATTCGAATATACTTTTTCATTACTAGCGGAAAAACGACCTCTACCGCGTCCTTTCTTTCCCCCTCTTTACTATGTTTTACTATGTACTTATCTAAATACATCAGAAAATACATCAGATTTTGGTGTTTTGTTTTTTTTGTCAAGAGATATTGAATTTCGTTAAAATTCTTAAAACAAAACTTAAATAAAAATTATTTGGATTATTTTTGACCCAACTTACTAAATTTTTTGGAGCTCAGTGGAATAGGAAATAGGTGCTCATTATGAGCCTCACTTTTATAAAAAATAAACATGAAATTTTGCAGTTAATGCATTAGAAAATTAAAGAAAAAGACTCTTTTATTCTTTATTAATAGATTAATAATTCTTAAAAAAATAACCATGTTGGAGTGAATGAAAAAACGTGACATTAGACAAAAAGTAGATGACATTTTTTTTTGCAAACTTCCAATCAACAAATAAAAAACTACTTGAAAATAAAATAAATTATTTAAAAACGTATACATTAGTTTCAAAATACTTAGTTTTTCATAACAAAAAATAAAGAAAGGAAAATAAGTGGAAAGTTTAAGCCAACTTTTTCATTAAACTTGACTTTAAAACAAATAAAATAGGAGCTGATATTTGTTCAATTATAAAATACTTTCATATTCTTCATTTTTAAAGAATTGATCAGCCACATCTACAAATATTTTCTATCTGTGCATTGTTTCTAAGAAGAAAAATGCTAGTAATATACTCTTTATCACACTTTTATTAATACGTGGAATTAATATAATTTGGTTGCACCTTTGTGGAAAAATGAAAAATATATCTTAATATTAATCCCTAAAAGAACTTCTAAAAATGTGATAGAGAGAGTGCGTAGCGAGTATTTATCGTCTAAAATATGGGCAAGTCAATGATTATTTCACATGCATATGATAAAGCGAACTAAAGAAAAAGGTTAAGCCTTTTAATCAAATAAGTTAAAAGGCAAGAAAAAATGCTAACAAACAACATAAAGAAAAATAAACTAGCAAGAATGTTTGGAAATACTTACTTGAATGAGCAGAGATCCTTAAAGCAAATTGAAGGAATTAAACTTGGCTTAAGAAACAGAATGTATTTAATATAACAATGAATGAAGCAATTGAGGTGAAGAGTTGATTAGAAAATGGTGATTATATATAGAAAAAGGTTTTTGATTTTAGTTAGTTCCTCATCCAACCCGTGAAGCAACTTATGGCCAAAGAAAGAATTTAACCTTATGAAGAAAGGAATTTGTACTATGCAATCTCATGATCATTTAAAACCCAACACATGCACTCAACGATGAGATTCTCAAGGAATTTGAATAATTTTATAATAATAAATTAGTATGATCATTAGAATGATTTTAAACTGGAAATTACACGTAAGTATTTTTGAATGATAATTTATTATAATTATAATAAACTATAATGATTTTAAATTGGAATTCAAACGTATGTATTTTTGAATGATTTTTTAATAATAATTATAATAAATTAAGCATAAACAATGGATATTATGAACATGAATGCATCGCAATAATAGTAATAGGCTTATTTTGCAGTCAAGAAAAGAATTCAAAACAATGAAAGATAGTCAAACTTAGAGATTCTCTAAGTTTTAACCATTATAAACGAAGTATGCATAAGTAAAGAAAAGAATGCAATTCTTTTCCTAGGATGGGAATTGGGCCCAACACCCGAAAAAGGTTTTGATTCTAGTTAGTTCCTCATCCAACCCATGAAGCAACTTATGGCCAAAGAAAGAATTTGAACTTATGAAGAAAGGAATTTGTTCTATGCAATCTCATGATCATACAAAACCCAACACACTCAACAATGAGATTCTCAAACTTGCATGTTTTTACAAATACAATACGTATGTATTTTTGAATGATTTTTTAAAAATAATTATAATAAATTAAGCATAAACAGTGGATATTATAAACATGAATGCATCGCAATAATAGTAACAGACTTATTTTGCAGCCAAGAAAAGAATTCAAAACAATGAAAGATAGTCAAGATTCTCTAAGTTTTAACCATTATAAATGATGTATGCATAAGTAAAGAATTATTTTCCTAGGGATGGGAATTGGGCCCAACACCCGGAGAAAAAAATAGGTCACTGCTTTTCCTACACTTCTCCCTACTCAGCGCACACACCCAAACCTAAAATATTCCAAAACTACCCTCACGTGGAACACGTGGAAACCTTCCTACGCAATGTTTTTGATGGGTACAGTCGGGGAACCCCAAACTCATTCGGCTAACAAGCACCGAACAAGTTTGGCTACAAATCACCGAACCATTAAACTCGATGCTCGCTACCATCGTTATTTTCTTGAGGTCGAATAGAATGGTGTTAATTTGGGGTATTGTTCGCTAGGTTGTGTCTGAACCTGTTCGGTTACTATTAACCGAACCATCTAATTTTCACATAATAGGGTGTGTGTGAAAAAATATAAGTCGGGTCTTGGTGTCCAAACAAATTCGGTTGCCCGTGTCCGAACCTTTGTAAATTTTAGAAAGAAAAAATACGGAGCGCTAATTTCACTAATGGCCTTTTGATCATTTCGCAGGAGTAGGGAGGGGTGTGGAAAAAGCAATGACCAAAATATATCAATAACGAACAAGGTAAAAACTTACATTATTGGGCTTGGACTAGTGCCTAACCCGCCACGCAATGTCCATAAGTTAAAGTTAGGCCATTGCTTTTCCTACACCCCTGTTACCTCAAAATTTAGACAGTACATTAAATGAAGCTTTAAATGGGGTTGACTTCACATTTAATATTGTTCTGTGGGCCATAGGTCAATATTCGAGTCAATGCACCATGAATTCGACAAGAAAGGTATACAAGTGCAAGGAGTGCAAGTAAGCTTCGACAAGCTTAGCTCTCAAAGCTATGAAGCAAGTAATGCAAGAAACCTTCGACAAGAGAAGACCCAACACTTCGAAAGAGCTGGGCTCAACACTTCGTCAAGCGGTTGACAACGGGTTAGTCGAAAGTGCAGAGCAGCAGTTAGTGGGCGGTTACTCCCCCGTAGTTTTAGGAGGCAGTTACTCTTTCCCCCACGATTGTTCCTACGAGTATAAATACCCCTTTGTAATAGAAAATCGGGGTCACCACATTTTACAAGAACTCTGAGAAACTCAACTTCCAAGCCAAAGCGAAACACGAGTGAAACAGATACTTTGTACGTGTTGGTGAACCATTTTTCTTTCTTCATTTAATGCAAATTTTTACTTTCTTTTTACCTTCGTTGCATTTACTGCTTTTATTTTACTTTCAATCCGTTTCTCTCTACTATTTACTGTTCTTACGTACGTGAAAAGCACAAAACTCAATGGCAATCGTCAATGAGATTTTCTAGTTTGATCTCACAGTCTCGATATTGAAAACAAGTGATTGTTTGCTAAAAACACCAAAGAACAAAATGCACGCCATGGGACCTTTGCCATTAACTTTGTGTTGTTTCTATAAGTGTGTGTATTTGTATGCACTTGAGGAGTGGTAGAATGGTACGTACCAATTCTAACAATGCCTCTAGTTCTAACCCTGTGGTATCACAAGGGCAAGGAACAACCATAGATTCTGCAAGTGCTAGTGTTGCAGGGACAATGGCCCCAGTAACATCAATAACCGCTCCCACGATGTCGATGACCAATGTTGGGTCGACACGCAGTCTATGTCTTTGCCACAAAGTATAGGACTTCCTTCTAGTCCTTATATGGCAACAGAGGAGCAGTTTAGAGACACGTTTCGAACATGAGTCTACCACCATATCCTTTTTGGTGTATATGGCATGCCCACTTTGGAATGCCACACGTGTCGACCTTTTCCTCTCTCATGTGTCTTCGAAAAGCACGCTGGTCGAAACCCTCTTGCATTAACCAATGCGTC
This sequence comes from Oxytropis ochrocephala, assembly GCA_020916435.1. Lineage (NCBI taxonomy): Eukaryota > Viridiplantae > Streptophyta > Magnoliopsida > Fabales > Fabaceae > Oxytropis > Oxytropis ochrocephala. The sequence goes on from CM037091.1 coordinate 92,838,302, forward strand.
CTTGTTGGCATTGAGACGGCAAGTAGAGACGAGAGCAATCATGATATGGTTAATATGCTCACCCAACAAATTGGTACTGCTTTTTTCAATCCGTTGATTCGAATACCAATACAAGTTACGGATGTTAGCAAACCAAATGGGTAGGATAGCAGATTTCTTTGGGGCTCCTACGGGAAATAATAGGCAAGTACCCAATTGTGGGAATAATGCGCCTAATACCCCACAGAGATCAGTTACTGTCGAAGCCCAAGCGGTTGTAGGCGAACAACAGGGTATGGGAAACCATGTCCCTGAAGTAGTTATGGTAAATCGAAACCAAAACGCTGATGAAGTTGTTCGACAAGTGCAACGAAATAACGTTTGCGCTCAAGACAACATAGCCAATTTGGTAGAAACCATAATGGCACAGAATGGCCTTAACGTGGGTTTACATAGGCCTAATTTCATATCACCACTGTGTGAATATGTATTGCGTGCGCACTGCCAAGGGTTGGAAAATTCCTAAATTTACTAAATTTGGGGTGATACCAATGAATCTATCATCGAACACATTGCTCGCTACATGACTGAGGCAGGAGATATAGCCCAAAATGAGAGTTTGAAAATGAAATATTTTCCAAATTCTCTAACTAAGAATGCCTTTACGTGGTTTACCACTTTACCCCCTGGTTCCATGTACACATGGGGCGATTAGAAAAACTTTTTCATGAGCGCTTTTATATGGGCGATCGAAGATTAGTCTTAAAGAATTGGCGGTGTTCGACGTAAAGTGCCCAAGCTATCGGCGACTACTACCCGAATAGATTTAGGCTATTAAAGGCTAGGTGTTTCACACAAGTGCCTGAGCATGAGCTTGTCGAAATGGCTGCAGGTGGCCTTGATTATTCAATTAGAAAGAAATTGGATACCTCTCATTTGAGAGATATGGCCCAATTAGCCGATAGAGTTCGACAAGTTGAAAGGCTTAAAGAGGAAAAGGCTAGAGTGAATAAGTTCAATAAAAAAGAAAACTCAGTTGGGTTTCATAAGAAAGAGAGAATAGCCTATGTCGATGAGGAATTCGACTTCGCATTTAGTGATGTCGAGTCTGAGGAAATAGATGTGGCTGAACTTAAGCCTGGTCCTCCTTATGCTTGTAAATTATTAAGGCCTGCAAATGGGAATAATCCTGTAGAGCCTAAAAACGATAGATTCGTGCCTAAAACATACACTTTTGATGTTACTAAATGTGATGAAATCTTTGATTTGTTAGTAACTGATGGCCAAATCATAGTGCCAAATGGCCTGAAAGTTCCTCCTCTCGAGCAGAGAGGAAAAAAAGGGTTATTGTAAGTTTCATAATTTTTGGGACATACAACTGACCGTTGTGTACTTTTCAGGGACATAGTTCAGAAGGCAATCGAAGAAGGGAGACTAAAATTCGGTGAGAAAAAGAACAAAGCTCCCATGCAGATTGATTCTGATCCACTCCATCAGGCAGAGGCAATGTATGCGGAACCGATGGAAATGAACATAAGCATGGTAGATGTGAAGATGGCAGGCTCTCCTAAGCCTGTTGGGCCTTCGGCGCATAAGATCAAAAGTGTAGTGCGGAGGGGTGATCTTTGTGCAAAGAGCTTACTCGGAGGAGTATGAAGAGAAGGTACAGTTCGTTTACCCCAAAGTGAAGAAGAATTAATAGACTTCCTTAATAGGTGCAAGGTTGAAGAACTCGAGGTAATGGTTATGCCCCAGATGTAGTGCTGTGTTCGACAAGGAAGCGGCTAAAGTGTTGAATGTTTGCCAAGTTCGACAGCCTCTAAAAAGGAAATGGCCAGAGAAAAAACCAAATTTTAGCTTCAAAAGGGGGGACCTTCCTTATAAGGTCAAGGGTTCGAACAGACCTTCAACAAGCAAGCCACAGTCTGCTGGTAAGAGCGCAGCCAAGAAGGAGTTTGTGCTGTCAGCGTCGGCCAAGCCATTTGTTCCAAGAGCAAATCTCCAAAATGAAAAATGGATACATGCTGGGTGTAAACATTATAGGAGTGTTGTTCTACGTGCTGAAACAGTCAAACCAAATACAGGGGAGGCTGCGAAATATAATTATAAGAATAATTATAAAGGGAAGAATCCCATGACCAAGACCCAATGGCGTCGTTATCGGTAAGAAGAAGAAGCGAAGCACTTGTTGATTGACGAAAAACGCCAGAAGTTCAAAAACGGCTAAGAATATGACCTCTAGAGCCGTGGGGACGCATTTAAAAGTGAACATAGGTGCTTTAACCAAGTAAAGGTTGGAAATAAGGCCAAGGGTATATCTATTGTAATAGAGGAACCAAGGAGGCTGCGATGGAAAGAATCTTTCCTCCACCGTCATCATTGAGGAATAAAAGTCTTGACTTCGACATGGATGAGGATGTAACTTCGATTTTGAAGACTCGAAGCGCTTTTGATGTCATTTGCAATGTAGTGTCTATTCTACCCAATGAGTATGACGTCATCACAAATCCCCAAATGATGTCGAAGAAAACTTCACCGAGGATATGGCTAACCACAAGCCGCTTTGTTACTATGTAATGAACAACGGTGTGTCGAAGAACAAATGGCCACTTTCGAGAGGCCAAACGAAGGCATGCAAAGATCATTTGAAGCCTCTGTATGTCCAAGCCAAAGTCAATGGCGTGAGGCATCAACAAGATCTTGGTAGATGGAGGCGCTGCTTTGTTAACTTGATGCCTCAAGCAATGCTAAAAACCATAGGGATGTTCGACACGGACTTAAAGCCTCATAACATTGTGTTAACTAATTATGAGGGCAAATCCGGCCGGTCTTTGGGGGCCGTCGAAGTGGAGGTGGTGGTAGGTACTGTCAAGAGAACTACCATGTTCTTTGTCATAGCCTCCAAAGCAAGCTATAATCTGCTCCTTGGCAGAGAGTGGATACATGGAGTAGGCGTTGTGCCTTCAAGCCTACACCAGAAATTGGTGATGTGGAAGGATGATGGTCTGGTAGAATATGTCGAAGCAGACCAAAGTTACTTCCTTGCTGATGTCAACAATGTCACCAAGGAGAATTTTGAAAAACAAATGGCGAATATTGCGCCATGCACATCTTCTAGTCAGGCATACATATCATCTGACAATGTGCTTTCCTCTGTTCGACTATACCCAACACATGGTTTTGTTTGGGAAAGGAAGCGATAGAAGATGGAAGTGTCTATCTCGAGGGTGTTCTACCCCAACGGGATGGGATACTTGACTCTTAGAAGGTTTTAGATGTCAGTACCCAATGTTTGGGATAGAATTACGGCCTATATGGCCGAAACTAAAATAAAAACGGCTTTGGAAGCCGAAATAAATCAATAAACAATGGATGTCGAAGTCATGCCTTCATCTGAAGAAAATGGTGAAGTCATAGATGACAAGCTTGATTGCATTTATGATGACGAACCATTGGGTTTTGAAAAAGACCCTAAAGATTCGACAAAGCGCATGCAAGCTCAAGATCCAGTAGAAGAAGTGGATTTGGGAGATGGCCTAGTCAAAAGGCCAACATATATTAGTGCACACCTTGATGCTGCCTTCAAAACCCAAGTTATTTCACTTCTGCAGGAGTTCAAAGATTGCTTTGCTTGGGAGTACAACGAAATGTCTAGTCTGAGTCGAGAAGTGGTGGAACTTCAAATACCTATTCGACCAGTGAAGAAACCAGTAAAGCAAACACCAAGAAGATTTGCTCCTCCAATATTGGCTAAGATCAAAGAAGAAATCGAAAGGTTGTTCAAGAGCAAATTCATCGAATCGCTGTATATGTCGATTGGTTAGCTAATATTGTCCCATAGAATGAAGAAAAATGGAAAACTTAGAGTTTGCGTGAGACTTTAGGGATCTAAATAATGCAACACCTAAAGATGAATACGCTATGCCTGTAGCGAAATGCTAATAGATTCAAGCGAGGATTTGATTATCTCGGTATGCTAGATGGCTACTCGGGGTATAATCAAATTTTTATTCTTTGAAGAGGGCGTGTCAAACAAACTTTTCGATGTCCAGGGGCATTGGGTGTTTATGAATGGGTAGTAATGCCTTTTGGGTTAAAAAATGCTGGTGCCACCTACCAAAGAGCAATGAATTCTATGTTTCATGACTTTATTGATGATTTTATGCAAATATACATAGATGATATGGTGGTTAAGTCATCCTCAGAAATTGGTCATTTAGACCATCTTCGACGTTCTTTTGAACGAATGAGGAAATATGGATTGAAAATGAATCCAACCAAATGTGCTTTCTGTGTACGTGCAGATGAATTCTTGGGTTTTGTAGTACACAAGAAAGGCATAGAGATCAACCAAAATAAGACTAAAGCAATTATGGAAACGAAGGCTCCTTCGACCAATAAAGAACTTCACCATCTGGAAAAATCAATTTCCTTCGAAGATTTATTTCAAATCTAAGTGGCAAAACACAAGCTTTTTCGCCATTGCTGAGACTGAAGAAAGAAGATGAATTCAAGTGGGAGCAAGTTCATCAAGAAGCTTTTGATGCAATTAAGTCTTATTTAGTCAAACCACCAATTCTATTGCCTGTTATTAGAAACAAATTGCTAAAATTGTATATAGCAGCTTCTGATAACACAATAGGTAGCATGTTAGCACAAGAGGATGATAATGGTGTCGAAAGACCCATTTATTACCTTAGTAGGGTTTTGATTGATGCTGAAACAAGGTATAGTCCAATAGAAAAGTTATGCCTTTGCTTGTATTTCTCTTGTACGAAATTGAAGCAATATATAAAGTCAGCAGATGTTTATGTTTATTCGCACTTTGATGTTATTAAACATATGTTGTCAAAACCAATGTTACATAGTCGAATTGGCAAATGGGCTTTAGCTTTGTTAGAATACAACTTAACTTATCAGCCCCTTAAATCAATCAAAGGACAAGTGGTTGCTGATTTCATAGTGGACCACTCTGTTGTCGAACATGAAATACATTCGTTGGACATACGCCCTTGAAACTATACTTGACGCTCAAGCCATAAAAATGGAGTGGGTATTGGAATATTAATTATTTCTCCAGAAAACATTCCAACGAAGTATAAATTTAAAATTCGAGACTCTTGCTCCAATAATGAAGCTGAGTATGAGGCTTTAATAGTGGGCCTCAAAATTCTGCTCGAATTGGGGGCAACTAATGTCGAAGTAAAAGGTGACTCTCAACTAGTTGTCAAACAATTGACAAAAGAATACAAATGTATTAATGAACACCTTATTAAATATTTCGTCATTGCTAACGCTTTGCTAAAAGGTTTACATTTGTACACCTAGAACATTTCTCGCGAATTGAAAATCACGTGGCGAATGAATTGGCACAAATTGCCTCAGAGCTACAAAGTATCAAAGCAAAGCCTAGAAGAGTTAATTGAGATAAAAGATAAACTAATCTCGTAAGACTCTCTTTATAATACTACTCCTTCGACGTTATTGTCAACACCAAAATTGGGGGCAATAAATGCAAATGAAGTACGCTACGTCGAAAAAACGCCACATTTTTTATGATATTGACTTAGCAGAAATTTTTGCTATTGACAATATCACTGATGATGATTGGCGTAAGCCTATTGTAGAGTATTTGCAAAATCCTACAGGAAACACTAATAAAAAAGTGAAGTATAGAGCTCTAAGCTATGTGTTAGTCGGAAATGAGTTGTTCAAAAAACTCCTGAAGGAGTACGTACTGTTAAAATGCCTTAGTGAAAACGAGGCATACTTAGCGGTTTCTGATACACATGGTGGAGCATGTGGCTCACATCAAGTAGGCCATAAAATGAAATGGTTGTTATTTCGACAAGAAATGTACTGCCAACCATTTTAAAAGATTGCATAGAGTTTGCTAAAGGTCGCTAAGAATGCCAAAGACATGCCGAATCCAAATGTACCGCAAATGAATTGCATTCTATAGTGAAACCTTGGCCATTTAGAGGTTGGGCTCTAGATGTAATTGGAGAAATAAAACCAACTTCGCCGAAAGGCCACGGTACATCCTGGTAGGAATTGATTACTTTACTAAATGGGTAGAGGCAATACCTTTAGCCAACGTTGATCAAGAAGCGGTAATAAGGTTTATTCAAAACCATATCATTTACAGATATGGAATCCCAGAAACCACTACTACGGACCAAGTACTGCTTTTACTGGGTCGAAAAATGGTAGATTTTGTCACTTTGAAATTGGTTTCAAGTTGTTGACTTCAAACCCATACTATGCACAAGCTAATGGTCAAGTAGAGGCTGCAAATAAAATCATTATTAACTTGATCAAAAAGCACGTTGGACGTAAGCCTAAAAGTTGGCATAGTTCTCTTGACCAAGTGTTATGGGCTTGTCGAACTTCGCCTAAAGAGTCTATAAACACTACTCCTTACAGGTTAACATTTGGACATGATGCAGTGTTACCTGTTGAAATTTGTTTACAATCAACAAGGATTCGAAACAATGCGAAATTCCTTTGATCATTATTGGGATATGATGATTGATGAATTAGTTGATTTAGATTTAAGAAAGGTCATCAACTTTAGAAATGCTTATTCGACAGAAAGAGAGAGTAGCTAAAGCTTACAACAAAAAGGTTTTAAGTTAAAAACCTTTGAAGAAGGAGAGTTAGTGTGGAAAGTCCTATTACCTATGGATAAAAAAGATAGAGTTCTAGGCAAATGGTCACCAGGGTGGGAAGGCCCATTTCGCGTGTTGCAATGCTTTTCGAATGACGCTTATGAAGTCGAAGAGCTAGGTGACGAAAATAGAATCTTTAGAATAAATGGCAAGTATTTAAAGCAATACAAGCCAACATTGACCGAGATAAAAATTGAACAAGCATAAACAAACGAAAATTGTTCATAAATGGCAATGTATAATGAAATGTCAAAATTACATAGCCATTTCAAAAGTTCTAAACTATTACAAGACCTTAGAAGTTCGACAAAGTTGACTTATGCCTCTCCAGAATGTTGGCGCTCAAAGAGATAGAAGTGTCAAGAAGGTGCAGATTTTTGTCAAGTTCAGCAAGATTGGCTTGATGCTGGTCAGCTTTCTCCAGATGTTCTATGGCTGTCATTGCTTTCGTTGTTTTGATTGACGAAGAAGCAGCATTCATTCTTTCGACAACCAAGCCCTTCTGATACTTAGTGTTTGACAACTTAGTTTGGAGTGTTCTGATCTCTTCGTCAATACGCGTAATCTCGCCATCCCATTCAGCAATTGCTTGTTCATCATTGGCTGCTTGGGCTTCGAGAGCTTCTATGTCGTCTTGATCAGCTTTGAGGGAGGCAAGCGCCACTTCGCAGAGTTGATTTTCTTGAGCCTTTTGCTTGAGAATATTCGACCGTTGGTTGATCAAGAGGGAGAGTTGCTCGAAGAGTGGGCCGAACTCCATGAAAAAGGTGAGGAGGTCTTGGGGAGGATCCAACTTAGTGATTTTATGAATGAGGGATTTTACCTCAAGGTACACAGATGGATCACCCTCAATATTCGCCACCAGATTCCCTTCCAGAACCTTCGTCTTCAGCTGGCGAAGTAGGCTTTCGATTGTTTCCTGATTGATGGAACTGAGAGAGTTGTTCGAAGAGCTGCAAATCAAGCGACACGACGAGCTTTTAAGACTCGAAGATGATTTTCAAAGTCGCCAAAGGATCTGTCTTCTTCATTTCTCACCAACTCGTGATCACTAACAATACCGTTGGATGACTCTTTGTGGCGCCTTGATTTGCGTGCTCCTCCATTCTCGCTCCTCTTGCTCTTGATTAACCATATTCTCTGCAGAATTTCAACGAGGTAGCCACCACTTCTTGTCTTTCGATTTACGGGATGTTGGGTTCGAACTCGAACATTCTCTTCGACAACGACCTCTCGGTTCCATATTATCGGCATTCGAAACAAGCTCTTCGAAAGTAGGAATCCCGTGGTCGCAAGTGCTTGAAAAACTTCTTCAAAGCAATTACACCTTGAGGCGACGAAGAAAAAGGAAGCATTGGGGCCGACAATTCCCGTTCAAAGAACCTCGATCAAAGACTCCGGCAGCGGGATTATCAACAAGTAACCCACCTACACATTTCACGATGAGTAATACTACTTAAGTTAGAACTGGAAAGGTGAAGATCAAAGAGGTTCGAAATGACGTCGAAAGGAAATTTACCTCATGTACCTTAAGCCTATTGATTGGAGGAGAAGAAGGTGATTGTAAGGCTCGTTGATGGTGATGCCTTGAGCTGCCCTTTGAGATCTCGGTAAGGCCCTTTTCCTTGACCTCTGAGTGAGAGAGGAATGTTGTCATCACTTTCAGTGTCCTACAAAAGAAAACAAGTTATGGTACAGGTAATGCCACGAGAAAGTGGATGATAAAATCGAAGAGGAATTTCGACATGTAATAAGGTGTATAGAGTACCTCAGAATCAGAGGGAATGACCACTCTCTTTTTGGCCCTGAGCTGCTGAGGAGATTTGGTTGTTTTGGTTGTTTTCTGAAAGAGAATTTCAACATGAGTAAAAGTCATGATCACAGAACAACTTAAGATAAGTAGATGGCAACATACCTTTTTTAGGGTGATGTCTGGAGTGGAGCTTATTGCCATTGTCTTCTTGACCAATGGGGAGGTTTTCTTTATTATGACTGGCTTTACTCGACCTTCAACTTTGTTGCAGGTTTTTCTAAAAATGTCGAAAACATTGGTAAGCAAATAGAAATGAAGCTAAGTTATAAGTGGTTAAGACTTAGAAAGCTTTGAGTGTCGAAAAGTGTTTACCAGTGTTGTTCGAAGGAAAGTCATACCAATTTCTTCACAATGTTTTCAAAGAAAAGTGTCAATGGTTTCCCAGAAAGATTGGTGTAATAACGATCCACCATTCATGAAATTTCTTAGTGCATGAAAACCTTGGATTGAATTTGAGAGGTTCAAAATTCAAGGCTTTGTAATGGAATTTCTTGAAGGCCTGTTTGTAAGCTGCCTCTGATTCTGGACTTGCAAATCCTCGCCTATAAAAGCACACTGGTGCAGGTCGAATTTGACATAGCCCAAATCGCTCGGCAAAATAACTTGGGAAATATCTAGTAATTCCCAAACTATTTTTTGTTTTGCAGGTGAGCACAGTGGAGAGGATAGAAGGAGAGAGGTAAGCTTGCCAAATTTGGTTAACTTCCTCAAGAGTTCGACGTATGGGAAGGAAACGGTTGTTTAAACCATGTTGGACCACAAGACCTCTGGACAAAGGGAGCCATAGAATCAGTAAAAGTGGCACATTTCAAGAAGATTTCAAATAGACTAGAAAGGATTCTTCTGCGAGAAGGGTTGCTTGCTTAGGCCTAAATCAAGCGCCAATCGAACCCCTTCAAGACTACTAGTCTCTACAAATAGTCGAGCGGACTTGGGGATATACAAGTTTAGTCGAGACTCAAAAGTGGCTAATGACCACAGTTATAAATGCCATAGTGGGCGGAGGCCAAAAACTTGTGGCTTGTTCATTCTCTTTCAACTCTATAACAAAGATTATCAAGTTCTTTGGTAGAGAGAGCCTAGAATCAACTTGGCAAGGTTGATGTCTTCTTGTTCATGGAGTTGACATGCCGTGGGGATGTAAGATTTGGAAACTTGGAGGAGCGTACAAAAACGAAGATAGATAACCACAGAGTTAGAAAGGCTACATGTTCTATAGCAGACACTTCCTCAGTGTCAAGCCTATGGTGCTCACCAATGTAAGGGGCAAAGGTGGCATTGTTGAAGTTGAAATCGTAATCATAGTCAGGACGTGTGGGATCAAAGGTCTCTCCTAAGGGTTTTCGGACACAGTAATGGCAGCCACATCTAGCAAAGTGGGGGATAGCATGCCACATTTCAAGTGGAGGCTATGAGTAGCACAGTCCCAGAACTGCATAGCAGCCAAAAGTAGGGTGCTATCATATTTGGGCCCATACCTAGACAGTTGGATAAGGTCGAAGATACCCTGTTTTTTCCAGATTTTGGCTTTTTTAGCTTCTACTTTGTCAAGCCAGTCTATGTAGTTTTGTTGGTCGAGCCTAGGAGCGCACCTAAAAACCTAGAAGAATTAGTCGAAACTCTAAGTGAAAAGGGGTTTTAGCGAAGATTCTAGGTTGAAGCGAACGTGGCTAGGGAAAATCTCGAAAACTTCATATTTTCCAAAGAAAGTATCGGGCGGGGACCCAAATAAGCATGGGTATAAACCTCGATAGAAGGGATTAGTACCGAGTGCGCGGTTGGGTAGATCGTTCGTCGTTGATGTCGGGTTCATCAACGAAACCATCTAGGGTTTGAACGCTTTACGGTTCGCTCATTCCTTTTTGAACTCTCGAGTTGCATCACCGCAGCAGATGATGAAGCCATAAGTAAGAGAAGATGAATGCGAGTTGGAATCAGGTGTAGATTAAAGGAAAAGAACGCGAAAGTTTGAAACTTTGGTAAATTTGAGGTTTTTCGCAAAACGCAGAGATGAAGAACGCAGAAAAGACTTCACAAGGTTTCAAACCGAGTAAAGAGGAATTTGAAGGGTTGTAGCCGCTTTATATATGTTTGGAAGCAATATTATTGGCACGTTAAGCCATAACTCGCCGCGTTCATGACGTTTGGGAGACGTGATGGCCCACCAACTATGCGACGTGTGCCAATGAAACGGTTCGCTTTACTGCGCGCAAGTAATGATGACCGCCTTTTCGACCACTTTGTTGAAGTGCAAAAGGCGTAAAAAGTGACCATTGCACAATATTCAAAAAATGCCTTTTCTTAACTCCTTTCCTTATTCCGTCGAAAAAGCATTTTTTGGGGGGCAATCTGTTACCTCAAAATTTCGACAGTACATTAAATGAAGCTTTAAATGGGGTTGACTTCACATTTAATATTGTTCTGTGGGCCATAGGTCAATATTCGAGTCAATGCACCATGAATTCGACAGGAAAGGTATACAAGTGCAAGGAGTGCAAGTAAGCTTCGACAAGCTTAGCTCTCAAAGCTATGAAGCAAGTAATGCAAGAAACCTTCGACAAGAGAAGACCCAACACTTCGACAGAGCTGGGCTCAACACTTCGTCAAGCGGTTGACAACGGGTTAGTCGAAAGTGCAGAGCAGCAGTTAGTGGGCGGTTACTCCCCCGTAGTTTTAGGAGGCAGTTACTCTTTCCCCCACGATTGTTCCTACGAGTATAAATACCCCTTTGTAATAGAAAATCGGGGTCACCGCATTTTACAAGAACTCTGAGAAACTCAACTTCCAAGCCAAAGTGAAACACGAGTGAAACAGATACTTTGTACGTGTTGGTGAACCATTTTTCTTTCTTCATTTAATGCAAATTTTTACTTTCTTTTTACCTTCGTTGCATTTACTGCTTTTATTTTACTTTCAATCTGTTTCTCTCTACTATTTACTGTTCTTACGTACGTGAAAAGCACAAAACTCAATGGCAATCGTCAAAGAGATTTTCTAGTTTGATCTCACAGTCTCGATATTGAAAACTAGTGATTGTTTGCTAAAAACACCAGCAAACAACCCCCTCCTACTCGAAACACACCACATAAGGGTGTGAAAAGACCAAAAGACCAGGTAAAACCTATTTTTTTCACAAATTTTCACCTGTTCGAACGCGGGCCTTCGAACAGGTTCAAACGAGACCGTTCGAGTGTGTTAAATATGGACAGACACCCTCTTAGGCGTTTTTCACCTGTTCGAATAGGGTCATGCGAACACGTTCGAATGGGGTCATGCGAACATGTTCGAATGAGGGTGTTCGAACCAGTGCTACAGAATGACAGATATTGGACGTCTCAGATTCCACCGACAGTTTTAATCAACGGTTTACAATCAGTCAAATGTGTCAGATAAAGGAGTGGATGTCATTCCCTTTGGAAAATGTGCTTGAACGGATAGAATTTAAACGGCTCAGATTTGTGATCTAAAAATGAAATCAACGGCTGACATTTCACCATGCCTATTATAAAAGGGGGTTCACATCCTCAGACCTTCTTCACCAAACCCTAATCTGCTTCTTCACCAAAATCTACTCTCCCTCTTGACAGATACAACCAAACTGAAATGGAATGACAATTGTGCCCAACCCAGTACTCAAACGACAAATTCCTAACGGCCCTTCATCACCATGGAACACCACCGACGAACATAGTGTTGTGTTTCGTTGTCCTAACCATGTCTTCTGCAGGATGAGTAAGGACATCACCTTCGCCCAACTGAAAGAAAAGGCTGAGAGGAAGATTCGTCCAGAGGGAGCGTGGCGTAAAGACGTGGAGCGTATACGTTTCAAAAAGTACAATTGTAGAGATGATGGGACTGTCCATTATCATTCATGGAGATCCAAAGCGACGACGACGTCCACGCAATGATGGAACATCTAGCTAACGTTCCGATGGGGCGACAAATCTTAGAATTGTACGTGGACACAATACGAACTCCAGAAGAGGCCATTTATCTTCTGGAACAGGGACTACCGAAACACTAGTTTATTAGTTAGTTGTTTGCTTATGTTGGTGTTATGTCTTTCGTATTTGATGTATTTCGTATTTGATGTCTTTCGTATTTCATGTCTTTCGTATTTTGTAATGACAATAAATTTCCGCCAACGTAAAGGGAATTTCAATTTAAAAAACCGAATGAAACAAAGTACTTAAATTATACAAAACTTCCAAACATATATCCCCCCTAATACATGATCCTACTGGGTGTTGCGCTCCCTCCTTCTCTCATACACATTGCGAAAACTCCTCCTAAACCTACGGAAAGGGTTGAGCAGCCTCTTGATGCGCTGAAAGACGCTCTTGGTTGGCTCTGGGACATTATCATTGATGGTCCCATCCATTTCATCAACCAAATCCAGGAGCTCTGGTAGCATCTGTCAACCAAATAACATAACATTATTATTTAAATAAGTAGAAGATTAAGAAACTTATCACTGCAATTAATATAAAAGACACATATCACAATGACATCAGGCTCATCCACAAGCTGTACATAATGCTGAGGGAAGAGAAAGGGATGTGAGACCCTGGAGTACCATGGGAAGTAGCCCGGCACCGTCTTTGAGGAGTACGGCACAAAAGGAGGCCCCCGCGCCACCAAATGGTCCTCGAACTGTGTCCACCTCTCATCACACTCGATTAGGGTACAAACGGCCCTAGTAGCAGGTCTGGGATCTTCCGGAATGTGTTGGACCTGCCCAAACTGCCTGAGCACTCGATCTGGCAAATGGCGCATCATGCAGCCACCACTCCGAATGAACCCTCTCGAACTCGGCCCGCCTCACAAAGTCTCTCCTCCTATCGGTGTGTGTAGGGTCCCGTGTGACCTCCTCACGATCCCTAGCCGGTCAAGGCATAATCTGATGGCATGTGAGTTGATGGCCCCAGGGCCATCATTGCACAACCATTTCTTCGCCCGTGGCATACTCTCATCATACTTTGGGTGCACCACCCAAGAGGAAAAGTCTGCACTCTGGAAGTGCTCAAAAATCCAAGTCTGTAATGAACATATCATTGGTTGATTATTAATCTGAAAGTAACCCTAAAGCAAACTTAAAAGTAAAGAATATGTTTTATACCTGAAGTAAAGGAAGATGACCAGCAATCTTCTTGGTCCTCTTTCTTGTAGCATCCTTCAGCTGATCGTATAGATGGGCAAGGGCCATCGCCCCCCAGCAAAAGTCTCCAACAGCATCCAAATAGCCAAGCTTAACCTTGTTGCCTGACTTGTCAGCGAACAAGGTGCAACCCAAAAGATACAGAATGTAGGCCCTAGCAGCATAAGCCCACCGCCCTTCAACTATGGCTGGGTGGTAGACCCTATCCCTCAACCATACCAGACCAACAGACAACCCCGACCGATGCAGTCCGGCAACAGCATCTTCGGGGTGGCCCCAATAAATCAATCGCCAGCCTACTCTCCCCGCCACGAAGTCCAGTCAGGCATGTCATAGAACCGGCCAGTGATGGGGATGTGTAGCAGCTGGGATACATCATCAAGGGTGATGCTCATCTCACCCACAAGAAGGTGGAATGATGATGTATCCAGCTGCCAATGCTCTATGAATGGGTTCAAGCCCCTTGTGGAGAATGGGGAAACCAAGCCCGACCATAGGAACCAACCTTGAAGCTGTCAGAGTATCCCTGATCCTAGCATGGAACAACGTGGTAACAGTCCATGTGGAATTGTTTGTAAATCCAAATTAACTCGCATTCGAAATGACACAATAAGCCAAAACATTCAACGGCGCAAGAAACAAATTTACAACGATCAACTATAAAATAATATCTTACCCGCTGAATAGAAATCGGTCGAATATGTGCCCGTGATGTGGGCAAGACGGACCATCTTACGGACCACCAGAAATGGGAATGTAGCCACAGGAGCGGCGACCTCACGAGGCTCGCCAGCCTCTCCTCCTGGCGATGATCATCACCGCTTCCCGATCATAAGCCCGCGATGTCTAGATGATGAAGGGCCAGCAAACTCAAAGGCTGGAAATTGAGCATCACGCTCAATATCCTGGCCAATATCATCAACCGGTAGCGGGGGAGGAGGGACGTCAACCCTGCCCTTACCCCTAGCCCGACCCCTACCTCGGGAAGGTTCACCACTTTCTTCCCTCCTTTTGCGGTTTGAAACCGTAAGAGGTGGCCTCACCGCCTCGCTTCGGATGGTTGTCTTTGAATTACCACCTCTGCTCCTCACCATATCTGAAACAACAATCAAGAGAACCAATTAAACCAAATTAAGAGTAACTGTACTGTCAAACAACTGTTTGAACGACCACATGCGAACATGTTTGCACAACCCCGTTCGAACAAGTCAGTTTCACATTCCAACTCACAACGATTCGAATGAGGTCATTCGTACGGTGTTCGCATGACCTCATTCGAACACCTTCCGTTTTCGATTGTTCGAAGGGCGTCGCCGCTCGAACAATGCGATTGCCGAAAAAAAAAACCCAAATGCGAGGAACAGGGAGAGGCTTACCTAGATGAAAATAGAACGATTAGAGACTGTGAGAGGCCGCAAACAAAACCCAGAAACTCTTGAGGGGGTTAGTGGAGAAGATTGAGTGAGAGATTGGGTGAGATTGAGTGAGTTGGGAGAAGGTGAGTTAGAGGGAGAGTGAGAGATAGGGTTCAAAGGTGGGGGGAAGTGAGAGGAGTGAGAGAGTGAAGAGGGTGTGTGGGGTTAGGGGGAATTTTTAATTTTTTAAATTGGGGGTAATTTGGGGTTTTTAAGATTGAAGGGGTGTGTTTGAGTAGGAGGGGGTGTGGGAAAAGTAAAGGTCTAAAGTTACATGCCATATTAAATGGACTTCGAAACAGATGGCTATTTCAAACTATCTAAGTTGAAAATCATATCTTTGTTTCTATTTCCTTCTACTGTGAAATAAACATTTCAAATGTGCTAATTCTGGCAAGAGTGTAAAGTGAAACATACGAGCTCGCTCATGTTACAACATATTCTCCAATTTCACAAGACATAAGAACAAAGCGGAAAAAGTTACATTTCCTTTGTCTCCACTACAATATCAAAGTTTAAAGTGTAATTAAAGATGATTGTTTCTCTAATATTGTGGGGACATATCTTAACAAATAAAAGGATTAGCTTCCAGCATGGCACCTCATTCCCCTCCGTATACAAAAAATTAGACAGCTTCAAAGAAGCCCCAATCATTCTCATGAAGCTATAAAGGGAGGAAACCATAGAATATGAAATGCCAAAAACACCCATATTTGAAAACTGTGTAAAGAAAAGATGTGAATAACACTCTAGCAAGCAATATATAGATATTAAATGACTGATAAATTGTGACTTTCATTCTTGGCATTAAACATGAACTTGTAGGGCATAAGTCTAGTTTTTCCCCCTTTCTGTGTAAACAATTACACACAGAAAATATAACAAAAGCAAAGGTAAAAGATTTTCAAACCAAGGAGAGCAAAAATTCAAACCAACAAAGAAAAACAGCTCCACGTCTCAAAATCTAAAATTCTACCAATTCTGACAATCAATTAGTTAGCTCCATAATGGCAGCAACAATATCGCCATTGGAAGCTTTGAGAGCTTTAACGGCTCTTGATCTTGTCACACCAGCTTGAGTCACCACCAACTCAATATCCTTAGGATCTACGCCGGTCTCGTCAACATCTTCATCTTCTTGGGCAACACCTGAGGATTCCGGCTTCACTCCTACATTGGTCACATTAGGAGCCTTGAACTGCTCTGCAGCTTGAGTTTGCAGCTGTGAGCTCAAGTCTTCAATCTTAGCTTCTCCAAATATAATGTAGGTGTCTGAAGTTGGACTCTTGAAAACATCTGGTTTTGAGATAACGAACAGGATCTGAACAAAAAGAAACCGAAAAACTCATGTTGAAAAATACTACATAGTCAAATAATAAAAACAAATCAAATAATAAAAACAAATCATATGAAAATTGCTAACATTCTTGCTCTTCTTGACAGTCACACGACTGACACCGGTAACAGGTTTCATCCCAAGTTTAAGCATTGCCTTGCGACTCTTCTTTTAAGCTTCTAGTCTGCTTAGACCTACCAGATGCATCGCCATCTTGACCTGTAATAGAACAAAAAATCACCAGAGATTGTGTCCATCATTGTAGTTTCAGTTCATATAAAAATCATGCAGCGATATTAACTAGGTCAAACAGAAGAGGAGGCCATCGCAAGCTGGATGTGTTTTAGGTTGTATTCAAATAGAGATAGAGATTAATCTGGACAGCAAATTTAATCAAACCCATTTATGACACTAACAAGATTCCCTATAACTCTCACTTCAGGTCGAATTAAAGAGCAGACGCGACAGAATTCCAGTTTTACTCCAATTGTACTGCTAGTGATCTATGGATCTAAACCATTAAAAAAAAAACCTGAAATTGAAATTCCACAATTTTGTGAGCCATGATGATTATCCTCTGTAGCACAGACACTTCAAGTTGAAACTGGTCTGGTGTCCGACAGGACACGTCTTGGACACCGACACCGACACTTCAATTACACCCATTTTTCAAATTATTAACAGTGTCTACATGTACGTGTCAGTGTCCTGTCTGTGCTTCATAGTGATTATCATTTTGAAGGAAACCCCAAATAAAAGAATGGATCTAAAATATATTGATCAACATTTGCACGAGCCCATTTTTAATTGAAAAACAGGTTACTTATTGCCAAACCAATCTTATTGACCATATACATTCTTTTACATGTACTAATTACGAACAAATTAAAGAGTCAGTCATGAGCACTGCAATAGCTAATCTTATTTGCTAGCTTACCATCAGCAAGGTCATCATCGTCATCTTCATCATCATCGTCATCCTCGTCATCTTCATCATCCTCAATTACAGGCTCATCATCCTACAAAAGATATATCATTCAAAAGTTCAATAACTAGAAAACTAGTAAATACTAAATAGCAGACCTTTAAAAAATGCAGTAAATAAAAACTCCAACCGCTACACTTGGTAATCAACTAATCACAAGACAATATTTAGCAGTAATAATCAACTACGGTTATTAACAACCAAAAAGTTAATTACAAGTGATCATTTTTTCAGATCTTTGATTTGAAAATCACACTCTTGTTAATTCTTAATCATAAAAAATTTCTGTAACATTCAAATCCCCTTAAAAGCTTCCAGTTTATTTCATAGAAAACGTTCAACCTTAAACAACCATATGACAACAACTCAATTCCAAAAACCCTAAGACACTGAAAAATAATGCACACATTCATAAAAGGGTTAACTGATACATAAAAATTAAAATAAAACCCTTAACATTTGTACACAATCAATTTGAACCAAAGCACTATTAAATCCAATCCAATTATAAACAAAACAAAACATTTTTAAAGAGTTAACGATCGAGAAGAGAGTTAAGAAGAGAAAGTAAGGATTGAAATTACATGGATCTTTTGCTGTTCGAGATGCGCAGCAAGAAGCTCTTCTTGGGTCTGAGCAGTCATAGTGATTTCAGAAGAGGATTCTGGTGAAGTAGATCCAACACAACCAACAAGCTCAAAAACCCTAGAACTGTGGTTTTGTATTATATATACTATATTAAATTCGGGTTGGCCCGGTTATAACCCGTTTCTTCTTGTCCCCGTCCTGTTTTTTCAATCCGATTCGTGCGGGACCCTTCTACAGTTTTTATTTCTTCGTTCTTACTTCTTACTAACACATCAAAATGAAAATAAAATATTTGACCAAAAAAAATATGAAAATAAAATATAAAAACTTGTTGGGTTTGTAAAAAACACAAGCTTGCTAGCTTTTTTTGTGTGAAAACGGGTTTGAGCGCAACTGCAGAGACTATTCTCTCGAGCTGGATAGGATCACAATGAGTGGCAAAGCTGCTACCCCTCAAGAGTTTTAACGTTGCTGCATTTTTAAGACTGGATTCGAACTCAGCACTTTGGTTAAACTAAAGATACCCTCACTAGTTACTATCTCATTCAAGTCTTTCTTGGCGGGCCTGGCCTAGAGGTTGTGGTACTGCTGTCTTTGGCATGCAGGGGCCTCAGTCAAGCAAATTTTAGGGGCCCCAATTTTTTTTTGGCCTATACCCTACTACTAGTTTACAACAGTCCAATCCCTCTTTGTTAAAAAAAAATCAATCCTTAACTTGGTATATTTAGTTCTTTTAATTTAATAGCATGATTGGACATCCTCTCAAACCCTTCATAGAAGGTGGGGGGAGCGTGTGTCAATGATGCTGAGCTAAATGATGACTAATATTATTATCCTCAATTTTCGAAAAAAATGTTATTTACAATTTAAATATTGAAGTTTGAGTCTTGTATTGAAGTTTGAGTTTTATTTGGTGAAAATATAATCAGGCTTCACTTTATTATTCGCATGCGCTCCAGTATTGTTTAGTAGTAGTGCTCTTGGGTGGACACTCTTGCTAGTTAGTTACAAGTTACTAATATCCAATTAAAATCAAATTTTTAACTATAATTGATAATCAAACTTGAGAAAAAAAATTAAGATGATCTTCAATTAAAATAAAATAAAAATAACCATAATCACCAAATTAGCTCTTAAAATTTGCTTAAAATTAGTTCATGTCGGTTTTTGGTCTTTTTTAGGGCAAAAACAATATGAATAGTATCAATGGTATTGTATTTAAGTTTCCTCCTATAATAAGCTAATGTAAACATAAATACATGAATTGTGTGAAGCTTAAAACATTTGTATTACTAGTTAAATTTATCAAAAGTATGTTATATTATAAACAAATGGTTGGGGATATGACGAAATAATTAATAGAAACAGTTAAAATCAAACAATCTCATATTATTTCGATGAAGGAACAAGACGAGAGATTAAATTAGAATAAAAAGGATATTGTGATTTCTTAGTCTGGTGGTCAAATTTAGAAATTGTCGGGGATCTAATCTGTATGAAATAGAAAAATCAAGGTTCGATACCTGGTGAGGATCGAACCCAACAACCGGATTTTGATCTATAATCTTATTCGGCTTGTCATCGGTTGGAAATTGATTGTGATTTTGGCACTAATAATTTTTTGGCAACTGGTATCAGTTTTTGTTGGTTCAATTCTGTTTGGCTTCATTCTTTAATTGTCAAGTCTACTTGCGTGTCTTGCTAACGTTTATTTAGTTATGTTTGCAATGTAAAAATGTTAAAAAACTATGACCAATCGTTGCTTAAAACTTGAAGTTTATGCCACCTGCTTTTCCACTTTGTAACAAAGTTCAATGTCCATTTTATATATTTTATTTTTCTGCACAAAATAAACTTAACATTTGTCTTGGTTCAATTTTTTGGTTGTTTTTTTTCCTCTTCTTCCTTCTTTGTGTCACTTTCTTTTTTGTTTCTTGCTTGTATTTTTTTTTGTTTTTTGTTATTTCCTTCTTCTTTTTTTACCATGTCATTGGTACGTAATTTTCATTGTATCTGTCAATGACTAATCTACGCTAGGGAGTCTGGCTAACCACGAGTCTCCCATCCCAATAGAGTTTTTACCACATCCAAAGTTCTTTTTTTATATTTGTAGGTTTTCTTTTTTTATTTTTATTTTTTATATTTTAAGGGGTACTTTCTGATCTAAAAAATTTTTAGATGTTTAAATATGCAAATTTTTGGTGGAAAACTATTTAAGTTCATGACAAAACACATAAAGTGCGATGCTAAACAATGTGATTTGGTGTAGTTCATGGGGAGAAAATCATTTTGTAACTAAATGTGTAAAGTGAAATGTTAAGCGGTGTGCTTAGGGGTTCTTTAGGGTTTAGAAAAAAATTTAATTTTACCGATGACTAATCTACACCGGGGAAACTGGCTGACCACGAGAACTCGGCTTTGTCGCCTTGTGTTGTTATCTCCTCCCAACAGAGTTTTTTTCACACCCAACCCAAGGTTCTTCTTTTATATTTTATGGTTTTGTATTTTTTTCCTTTTTTATATTTTAAGAGGTACTTTACAATCTCAAAAAATCTTACATGATGAAATATGAAAATTTCGGGTGAAAAAATGTTTAATTTCGTAAGAAAAAAAGTAATGTGAAATGCTAAACAATGTTCTTTGGTGTAGTTGATGGGGACAAAATTATTTTATCGCAAAATGCGTAACGCTAAATTATTTTCTTCTTTATTGAGATAATTTCGCATCAACAAGTATTAGAAGCATTCTTAAATTTGTGGTTAGTTTTAAATCAAACCGTACATGATCGACAGAATCCTACACCCGGCTCAAGACGGATCTATCAACCTCAAGAGCAAACTAATCCAGAATAGTCATTCTTGATGGATTGTTGTTTATGTTACAACTTTAAGCTGTTTGTGTTATAACTTTATCTAATATGTGTGATTAGGCTGTTGTTTTTGCTCCAACTTTAAGTTGTTTGTGTTATGTGACATTTGTCTTTAATTGTGATGTCTTTCTACTACTTAGAATTTGTTTGATGTTATTATTTACTGTTGTTTTTGTTTAAAAGTAATTCATTTAATCAATAGTTAGACAACCCATCCATCGGAGTCAATCGTTTTTTTTTCACTTTGGCTTTTTTTTGTTTCCTTTGTTTACTTTTTTTTTACCATCTCATTAGTGTGTAGTTTTCATCGGCTTTAACGATGACTAATGTACACTGGAGAAGTTGGCTGACCACGAATACTCAGTTTTGTCGGCGTGTGTGGTTATATCCTCCCAACAGAGTTTTACCGATGACTAATCTACATTTTTTTTATATATGTGGGATGCTAAATAGTGTGCTTTAGTGAACTTGATGGGGACAACATTATTTTGTAGCAAAACGCGTAACGCAAAATGTTAGATACTGTATTTTGGGTTACTTTAGTATTCAGAAATTTTTTAACTTTGAAACACTTCGTTTGCCAATAATCTATTTGATGGAAAAATAATTTGGTGGCAAAATACATAAAATGTGATTCTAGACAGTGTGTTTTAGGGTACTTTAGAATATTGAAAAAAAATTAGATATCCAAATTGGTATTTTATTCTTTATTTAGATAATTTCGCATCTTGAAGTATTAGAAGCATAGTTAAATTGATATTTACTTTTAAATCAATCTCTGCATGAGACCTACGTACGTGTTTCACTTTTTAATTATGTTGTCTTTTTTTCTCTTTAATTATGAGTTAAGTTTTCATGTGTACATTTTTTTGGTATAAACTGTGTATCATCTACCCGCAACTCTAGAGACTAATCCATCGAACCGGTAAGACGGTATTATGGGTTAAGTTTTTATGGTTACATTTGATGAATATGGATAATGTTATTATAGGTTCTTTGTTTATTTTACAACTTTAAACCGATTTTGTTATGACTTCATCTAATCATGTGATTACACCGTTGTTTATGCTCCAACTTTAAACTGTTTGTGTTATGACTTGATCTAATATGTGTGACTTTTGTCTTTAAATGTGATGTCCTTCTAATATTTAGAATTTGTTTAGTCAAAAAATACTTAGATAACATTCAAGGGATGAAAAATACATAACGAGAGCCACATGGGTGTCCTTTGTTAAGGGAAAAAAGCTGCAGTAGTAGGAGATTTGTTGAAATTGGAAATTGGTGACTCCCCTTTGACTGTTTTTGTTGATATCATTAGGAAATCTGGTAGAAATAATTAACTGTAGTACTTACCTTTCTAGTGAAACAATAGCCCTTGGCCTTTAAATATCCAAACTGTCGGATATTCATTAACAAATGTTTATGCTTTTGAACTATTTTAAACATGTTTCTTATTATTATTCTTTCTTCCTATTTGTTTCATATCTAAGTTTAGACTGAAAGAATTTTTACTTGACCTAAGCTACTTGGTTTTGTACCAAGACAATATGTAGTATGTCTTTACTATCTAGACTAGAAAAAAATCTGGCGAGTTGTATTCACTTTTAACCTACTGTAACCATGTTTGTCCTCCCTACAACATTAATTTTTAACTATATAGACTACATCTACACTATTGTACTCCCCAAGTCTTTATAGACTCACTAAAATCGTCAGAAATGTTAATGCTTATTGTTGCAACAATGTTGTTCCTTTCTAATTTATAATCACATCTCCAAAGTTTTTCCATCTATCATCATTAACTTATGCACAAATTATAACACATCTCCATTATGTTATGAACCTATTTTTCATTAGAAAAGAAACACTAGCCGGCCCGCCCGTAGGACGGGTCATGGAGCTAGTTTAATTTGATCTTACATAAGATGTGCCTCTCTTAATCTAATCTAAATTTTCATCTATAAAAACATGAGAGATGAAAAGGAAGGAAAATAAGAAGAAAAAACAGGAGAATTGTATTGATAATTTGGATGCTGGGAAAAAAATTGAAAGAAATAAAAAACAAAAAATAATCACTTTGGAGGCTTCGTTAATAGTTCCTAATTTCTCCATATAATTCAAAAAAAAAACTAATAAATGTTTTGACAAAACTTTCTTATACAAACTCTCGTTAGGGGCAAATAATCAACAAGGAAAAAGAGTAGGCATCCTCATTTTATTAAATGAAATAAAAAAAGTGAAATACTAAAAAGACCAAAACTAAAGATAAAACCAAAAAAAAACAGTAAATTAAACCTAAAATAGGGAAACCCCTGTCTAAAAAAAAATCCTCCCTAATAAAATTTGGAATATTGGCCCACTAAAGCAATTCTAAGATAAATGTTTCATACTTACAAGAAACTAATTGTCCCAACAAAGCAAAGTCTGAGATAAGTGTTTGATAATAAAATATATAGAAATAGACCCTATCTAGTTTTCTCACAAAATTACTAATCAATTACCAGAATTATTAATCAATATATTTAAAAATGTAAGCAGAATTCCTCAAAAAAATGTAAGCAGAAAATAATTGATTGCCCATAAGAAACAATCAGCCTTGTCATTCATTGTGTAGACATAGACACATGTTTGCCTAGAAACTCACCTTCCAAACAAAGCTGGGCAAATAGATGCTTTGTAACCTTCCTCCTCAAACGACGCCAATTTTCAATGGCACGAAAGATGTCTATGCATCCTTAATTGGTTACCATGATGGCTACACCCATCTTAATCGTATTGGGTTTGTCATTCTATAAGTGTGGCCAAACTAAGACAAGTAGTTAAAGTAGGGTTTAGGATTACTAGCTTTTAATTTAAAGCATCGACAAAAAGGCTAGTGGTCATTATGGTGACAAGTTAATGTTTGTAGAGTATTGTGAAAAATGAAGTGCAAGTGTGCAGCAGTCAAAATAAGTAATAGGGAAAGTAACTTTCAAAAAAAAATGATAGTAAAAGTATAAATAGATAAATTGTTCTTGCAAGGTAGAAGGCTGAGAAGAACAAAATTAATTCCCAAATAAAGCGCACCAAGAGTGCCTAAAATCAGAATTCGCCCAAATTAGCTATCAAAGCTAAAATCCCAAATAAAGCTGCTTCCTTCTCACTCAGCTAATGTTTGTTCTCTTTTTTTCTTTTTTCAGGAATGT
The DNA here is from genome assembly GCA_020916435.1 of Oxytropis ochrocephala. Classification (NCBI taxonomy): domain Eukaryota; kingdom Viridiplantae; phylum Streptophyta; class Magnoliopsida; order Fabales; family Fabaceae; genus Oxytropis; species Oxytropis ochrocephala. The sequence continues at coordinate 92,862,301 of CM037091.1, forward strand.
TGTCTCCACAAACTAATCCAAATAAACAAATGAAGCAGCCGATGTAATTATGTATGTAACTATGAACAAATGTGGGTGGCACTCCACATATGACTAATCGGATCCATAAATAGTGAGGCAATTACATTCCAAAAAGAAACTATCAAATATCATTCATTATAAGGGAAAAAGGTGGATTACACAAGTCTAAGTTCCAAAAATTCACCAACCAGAGCCAGCGCCAGACTTTACAGACCATTTATTATCGGCAGCTTTCTTGGGGGCAGGTTCCCAGCCAGAGCTTGCAGGTTCAGTTTCGCTTGGACCAGCCCCACCACTTTGATGTCCCCAGCCATTGTTATTACTGGTACTAGCTCCACCTCCACCACTTCCACCCCAACTACTGCCGCCTCCACCACCTCCACCCCAACCACCAGGAAATGCTTCCCTTCCAGGGGAATTTTGAACTTTAGCCCCCGGAAAATTTCTTAAATCATCATCCCCATCCTTAGCAGCAGATCCCCATCTGGTTGCACCGTAACCAGAGTCCTGCCTTTCACTATTGGAGTTGTGTCCTCTACTACCATTGCTATAAGAACCACGACCTCGCCCTCTTCCACCTCTTCCACCAACGTAAGGGCGAGGCACTCCACTAGGGTGTTCATCTCGATTCCCACTGTTCCTGTAATCACCACGTCCTGTAGAACAAGTTAAATGAAAACATTTCAAATAAGAAGTCTTACTAGAAAAATGGCAAGTGAAAGCAATTAACTGGATGACATGTGAACCGGAGACAAGGAGAACAGGCAGAACAAACAAAATGCAGAGAAAGGGAAATCAATAAACAGGTTAATAGCGGGAAAAGATTCAAGATAACTAATAATATTTAATATCAAAGCAGCACTTTACAAGATGATATCCAAAGAACGAAAATCAATTAATTTCACTTCAAGCAAAACTGCAAGAGTACATAAGTTCAGTGATTAGTACAAAACTTGCTAGTTCCACTAGAATCTATTAAAAGTAACTAAAGCTTAATTTAAAATTTGATATACCTGTTCTGGAGCCAGGAGTAGAAGATCGATCCCTATCATAAGAGTGACCTCTCCAGCCACCCTCGCTGTTTGAACCACCCCAACCACTACCCACAGATGCCCCTGATGAGCCACCAGCTGCAGGGCTTCGCATTGGTACCATCGCAGCTACAGATCGAATTGAGGGGGCTGAATCACGTTGTGGATCATCAATATGCCTCTGAAAATATGCCACAAGCCGATCAATATCCTCAAACATCTTTTTCCGGAACCTGAATCCTTTTGGGTAAAGACCAATGTACTCATGGTGTGGATTTGAACTTCTAATATAAGTCAATATAAATGTGCCAGGATGTTCATGGCAGATGCCAAACCCATAGACTATGCGAGTCGGATAATCAGCTTTTTCCTTCTTTAAAAGTTCATCAACTTCTGCTTTTGAACCGTTCCTGAACTTGCGATAGTTTAGCATTGTCTTTAAGTGAGTCACCAAGGGATCAACATAACGGTCCATAACCTAAGCAGTAACGAATGGAAAAAAGTTATTCACATAGACTCACAACAAAGGTACCCAGAAAACCAGGGGAGTAACGTACCTCATCTAAATCCTCAAAAGTGTCCTCTCCAATTTTTAGTGTCTTTCCAATTCGAAGTAAGCTTGTGATGTCCCTGTGCTCCTTCCCACCTTCGACAATCTCCTTGTGGGCATATACCCCATCATGAACTTTAAGAGTCAAAGTAAGATATGAAGGTCCACGGGAACTGGGACGGATAATACTTTCTCCAGGATCCTTGTCCGACAATAACTGCATTAAGACACAGGTAAAGTAAGCATGCCAGAATCAAACATTAATTAAGCCTTTCCAAAAGGAAATATCTAAGTAACCTCTCTTTTCTTGTAGTTACTATTACTACTTGCTAAGAAGATGGTGTTTTATATATCAAGTCCTACTAAGTTTTCCGGTTGTCACTTGATAGGAACCAAAAGTAGATATCAACAATTGAACTCTTAATAACAGAAAGAACTCCTTAATTCTGAGTAACACTGAAACAGAGACTATGATGGAACTACTGAATAATGATGATCTGAACTACTGAAACAGAGACTATGCACTACTGAACAATGCTCCTTATAATATGGTTAATGGATTTGAAGATATAAAAGCAAACAGATACTGTTGCATCCGGATGGCAAAGTTTCTGGGGTCGCATCCAGATGCATGATCTGCCTCAAAATCCCATAAATATATTGGAAGTAGTTGCATCTAAAAGAATGTTGGAAGTATTTGCATTCAAATCAACATTACCAACAAACTGTGGCTCAACGAACTGAAGTCTTAGGAGTCAATCAGCAATAAAAATAAAATTCTCATCCCCAACGACTCGGTGCTCTCTTCTAAGACGTGTTGACATGTTGATACACACAACTATGAAAATTTCAAAATTCTGGAAAATATCATGATTTTAAAAAAGGTTGAAAAATTTGATATAAAGTTACTCAGAAGCAAACCTCCATTGCTTCATCTGCAGTTATGTTCTGAAAGCGAGGATGAACAATCATTCTTGGCTTGAAATGCTTCTTTGCAAGCTCCTTTTGTTTACGAGCTTTGTCTTGTTCGCTCTGTAAGCAGCTCCGGTCTTCATGGTAATAGGGATCAAGATCACGGTTGTTCTGTAAACGAGTACTTCTCATTTCACTATCTTTACAAACAAGGAAGACTTGATACCTATTCTTTTGGATTGACTTGATTTTACAAGTGAGCATGTCACCTTCATTTAGCCTATCAGATAACTCAATTATGTCTCTCCAGTCATCTGTATAGTCTTCTTTCATGATGATTCCAGTCATTCCAGATTCAAGCCCACATATTGCTTTCTGGGCTTGCACTCTGCGAACTGTAACTTGTACAATCTTACCTTCAGCAATGGTCTCTTCAGTCTCACCTGAAATCATATAGAACTCCTCATCCTGACTGGGTTCTTCATATTGCCTACGCCAATCCTGAAACCCTTGAATCAATTCTCTTTTTATATCATAGAAAGTTTCTATTTTGTCCTGACGATGTTTTACAGCAGCATATTCCTCCACGTCCAGGTTTTTCAAATAGCTAGGCCGGTCTCTCACATGTTCTATGGCCATCTCCAGTGCATCATCATCATCATTTGCATCACCCGTGCCATCTTCCTCATATACATCTTTGGCCAACTCTTGTGCAAGAATATAAGATTCTGGATGAATTCGTGTATCATCCAGCAAATCAATAAATTGGCTGCTGCTAGAAGCCAATCCACTTCGCCGGACACGCAAGAAACCAACTGCATTGACAAAAACCTTTTTGCCAAGTTTATGTTCTGTCAAAAAGTCCTTCCGAGTATAAATTGCACTAGCTTTTACCAGGGACCTCTGTAAGGATGCAGCTTTCCGTGGACCAAGCCCCGAAATAAATTGTAACGGAGAAAATAACCATTCGTGACTTATTGCTAAATTAATGTCTAAGCCAACCTGATTGGTCACATCTACCATAACCTGCTCGACCATCCCAAATTTATCATCCGGGTTGAGAAAGCTCTCGGAAGGGCTCAGTTTCCACGATAATATTTCCCTTCTAGGTCCACACAATGTTGCTACCATTGCCAATGGGTTCTGGAGATATCGGCCAAGAGCAATAGCCCGCCTCACTATACCTGTCAATGAAATAAGAACAGGATATAGTATGGGGTTCCTTAAAAAGAGAAGGAGCACATACACCCAAAAAGAATATTTACCTAGCTGTGAAGGCAGTTGTTCAGAGGAAATTCGAGAATTTTCATAAAGACGGGGAAGAGATTCATCTCCATACACAATGCTCAGCCCATCCATTTCATGCCCAACATCTCTAGGGTTTTCCTCGACCATCTTGAAAATAACCTAATAAAAGTAGCACAAATCAACAGATAAGACCCACAATACACTAACAAAAGTCTTTTTTTTGGGGGGGGGGGGTGTGGGGTTCAAATATGGAGCAAAGTAACAACTTATAAGACACTGTATGCAACAAAAAAATCATAATTCAGACTGATGATACCATGACCAAGCAATTTAATAGCACAAACCAACAGATAAAAAAATCAAGATGGTTTTCCTCGACCATCTTGAAAATAACCTAATAAAAGTAGCACAAACCAACAGATAAGACCCACAATACACTAACAAAAGTCTTTTTTTGGGGTGTGTGGGGTTTAAATATGGATCAAAGTCGAACAACTTATAAGACACTGTATGCAACAAAAAACTTATAATTCGAACTGATGATACCATGACCAAGCAATTCAATACAGCTTAACAGTAACTATCACATTCACATATCTGCAACTTACCCAGCAAAGTGAACACACTTATTTTACTCATCAAACAAATTTATACCAACACCTACTTTTTTTCCGGTATTTATACCAACTACTAATCCAAATATTCATTTCACAATTCAATACAGAAATGTTATATGGTCATCGTATGATGTTTGGGATGTTGAACGGTGCTTGGGAAATTTTAGCTATGTTAAATAAACCAAACTACTGAGTTTGATTGGAGGGAACAAACTGAATGTGATGCGAATGAAAATGCAAATAGGAATAAAAATGACAAACTGGTATTGAAATTAGAATAGTAATAAGCATTCCTAAAATTGTAGGTATAGGAATTACATCACGAGATTAACCAAAATATAGATGTAAACATAGAACCCAAAATGCCAACCTCGTATATATCCTCCTTCAAACGAGTGCAAGACAAGTTAACTGCTCCTAAAACAACAACATGTGGTTGGTGATCTGTCATAAACTTCAACACACGCTCCTGGTCATTCTTCTTCCTTTGTTGATCACCGACACTCTGTGACCTTATAGTAAGTGACCCAGTATAAAGCACATCTTGCATTTCTCCCGATGAATCTAACATAACAAAAGTTGTCTGTGGCTTTCCAGGGCCCCAACAGCAGGCCATAACCCTAGGAGCAGCCTCATCATCTGAGCTAAGATCATTTTCCTTCTGTTGATAAGGCCCCACAGAAACCTTATTCCACAAGGCCTTTCCATACTCCATAAGTAACCAATTCTTTGCTTTGCTAGCTAAGACACCCCTTGCTTCTTTTTCCATTGATGGCAAAAGAAATCGAAAAATTGCATCTTGCAGTATCAACTTCCTCTGTTCATTCCACAGTTGAGCAGATCTGCTAACACTATCACTAACATAATACTCGTTGAATTGGTCTAATAACTTATTAAGATGCTCTTCAGGAAGCTTAATAGTAACTTGAATGAGTTTTTCCTCTTCTGCCTTCTGTACAAGGAGCCATTGTTCATCCTCAAATTTTGACAAAGGCTTCTCTCGCAACCACTTCACCCCGGCAAACTGATGGAAAGAATCTATTGTTATATTGCCATCAGCAGTAGGGAAAGTTGACACCACAGCATGGTCGATAAAATGGCTCCGAACATATTTCTTAATACTAGGCTCACAACTTATCTCAACAGCTGCCTGGAACAAAAGAACCACAAGGTCAAACAAGTGATGCTTTTTGATGATTATGACTACAGATTATGATCAAAGTTATAGACACATACCATGTGCCTAGCACATTTAAGTACTTCTTCAGGGGTACTATACATAGCACATGTGAAGTTAGAAGCCACTTCTTCTGGTGTTTCCTTTGGATCTTCCAACTCATGCTAGGAAAGAGGGAAAACAAAACAAAACATTTAGTTTAGAGTCAAAACATAGCAGTTCTCAATTTAAGCATACTCACCAGCTGAATTACAGATAGACATAATCCGAGTTGCTCGGAACTACACCCAAATCTGCTTGCTACCTCCCACAGACCCGCCTTACTGAAAGTGCTATACATCGACTTCCTTTTAGGCCTTTTGTATTGTCCTTCATCAACACCAGCTTCACCTGGTGGGAAATGCAAGTTGAACTTGGAGTCAACATCATCAACCTCCCTCTCAGATTCTGCCTCCTTCAGGGATCTCATAACTGATTCAAACAATTGCCTATTCAAGTTTAGTCTTGTTTCATCATATACACGGCGTGACTCTTCTTCAAACCGTTTAGTGTAGTATAATTGGAGGGCACTTTTCCGCTTCTGAAGAAGCAACCACTTCCTGTCCAAGTCCTGTAGAGCCCAGAGTGTCTACACAATACACAAGAAATCAATTTGCAGAGCTTAAATTGTTGTCAAATTAAATAATATATTAATTAACAAAATAAGAGTCTCCAAAACCAATCATAACAGACCTTGTGCCATTTTAGTGTAGGTGTCTTGTTATTCTTATCCCAATTCTCATCACCAGCCTCTAGGTCTTTCAATAGGCTTGAGCATTCCTCCTTTCGATACATGGCAATAAAAGGAATCTAGAAGACAAAAACTTCAGATTAGGAAAATAAAGATTTAAGTAACTAGAGATGCAAATCTTAGGGATCATATAACTGACATCTAATTTTTGCACATGATGCAGTTCCAAAAATCTGACAATATCATGCTTGTCAATAGGTAGCTCCCCATCATTTGGAATTTTCTTGCAAATACAAGGGACCGCCCCATTTTTAAGTTGACTAACTATCCACTGACTCTCTTCATCTATACTACTTCCATCCAGTGAGGGAGCACCAGTACTCTCCTCTGATATCTACAATAAAAACAATAAAATTAGCTCAGCTTGCAAGATAACACCCGATTAATTAGAAAATTTTGATTACTATCTACAAAAATCTAAGAAGACCTGCATTCTCTCCGGAATATCAAGTTCCCTAATCTGGTCATCCTTTTCTGTCATATATTTCTCGGAGAGAACAATAGGCTCAAATTCATCTTCAAGTCTGGTCTCTTTATAATCATTCAATCCTTGCCTATGATTCCGAGCCTCAAGCAACTCTTCGACATCACCGAATAATTCTTGAGCTTCTTGTAAGGCTGACGAAGAGACTCCTGGTGCCTGCCTAGGCCTTTTCTTTGGCTTACGATGACTCCTATATAGAGTTCCAAAAACGGATAAATAGAACAAACTTTAAGATTTTTAACAACAAAGAATACGGCACACATTCAAAATACCTCACAGGGGCTCCATTCTCATCAACTTCTTCTTCACTCACTATGAAGTCAGCCATTTCATCTTCTTCTCCAATGTCGGCATCCTCTTCCTCTTCTCCCTGCTCCTCCTCTTCAACAATGTCTTCAAGAGGAGCTCCTGTAATACTTAGAAGGAAAAGTAAGCGTATGTTTGTTTATTGAATGATTGATGCATTTATAGCACAGAATTTCAAACGATGTATTTATAGAAAAAAGATTAATACTATTTTTTATTTTAGTGGTTACACATTCAAAATATAAATAATTGTTCTACACTATTCAAATCAAAGCCATTCTTACAAAGTTGTTCTTTGGTCAACATTTCCACACTTAGAACTTATTCTTCCAAAGTGATATTTATACAATGCATTCAGTTTGGAGAAGTTTTCTACCAACCATCAAGTGCTATTAAGGAGAAAACCAAAAACATAAAACAGCACAAGTAGGGCATACCATCATCATCGTCAAATAAACTGCGTTTAAGCTTCTCCTCAGCAGTTCGCCCGACTTTACCACTTCCAGCGAAGTCCTCTTCATCAGATAATCCAGATGGTTCCTCCTCATTATCCCTTTGGCCCTTTTTCAACCTCTTGAACTTTTTGCTCTCCACCTGAATAATAGAAAATTATTTTCAGTAAAAATCGTGCATTAAGCAGAGTATGTGTCTCAACTAAAGGCCAACATTAATAAAAGAACGAAAAAATATGCAAAACCTTCCGCCGATGAATATTGATATTATTGTCCTCCAGCAACGCGTAATCATCTTCATCAAGGATATACTCCTCCCTAAAATAGCAGGAATAAATTTGTCAGAAGTTTAAAAAGATGTTAGCAACATGTATGTGTTCTAATTTTGACAAGTGCGCACGATCATCTATATCCAACTTTCACCAATTGTATGACCATCACCCCCCAAAGGGGCAGGTGGAAAAAGAATAAGGGCAATGCCAGACCATGTGCATTACTATTGACATGTATAGGCCATGCTTATGAAACAATAGAAGAAAGATTTATATATCATAGGAAAAACCACTTCATAAGTTTCATAAGAGGAAAAGCTGTCGGCTACTTGATGCAAGAGAGATTACAAAATATGCATTACCAGGCACGCACACAAACTATATAAATTATCTATTAATTATAAAAATAAAAATAAAACTATTTACATATTATCAGGCATACATATTATCAGGCATACTACTTTGTTTTCTGAACATATGTTCATCAACTTCAACCACAAGCAAGAGCAGAAAAAACAAAAAAAAAAGGATAGAGAATCCAACTTTTTCTTCCTTTTTTTCTTCTTCTGTCGTTCTTCGTCACTTTCTGGTTGCTCTTCTTCATCTTCCTCCTCAACGTCATCCACTATAAACCCATCCTTTTCATATTCATCCTGCCCTTCTGAAGTGTGAAGGGAAAGAAAAAAGTGTCAGCACAATAAGATAGCATCAAATAAACCCCGTGAACAAATAAATCTATGCACATGACTAGCCCCAAGGAATAAGACACCATCTAAAAAAATTATGTACATAAAAACAAAATTAACGAAAAATAAAAAATGGCAAAGGCTAAAAGATGTGAACTCTTAACCAGCAATCACATTAGTGCACGAGATGGACCAAACAGTACTATGCCAACATCATTTGAGGTCGCAAGACTCTAAAATAAACATCATTGTTTCTGAATGAGAACTGTCAAACAGCAGCCTGCAGACTACCTACCTTAATTTACCCGAATATTGCCCTGTGCCTGGACACAACTTAGTTAGGGCAACCCATAAACTATCAAACAGTGAAAAAAAATTCCACAACCCCTTTTCCCAGGGGAGAGTTGTCATTAATTACAACCCATGTTATGCAAGAATGAGTACGAACAAAGGAGTGATGTGGTTTTAAATTTAGAAGATGAAGAAAAGTCCAAGCAAATCAAAACTATACGGAAATTCAACGGAGGAGAACAGGTTCAATGAACAAAAATTTGTACCCAATCAAAGTTCATACCTTCTTCTTCTTCATCCTCATCGTCGTCGTCCACATCGCGACCCCTTCCAATTCTTCTCCATCAATAGGCTCTCTCTCTTCCTCTTCATATTCAACCTCGTCTGCACGCATTGAATAACCAAAACATGTTAGGGCACCAATAAAAACCTAGAATCACATAAAAGGGTAAAAGAAGATGCAAATAGAAAAATGGAGAATTTCTAGGGTTTCACCTTCTTCGTCAGATATTACTCCTTTGGCCATTAGAGAGGGAAACGAAACGAAGTTGCAAAATGATCCGAAGCTTAAGATTACTGTTACAAACCTTTATTTCAGAAATCAAACAATAATAAATAGCATAAAAACATAGGAAAATAGATTTGTGTTTCAATTGAAGATGAGATCGAACATGGTTGCAGAATCGAATATGAAAATTGAACATGAAAACTAAGAAATCATTGAAGGAATGAAGGAAGAGGAGTACCAGAGAGTAGAGCGAAGAAGAACTCAGAAGCAGCACAAGGGTTTTCTCTCTCAGAACTCAGAAACAGCAAAAGGGTTTTCTTTCGCAGAGAAAAGAGTGAGAACGAACGCAGAGAAAAAGGGAATAGTAAGAAAGAGGAACGAACTTGTGGAGAATGTAACTCGTAGTAATTTGCAAATTGTAGTTTTTCATCTGGGTCGGTATTGCTTTGAAAAAAAATAGGCCCGACCCGTTTTGTGACGGGATGAAAATAAATACTTTCTACGATTGCATGGGGTAACATAGTTTTTGGACGTGGAGACCAGGGCATACACCGCTGAATGCAGTGATTAATCTCTTCGATGAATTTGAGACACTTTGAAGGGTGAGACAATTCACCTAGGAATTTAAAGCTGCTTCATACCCAAGACGATGATCGAACCCTCAACAATTGGTTAAGAGAGGATGAGCCTCAACCGCTCAACCACACCCCTCGGGTTATATAGTTTTTGGATGTAAAAAAAAAAGCACTTTACTTATCTGTAATTTCTAGCTCAACTAAGAAATGTCGAAATAGTTAGGTTGAATATCATGTTCGGGTTCGAACCAGGAGCTCACTATTGTATGTGTGAGTTTGTAATGGTAGTGACCACTCTGCCTACATACCAAAAAAAATATGTTTACTTTAAAAATGTTTTTTTTACAACACTTTAAAAATGTTATTGAATTGTGTCATTTGTAATTTATTTTACTTTATATTGCATTTTATATTAGCACAATTTATAATTTATAATACATAATAAATTATATAAATATCAGTATACAATAAGCAACATAAATAGCACAACCAATTGTAAATTAGGGTTCAATAAAACTCAAAAAGCGCCACTTTAGATCTGGTCGATTGATCCAAAAATTGATTCAAAAATTGAACATGAAGAAGAAATCAAATGATTCAATCATTTTAGTGATAGGCATAACAAGTCGATTGATCCAAAGAACGTAAACAAGATGAAGCAAATCAAAATTACCTGCTTAATTGGTTCAGTGCATCTTCGATTGATTCAGAAATCGATCCAGGATGAAGAAGAAAGGGGTTGAGAGTGTGAGAACGATAACAGCGAAACAAAATTAGTGCCTCTTCCATTGATTAATTGCAGAAATGAGTTGAGAGCGTAAGAGCAAAAGTCTGAGAGCAACGAGAGTGCCAGAGCTACAAGCGAGGGCGTGATCGGGAGCGTGAGAGTGAGGAATTGAAATTCTCCCTAATTAGGCTATATTTCAATTACATCACTTTTAAATGTAATAAAACCATGCTTATCTAAAAAAATGTAATAAAATCCTTCTTAAAATTTCAACATTTTTAAAATACTTTTCACTTTTTGGTCAAAAGAAAAATACTTTTCACTTTTTACCAGAACAAAATAAATATTTTAATTGAAAGTATTTTAAATCCCTTCTAAAACTACATTACCATCTAACAATGCTCCATCCAAACACACCTTTAGCAATTAGTATCTCATTTCCTTTTTAGTTTTAGTTTTAAGGTTGAGTTTAATTGTTATGAATTATCGTTGTAAAAGTTATTTACACTCACAATCAATCACAAATCATGGTATAGATATTTCTGTAGTTGGGAAAAGACTTAATCGTTTTTTAATGTCGTGTCCAATTGTGATTGGTTGATAGTATAAAAAATATTTTACAGCAAAATTGTATATAAAGATTAAATCCTAAGGTTTTTTTAAACAAATAATTAAATCCTAAGGTTATTCACACATACTAAAAGGGTTTTATTTTTCTCACCCCCCTCATCATCAATCTCACCCCCATAAGTAGCAATATCCCGAAAATGCCCCTGTCATTTAAAAAAAAAACGAACCGGACCTACATAAAAAAAAATTCCGGAATTACCAAAAAAAAGAGGTATTTCCGGAAGTTTGGAGGTGATTTTTCCGGAATTAGCGCAGAAAGTTGGTATTTCCAGTTCACAATTTTTGAACCGGAATTATCCCTAGAAAAGGTAATTCCGAATTTTGTATTTTTAATTATATATTTTTAGAAATACCTTTTCAGAGGTAATTCCGTTCACAATATAGAACCTAAATACCTATAAAAAAGGTATTTCCGAAAAAAAAATTTAAATAGATGGTTATTATGGATTTAACCGGCGCCTTTAAGACATCTGAGATATTTCCCACTCGAGATGCAATGACACGTTGGGTTAGAGATACTGGGAAAGCGAACGGAGTCATTGTGGTTATTGTTCGAACAGAGACGACAGAGAATGGGAAAGGGAAAAAGAACAAGGTTGTTTATGGCTGTGAGAGACGGGGCACATACAGTCGAGTAGATGTTGGGTGTTCTGCTGGTAGACACAAGAGTTCGAAAAGATGTGGTTGTAGGTTTCAATTGAAAGCTACACCAATGTTACCTCCTAGTTCTGATTGGAAGGTGAGAGTGGTGGATGGGATTCACAATCATGAGCCTCATAAGACTTTGTTTGGAGCAGCTATATTTGGTAAGTTTACCAAGGACGAGCGGTCAGTTGTTGGGGAGCATCTGTTCTTGGGAGTGAAAGCATCCAAAAGTCTTGAAGCATTAAAGACCAGATTTAAGAACAACTTGAGCAACATTACTCAGTTGTATAGAACCCGCACCAATATCCGGAAGGGAAAGAGAGGTAATATGACTGAGATGCAGCAGCTTATGACACTGATTCAGGCGAACCATTACTTGTGTTGGACGAGACGACTTAAAGGTACTGATATTGTTGAGGAGATCATGTTATGGTCGATACGCCTCAGATGAAGCTAGATCGTGGCAATCCTTCTTGGGGTCGATACGCCTCAGATGAAGCTAGATCGTGGCAATATCCATACATTGGACGCATGCAGTTATGGTCTTCTTTTGTTCCAGATTATGTTCCAATGACACCATTTGATTATGTAGACATCACAACTTGATTGTTTATATACTTGTACATTATTATTTGTTGCTTTTTTGGTACACGTTAAGAGTCGTACAATATTTAAATACTCACAAAGAAATATGTCCACGTGTCAAAAAAATCGAGTAAAAAGGACCAAAACCTAGTTAAAAAGTCATTTTTAACACTAAAAACATGTTTTTATGGCACTTTAGTGTACAATTACAACTAAGTAAATAATTTTGCAACTCGTCTTTTTAACCTCAATATCGTAGTATTATACTTTTTCTACAAGTTTGTAATTTTTAAAAAAAATTTAAAAAAAAATGACGCATGGTAAAAACTGACCAGAAGGCAAAAATTAAAAAAAAATGACGCATGGTAAAAACTGACCAGAAGCTCAATTGGTAGTGGGAATGCATTGAACTTGTACTTATCCCCAAGGTACAAGGTTCGATTCCCACTGAAGGCAAAAATTCTACAAGGGGAGTAGAAAAGACCGTGAGGTAACAAAGTCTTCGGGGTGGCGGCTGCGGTGGACTGGGGTCACATTCTGATGTCGAACTCGAGCTCTAGGTGATGGTGGAGCCAGGTAATAGTCTCTGGGATAGAAGCCCTGACGTACCACTCTAAGTACCTACGTCTGATCCGATCCGGCGTTGAGCAACCCGAGTAGTGCGCATGATGTCCTCCACGGATGCCATGCGGTGGACGATCCGAAAGACGCGCCAAGATGACTCGGACGACCACCGAGAGGTCACGCGATGATGATCGAGTGTACCCAAACCGTCCGCAGCACCTATCGTGCATGTACGGAACTCGAAGTCACCACCGATGAAGCCTCTGCAGGAGATCTCGCTTAAAAGGTCTACCACCGCTGTCCTCCTCAAATGGTCGCCAGGACATCCTCTCGCCTCGGCTCATCAAGCATCCTCCTGTAGTAGTGGCCGAGCTTGGTGGTCTCGACTTCTTCTTCCTGTAGCGCCCGACCCGGTGGCTCACGCACCGGGATATGACCACCAACCTCTCCGCCATCCGAGGGAAATACCACATAATCCAAGCTCAAAATGCAAAAATAAACAACATATTTAATTCACAAAATTTTACCAAACGTCAGTGTGATTTAACAAAAATACAATAAGTTAAAATGTGTACGAAATAGGTGGCATACCCTCCACATCGCTGCTGCGTAGTCCTCAAAGACGTAGTGTTCAAGGACTCATACATGGCGGCTAGTGCACTGCACACCCATGCATAGCCTCCAAGAACTCAGTGGACTCGGATCATCCAGTAGATCGACCACTTAGCCTCACTGCTGTCTCCGGTCTTCGTAGTGAAGATATCAGTAGGTCGGGCGCGCGGCGTATAAGCCTCACAAAGAATAAAGTGATGTCACCCCCCTCCTCCAAGTTACGCTTATACACCTGCTCCAGCCATTTGAAGCTGTAATAAGGACCCCCATGGGTGTTGTTAGCAGCCTCAACCCGTGACACACCCAGATATGTCTCAAAGAAGTCGTGTGGCATACTCAGAGCTCACAAAGTGATGGCGGGAGGTGTGGCATAATTCCCCGGATGGGAAGGTGCGGCAGACAAGAGCGCCATCAGAGTGATCGCCATTTCACCTAATGGCAAGTGAAATGACGAAGTGTCCGAGTGCCATCTCTTGATAAAAGCCGACAAAGAACTCATGGTCTCTTGTGGCGTGGCGATCCTAGAGAAGTGGGGCCAACTGAGTCCCCGACGGCGGTGGTGCGTTGAAGTAGGGCTGTAATGAAGATGGAGTCTAGTATGGACTTTGTTGCCATGAGCCCATACTTTGACAACACGCTGATACTCCTGAAATAAAAATAAATAAATAATGTAAGCAAAAAGTGCAGACTATGTAAGTTAAATAAATTATTTAAGCAAAAAATGTAAAACTTACCGGTCGTGAGTATAGAATCTGCAGACATGATCTCGCCGGATCGTTGAAGAGAGAGGCCTCGTGCTCTTCAGCCGAGGCCGAGGCCGATCCTCCTCCGATGCCCCCGATCCTGCTGGGCCGCTCTCTCATACATAGATCGTCCGAGTAGTAAGTGCACGACTGGGTGCGCTCCTGCTGATACTCGGGAGGTGGGGGATGGTAATGAAGAGGTTGAGGATCGTACTGAGGATACTGTGGATGATACCGAGGAGTAGGCTGGGAATGATACTGAGAAACCGGCCTCCTCTATGCCAATCCTCCCGCTGAGTCTCGCCGCAGTAATCCCCAAGATAGAAAGCTCCAGCCATCCCGATCTCGAGCCGTGTCATGGTGCTCACTGCTCAGCCGATACACATCCGTTCACTGCTCGCTCTCTCCTCCCCAAGCATGGAGCTGATTATGCCTCCGAGTCCTCGTGACGGAGCGATGAGATGACTCCTCTCTCCCAGATAGGAGATACCTCGCGCGTCTCCTCTATGCCACTGCTGGACACTGCAAGCAAAGGAAAAAAAAATAGTAAAAACAAATAAAAAAAATTGCTCATCGTGTTTACATCAAAAAGGGTGTATATACGATGCTTACTATTTTGCTCGTCGTATATAGGGTCTTCTGGGCGTATATGCGAGTGGTGAATTTTCTCAATTAATCGTATATACGCTGACAGCGGGGTATATACGGTGAGTAAAAACTTGCTCGTCGTATATAGGGTCAGGTGGGGTATATGCGATTGGTGGATTTACGGTTGATCGTATATACGTCTCTGTGGCGTATATGCGAGTGAAGGTGGTCAAACGTAGGTATGACCAATTATGTGAAGAAATGGTGATTTTGTAAACATACAGGGGTATTTTGGTCTTTTTATATGGTGGGTGGGGGTTTTAAGGGAATGGGTGGGGGTCCAAAAAAAAACCCTTGTTTTTTTTGTATAAAACCATATTAGTATGGGATATGCATTTCCAAGTTACTCACTTAAGTAGCCTCACAAGTTGGGATTTGATTGAACTATGTTTCTTAATAGAATATTCACATTGTTTTTGAATTTTTGGAAATTTAAAACAACTAATTATGTATGTAAAATTGGGGTTGGAATACCCCACTTTCCTAAAGCCATGGCATTGCAACTATTTGCGAAATGATGCGTGTAAGCTATGCATATGCTCTTGCATTATGATGTAAATAAGGTTTTACCCAACTATAAATATGAGCCCTCCTCCTCATTAGTCATACTTCTCCTATTCTCTCCCATACTACTTTCTCTCTCTAAAGCTCACGAGTCTCCACATCAAGGATTCTAATTGAGGCTTGGCTAAAGCAATGTTTTGAAAACCGAACCGAACATTGAATCGGCGAGACTTTTAGGTCATGTTTCAACCGCTTAAAATCGCTCAAACCCGAATAAAACCGCTTTGATTCGTTGAAATAACCAAATCGCAAAAGGTGTTGGGTCATGGTTTAACCAGATCAGCCGCTTGGTTGGTTCAGTTTTTAAAACATTGGGCTAAAGTGATCCCATATACTTTAGCTTCCATAATTGAGGTTATTTTCTTGCTTATCCTATGTTACTTTGACGACTTTAATTCTCACTTTCGGAATGTGTTTACACTTGTTCTCACTCCAACTTGGATGTTTAATTAAACAACAATTCTTCTCAAATAGTTTGGTAATTGTTACACCCACATTGGCTTCAACACTAAAAGTCCTAGAGGCTCCACTTTATTACTTTTGTGATATGATGCATGTGTTCTTAAGTGACGATTTGAGAAGCTTTGTAGTAAATAGTAATCATTAATGGGATGATGTTATCTCATTTAGGTGGTATATAAGCCAACTTGTTCCTAATAGAACTGTTGAGTCATTAGGTTATTATAATTGGTTGTGTCTAATTAGATTCCCTTCGAATACAAATTGTGCTTAGATATGAACATAGTGTCAACCTAAAAATCATCTTATCATTGGAGTAGAAATAAATGACGGCTTCTAGTCATACATGAGATATATGAAATAGAGCTCGTAGATATGACTTTGTGGATGTTAGATAATAAACACTTCAATGATTTGGTGACTTTGGTTCTACAGTGAACCCAACAAAACACATAGCTCATTCAGAAGAAAAAAAACATGATAATTGCTGAAAAATTGACTTTTTGCTAATAGCGCGCAGAGAGTGAATGTATATTATTATTGCGGATACATGACGGGTGTGATCATACCAGCATTAATGCACCAGATCCCATCAGAACTCCACAATAGTTGGGGGTGGCAAAAAAAAACAAATCATAAATCACAATTTATGACTATCATACTATTATTATATAAGAAAAAGTCCATAAATAAATAGATAGGAAATATAGATCTCAGGGTCTTTTTGGTCAAAAAAACCTCTAAGGGTCTTTTAAGTTGTTTTTGTATTTCGAGTTAGACCCTTTAAGTTAGTTTTTTTTTTCTCATTTATTTATTTTTTGTATTTCTCTTTTTCATCTTTAGTTTCAAAAATGTTGATGTGTCTGTTACGTGTGTAAGGTGGTTGTTAATATGTGTCTATGTGGATCACTAAGTCATGATTCAAGAAGTTCATGTTCCCTAAATATCTTTACTAATATTCTACACATCACATAATTTCCTACAAACCAATCGGGGCTTTAAGAACCATTCATCAATAAATACAAAATTTGACGGAATAAAATTAATATTTTCTTTGTAAAAAGGAAAATTATGCACAAGGTTGCACCTCCAATCTTTCCTTAACAAGGATTGAATAATATACTATATGGTTGCTAAATCTATTATGGGATGAAACACCAAGTAAGACAAAGTTCACTGTAGTGAGTGAGTCTAAGACACACGTCACCTCCTTGATGCCTAACTCCCAATACAGGTTGATCCGAAGAACAAGAGCCATGATTTCCACAAGAATGATATCATCATCAACTCTTCCATAGAAAGATTTCACCAGCTTCCCATTGGAATCGCGAATGATACCACCTAGACCAGCTCTGACTAGGTTCTTCAATAAACTCCCATCTACATTCAAGACAAACTGTCCTACTGGGGGCGATGCCAGGCAATCATACAAGGTATTGAGCGCTTGGAAGGGATTCTTGAACACTCACCTTCAACACCTTGATCGTAAGCCAACTGCACATCATGTATATGGAACACAAACTTTACATGCATGCCTCGCACTGAGGGAACAATATCATCAAATGTACACTCATTCCTCGTACACCAAGTTGTCCAGGGGCCAAGAAGAAAGGAAAATCCATGCCTGAAACAGCACACCACTCAGTGCACATGACATGCAATGTTGCCCCGTGCATCGCACGAGTAATGGTCTAGTGCATTTTTAAGTGTCAATCATTGTGTGTTTTCAATTAATTATGTGTTTTATGCTGTAAATACTATGTATAGGAGAGTCAAGATTGTTTTCCTGGATTAGTAGTATTTGGCACATTGGTACCCCTCTTGTGCTTTGATATGCGTGTTTCAGTGTTGCAGCAATAGATGTCGCAACAATACATTCCTGCTTCAGATATTGAACAATACTACACTAGTGCAGAAAAATGATTTAAAGTCACGCAAATTGGCCTTTCAAAGTCAGGCGCCAGCGTGACTTCTATTAAGGCGACTTCGTATGTCAGGAGCTTTAAAGTCAAGCAACGACTCGACTTCATATGTTTTTTTTAAAGTCAGACGATCGCTGCCTGACTTTAATCACTGATGATCGTTCTAGAGAATGACTTAACTAGAGTGTGACTTTAAATTTATTTTTAAGTCAGACTTTTTTCCCGCCTGAGTTCAAAAGTTTTTTTTTTTGCATTTAGGTCATTCCTCTGAATATACTAATTTGGCTCCACTAGGCTTCAAATTCATTAAATCAGCAACAAAGCATTCTATATAAAAATACAAAATTACTATATTTTGCTCCAAAAGTATTATTAGCAATTCAACATTCATTTGAATAATATCTTGTCAAAAGGTATAGTAGAGCAACAATATCTAGTCTTAAATTTGTACTCCTCTGTCAATATATCTTTGATTATCTAAAAAAATATCCGGTCTTAAATCAGTATCCTTCCTCGCACCATGCATGCCAACCCATCCTCCTCTTCCCGGACATCTTCAAAACCTTCAAGTATTGGTGGGAAACAACAATGCGTTCACCTCCGTCTCAAAGACAGCTTGCCTCATTCCTAGCCTCGTATCGAGACACAACAGAAGGGAAACAGGGAACAAGAAATCAGTTTATAATAGAGTTTTAAGTAAAACATGAAACAAGATGTCATATGTATTGTTAAAGCAAAATGAAACATTTGGTGGAGGCAAGAAGTAAACAGGAATTATATAGTATACTGAAAACAACAGAAAGCTTTGGGTAACTACTGGAAATCCGCCTTAATTGCACCCATCCATGATGTCTGTTATTGGGTCAATTCATCTGCCTTCACTCAAGTGGTACAACATCCAAGTGCTCTAGGTTAAGGGAGTGGGTTTAGTACCACATCGCCCATAAGCCTTTGTAGTGCTTATAAGGTTTGGGCAGCCCTCAAAATCAAATAGAAAAAACAGGATAAAGTGGCTTGACTTAGGAATACGCATACAAACAGGTGACTTAGGAATAGAAAAAAACAGGATACAATGGCTTGACTTTGGAATACACATGCAATCAATTAACTTATCACACTCATAGCTCTCACATACAAACAGGTGACACATTTCAAAGAGGTTGTTATTACTGAAAGGTATGCTCGGTTAATGCTCACACACTACATACATAATTCTCTCTCTCTCTCTCACACACACATACTCAAGTCCACAGGT